>CM057345.1:565233712-565833712 GCA_030015575.1 Agapanthus africanus
CTACTGATAACACTTACCAGTAGCACTCTATATCAGCCCTGGCCAGGGACTTCCAGTTATAGCCAATCGAACACAGCACAACATCAACTCCCTATACCGGAGAGACGAATCCCCTCCTATCGCTCATTGCCTCCATGTGATTCGGGACTGTACCCAAAAGCCACCGTTATGCATGCCCTCTTGGACGTGGTAAGGTGGAAATTAAAGCACAGTGGGAATCACACAAGACTCTATGACGATCTCGGGTCTACAGAATAACTTGTACCAGTGTCACCAGAGAACTGCTATCTGACGATTGGTATAAATCCATCTAGGAGTTCCCGGCGAGTCTGTTCAGTGTACCCAGTCTCCACTGAGCACCCGTACACCATCTCTGATGTCAAACACCAATGGATATGGGATCATCTATCGCCCATCATATGGGTCAAGATGCGTATACGCTAGTCTACTCTGGTGTATCTATGCCCTGTCTCGATACACCCTCGACTAGGAACAGTTATAGGATGTACTCGTTGACCACCCTGGCCCCACTAGTATGATCTCATCATAGTCCCAGTAGTCGAGTACATATCCTAAGTGCTTTATCAACATGTAAGAGCAAGACAGTAAACTAATATAAGTCAACATGTTAAGATAAAGTGAAATTAAATAGCATACTATCATGTCGAGCAAGAAAGTCCTCTTTATATATATCCAAGCATCCACTATAATATACATCATATGTACAATAATGGCCTCTAGGGCATATACATAACTAACAATCTCCCACTTGCACTAAGGCCAGCTGTTGTAGTATCTCATACCCAACATCCCGAAGAGTCTCTCAAATTGTATCTGTGGAATGGCCTTCATGAGTGGATCCGCAGTGTTGTCCTTCGTATCAACTCTCCTGACCTCGATCTCCCGGCGATCAATTATCTCCCGGATCAGGTGATACCGCCTCAGAATATGTCTGGACTTCTGATGGGACCTGGGTTCCTTGGCCGAAGCCACAGCTCCATTGTTATCACAATACAATGGTATTAGATGCTCAATGGATGGAACCATACTAAGTTCAGTGATGAACTTCTTCATCCAGACAGCCTCTTTGGCAGCATCGTTGGCAGAGATGTATTCAGCCTATATCATCGAGTCTGCAACGGTTTCCTGTTTGGAACTCTTCCAACACACCGCCCCTCCATTGAAGGTAAAGACAAATCCCGATTGCGACTTAGAGTCGTCCTTATCACTTTGGAAGCTTGAATCGGTAAAGGACTCCACCAGGAGTTCACCGTTACCATACACCAAGAACATCTCCTTAGTCCTTCACAAGTACTTGAGAATGTTCTTCACAGCTGTCCAGTGACTCTCTCCAGGATCTTCTTGATACCGACTCACTACACTTAGTGAGTATGCTACATCGGGTCTGGTACATAGCATCGCATACATGATAGAGCCTACTGCCAAAGCATAGGGTATCCCTTGCATGCGAGCTCTCTCCAAATCAGTCTTGGGAGACATCTCTTTGGAGAGAGTGAGTCCAGAGATCGTGGGTTGGTTGCCACGCTTTCGCACGAACCTAATTAAAGTAAACCTCATTTTCCCAGAGGCATAACCCCATTAACACCTTTCTAGACACCTACTTGATCGGCTAATTGTTCTGTGTAAAATTCTCCCAGGAGTAACTCTTACTCGCAGTGGGTATCGGGATCCATCAATCTCATAGAAGGTATGCAGTCTCATTGCAAATTTCAACACTTGAAATTCCTAATAATGCTTTTACCCCTAACGTGCTATGACCTTGACGAATGCCAACAAACCATAGTCCGCTAGTCAAGTTCAACCCGTACATTTCTTGATTGAATTAAACCCACCCGCACGACCCTTGACGAAAGCCAACAAAGCCGTACGACTACCCTAATCCAATCGCATCATATGCTACAGATAAGCAATAGTTAGCTACCACACACTACGCCTTGACGAAAGCCAACAAACGCAGCACGAATACTAAGTATTACTTATCTGAAATGTCGGAGGGCTACACAGGTTTTTTCTGAAAACCATGAGCGTAATGAACTTGATATCGTTGTAGAAACAAGTGATTTTGAAAAGGAGTGTTTTTTAGGCTTTTCTAGTTTCGCTAAAGAGGTCACTCCCGGTGAAGGGATCTCGGCTCTTTCCTCATAGAATAAGGTGCAGGGTATATCATATATACCACGGTGCAAAGCAAGAACTATAGAAAACTAAACCGCGAGTTTGTAGCATCTGTCAGTTTTGCTAAAGAGGTCACTCCAGGTGAAGGGATCTCGGCTCTTTCCTCATCGAATAAGGTGCAGGGTATATCATATATACCGCTATGCAAAGCAAAACTGTAACTACCCTTTTTATAAAGTTTTGATTCTACAACATCTATTAGGTTTCTTTTCTTTTATTAATCTCATTAATAAATCACATCAGTTATGACTCCTAAGCATCACAGAAGAAACGAAAGCAGTAATATTTATATATCATCATATATATAGTATAAACATTCGTCTCAGGCAGTAATATGATCTCATCACAGAACATTGCAGCAGAAGATAACATATGAAATATTGGATATACTAGGACGTCCGTGTTTTATTTCGAGCCTGTATAAAACATAGATTCCACGGTCGCGATGAATAGCCAAACCCACATCCCTAGACCCCTACGAGAGCGGCAAGTAACACTGCCAATTCTAGGGTTAGGAGACCCGGTCTTGACTCCTCGAGATGGCCTCCCACTGGACCCTAGAACCCGGTTACTTGTGCTCCCCTCCTCAGGTCTATCCTAATGCGGAAAAGTAAATAATATACAATGGTGACATCATCCTCAATCTGGAAATGGCCTAATAGAACAATATTACATACAATGAATTTTACATGAATGAAAATAAAAAAGCTCATGTCACATAAAACCCCCGGCTATTCAGAACACAACGATCCAATATAACATATCACAGCAACACATAATATCTTATATCATCAACGTAAGCAAGTATGCGTATCCCGATTGTCGTTGAAGCTATCAACAAAACCGGCGATACACCACATACTACGCTTACGGTCACAAAAAAGAAAGTGTAAAACTACAACATTTGGTGATTGATATGACTTCCGATTGTGTTTATCAAATGGTCCCCGGCAACGGCGCCATTTGATTGTAACGAATTCTCGGTGTGTAAATCAAATGATCCCCGACAACGGCGCCATTTGATTGTAACGAATTCTCGGTGTGTAAATCAAATGTGTTGCCCCCCGGCAGCGCCCCGGCCATCTATCCGAGGCCAAAATGCGGAAACAAAAATTTTTCTTAACTTTTAAACTGGCGCTACCGCAGACAATAAAACCCGGATCGTAACCATTAACCTAATCCTAGCAATCAAGAGAAAGGGTGAGAGATATACCGAGTGATCCGAGTCCTCCGGTCTTCTCGTCGTCGTCCCGATCTTCCGCGGAAACTCCGGTCGTCGCATCCTTGCCGGAAGGGCACCACATCGTCCGCATCTTTTACGGGCTCCCACCTCAATACCGAGGCAACTCGGGCGCGAAGTTGGCTAGCCGACGCGTCCAAGATTTGCTGTAGAATGTAGTGTAGTGGCTTGTCTCTTTGGGGTTTATGTTGCCATTGGGTGATGGAAGAATCAAAGAACTTTGGAGAGGGGTTTATGATTTTGGAGCATACAAATGAGATGATCTAATTTCCCTCATCCAAAAATGAAATCCTCTCTCTACCTCTTCTAAAGTGTCCGGCCAAAAACATGTAGGGAATTAACAGGGGGGTAGCACAAGGAAGGTGAGTGTAGGAAACATGAAGGGGTGACCACATCCAAAAGGAATGATAACAAGGTCAAATCCATACAAATCAACTCTAATCACAATCAAATCCAAGCATCATGAAAAAGCAAAGATGCTAATCAAATCATGATCCCATAAAAGCAAGAAACCCCCTCTACAAATGTTATTTGCAAACTTGCAAATAACCCCCTTCCATCGGAAAAGTCCGGCCGGGAAAGAACAAAGGAAAACCGGCCGGAACGGAATGCAAACTGGCAACTCCAGAAAACTGGTCCCGTAATAAATTACAGGAGAACCCCGATACTGTGCATACCCACCCGCATCTGTATTCCGACCGGATACAAATGCAATGAGACAAAATCTACACTGTACTAAACTAGGATCCGGCTTAAACCAAAGCCGGCTAGTAATATCCGTTCGATCCTGATCCGTGCAATACCGCACGTATCTGATCGAACCTTGCCATATATCTATACGGCCTCTAGTACAAACCGTCCGATCCTGATCCGTGCAATACCGCACGTATCTGATCGGACCCTGTCATATCTCCATACGGCCTCTACAGCGTTTCGCCCGAAACATGAGTAACTGTCTGTGTGGTGGACTCTAAAGACTCGTCAATACTATGGCTGTGGATTTAACCACTAGCACGTCAGAGGTATTAGCCAATATGTGACGGGCCACCAGCTATTGACCAAAAGGGACGTCGATGAGCGAACTCACCCTGACACCCTACTGAGCCTGTCAGTGACAATATCCGTACAGTCCGGTCCGTTCGTCTATGAGTATCGCATGGCGGGCCTAGGGGTTGGTAAAAGTCAGACCCCC
Source organism: Agapanthus africanus (assembly GCA_030015575.1). NCBI lineage: Eukaryota > Viridiplantae > Streptophyta > Magnoliopsida > Asparagales > Amaryllidaceae > Agapanthus > Agapanthus africanus. The sequence continues at coordinate 565,238,338 of CM057345.1, forward strand.
AAAAGCGGTACAAGTCGTGTCGGAGTGTATCCCAGAACACCCTGAGATACTACTGGAATACCTACCAGTAAATCTCCTGCCTCGGCCGAGGGCTTTGTGTAATGGCTCTTCTAGACACAGCGCGACCTCACCCCCAATACCGGGAGAGACGAACCCCTGCAGATCCGCTCACTGCCTCCATGTGGCTCGGGACTGTACCCAACTAAAACCTGTTTGCACGACTCCTTTGAGCCGTGGTAGGGTAGTAATCAAAGTACAGTGGGAACTCACACGAGACAAATGACGATCTCAGGTCGATGAACTAACCTGTACACATGTCACCAGGGAACTGCTATCTGACGTCAAGTATAAGACCAACTAGCATGTTCCCGGCGAGTCATGTCCGGTGTACTCATAACCCAATGAGCACCTGTATACATCTTAGGTGAACCAACCGACACCAGTGGCTTGTGAGACCGGCCACCGCCCCTCGTCGGGGTCTCGACTGTATACACTAGTCTATTCTGGAGAATCGATACCCTGTCTCGAAACTCCCACAACTAGGGACCTTTTAAGGATGTGCTTATAGACCACCAGCTCTCACGTATATGATCGCCCTCATACTGCTGGCAGTCAAGCAAGAATCCTAGGGGCTCTATCAGCGTGTAATAGCGACCTGTAAGGTCACCTGAAGCAGTACACGATGATAAAGGTAAACCAGATAGCATACTATCATCTCGAGTAAGACTGTCCTACCGGGATAGGTCCTCCCTTAATCATTGCAATCACATGCCTGTGATCCAATAATTGACTCTGAGGGCACTATCTCCAACAATCTCCCACTTGCACTCAAGGCTAATTATTGCGATGTCGCATACTCACAGCCCGTGTGATACCGAACACCCAACTCCTCTACTAGTCAGTCTCACAAAGCTCGTTTGCGAAACTATTGCGTTCGAGGAATAGCCTCAGTGAGTGGATCCGCTGTGATGTTTCTTTCTATGTCTCTCTATATCTCAAGTTCGCAGAGAAAGCCATCTCCCGAAATGAGCAATACCTGTCTTAGAGTATGTCTGGATATCTGATGGGACCTAGCTCATAAATGAACTCCAAATCCAAACTTCTTAGACTGTATCGTCAACTGAACTTAATCAGTATCCTGCGCCATGCCTTCCCTCAGTATCCACCTGGACCACCTGTCCAAAATACTGCCTCTCGTCAGAGGGAAAACTATAACTCTGACGGCCATTCTGCCATCCATGTCACCTTGGAAGCCTGGAATGATAACTGTCTCCTAAAAGAGGCTGTCATTATCACATCCCTAGAACATCAACTTATGTTCTAAAACTGCTTCCGACTGTTTCTCCAGGATTGGATTAATATCAACTTATTGCACCTACTGCAAGAACAACATCTGGTGTGGTACTTGACATCTCATGATTGACTCAATTGCCTAAGCAAGTGATATGTCAATCATGCGCATCCCTCTCTACTTTAGTCTATAAGACACCTTTAGAGAGGGTGACTCCATCACCTGCAGGTACACTACCGTGCCAGGAGTCGTCCATTCTAAATACTCATAGAATGCTGTCAAAGTACCCAGATTGGGAAACCACCCAAATCTAGATCTAAAACCATAGATCTAGTGACCAGAATGTGTGATATAATATCCAAGTCCTATGTGGAGAAACCACCGTGTGACGACCAAAGTATTACCGATCGTAGTATAGGAATATCACTTCCTACTCTGTGTATGTCATCCAAATACCAGGACATCACACCCTACTACCTTCTTAACAGATCTATCCCCTATTCTGATGAAGTCAAACCCATGACTGTCACATCAGAAATAGATGATCTATCTCCGCTATATCTGCTTAAGTCTATGAATAGACATAAGCCACCTGTCCACCAATGCTTCCGCTGCTCCCACTGACTACGACAACCTTCTGGAAGAGTCATATAGACGTACACTTCTAAAGCCAGTTTAGAATGACGCTATACTCATCCTCATGCCGGGTTTCACAGTCTGGAACAACAGCAATGGCAAATCTGGGTAAACAAGAACCTCCCTGCCACCGTCCTTGAGCATACTGAAGTACCTCTCGGGTGCGTGAGGTTACCCACCATATCTGCGGAGTGGCTAATGGAATGTCAAACCAGATTGAATCTTCAGGTTCTTATCAAATCTTCAGTAGTCGTTTGCGGTTCTGGAATCGCTTCCAGTTCTACCATACTCCCACTACTGTTTTCTGAAAAATCCATTTCTTTTAAAAATGTGGCGAGTCAAGAACAATATCACTATTGATCTTCCATATGGTAGAAAGTCAACCCTCGTCATAGCCCGGGTCAACCCACAGACAGCCATTACAGAAACGTGCCTTGAGTTATCCAGAGTCTGGTTTTAAGCAAAAGCCGGACAACTCCCCGTACCTTAACAATGTCAAGATGTGAACTGTTCTATATCCAATATAGAAACAGAGGCACTGATTTAATTGGAACCAGATTCAAATCATGCAGCTGTCTCCAGTGCATGTCAACTAAAATGGAAAAAGGCCGATCAGTGTCACTCAACTTAGGAATACTTCCAATTATGAGCAACCTGAAAGAGAAGCTAGTTCTCTTAATCATTACTATCAACTGAACACCATACACAAGTATCTACATCTTCGATCACTTTGAAGAATCCCGATACTTGCACTACTTGGTTCTCTACTTTATTCAAATACCTATAACTTCTCAAAATTCGGACCCTGTGTTTCCACGAAACAGCTGTCTAAAAACTAGAGAAGTCATAAGTAAACCGAATATAGTACGAGGACCAACCCCTCTGTCCTGACGGACACTGGACAATATACAATACTCTGTATAAGTCCCCTGAGTCTAATAACTCATTTACTGTGTGTTGTAGGTTGAAAACTGTACCTATGGTTAAGAAGAATTACACCGCTGTTCAATACTCCTTACCTAACCATCCACTGATATAGGTAAATGTCATAGACATAATTTCAAAAAGGTATATCTCACTCTATAAAAATAGACGTACAGATATATCAATTTGAAATTGGTGCATAACAACGGATATTCAAAACCAAATATTTGCCGACCGGCAAACAACCCAGGTGGCTTCCTCAAATATCACCAATTACAACGAATCCTGATATAATGAGGATGGTCACCTAATTCCCAATAACTTACTCCCACTCATCATCTGTAAAACCATACAGATGTGAAAATCAAAACTGGTAAATACATACCCTGGAGCAAGTGTTTAATCGGGAAATCAATTTTCTTTTAACAATACACAGTTGAACTGAAACATTGAAATGTTTCAATGGGGTATCCTGGTATTCCTAGTAATGCCTCTTCCATTATCCAGATTCACAACTGTAACCATATAATTCTTTGCCATCTCTCCAAATCTCTTTATATGTCTTTAGTCATTACCTTCTGTACACCCCTTTAGGCCAAATGGTTTTCTTCCTTCCCTACCGTTCGGCACCAGCCTATGGTATGGAAGAAGACTATCCAATAAGCATAAAAGGTGTACTGTCTTAATCCTAGGAGCACTCGCAAAGCGAGAGAAGGTGAAGATAAAAGACAACCGAATAAACCTTATTCATATTTCTCCTGAACCAGAATCCATCCCCGAACTGGAACAAGTTCCTTTCGAGTTCGTATATAACCATACGATGGAGTATCCAAATAAACTGTGGATCTTCGTAGTGATACGGAGTGTCCTGGAGAAATACAAAGGTGATTTAGGTTTGGCGAAGATATACTTGGTTTGGTCGTGAATAGCAGTCGCAATTTACTTTGCCCTCTTACTAATCCCTTGCTTTGTCTTAACTTAATATCTTATGTACACCATCGTTATGCTAATTGGTTTTCTTCATTCCCCGCCGTTCGGCACCAGCCTAAGGTTTGGAAGAAGACTATCCAATTTGCATAATAGATGTACTATCTCCTAAACCAAGGAGTACTCGCAACCTGAGAGAAGGTAAAAGGAAAAGACAACTGAATAGTCCTATTCGTTTTCTCCAGAACCGGAAACCATCCTCGAATTCCTTCGAGTTCGTATATAACCATACGATGGTTTTGTCCAATGGAAGTGGACGTTCGTAGTAATACGGGGTGTCCTGGAGAAAAGAGTAAAAGTAGGAGTGGCAATGAGGTTTGCAACTCTGACAATCCAAAAGCCAGTGTTAAGAAGGTTCGGTCAACTTGGTCACTGAGTCATAGTCTAGGGTCGGGTCATTGGTCGCTGCCAAAAAGAGAGAAAAAAGAAACACTCAGCGTGCACTCTAACTTAGATCGGAATGGTTATCACTTTATCTAATCTGGAAACCTCCCACTGTAACCTCAAATTTTTCCCCAAACCTGAAAGAAGAATTAGTCTGGATCACCCGAGGAGTAAACCAACTCATCAGTGGGAATCGGGATCCAACTATCATCGCATGATAACTTGACGGAATCCACTCAAGTCACCACACTTCAGAAGGTATGCGCATATCTGGCAAGTTTCAGTTCTTTTGAAACTCTCGATGTGATTTTTACCCCTAAGACCCAAGTGACCTTGACACAGTCAACAAATCAAAGAGTCCTAGTCAAGTTCAACCCGTCATTATCCTAGATTGCATTAAACCCACCCGTACGAGCCCTTGACACAGTTAACAAGGCCGCACGACTGTCCTAACCAATCCCATTAATATGCTACAAACAAACACTACTTAGCTACCGCACACTACGCCTTGACACAGTCAACAAACGCAGCACGAATACTAAGTAATACTTGTAAGAAATGACGGAGGGCTACGTCTAGTTTTTGGCGAAAAACCTTTAACGTAATGAACTTGATATCGTTGAAGGAACTGCATAGCCTTTTATAAAAATATAGTGACGAAAACCTTTGCTAAAGAGGTCACTCCCGGTGAAGGGATCTCGGCTCTTTCCCCGTAGAATGAGGTGCAGGATATTCCAAATGAATACCACGACGCAAAGCAAAAGGCAATCGGCTATAGTGAAGTTATTGCCCTAACGCAAAATTCTGTCCAAAGGGTCACTCCCGGTGAAGGGATCTCGGCCCTTGCCTCGTCGACTGAGGAGCAAGATATTCCAACTGAATACCACGATGCAAAACAAAAGAGAATGCCTTTGCAATAACAGCTTTTTGAAAAATGTTCCAACAACATCAGAGTAGGTTTGTTTAGCTTGCATTGATCCGAATCAACGCAGTCCCATCAATTGATCACACCACAAAAAACGAAAATATACTGATGTACGTATATGCCATCCGCATTCGCCACTGGGTCCCGTCATTACTCGTTAGGTTAGCTAACTAACGACAGAGCGGGGACTGGACTAGCGCGGATGCAAAACATATACAACATCTACTAATATATATACCAATATATTATATTCGCTCAAGGCGTGATAAAATGCAACATCACAGAAATGTACAGTATCACAGAACAATACAGATATCTGGAATCCCCGGGTTTCATAGAGCCGCTGCTGAAACTCGACGTTCCCCTGGTCGTGTGGATAGCCTGTGCAATGAAATCCTAGACCCCTACGGGCGCGGCAAGTCACCCGCCAAAACCTGAAGCGAGGCAGCCCCCTTCAGCACCGTGAATGGACCACCCAGCACTTCATGGAATCCGGTAACTTGGGCACCCCTCCTGGGTCAACCTGTACCCCCTACGAGTGCGGCGAATAGCCCGCTAATCCTAGAGTGAAGCCCCCTCCGTCTCAACACCATGAGATGCGGGCTTGTTGCCCCTAGAACCCGGCTATCCGTGCACCTCTCCGCGGGGTAATCCTAGTACAGAAAGTAAAATATACATACAATGGGTACATCGACCGCAACCAGGTCGTGCCCCAAAAGAATAATACAAACAGGCAGTGACGGCAGTCCACATGTCGGACGCTCGTCCCGCAATATCAAATGTACATATAAAACAAAATTGTACTAACATTGCATCCAGGCTATCCCCCACGACCGATCCGCAACATCACAGCAAAATCACAAGACATCAACGTGAATGTCACGTTCGCAAATCCGTCCAACTGGGCTATAGCAGTTAGACAGGATTTACCGATCAAGTGACATTCACGGTCGCAGATATAATGTAAATACTGTGAACCAATGTGTTTAAAATATCCGATCGATCAAATTTTAACAAGTGGGGCCCCAAGTACAACTGTAGCACATCAAGAAATTCTGGGCCCAAAAATAATATTCCAGAAACCCTAAAATCAACCCAGAGAGCAACTGCAGAAATTTCATGCAGTGATCTCAACATAGTGCGGTGGAACCGCAGCCCAAAAGGGTGTTTGGCCGCGGTTCCGCGCTCCCACTATAGATTCACTGCATCGAATTTCTACAGTGTTCTTACAATTTCCAGTACATCACTTTTCTACAACCTGAAAAAAATTTCAAGCAAGAAAAAATTCAACAGAAAACTGATGTATGTGAAACGCGGATTTTGGAATTTTGGTCGATCGGAAAAGTAAAACACATTAGACAATGCTAGACTAGGTTAATGGCGTGGCTCTGATACCATGTTGCGCCACGGCAGCGCCACGGCCATCTATCCGAGGCCAAAATGTGGAAACAAAAATTTTTCTTAACTTTTAAACTGGCGCTACCGCGGACAATAAAACCCGGATCGTAACCATTAACCTAATCCTAGCAATCAAGAGAAAGGGTGAGAGATATACCAAGTGATCCGAGTCCTCCAGTCTTCTCGTCGTCGTCCCGATCTCCCGCGGAAACTCCGGTCGTCGCATCCTTGCCGGAAGGGCACCACATCGTGCGCATCTTTTACGGGCTCCCACCTCAATACCGAGGCAACTCGGGCGCGAAGTTGGCTAGCCAACGCGTCCAAGATTTGCTGTAGAATGTAGTGTAGTGGCTTGTCTCTTTGGGGTTTATGTTGCCATTGGGTGATGGAAGAATCAAAGAACTTTGGAGAGGGGTTTATGATTTTGGAGCATACATATGAGATGATCTAATTTCCCTCATCCAAAAATGAAATCCTCTCTCTACCTCTTCTAAAGTGGCCGGCCAAAAACATGTAGGGAATTAACAAGGAGGGGTAGCACAAGGAAGGTGAGTGTAGGAAACATGAAGGGGTGACCACATCCAAAAGGAATGATAACAAGGTCAAATCCATTCAAATCAACTCTAATCACAATCAAATCCAAGCATCATGAAAAAGCAAAGATGCTAATCAAATCATGATCCCATAAAAGCAAGAAACCCCCTCCACAAATGTTATTTGCAAACTTGCAAATAACCCCCTTCCATCGGAAAAGTCCGGCCGGGAAAGAACAAAGGAAAACCGGCCGGAACGGAATGCAAACTGGCAACTCCAGAAAACCGGTCCCGTAATAAATTACAGGAGAACCCCGATACTGTGCATACACACCCGCATCTGTATTCCGACCGGATACAAATGCAATGAGACAAAATCTACACTGTACTAAACTAGGATCCGGCTTAAACCAAAGCCGGCTAGTAATATCCGTTCGATCCTGATCCGTGCAATACCACACGTATCTGATCGAACCTTGCCATATATCTATACGGCCTCTAGTACAAACCGTCCGATCCTGATCCATGCAATACCGCACGTATCTGATCGGACCCTGCCATATCTCCATACGGCCTCTACAGCGTTTCGCCCGAACCATGAGTAACTGTCTGTGTGGTGGACTCTAAAGACTCGTCAATACTATGGCTGTGGATTTAACCACTAGCACGTCAGAGGTATTAGCCAATACGTGACGGGCCACCAGCTATTGACCAAAAGGGACGTCGATGAGCGAACTCACCCTGACACCCTACTGAGCCTGTCAGTGACAATATCCGTACAGTCCGGTCCGTTCGTCTATGAGTATCGCATGGCGGGCCTAGGGGTAGGTAAAAGTCAGACCCCCAAAAGCGGTACAAGTCGTGTCGGAGTGTAGCACAGAACACCCTGAGATACTACTGGAATACCTACCAGTAAATCTCCTGCCTCGGCCGAGGGCTTTGTGTAATGGCTCTCTTAGACACAGCGCGACCTCACCCCCAATACCGGGAGAGACGAACCCCTGCAGATCCGCTCACTGCCTCCATGTGGCTCGGGACTGTACCCAACTAAAACCTGTTTGCACGACTCCTTTAAGCCGTGGTAGGGTAGAAATCAAAGTACAGTGGGAACTCACACTAGACAAATGATGATCTCAGGTCGATGAACTAACCTGTACACATGTCACCAGGGAACTGCTATCTGACGTCAAGTATAAGACCAACTAGCATGTTCCCGGCGAGTCCTGTCCGGTGTACTCATAACCCAATGAGCACCTGTATACATCTTAGGTGAACCAACTGACACCAGTGGCTTGTGAGACCGGCCACCGCCCCTCGTCGGGGTCTCAACTGTATACACTGGTCTACTCTGGAGAATCGATACCCTGTCTCGAAACTCCCACGACTAGGGACCTTTTAAGGATGTGCTTATAGACCACCAGCTTTCACGTATATGATCGCCCTCATACTGCTGGCAGTCAAGCAAGAATCCTAGGGGCTCTATCAGGGTGTAATAGCGACCTGTAAGCTCACCTGAAGCAGTACACGATGATAAAGGTAAACCAGATAGCATACTATCATCTCGAGTAAGACTGTCCTACCGGGATAGGTCCTCCCTCAATCATTGCAATCACGTGCCTGTGATCCAATAATTGACTCTGAGGGCACTATCTCCAACAAAATGATCCCCGGCAACGGCGCCATTTGATTGAATGAATTTCTTGTTGTGTGTTGGTTATTGAGAAAATTGTATTTAGAAATCACAACCAAAAATTATTTGACCGCAATCAATAACGGTGTCGGATGTAGCGCGTTAGTAAGTGCGGATCGTCCACCGGAAAAGTGTAATCGTTCGTCTTTCGAATTAGATGAGTCGAAACTTTAAGGAAAAGAAAAGAAAACAATTCATGATTTATAAAATTGCATTTCAAGAAAGAGAAAAATCTAGATCTAAGAAAGCATTAAAAATCAAGAAGTGATAATTTGGGATGATTTCCAACCAACAATCAAGATTCGAAGTGTAGCTCGTAGGAGTAGATCGGATCTATAGATGTGATGAGATCTAAATATTTCATGTTCTTATCCATTAACTAATTGATACTAGATCGATGATAATTCATCGAGATTAAGGATTTTGCGAAGAAGCTAGGGTTTCCTCGTCTTATCCTTTGACCTTTCAATGAATCTCATTCAAATTTTAGCTTCTACTCAATCAAATGATCAATCGTTGTTCCCTAGTTTCGAGAACACAATCAAGAAAGGATCATCCCGAAACTATGTCATCGATCATTTGATTCACAAGAATTTACAATCGTTATAGGATTTAAGAATTGTAAAAAGATCTAAATCATCATCATTCTATTGATCGTCACAACTCCTATACGAGCGGAGTTTTACTCAAACATCATAATATCAAACGCAATCACAAATTGAGATCGAATCATAATGTTGAATCAAAAGATAAGCAAGATATAGAAATTTCACCTTTATTTATCGACAAATTTCGTTACAACTCTCTTGAATATATAAAAGGAAGGAACTAGATCGTCGATTTCGGCTTCGTTCGGCTCCTTGAGTCGCAGATCGGCTTGGATCTCTTGCTCCGTTGAAATCCGGCGTCGCTTTCTAAAGGTTGAAGGCTCTCTTGCTTGAATGGTACTCGGGATCTTGATCTTGATTTTGAATTGGAATTGGAATTCGAGGCTACAAGATGTGTCACTCAACTTGTAGATGGAATGGAGGGGAATGAAGAAGAATGAACCCTAGATCTAGGCTCTCTTTTATAGACCATCCAAAACCCTAGATCTAGGATTTCAAATTTGAATTTCCCTCCAAAAGTTTGTTAAGAGAGCCTTCTAGAAATAGTTTGTTAAGCCGAGCCTTCTAGATGCGCCACGTGGAGCTTCGGGAGTCTTCTAGAAGCTTGGGTCGTTAGCTTAGACACGTGGAGAAATTTTTGAGCCTCTGATGACGTCAAGCCGCCGCGGTTCGGCGGCTTAAGCCAGCTCCCGCCGCGGAACCGCGGCTGTTTGGAAGCCTTAGGGCTTGGGTCTTCTTCTGTGGTCTTGGGCTGAAAATTAGGCCTTTGTATGATATGTTAAATCTTGTAATTAGCCTTTGATCACTTCCAGATCTTTAGCCTTTGAGTTGGCGTATTTTATCAGCACCGTTTTCATAATTTTGACTCGGTCTCTGCAATTTCCTGCAAAATTTCTCGGAACAAGAGTTGCGCTATACAAGAACGATGCGATACTATGATAAACATACAATTTCCCTAAAAGTGCCTGTTTTAAAGTTTAACACATGCAATCTAGTATTTCAGAGATGTTTTGCTAATATGTGCAATATGAATACGGAACACTTCTAGATGAGTGCAAATGATAGGGAAATTGCCGTGTTAAAAATGCAGTATTTTCGACTGATCAAATTCCCCCAAACTTATTTTCGATCGTCTCGATCGAATTATTTTATTAAAAAGAGAAGGAGAAAATAAAGAAAGAGAAAAACTAACTAGCACACTTTCGTAGGCAACACGATTGCACTGAGCACGTGCAACAAGCCTTTAAACCTCTAGGTGTCCCTAGTAAGAGGAGTGTTGTCTCCTGAGGGTTTTCAGCGGATTGCACCCACAAAATCCAATAATAAAAGGAAGATCATGAATATTACATGTAAAGATAAGAATTGTAAAAGAAAAGCCTTAAAAATTAGGGTTTCCAACTAAGCTAGCTTTTCGATTGTCATGAGCCATATCTTAATAGTCATGAAAAGTTGTGAGAAATCACGTCCTCCCTCAATAAAACATCGTCTTATTCTTCATTCCTATCTTTCTTCCAAACATCGATCATATCACCCTGCGTGTGTGTAAAGGACATCCCTACACCCGGAGAATTCAATTCAAGCTATCATACTCTTGCCCATCAGCCTCGGTACTTTTTTAATTAATGAATACTTAGATGAATTTGCTCACACATTTTCATGCGACCGTTAATACTTCTTGAGGTATTAACCGACCGATTACTCATGTGCTTGCTTATTTGGTGTATTTTCCTCGTCTTGCACCACCTCAAGCATAGCAGTGACTCTCAGACCAGTTGGCCTTAGGGCACTAGGTGAATAGGCACCCTCGCTATATATTTTTTTATTGCCCTCGGTGATAACAAAACCAGTGTCCATTTTTCTCACCACTTTATATTTTATTCATTTTTTTTATTTCTTTCATACAGCGGCTTTAAGACAAGAGCATTTCAAGATATCCTCTACTATCCCGGGCTTCAAGACGTGTGTAAGTGCGAATAGCAGGGTATCAACGTTCAAAATGTTTGGCTTCCAGAATAGGAACTATTTTCAGACTTATTTTTATCCTCAGATTAGTGACTTCCTTCATCTTACTAACCCTTGGGACAACGGCTCATAACCACTTATTACTAGTTCGTATAAGAAAAACTTCTAATTTTCTTGGTTTTCTTAAATTTTTCTAATCTCATGGATGTAATTTTTCACTATCTAATCTTTTATTATCTTATTTATGTACAAAAATATTTTTATTTTTTGAAAATTTTTAAATTTTAATAGGTTTCAAAAAAATTTAAATTTTTATAGGTTTTTTTTTAAAGAAATGTTTTGTGCTTATGCAAATGATATGCAAATGATGCAAAAATAAGCACAAACCTCCCCCAAACTTGTTTTCAACAGTGTCCTCACTGTTGCCGTCTGCTAAATCTCGAAAACTTGTAAGCCTGGGAGGAATTTATTAGTGGGGGCAAAATATTTAAGTGAAGATCCTCCCCTAAACTTATTTTTGGCTCAAAATTTTGTAAAAATTTTCTTTTCAAGAGCCCGATTATACCCCCCCAAACTTAAGCAATGTTAATCTTTGAAAATCACATGAGGGGGTCAAGAAGCATTGGTCGATGCCAAGCTTTGCAAAGACCGAAGGTTAACACCAACCATTCAAAAAATTTATCAATGCAGTGCTCTGGTTGGTGGAAGAAGAAGTGAGGAAAGGGTAAGGGGTGGAATAGAATGTGTGTGCATCTCATTTTGGAGAGACTATGCAGTGAATGTGATGGATTACTCGCATTCTTTTTACAAGTCAGAAGAAGGGGTGGATGTTCAATTTCATTGATTGGGACATGATTCATCTCAACACCCGTGTCATTCAAAAATGCGAGTTCATCAGCGAAGATCTCCTCAAAGGTTCCATCAATACCCCGATGAATAATGTTATCACAAAGTGCGGGGTGATCTTCAGACTCTAAAAGAAGTTCATAATCAGTGTTAATTGTTGACCCGGACATCTCAGTGGAAGAGTCCGTATGTGTATGATACATAGTTGGGTCAAACAACAATGTATGAAAAGAGTCAAGATCAGTATCAGGAGGATCATCAAATTCGCTGCTGTCGACATCCATTAAGTCGACAGAACAGACCTGAGCAGTAGATTCGGAGGGTACACTTCCCAACTTGTAAATGTTCAGCTCTATTGACCTATTCCCGAAGGATAGGGTCATAGAGCCATTACGACAGTTGATGATAGCGTTGGAAGTGGCCAAAAAGGGACGACCTAAAATCACCGGAATTTGATTTCGTGGGTTCGCTACAGGCTGTGTATCAATTACAATAAAGTCCACAGGGAATATGAATTCCTCGATTTTTATTAACACATCCTCCAGTTCACCCCTAGGTTTGGTGATTGATTGGTCAGCCATCTGGAGAGTACAATGGGCTGGTTTCAACTCTCCGATCCCTAACTGCTCATAGACTGAGAAAGGAAGCAGATTAACACTTGCGCCCAGATCTAGTAGAGCATGGTTAATGTGTTTTTCCCCAATAGAAATGGAAATAGTAGGATATCCAGGATCCTTACGTTTCCTCGGTAATTGTTGGGGGAAAGCTGTGTCTACAGTCTTTGCCATGAAAATTTTCTTGGGCACTTGAGTCTTCCTCTTTCTAGTGCACAAGTTCTTAAGAGTTTTCGCATAGGACGGAACTTGCTGGATGGTATCTAGGAGAGAGATGTTGATATTAACTTGCTTTAAAATGTCCATAATCTTCTCCATATGTGGACTCGATGTGTTAGCCCTTAACCGATTAGGATAAGGTGCTTTAGCAATAAGCGCTGGGTCCATCATAGGAGAAGGAAGTGTGTGTGGACCCGATCCCAAAATAGAAGTGGGGATCGTCCGTGGAGGAGTAGAAGAGGTGGGCTGAGGTGGCGAGCCTTTTGGGAAACGAAGAATAGGCTCGCAAGAAGGTGGTGGGGTAGAAGAACTGGGGTTAGAATTAGAAGTAGAAGTGGAAGGAAAGGTCTCAGCCGAGGTTTTATTGATTGATTTATCAGTGTCATCAATTTCTTCCCCAACGTGATTGTCAAGCACTCTTCCAGATCTCAACGTGATTGCATCCACATGATGTGAATAGCCAGGATTGGGTAAGGGTTGAGCTGGAAGTTTCCCTTTCTCTCTTGCACTCATTTCGGCTTTTAGTTGTGCAATTTGTGCTTCCATCGATTTGATATTCTCATTTTGAGAGACAATGATCTTCATCACATTCTCGACTGAAGATTGCAAACTTGCCGTCCCTTGGATGGATTGTTTCATGAAAGTATCCAAGGTTTGTGCTAGTGCAGAGGTATTATCTGTACCGGTTAATTGCAAAGAGTTTTCATCTGGTGCAAAAGTGTTGACCGGATTTTGGAAGTTTTGTGATTGGAAGGGGTGCTGACTCAATTGAAGTGGTGGTTGCTGTTGTGATGGAGGGAACCTTTGGAAATTGTTTTGAGTTGGAACCGTGTTCTGAGATTGTGATTGGTTCCAAGCAAAGTTATGGTGATTCCTCCAACCCTGATTATATGTGGAAGAAAATGGATCATTTCCAGGTCTTTGTTGGTAAGCAGAATTGATATGCTCCTGACCTTGAAACAGAGAATTTCGTGGACATTCTTCCGTGAGATGTGATGGATCAGAATAGCATACGCATACAGTTTTGGAGAGTGACATTTGGTTTAGGGTGGCAGCTAAAAATTTGTTTTCCATAGTCTCGAGTTTCTTGTGTATAGCTGAAATTTCAGCTCTAACTCCTATGGAAACTTCCGATTGGTTATTGCCAGCCCTAGATGATTGACTCACACCCTCCCACTGTAAAGATTTTTCAGCGAAACCTTCTAAAAATTTCCAGGCTTCCCCATCATCTTTGGTCATAAAGTTGCCTTGACACATGGATTCAAGGGCCTGTCTTGTGTTAGGATTAATGCCCTCATAAATGATTCGGCACAGTTCCCATCTAGGGATGCCGTGATGTGGACATTGAACTAACAGATCCTTAAAGCGTTCAAGACATTGGGAAAATGTTTCATTTGGAAGCTGGGTGAATTGATTGATTTCGCTACGGACTCGAGCTGTTTTGTGATGTGGGTAAAATTTCTTAAGGAATGCTTTGACGAATTCTTCCCAATTTGAAATGGAGTGTGCTGTAGTGTTATATAGCCACTTCTCGGCTAAATCGCACAAGGTGAATGGGAGAAGACGAAGACGCATAGCATCCACAGACAGCTGTGAGGTACCCATCATTGCGCATACATTTTCAAATTTCGTGATTAACACGTATGCATCCTCAGACTCGAGACCGTGAAATTTTGGTAGAAGGTTGATGTATTGGGGTTTAATCTGAAAATTTTCCCCGTTGGCTGGTGGAATGGAAAGACAGGTGGAAAGGGGACCTCGAGTAAGATATCACCTCTCGTGGAGAGAGATGCGAGGTGGATTCTGCGCACCAACGGACGGCGGCAGAGTAGTGGTAAAGAAGTTCGATGGAGACGGATCCATCGATGTGGGTGCGGTGGTGGGTAAAGAAAAGGTAAGTGTAGAAATACCGACTTTTGGGTCGATCGAAGGGACGCGGACTAAACAGGCACTAGAATCCCGTTGTCCAGCCTATCTTGCACTAAAAAGGGTTAGTACAAGTGGCAGCGTGAATTTATAATTAGGGGAGAGAATGAATGTGATTGGTGTTTGTTTTGAAAAATGATACGAATTTTTGCAAAAATGATGCGATCACAACAAATGCAACAAGCAAAACCCTAATTCTATTGGTCGCCTAGGTCAAAGCTCTAGACCGCTCCTAACTGCCAAAAGACAAGTCGCGGGATAAATCCTCCACTGCCTCTTTGTCTCTCCTGTGACCAGGTAAGTGGGAGGTTCTCCACTACGTAAGTAGTAGGCCTAATTAAGTAACCACTAGCCTTAGACACACTTGCCTTAGACACCACAAAGAAACACGGATAAGCAATGAATTACCCACGGCCTTCTCTTGTCCTAAGTGAGCGCGACGGTCCTTAGAGTCATCTCTAGATCTTTTTAATTAATGAGGGTAAATGCGGATGCAAGTTTGTGATTTTTGGGGCTTAGGAAGGGTAATGAACTCCCCACCTAATCTGGACTTGGTCGTGCCCCTTAATATCCGTATTAATATGCAAACAACCAAAAATCAAAACACGCACAATTTATTTTGCTTTTGCGGCGCTGCGATTATTTGCAAAGAAACCTGCACAAAATGTTAATTGGAGAAGATGAGGTAAGAGATAAGAAAGTACAGAGAGTTACTGAGTAATTTTGGTGCAATGAACAGTCACCCCCGTCGCGCTTCAGCCGCAATAGACGGCTAACGCCGCTAATCCGCCGCGGTCCAAGGAGATCTCTGTACAGAAAAATTTTGTACTGTTCCTAGTTGCCTCCTGAGCTCTCTGGACTTCTCTGAAAAATTTTTGCATAGCTCCACAAATTCCAGATTTCCTCGCAACAATTCACAACAACACGTTTAGGGTTTGTGCGAGTTTAGATCTAAAAATATAGATGGAATAAACTTTTCAACTCAAATTTCAAAATACGAACAATTAGCGCACAATCCCCGGCAACGGCGCCATTTGATTGAATTACGATTTCCGATTGTGTTTATTAAATGGTCCCCGGCAACGGCGCCATTTGATTGTAACGAATTCTCGGTGTGTAAATCAAATGATCCCCGGCAACAGCGCCATTTGATTGAATGAATTTCTTGTTGTGTGTTGGTTATTGAGAAAATTGTATTTAGAAATCACAACCAAAAATTATTTGACCGCAATCAATAACGGTGTCGGATGTAGCGCGTTAGTAAGTGTGGATCGTCCACAGGGAAAGTGTAATCGTTCGTCTTTCGAATTAGATGAGTCGAAACTTTAAGGAAAAGAAAAGAAAACGATTCATGATTTATAAAATTGCATTTCAAGAAAGAGAAAAATCTAGATCTAAGAAAGCATTAAATATCAAGAAGTGATAATTTAGGATGATTTCCAACCAACAATCAAGATTCGAAGTGTAGCTCGTAGGAGTAGATCGGATCTATAGATGTGATGAGATCTAAATATTTCATGTTCTTATCCATTAACTAATTGATACTAGATCGATGATAATTCATCGAGGTTAAGGATTTTGCGAAGAAGCTAGGGTTTCCTCGTCTTATCCTTTGACCTTTCAATGAATCTCATTCAAATTCTAGCTTCTAGTCAATCAAATGATCAATCGTTGTTCCCTAGTTTCGAGTGAACACAATCAAGAAAGGATCATCCCGAAACTAGGTCATCGATCATTTGATTCACAAGAATTTACAATCGTTATAGGATTTAAGAATTGTAAAAAGATCTAAATCATCATCATTCTATTGATCGTCACAACTCCTATACGAACGGAGTTTTACTCAAACATCATAATATCAAACGCAATCACAAATTGAGATCGAATCATAATGTTGAATCAAAAGATAAGCAAGATATAGAAATTTCACCTTTATTTATCGACAAATTTCGTTACAACTCTCTTGAATTTACAAAAGGAAGGAACTAGATCGTCGATTTCGGCTTCGCTCGGCTCCTTGAGTCGCGGATCAGCTTGAATCTCTTGCTCCGTTGAAATCCGGCGTCGCTTTCTAAAGGTTGAAGGCTCTCTTGCTTGAATGGTACTCGGGATCTTGATCTTGATTTTGAATTAGAATTGGAATTTGGGGCTACAAGATGTGTCACTCAACTTGTAGATGGAATGGAGGGGAATGAAGAAGAATGAACCCTAGATCTAGGCTCTCTTTTATAGACCATCCAAAACCCTAGATCTAGGATTTCAAATTTGAATTTCCCTCCAAAAGTTTGTTAGCAAAAGATTTGAATTTCCCTCCAAAAGTTTGTTAAGAGAGCCTTCTAGAAATAGTTTGTTAAGCCGAGCTTTCTAGATGCGCCACGTGGAGCTTCGGGAGTCTTCTGGAAGCTTGGGCCGTTAGCTTAGACACGTGGAGAAATTTTTGGGCCTCTGATGACATCAAGCCGCCGCGGTTCCGCGGCTTAAGCCAGCTCCCGCCGCGGAACCGCGGCTGTTTGGAAGCCTTAGGGCTTGGGTCTTCTTCTGTGGTCTTGGGCTGAAAATTGGGCCTTTGTATGATATGTTAAATCTTGTAATTAGCCTTTGATCACTTCCAGATCTTTAGCCTTTGAGTTGGCGTATTTTATCAGCACCGTTTTCATAATTTTGACTCGGTCTCTGCAATTTCCTGCAAAATTTCTCGGAACAAGAGTTGCGCTATACAAGAATGATGCGATGCCATGATAAACATACAGTTTCCCTAAAAGTGCCGATTTTAAAGTTTAACACATGCAATCTAGTATTTCAGAGATGTTTTGCTAATATGTGCAATATGAATACCGAACACTTCTAGATGAGTGCAAATGATAGAGAAATTGCCGTATTAAAAATGCAGTATTTTCGACTGATCATTTGGAATCCACAATCACTTTAGACATCTTAAATCCGAAATATCACATACTTCGCATTTCATGCCTAACTATATGAATTCCACATATTGTATCACATTCCAGATAAATAGACAATGTTAAACTTTCCGATCGAATAATCAAATACCCAAGATTTTCCAAATAGCTCAACACTTGAGCGGAGTTCAAAAATCCCAGAACATGTCACAGCCCCAGTGAACCAGTTGTAGAAGGGTCAAACCAACGCTTCACATGTGGCAACGCTAAACTACCACAAACCCTAGGGTTCAGTGGTAGTTTTGACGGTCACATAATCGAGTTAAGGTTACGTTCTTCTAGAGGGTCCACAGATACGCTAGCATGATTTCCCGAAAGTTTTAAACAGAGGAAAAATCCAACACTTGAAAGTTTTCCGTCATTAAAAAAATGAGTTATTGATATCCTTTCGAACCTTTTAACACATTTTAAATTACCCGAAAAACTAAACGATGTTAAACATTCCGATCGAATCAACAAATTCTTTAGATCTCCAGAAAACTCAACACTTGAGTAATATTAAAAATTCCCAGAAGCGTAATGTAATACCTACGGATCACCTCATGAAGTACGATCCCTTAACCCTCAAGATTGGCCGCGGAACCGCCGCCAATAGCAAGGTTTGGCCGTGGTTCCGTGGTGGCTTGATGGACTTAGGGAGTCGTATTTCACAGATATCCATATAATCACCTGCTTAATTTTCTGAGTATTTTTAATACGGAAAAAGCCAAAATTTAAAAAAAATTCCAGAGAGGGGGTTAAATATGACGTTTCGGGGTTTGATCGAACTTTTAACTTCGTCTACACGTCGCCTAATGCTCTAGCTAGGCTCTGATACCACTGTAGGGTTACTAGGCACTATCACAAGGCTCTATAAGGCATCAACCATGACAAATCTAAAATTTTCAGGTGCCGAACAACCCAAAGCAAGTATCTTTGCTAGATAATTAAGGTAAACAAAGCATGTAAACATCTTTACATCTAAGATAGAGGGATTACAACCTTTGTAGTCCGCTCCTTCGCTTTATAAGCTCCGAGTAGTATTCTCTTCGCCTCGATCCATGAACTTCCGGGCTCTAGAGAGGCTCCACAAGCCGAATGATCCATGCTTACTTAAAATCTTCCTTTTTGAAGATAATGTACCTTGAAGAATCTTTAACTCAAGCTCTCACTTCTCTAATCAAGTATTAATGAAGTGAACACCCTAATCTAAGTGGCTAGAATAGATGAGGATAATGAAGTAAGAATTTTACTCTCTTTTGTTTTCATTTTCTCACTTTAAATCATCACTTTACAAAAAGCTAGCAAGCTTTTTCAAGGAGGAGGAAGAAGAAGTCTTTTTGTGATGAATAATGAATAATTGTTATGGTTACAAAACCAACCTTGAGTTAAGAATGAATGGCTTAACTCATGTAGAGAATAAACCTAAGGTAAAGGGTTTGGGTTGGGTTAATAAATATCAACACAAAATATCTTAGCAAAAAACAAAACAAAGCTTCATGAAACTTCATGAAAAAGCTAACACAAATGCTAACCCAAATTAAACCCTAACTATGTTTAATCTCCACAAATCATGTTGCATTTGTAATCATAACTTGTTATATATAATATATTTTTGTAACAAAAGAAAATAATACAATTAACATATATCACATATATATCAATGTATTATCCGGTGAGAAAATGAATCAATAAAGCGAGCTTATATCAGTTAATGTAATGTAATATATCATATATATAATTATACATTAAATTATCGAATCAACACTTGATCCGACAATCCGGCTATATCGCATATAACCGACTAATATAATATGTATCGATTCATCGAATCAACACTTGATCCGATAACCCGGCTATATCACATATACCCGGCCGATATCATATATCACGAGAATAGAATACGGTATCTCATATCGTATTATCCTCGGTCCCGCACATATCACATATGTGCTCCTACTCCGTTTTTCCCGAGTCAGGAAACCTCTGTGTAGGACTCTAAAGAATCGTCAATACGCCGGCAGTAGGTGATGATCATATCAAACACCCACAAGCTGCAAGCGGTCAGCTAAACGTAACAACCACCCAGGTATTGATCGATCAGAAGATCAACAAGTAAGCATGTACATTCTCCTGTAAATCCAATCAGTAACACTACCGTACAGTCCGGTCTCTTCGTCTGATATGTCGCATATCTAGTCTAGGGGTGGTAAATGTCAGACCCCAGTAACCGATAAGTCGTGTCGATGTGAGGCTCATAACAGGTCAAGAAACTACTGATAACACTTACCAGTAGCACTCTATATCAGCCCTGGCCAGGGACTCCAGTTATAGCCAATCGAACACAGCACAACATCAACTCCCTATACCAAGAGAGACGAATCCCCTCCTATCGCTCATTGCCTCCATGTGATTCGGAACTGTACCCAAAAGCCACCATTTTGCACGCCCTCTTGGACGTGGTAAGGTGGAAATCAAAGCACAGTGGGAATCACACAAGACTCTATGACGATCTCGGGTCTACAGACTAACCTGTACCAGTGTCACCAGAGAACTGCTATCTGACGATTGGTATAAATCCATCTAGGAGTTCTCAGCGAGTCCGTTCTGTGTACCCAGTCTCCACTGAGCACCCGTACACCATCTCTGATGTCAAACACCAATGGATATGGGATCATCCATCGCCCATCATATGGGTCAATATGCGTATACGCTAGTCTACTCTGGTGTATCGATGCCCTGTCTCGATACACCCTCGACTAGGAACAGTTATAGGATATATACTCGTTGACTACTCTGGACCCACTAGTATGATCTCATCATAGTCCCAGTAGTCGAGTACATATCCTAAGGGCTTTATCAACATGTGAGAGCAAGACAGTAAACGAATATAAGTCAACATGTTAAGATAAAGTGAAACCAAATAGTATACTATCATGTCGAGCAAGAAAGTCCTCTCTATATATATCCAAGCATCCACTATAATATACATCATATGTACAACAATGGCCTCTAGGGCATATACATAACTAACAGGAGACACTACTTATTAGGCGAAAGGGTAGAAGTATTTACCAATCACAAAAGTCTAAAATATGTGTTCACACAGAAAGAGCTCAACATGAGGTAGCATAGATGGTTAGAGCCAATGGCTGTCCATGATCTTGATCTAAAATACCATCCAGAGAAAGTTAATGTAGTGCCGGATGCTCTAAGTCGGTTGCCAGCAATACGGATGTTGACTGCACATAAGGAGATTATAGCTGATCTTAAGAGATTCGAATTGGAGATTATACTACCAGATTCTTCAGGACAGTTGATGCAATTGCAAGTACAGTCATCCTTGATCGATAACATTAAAGCAGCATAGTTGCATGATCCAAGATTGCAAAAGTTTCGAGAACAAGTAGAAGCAGGACTTCGAACAGATTTTTTACTTCATAAAGATGGTTCGTTACGATATGGGAATCGTTTATATGTGTCTAAAGGAGATGTTCGTGAAGAAGTGCTGAAAGAGGCTCATAGTTCCGTGTATTCAGTGCATCTAGGAGGCACAAAGATGTATAGAGATCCGTGACAACATTTCTGATGGGAAGGCATGAAAAGGGAGATTGCTCACTACGTATTGAAGTGTTTGGTGTGTCAGCAAGTCAAGACTGAACATCAAAGGGTAGCTACTTTGTTACAACCATTTCTGATTCCTCAATGGAATTGGGAATATATAATCATGGATTTTTTGACAGCATTACCATGGAGTCCAAAGGGCAATAACGCAGTGTGGGTCATTGTCGATCGATTTACCAAAGCAGATCATTTTATACCATTTCGAGTTGGTCAGTCGACGAAGGTTTTGGCAGAGCAGTACATGCAAGAGATTGTGAGAATGCATGGAGTACCCATGTGCATAGTTTCGTATCGCGATACTCTATTTTTATCACACTTTTGAAGGAGTCTACAAGAAAGTTTGGGAACTCGCTTGAAGTTTAGCACAGCTTATCATTCTCAGACAGATGGCCAGTCTGAAATAACGATCTAAACTCTTGAAGATATGTTGAGAGCATTCATTCTAGACTTCAAGGGTTTATGGGAGGATCATTTTCACTTGGTGGAGTTTTCATGCAATAACAGTTTTCAGGCGACTATACAGATGGATCCATTTGAACCATTATACGGTTGTAAGTGTCGCTCGCCTGTCTGTTGGGACGATATTAGAGAAAGAAAATTATTGGGACCGGATATTATTGTGCAAACGGTGAAGAAAGTTAACGTGATCCGAAATCATATGAAGGTGACACAGGATCGACAGAAAAGTTGGGCTGATACTGGATGCAGATCTATGGAGTTCACAGTTGGTGATCTTGTATTTCTGAAGATATCACCGATCAGAGGAGTGATCCAATTGGGCAGTCGAGGCAAGCTAAGTCCTCGATTCGTGGGGCCTTTCGATATCATCGAGCGTGTAGAAGAGGTAACTTATCGATTGACCTTACCACTATTCTTGGCGAGTGTTCATGACTGTTTCATGTATCTTAACTCCGCAAGTATATTCGAGATGAGACACACGTCCTAGATCACTCGGAACTGATAGTAAAAGAAGATTTAACGTACGAAGAGCGACCAATGGCTATTGTGGATCGACGAGAAAACGTCCACAAGAATAAAGTTATCCCAATAGTACTCGTTTCGTAGGGGAATTGTTCGCATAGAGAATCTACTTGGGAACATGAAGACGAGATCCGATAGAAGTTTTCACACCTCTTTTCTTAGATCCGTATCTTCTTGTCTTTTTCCTGATCTGTGAATTTCGAGGACGAAATTCTTTTGTAGTTGGGTATAATGTAACACCCTAGTACATCTATACTATATATTTTGGGTATTTCTAAATCTTGCGGTAAAATTCTTTATTATTGTTTCTATTGGGTTGCGAATGATGCAATTAGTAGCCGTGGTCAGTATCCGACCCAACCCGCATGTTTGAAACCTGATATGGTGCAAGATTATATCAAATATTTTCTGGTACAGTGTATCCATGCGAATCGAGTGCTAAATATATACATAATATGTTTTAAGCTCTACATATCTCTTTATAATATAATATAAAAACAAAATAATATTCTTTTCTTATCTAGACTTGCATGGCATATTACCCCATATCAGGTGGTTGCACTCATATATCATATTCATATCCTAAGGGTTAGACATACTAGTAATTGAATCGCTACGTATATTTACGTAGACTTTATTTGGGGGGTATATGTTTTTAATTACAGACATTTGCATTATGGTTAAAATCCTTACGTATATTCTTTATATTTAAAAACTAGATTTTTAGAGGGATACAGGTAATATTCGGAGTAATCTGGTATTATCTGTAAAATCCTATCATATATATTTTATATTTTCTTATAACTAATATATATAACACACACACACATACACACATATATATATAATATTTAATTTTAATTATTAAAAACCTCGACTCTCTTTCTGTCCCCGTCTCGTCGCCATCCCCACTCTATCAACCCTCGACCTCACCTTGCCATCACCTCCCCCTCGCCGTCAGCACCTCATTTTTCTTCCCCGAGAGCTCACCGAGCCAACCCCCATAGCCGAGAACCCATCTCTGCCACCTCATCGACCTCGCCGTTGACCTCTCACCTGAAACCGACCACCACCACTATCACCTTCATCACCTTCCTTGTCTCCCGGCAACACCAGAACACCACACCGCACTCTCCTTCGCTTTCCCGATCACCTTTAACCCTACCTCCTTGTCCATTCAACCTTGCCGCCGACGAATTCGCCTCATCCCGTCACCTCGTCGCCACCATCTCTTCTGTCTTCGCTAACCCAGAACCCCAGCAACAGCAATAGTCTATCTTCTTCTTCTTTCTTCTTTTCTTATCTTCTCCAATCGATTTTCGCCGAAGTTGTTCGCTTCGCCGAAGATCCAGACGACTCAGTCTCTGTCGTCGTCTAGCCCAGTCACCATGTCATGCAGTTACTCAGTCAGGTCAAGTCCTACATACGTGAGTTTTGCATCATGACGTTATTCGGCGTCGAAACGTGATATCCGGATACTCGTCATGAGATTTCAATTAGGAAAGTTTTAAACTTGCAACATGCTATTTTGTTATATCAATATTTATATGATTAACTATAGTACATATGTTTTAATATTCAACAAATATTATCGATTTACTGTTTTATATTATCAGACTGTATCCGTACCGATAATGGTTTATAGAATTGTATGCCTAATCATCACAATATTATAATACTATATCAGTTCAGTATTTGATCTAGATCGCCATATACCTGGTAACAGATGTACAACGGTTATTACAGATAAATACATATACATCCTGACATTAGTTATGTTTACCATGTTTAGATATTGGTTACAGTTTTTCAATTTGGTATCTATTTTAGTTAATATATATTGCATGACATGTTCACGACGCATTACAAGACTTGTTACTTGGATCATCCGCTAATGCCAACAATCCTGACTTGTTGTCCTAACAGACGTGACGTGTTGTCTATATAGACAAGACCTGTACCTGCTTGATCCTGTGTTGGCGTTAGATTCATATCATCAATACCCGACTTGAACACAAAACCTAGGGGAAAGGGAAAATTAATAATGAAACCTGACTTATAACTCAACAATTCGATACTTCCAGATACTGATCAGTCTATACGGGCTCGGCCAGCCCTGGAATGATGCTGCTGACATCATTTGTCTGTTCATGATACATGTTTACTGCTTAGCGGCACGCCTCGGATTCAGCCTCGAGAGTTTTGACCGTGATCCCGGGCACGCACAAGATACTATTAAGTTATATCGACGATTCCATTTAATTAATTTCAAAGACTTGTAGAATAGATAACCTAGAAGCACAGACTTTAGGATACACATCACACACATACGGCTCACTGTTTTACACATGTGTCTATTATTTATACGCATGTCTAATCATAGCATCATATCCTGGTTATTACTATCATTTGATATTTATGACGCACTGACATCTGGGTTTTGCATGACCCAGTTCCTCTGACATTATCGTAGGAAGATTAAGAGTATTTTAGCAAGCAAATCGAGCAATGAGGAGCTGGATGTTTAGTTTTAGAGATTTTTTAGTTTATTTTATTTCCGTAGTTTTATTTTTTTATCAATGTGAGCCCATGAGGGACGTGATTCAGAGATTATTTAGTGGATCTTTATTCATTTCCGCTATATGCATTTCTTGACTTTTATTTACTGTGAAAGATGCACATATGTTAGTTAGATTTTATTTACTACTCATAATATCTGCTTGATAGCCGTAATGTGACTATGGAGGGATTATTCCTAACCATAGGTAGCATGGTTGGCTCTGTCACGTGCCGTATTTAAGTATTTTGGGAAGCGGGGTGTGACCATATGCACCTGATTTTGATTCGTGCACTTTAGATGCACTTAATGTTGTTTACTTGTGCATTCGACGAATTGATGTGGATTCCGTGCATACGAGTTGCACTTGTAATTTATTTTCATGCACCCTATTGCACTAGATGCTTTTATGTGGACCTGGCGCACTTGATTTAGGTTTTCACGTACATTCGACGCACCTGATGTGATTTTGTGCACATTTGATGCACTTGATGATTTTCGTGCACACCTGTTGCACTTGACAGATATTTTTGTGCACACCCATTGCACTCAGTTTTCGTTTTCGTGCACATTCGTGGCACTGGACTCGACTTCGATTATCGTGCGCACCAGACGCACGTAGATTTATTTTCACGAACATCGATTGGGATTGATTTCTTTTGAGCATCGTGTTTTATGATATTTATCATGTTATATAGTAGCAGCGCGGGACTGGTCTGAGGATAGTACCTGAGTGTTTTTGCATGCATCGATATTTATTGAAGAGGTTTTCAAAAGAGCTATAGTCTCACTATTTTCCTACGTGTCTATGAGCGACATGAAAGTTTAAAAAAAAACCCTTCTAAGTAAATTTCATAAAGGCATGACATATATCTTAAACAAAATGTGTGTGTGTGTGTGTGTCTTTACAAGTAAACGCTCGCTACTTGTGCCGTAATATACACATCACATGGCGATTTGAAAATGGATTTTCATGCATACATTTCTAGTTACTTAAACGATTTTACAAGAATGTGTACTATACACGTATTATAGTCTTGATTATATTATACTTGATTTAAACAATATATTTTGAAACTTGCATATTCCTCATAACTTGTACGATTTGCATGACACTGATGGAGTTTCGATTATTGAGTTTTGCACTTATCTTCATATGCACGTGTTGCACTATGATATTTTAACTTATTCATGACTTTGGAGCCCCATGGATATGATTTGATTTACTGAAATATTTTAAATACTTAGGGGTTTAAATTTAAATTCGAGAACTGAATTTATTTAAGTGGGGAAGATTATAACATTTCAGAAAATAGAAAATATTATTTTTGGAATTTAAATAATAAAATAATAAATTGCATGGATATTATACGAAAGTAGATTTGAGCTTCCGTAAATTGGTATAATTATATATCTCTATTTTGGAAAATAATTGGGATTTAAAATGAATTATCGTTTATGAAAAACAGTTATTTATTGGGCTTTTCAAGAATTAATATATAATTATTTACATATAAGTTTAATGTTAAACATGATTAGTTTTTCAGCAATTAAGTATTAAACCAAATTTGTTTTGTTAAATATGTTTTGTGTGCATGACATGTAATATTTTGTTCATGATTTATACCATGGTTTCATTTTATTTGGTCTTATTTGTTTTAAAGAGAAAAGATAAGAAAAAAAAGAAGAAAAAAAAAGAAATGATGAGAGTGGACAAGGAGGAGACATTGAGGTATGGTTAGAGAGAGAGTGTGGGGGAGAGAGGGCATGGCTACAACTATGCATTTTCTCATCTCATTTGTTTCATCACCTCCTCCTCCTCCTTCCTCTCATTTCTCCACCACTAAACACCCACAAACACCCCCAAAATTCCATCAAAACATCACTAAACCTTCACAAAAAGTGTTTTAAGCTCAACCTAAGCAACATGATATGATCAAAATTTCATTTTAGGAAGATTTAGCCATCTAGGAATTTTCTTGAGTTGCTCCATGAGGTAAAATATCCATCTTTGATTATGTCTTTAAGTTCCTAACATCATATATTAGTTTAGAACCCAAAAGTTTACGTTTTATGAACTTGGAAAATTCTTTAGTGAGCTTTGGTGGATGATATGAGTAGTAGTGGTGTGGTAGAGACTTAATTAGTGACTAAAACCTCTTTAAGTGATAGATAAGGGCCTGTGAGTGAATATAACCTTGGTTAGAATGAGTTTAGAATTTTCCGATATCGGTTTTTTGAACTTGTGGTGATCAAATGAAATCTGGTACTACTTGAGAACTCTGAAAATTATTTAGAGAACACAGAGAGATGTTTAGACCTATAGAAATACACCGTAGAAGCTCGATACTCTAATTCATTGTTTGGACCGTAATTTTATTCTATATGACCACAATTTTCGGGTCCATGTTGGAATTAGGGTATGGATTTTGGTCTGTAGCACAAACACATGATAACTAAGACTACCCTATATGCTATTTTGTCTAAAATCACCTTAAAAAATCTTAAGTTGTTTTACTAAGTTTCTGTCAATATTTTGTGATATTTGAAAACTTGATTTTTGGTATTTGTGTTTTGACTCGGTCGTTTGACGTTCATACGTCGATGTCTGGGGTTGTTTTGTTGTTTTAGCATGCGTTGGCCATAGATTCTAACCTATGTTTTCTTCGCTCGTATTTCAAACTTGATTTGGGTTTTATGTGCTCTTGGTTATGCTTCGATTTTAGGTACAATCGTGTGGAATTTTGAGACGACGAAGGAGGATAAGGCATCTGTTGGGATCGACCAGAGTGAGGCGTTTGTAGGTGAATAGATGTATATCTACGGAGGAAGTCAGGTGGATGGCGTATAACACCTCCGCAACCGTAGAATTAGGATATCTATAAATATATACTAGATAGGTATACTTAGCTAATAAGTTTTCAAGAATACCATACCATAGTAGTATACTTATAGAAGTTATACCCCTAGTACTATTCCTTAACCTATGAACTATATCTGCTTGTGTGTGTGTGTGTGTGTGTGTGTGTGTAAAAGGATATTTACGATATGATATGATAAGATGAGGATATGATCTGATATGATGACACAAGTCGATATAATTGGATATGATGATATGAGGTGATGTTATATGAGGACATGAGATGATATATGATGATATGAGATGATGTACGTGATGATAGATTCGTACTATTGATATGATGGTATCGTACGATTGACATTTCTTACGTGATATGATGAGGATAGATCGACGATATTATTTCGACTCGAGAAATATTACTTAAACTCACAAGTAGATATTATGATATGTTTAGAGCCATACCTATTTTCAAAACTAACGAATTGTTACACACTTTTAAATGATAACTTCAAAGGAACGCTACCCTTTTTCAAATGGTATCTTTTTTCAAAAAACATCGCAGCCCACTATTTTCTAAAATAACGATTCATACTATTTTAAACTATAATTGTATGGATCATATGTAGTGCGTATTTTTCTTATACTTGTTCATGTCACGATTTCTTTATTCTGTTTACGCTCGTGTTACGATTTCTTTATTCTGCATATGCTCGCATTTCT
The DNA here is from genome assembly GCA_030015575.1 of Agapanthus africanus. Lineage (NCBI taxonomy): Eukaryota > Viridiplantae > Streptophyta > Magnoliopsida > Asparagales > Amaryllidaceae > Agapanthus > Agapanthus africanus. Next base: position 565,266,962 of record CM057345.1, read on the forward strand.
TTCACTTACGATTTATATACATATTGCATTTCATACCTGTCATGACCCGGAATTGGCATGTGACCGGCAATTGAATCACATGAAGTCTATAGGACCCCACCGTAACCCAAGTAATCCGAAGCCCATAAATCTAAACCCTTTTTCGGAAAATAATGGAGGTGTAATTTTGAAATATCGGCATAAGGAATTCAAATTCTTCTTTTAACACTATAAGTAATATTATATCAAAATGCAATGGTTTATATACTATCTTTGAAAATATTTTCGTCCTTGAAATTTGGGCAGCACCTCTCTTGTAAATTTTGATCCAAAACAATACAACACAATAATAATATAGGTATCCCCAAACGGGAGCTAGCTCTTCGCCAATTGGCGGAACATAACCACGTTTACGATGCTCCAAGGCGAAGATCAAACACAGAAAGAATATAAAGAAGACCAAGACATCACCAAGCTCAAATAAAGGACAATACATCCATCTTGCTTTGAGTCTTAAGAATATACAAGTCTAGTGTCCAGGTCTACCAAATATACAGGTCTGGTTGATTGAGCTTTTAACTAGATACAACAGAATAATATATACAAAGGTGGCCACGATCCAAATGTGTACCACACCTACCAATGCAAATCACCCAGAAACGAACTATATGCCAGCAAGCCGCTGCTGATCTGAGCGGTCGATCCTGTAAGAAAACTGTGGCACAACGGGGGTGGGTTGCCAACTTGTGAGTAGAAGATATTAGCAGGTAGAAATCGAATGTATAACGATCTCCTAGGTCATACTATAACATAAAGGCAACACTGTGGTATCTAGGGTGATCGTGTATACATATGTGTTACATAGCAATGTCGTGCCAGTATGCATATATACATGTGTATCATCCAACGTGTGTCTATCAACGACACATCAAATCATCATAAAACCTGAATGTCCAGCATCGACACTCGAAAATATCATAGAAAAAATCCGTGTCCAATATCGACACGTAAATCATCATATCTCGGGCGCCGTCTCATTGGATCGGCACCATATCTATCTGATCACACGACTCCGGTCGGTATCCTCCAGATATCTGCCGAGCCCAAACTATCACCAGTCGGTAGTGCTCCCCTGCCGGGCTCAATGTCTCTCTATACTATCTTCTTTTCCCGGGATACCGTACCGGATCCACTATGTACCCACAGACGGTGCCTCCTCACTTCTCGAATCAGATATACACAGCTCAGAATCGAGAAAACTCATGGTGGATACCATAAATCATATCAAGAGAAACCGTGTTTTAAAACAATCATAAGACTTTTAAAAATATATTTGTGGTTCTCAAATCCAGAGATCTGATGAAAATGGAATCTCATATGCATGTAACCATAAAGGTACAGTAAATGCAAGCACAGAACAGTATTGTAAAGTATTGCAAGGGTTTTCATATAAGTATGTCATGTAATGAGTACAAAACCATAGCTATGATTCTACCATTTAGGGAACAATACAGCGATGTAGCAGTTTTCTAAAGTGTGCGTGGTATGGAAATTACCGATGATGAGTGTGTGAGCCGACAAATCTGTGTACGTGTAACATGCGTATCATCGGTAATGGTGCATGTGCCCTAGCAGACGAAGCCATATAAAGATAAATGCCGGGAACGTAGTACGTATGTCGTGAGGAAATAATACAGCGTAAACATGAACGGTATAAAATACGTGACTACACGTGAACCATACAGTTATAGTTTAAATAATACGAATCGTAGTTTTTGAAACTGGGGCTATGGTGTTTTGAAAAAGAGATACCATTTGAAAATCTATAGCGTCCCTTGAGGTTTTCATTTAAAGTGAATGACGATTCGTTGGTTTGAAAATAGGTATGGTTCAAATGCAAGCTATTATCTACCGAGTGATTAGGAAGATTTTCCAAATCAAGATAATCCATAAGTCGCCGATCCAGTCTCATAGTATCAGATGTGGTATAATCCATAGTACGTCATCCTTGAGTCAAGAGTGTGGATCAATCATCCGGTATATCATATCGCATACGGTATCATCAAATCAAAATAAGGATCTATCGTCCTGTATATAATATCACGTGCGGTATAATCCTTCGTACGGTGTCCTTGAGTTAAGAGTGCGGATAATCATCAGATGTATCATAAATCAAAGGTACGGAGCTATGGTCACGTACATTCTATTATCTCATATTCTTATATATATATCATCTCATATCATATCTTAGCATATGCATATATGTATGTATAACTCCTTGCATCCTTATGCCAAACGTATTGACTCGTGTCGTCTCGTTTCATTATGTTCACATCTCATCATATCATCTCGTACTTATCCTTATAGTAATATCCGTAAGTACATCAGTGTATGTTTCTATATGTATAATCTACATCTCTGTTCTCCCATTACTATGGCTGCAGGGTGCTATATGCCATCCACTCGACTTCCCCTATAGATATATATCTACTCACCTGCTATCCTTGCTCTAGCCGAAGTCGATGACCGTCTTGCTCTCCTTCGTCCTCTCGGAAGTCCACGCAAAAGGTACCTATAAATAAATACATATCGTAATGAGATCAAGGCCAAATACAAAAACCAATACGACAAGCGAAATGTACATAAGTTAGAATCTATGGTCCACACAAGAAAGAACAACCAAACAACCCCCGGCGTTGATGTACGAACGTCCAACAACCATGTCAAAACTCAAATACCAAAACCAAGTTTTCAAAAGTCGTAAACCGAAATCTGAAACTTAGAAAAACACTTTTAGATTTTGACTTAGGTGAAATTAGGACATTTTGCACATAGGGTAGGCTTAGATATCAGGTAATAGAGCTATGGACCAAAGACCAACCCAAGACCACAAGACCAGGCCGCAATTTGCGGCCAGGGAGATTAAATCTGCGACCAAGTGAGGGAGTTGGGGGCTCAGGTTTCTAGGATAGTCTCTAAAAAGCCTGCACATCTCTCTGTGTTTGCAACTTAAATTTTAGAGTCCCCGAGTGATAGCAGATTCTATTTGATCATCACAATTCATCAAAAACCCGATATCGGAAAATTCCAAGTTCATGTTTGGGACTTCAAATCTCAAGTTTGGTCCAGAATTTCATCACTAATGGGTTTGTGGTCACTAACTAAATCTCAATTGCATCTCCACAATTCAAAACATCCACTAAAAACATCCTAGAATTTTCCAAGATCTCTAATCATGCATCTTTGAACTCTAAACATATGTAGGAGATTAAGAAACTTAATAGCTTGAAAGAAGGTGAAGGTTTTACCTCTTGGAAGCAACTCAAGAATGTTCTTTAGTGGTCCAAGGTGCTTAAAACTCTATCTTGATCTCACTATGGGGTGTAGGATCAGGTGATGAGCAATTTTTTTGAAGGTTTTATGTAGTTTTGATGAAGTTTTGGGGATGATTTGTGGTGGTAGTGAGGTGGGAGGAAGAGGAGAAGGAAGAAGATGAAGGAGGTGAAGAAAATGAGGTGAGGATGAAGAATGAAGGGTGCCATGGTTGTAGGAAACCTCTTTCTCTCTCTTGCCCATGCTCTCTTGTCCCCTCCATGTCTCATATTCATTCATTCTTTTTCTTTTCTCTTTTTCCTTTTTCTCTTTTCTTTTTACAACCCAAATAACAACAAATACAAATGAAACCAAACATGCAACAAAATACAATGTATCATGGCGCATTAGTCATGGTTAACAAAAATGGATTTGGCTTAATGCATAATTAGTAATGCACAAATCAAGTTTAACATAACTTGTATGTAATTAATTGTATAATAATTTAATAAATGTCCAAATCCAATAAATGCCTTCAAAATTAATAATTCATATTAATTCCCAAATATTTTCCAAAATATTGGTATATAATTATACCATTCTACGAAAACCTAAATTTATACTCGTATAGTTTACGTGAAATTTATTATTTTATTATTTAAATTCCAAAAATAATATTTTATATTTATGAAATGTTACAGTCTTCCCCCCTTAAATAAATTCGGTCCCCGAATTTAAATTCAACCCCCCCTAATATTAAAATATTTCAATAATCAGTCAAATCAATGGGGCTCCGAAATCACGAATACGCAAGAATATCACAACGCATCGTATGTGCACAAAAATGAGTGCAAAACTCAAAAATCGAAACTCCGTCAAGAGTCATGCAATCATGGGAGTTATGATGCATATGTAATGTTCAAAATCTACTGTTTATTTCAAGTATCATATACTCAAGACTATAATATATATATAGTATGCATCCTTATGAACTCGTTTAAAAAGCTGAATATAATTACATGCAAAATTCTTTCTAAGTCACCGTGCAATGCATAACTCACGGTACAAGTGGCGGATGCTCATTTTTGTAAAGAAATAGATATATGTCTATATATATTTTGCTCAAGATATACATCCCGCCTTTTTAAAATATCCCAAAAAGTTTTCTTCATAAAAGTTCGTGTCACTTATGGGCACATATGAAAATAGTGAGACTATAGCTCCTTTTTGAAAATATCTTAGTAATTATTGATGCATGCCAAAATACTCAGGTACTGTCCCCAGACCAGGCCTGCTCGGTTACTATATAATATAGTACATGCCATAAAAACATGATGCTCAGAATGAAATCGACCTCAATAAGTATATCTAAATACCACGTGTGTCTGGTGCGCATGGAAATCAAAGTCAAATACAAGTGCCACGAATGTGCACATAAGCAAAAACTAAGTGCAACGGGTGTGCACGGAAGCATTTGTCAAGTGCAACGGGTGTGCACGACAACAACATCAAGTGGATCTAGAACGCACGAAAATCCCAATCAAGTGCAACTAACATGCACGAAAAAAATCTCGATCATGTGCATCCGGTGTGCACAAAATCACATCCAGTGCGCCAAGTGTGCACGAAAATCTAAATCAAGTGCGTCAGGTCCGTACAAAAATCTAGTGCAGTAGAATGCATGAAAATATAAATCTAGTGCAACAGATGTACGAAAACAAATATCAGGTGCACCAGGTGCCCGAAAACTTGTCTATGTATCAAAAGCGTATAAAAATAACATCGAGCGTATGAATCGAAATCCGCGGTATGCAATATGCATGAGATCAAAATCGAGTATACCGAGGTGTACAAAGTCATGAACATGTGCAACTGCATGCACAAAAACCGTATCAATGTACTGGAAGCACATGCGAACTATACCGAGTGCATAAGTCAAAATCAAGTGCATACAACATGCATGAAATCAAAATCAACTGTATCCAAAGACAAAGAATCATAAATATGTGCAGCAAATGCACAAAATCGATATCAATTGCAATGGATATGCATAAATCATAAATCAAATGTAATAGATGTATCAAACATAAATCATCAAAACTTAAAGTCCAAAACAATAAAAGCGTGATACTCAGATCACTAAAACACAAATCGCAAACAAATGATATTGAGGTACACCTCCTTTAACGTCGAAAAGTGCCGGTGCACTCAAAGCTGGTCGAGCAAGATTATACTTGCCTCCTGCCCAGAGTCCGGCGTCCTCTATCTCTGGGTCCTTGTTTTCTCTATGGATCACTAATTCCACAATCTCTCTACTCGACGTCCTGGTTAGGAGTAGCGATGGAAAGCAATCCTCCTCTGACACCTCTCTGAACATCTCCTGCCCAATTAACCTGACTACTCGCAAAGTAGTATGTTACTGATAGCGGCCTCTGGCCCTCTGAATATACGCGATACAACTGATCCTGGGTTTTGTCACGACCAAAAATTCGGCCCGTGACCGGCACTTAACCACGTGACGTCTACAGGCATAACGCGACTAAGTAAGCCGAAACCCAGAAATCAAAACCATTAAAAGTATAGAGTGTTTAAAATATTTATTAGAATATTTGTTAAAACATTTAGAAAACTTTAAGTTGTTTAGTAGAATTCTTTAAAGTTCAAGTTATCATTTGAAAATTTTGGCAGCATTTCCTTTGTAAAATTAGCCCCGAGATTGGGTACAAAGCAATAGATGAGTAAAATGATACACAATAAGAAATAAGCATCCCAAACGGGAGCAATCACGCCCAACGGTGGAAACAACACCACAATGATAATATACGACACCGTAGCGAAGAAAGAGTAAAAATAGGTGAAGACAACATGAAATATAAAACTGCATAATAAAGTCGGCTCACAACGAGCTCGACACCAGAGTATAATAATATACATCGTCCTCGCAACTCGTCTCTAAGTCCATACATAAGTAGTAGATGGAGAATACTAGATACAATGATGTATACAACTGGAAAATAAACAGATACCGCACAAAAACCCACCTATCAGCAAAAGGGCTAGTATGCCAACTGCAATGGTATCTGTGTCAAAAGATGTACGAAAGCAGCCTGCCGCGACTACTCCGAGGGGCAACCTGCAAACACTGTGGCACAACGGGGGTGAGTTGCCAACTCATGAATAGTAGATAACATATAAAGGTAATTGCGAGTATGCACGTGTTGCGATACTCTAACCTATGCCAATAGATAACATCTATATGATGAGCTGGATGCTCAAATCATGCAACAAATGTGATCTAATAACATCTCTATGTGATGAGCAAAGTATGCAATAATCGTGTATAGCATGTGTACTCTAACAGATACTACAGATACAGGATGAGATGTGCAATACTAAATACTGAGCATGGGAATAAGTAATATCTACACGGAATATCAACGTGGAAAATAACTAGTGTCCATCAATACACCAAATCCCAGAAAAAGACTCAGGTGCCGTCATCCTCATCAGCCCTCAAATCCTGTAAATCTCATAGAATCGTGAGTGCCCAATATCGGCACTCGAAATATCATAAAATCAGCCGTGTCCAGCATCGACACGCAAATCCTCAAATATCGGGCTCCGTCCATCGGATCGGCCCACGGGCTCCGTCTGCGGAATCGGTCCACAGCCCCGGCAGTACGCGTCATCCCGTATACATCTATCGACTCTGGTCGGTATCCTCTGGATAATCGCCAGGTCTAACCAATCACCGGTAGGTAGTAGTCCCTCCGCCGGGCTTACCGTCTAACAATACGAGTCTTCTTGTCCCAGGGTACTGTACCGGGTCCACCATGTGCCCGCAATCGGTGCCTACCTCTCCTCGAATCGGGTATACTCACACAAGCTCTCTGGAACCAAGAAAACTCATGGTGGACGCACTGAAATATCATATCAAGAGAAATCGGGTTTTTAAAACAGTGTGTATTTTCTTAAAATGATACCACGATTCTCAAATCCAGAAATTATATGAATCCAAAACTCAATACGTAAATCCATGCAATGTATCGTATGATACTGAGAGTAAAAGAAAGGGAAAACCGCTCTTTTAAAAGATCCAGTTTTGAAATATCCCATGCGGTCCCTTAATTTTTAAAACATGTCAATGTCATCCATGTATGTAACATATGTATGTGTATAGGTATGGATGTGCAAATGGTTATATACGCAATGTGAGTGTAGCAATGTACATGTGCACTGATATGGATATACGATGTATATGCGCACAAGTGTAGATATATCAAGGTATGTATGCACTAAGATGAACATAAATGGTGCATGTGCGCAGGTAGTGATTTATCAAGGTGTGTGTGTGTGTGTGTGTGTGTGTGTGTGTGTGTAAACATGCAACAAGAAGGTATGCTAATACAGTATACCCACATGAACACATGCAACTGACATATCCTATTACGCCCTGACGCTTAACGCCATACGGGCGATTTCCCCGTAGATGTTAACTGTACTCACCTGGTCGTGTGCTACACGTAGCCGACCACTTGCTTCCCTTTCTTGGCGGCGTCCGACGCACCTGCCTGCGAACCTGGAATTTACACAATGAATCCATATATAAGCAAATATCTCGCAAAACGTGATATCGAAACAAAACGAGAAACCCGCGTCATGAATTAACGCGCGTGTGTACGATACGCTGAAACGTGTGTATACGTGTCTAAAACTAACCCGACACGTCGCGACACGCTGGATCACAGAACCCACTCACGTATTGCGCGTATCGCGCGAACTAAACGTACTTGAAAAATGATATACTGTCCCAGATTCTACCCAGGTTAAAAAGTTACAAAATTACATATACCATAGACCTTAGAAATGTAGCAGACACCTACAGAACAAATCCTAGCACCTATCTCCGAAGTCTGGCCGCAATTTGCGGCTAGAAGGATTATTCCGGCAGCCTCGATGTGGGGTCAAATGCTCGTGCTTTGGTGGTGTGGTCTAGACCTAGTATACATGCTCCAGTTTTCTTAATTTTTACCTGAACAAACCAGATCTAAAGCAGATTACAGAAAGGCTAAGTTTTGCTTAAAAAAGTTAAATTTTGCACAATTTGAAAACTTAGGGTATTTTGGTGAAATCTGGGGTTTACCTAGATTTACTTGGCCCTAATAATACTTAATTAAGTTAGTCTATCCAATACTAACCTCACTTAACCAAAGTTCACACTAATCACCATATATAGCACTAAAAACGCATAATTATCGCCAATCGAAGCTAAACTACACAAACTAAGCGAACAAAAGAATGAGTTTAGAGATTTTACCCCCTAGGAATCCTACGAGCAAGGAGAAGGAGAAGAAGAAGAGGGGAAGGAGCTGCTGCTGGGGTGCTGCTGCTGCTGCCTGAAGCTGCTGCTGCCTGTAGCTGCTGCTGCCTGTAGCTGCTGCTGTTGCTGCCTGTGCTGCTGCTGCTGATGCTGGAGCTGCTGTGGCTGATGCTGTGCTTGCTGCTATTGTTGAAGCTGGGGCTGCTGCTGTTGGTGTGTGTGTGAGTGTGTGAGTGAGAGTTGAGAGAAAAATGATAACCAAGTAAAGGAATGAGAGCTAAGGTTAGTCAACCCCCCTCTCTCTCCTCATTTAATGAAACATGGCAAGGCCATCATGCCCCATCATGCACCCTCTCTCTCTCCCTCCCTCCAAGTCAAACCCAAAACAAATTCAAAATAAAACAACCCTTAAATAAAATAACCAATTAAACTTAATTAAAACCCAAATAACCTAATTCCCATGTTTTAAACCACCATGGTTGCTAATCATGGTTCAACCCCATTTTTTAACCCTAATTTACATGCACAAGTGTGTGCAAGCCTAGGAAAAATCTAATAAAATATTCATTAAATTTGGAAAAATATTTGAAAATCAATTTGGTAAACTTTTTATTAAAAACCATATATTAACATATAATTAGCCACTAAACACATCCTAAGGTGTTACAATCTTCCCCCTTAAAGAAATTCATCCCCGAATTTAAAATATAAAGCTACGCATACCTTCAAAGAGATGAGGGAATTTCTTCCGCATCTCGCCCTCGGCCTCCTAAGCGATCTCTTCACCATTCGGGCTGCGCCAAAGCACCTTCACTGATGGCAAGACCTTCGATCTAAGTTTCTTCACCTGCCGGTCCAATATCACGACTGGCTGCTCGGTGAACGAAAGATCACGCTCGAGCTGAACGGTCTGATGCTGAATCATGTGCGAAGGGTCATGTAGGTATCTGCGAAGCATCGACACGTGGAACACGGGGTGAACATCTGGGAAGTCGGGTGGAAGAGCCAAAAGATATGCTACTGCGCCCACACGCTCGAGGATCTCGAAGGGACCTATGAATCTGGGGCTAAGCTTCCCCTTCCGTCCAAACCTCATCACTCCCTTCATCGGAGAGACCCTTAGAAAAACGTGATCTCCAACTGCGAACTCTAATCTGTGGCGGCGCCTGTCAGCATACGATCTCTGCCTGCTCTGAGCTGTCCTCTTCCTGTCTCGAATCAGCTGTATATTCTCGATCATCTCCTGTACGAGCTGTGGTCCTAAAATACTGCTCTCACTGAGCTCTGTCCAACAGACGGGCGATCTACATCTCCTCCCATACAAAGCCTCGAAAGGTGCCATCTGAATAGTATCCTGAAAACTATTGTTGTAGGAGAACTCCACCAAGGGTAAATGATGATCCCAGCTACCACCAAAGTCTAAAACGCACGCTCGGAGCATGTCCTCGAGAGTCTGAATAGTCCGCTCTGACTGGCCGTCGGTCTGTAGATGAAATGCTATGCTGAAACTCAAGCGGGTGCCCAAAGCCTCCTGAAGCATCTGCCATAGTCGGCTGGTAAACTGGGTGCCTCTATCGGGCACGATACACGTCGAGACTCCATGCAGTCGTACAATCTTGTCGATGTATATCTGGGCATACTGAGCAAAACCGAAAGTCGTCTTTACAGGCAGGTAGTGAGCCGCTTTCGTCAAACGATCCACGATCACTCAAATGGAGTCATACCCTCGCCTAGTCCTGGGTAGACCCACAACGAAATCCATCGAAATCTATTCCCATTTCCACTCCGGAATAGGTAACGGCTGTAGCTCTCCTGCTGGCCTCTAGTTGCTCGGCCTTGACTTGCTGACAAGTCAGGCATCTCGACACGAAATCTGCGATGTCTCTCTTCATTCCGTCCCACCAGTAAACATCTATCATATCATGGTACATCTTAGTAGAACCCGGATGAACACTGTACACCAATCGATGTGCCTCCTCAAGAATCTCGCGCTGCAGTCCCTCCGCATCTGGTACGCACAGTCTAGTCCCAAATCGCAGTATCCCCTGATCATCGATCACGAACTCGGAAAATCTGCCCAGTCCAATCTGCGCCATGATCTCTAAACATCGGGCATCACTGTGTTGTGCCTCATGTATACGGTCAAGCAACTGTGGGCGTGCACGAACATGCGCAAGCTGTCCCCCAATCGGCGTAAACTCGAACTGCACTCGGCTGTCGCATAATATCTGCTAATTTGCCGACGACTGCCTCTGCACTGCGCTCAAACAAGATAGACTGCCCCTGGGCCTACAATATCGTCCTCACCAAGTCTCTAAGTCAACAAAATAACAGTAGATGGAGAGTACAAGGATACATCAATATACAATACAAAATACAGATAACCACCAAAACCCACCTAAGCAAAACAGCACACTGTGAGCCGATGCGGTATCTGTAGCAAAAGATGATAGATGAATAGCCTGCCTCGAATACTCTGGGGAAACACCCTGCAAAACAATTGTGGCACAACGGGGGTGAGTTGCCAACTCATGAATAGTAAATAACATATGCAGGTAATCGCAAGTATGAACGTACATCGTGAATCTAAGATATGCAATTAACAGCAGTAGCAAGTTATGTCGATGCAGTAATAATGAAAGTACACTAGCAGGTATAACTAATATACGAAGCAATAATGATATGACAATCAGTTTGCAATAATCATGCAATAAGGATATGAGAATGTAAATGTGCAACAATCATGAAAGGTACACTAATAGGTACTACTAATACATGAAGCAGTGCATAAACAGATAACAGTGAGGTGTGGAGTGAAATATGTCATTTCCACGGAATCCTGACATCGTGGTAGGATCACCATCCATCAAGATAATCAAAATCCTATCCCTCAAATCAGCCCCCAATTTGGGCTCTCATATTACATAAGTCTCACATCTCCTCAATGTACCATATCGAATAAATCCCCTATATCCCGAATGTACAAAATCAAGTGAGTCTCGTATATATCCAATATCCTATCTCAAGTGAATCGCCTATATCCCAAATGTCAAATCTCAAGTAACATTCTAACATCCTAAATATATATTTGCATAAATAAAAATGATGAGATCAATACACATATATTAGCGTCCCACTCCACTAATATTGGTGTAAGGGTATATATAACAGCGTCCTAACCCACTGTTATATATACAAAGATTAATTAGAAATATCATGAAACCAATGTGCCAAGCATCGACACAGAAATATTGATCTATCAAATGCCGTCACTAAGACTAGCATCCTGATAGGTACGTATCACACGCTATCCGAAAAGCACGAGTGCCTAGCTCTGATCCTCGTCTTTTCACGTATCAATACGTACATGACTCCTAACGGTATCCCCATGATTACCGCCGAGTCATTGGTACTGTCACCGGATGGTATGGTTCCCCTGCCGGGCTCATCGGCGTGGTGCATCGACATCCCTTTCTTGCCCCGGGGTACCTCCGGGCCCCACCATGTACCCTCTACGGCCTCGACGCCTCCTCGTAGGGGTATATATAAATCAGAACCGATAAAACTCATGGTGGATGCGCAAATATCATATCAAGGAAACCGGGTTTTTCAAATAATGCAACATTTCATGAATTCCCGCGGTTCCCAAATCCAGAAAATATCATGAAAAATCCATATAAGAATGCGCAAATCTATAAATAAAATATGTGCGACATAACTGAAATGTAAGTATATAAAAGGAAAAAAAACCGCTAAGTAACATCAGTAAAGGTAAATATGTAACTGTAACTGATATATGTGTAACATACAGGTGTAACAAGGTATAGGTATCTACCTATGAGAACTGATGCAGTATACCCCCTGGGTATAAGTGGAATATGTGAGCAAGATATACCTGTAGCTATATCGTAAAGTGTGTATGTACCTACCACTAATGGTACAATACTCTATAGGTATACAAGTACGCTAAATGTCATATGTGATAAGAATATGAATCAATATCACAATGTCCCTACCCAAGCAATATAATATCTATAAGTGGTTTGTGTGTGACATGGCAATTATTGACTGTGTGTGTAGCATACAATCCGTGCTCGTGCAACATGAATCGTCAATAATATGTGCAGTGTTCTACGGCTACTTGTCCAAGCATAACACATCTAGGTAATAGGGTAAATGCGCAATTCTAAATATAACATAGAATATACGACAGGTATTAACATTCCTAGCCCAGACGCATAATGACATGCGGGCGATTCCCCTGTAGATGTTAAATCTACTCACCTGGTCGCGTGCTACACGTAGCCGACCACCTGCTTCCCTTTCGTTGCTGCGTCCGATGTACCCACCTGCGAACCTGGAATTTACACAAGAAATCTATATATAAGAAAAATATCTCGCAAAACGCGATATCGAAACCAAACGAGAAACTCGCGTCGTGAACTAAACATGCGTGTATACGATACGTTGAAGCGTGTGTATACGCGTCTAAAACTACCCCGACACGTCGCGACTCGCTGGGTCACAGAACGCACTCACGTATCGCGCGTATCGCGCAAACTAAACGAACTAGCAATTCGATAAATTATCCCAGATTTTGCTACAGGTAAAATCTCACAAAATTGCACATGCCAACATACTAGAAAACACAGCAGACTACCCTAGCCAAAACCCCAATACCCATCTCCTCTTCCTGGCCGCAATTTGCGGCCAGAATGCTTAAATTTGCGGCCAGGTTTGGGAATGAGGGGCTCATGTTCTGGTAGTGTGGTCTAGACTTAGTAAGCATGCTCCAGTTTCCTCAATTTTTCCCTGAAGGATCCGGATCAAAAGCAGATCACAGAAAGCTACAATATCGCTTAAAACACTAATTTTGCACAAAAAAGGAAACACTATGGTATTTTAGTGAAATCTGAGGTTAATCTCAGTTAAGATGACCCTAATAACACTTAAATAGGCAGGGTTAACCAACACAAACATCTCCTAACCATAAGTCCACACAATTCACCATAATTAGCACAAAAGCTAACTTTTATCAAAAACCGAAGCTAAACAACACACAAGCTTAACAAGAAAGGGAATTGAGTTCAGAAATTATACCCTAATAGACCCTAGGAAGCAGGTGAAGGAGAAGAAGGGGAAGAAAAGCTGCTGTAGTTGCTGGGGCTGGGGCTGCTACAGCTGCTGCTGTTGCTGCTTGCTTCTGCAGCTGCTGCTGATACTGATGGTGTTGCTTCTGGTGCTGTTGCTGAAGCCTCTGCTACAGCTGGGCTGCTACTTGTGCGTGTGTGTGAGTGTGAGAGAATGAGAGAAAAGAAAATGAGACGGAGAAATGAGAGCAACCCACAAAAACCCCCTTTCTCTTTCTCTTCCCTCATTAAATGAAGCATGCTTAAGCCATGTAGCACCATGCTCATCTCTCTCTCTCTCTCTCTTTAGTCAACAAAAGAAAAATCATTTTCAAACCCTTTTTCATTTTATTTTTTTTAAAACAACCATACAAGTTAAAACCCAAAACACTTAATAAAAGTTTAACTAGATTAGGGAAATGTTTAGCTCACCATATTTGCCAATCATGGTTAAACCCCAAATTAACACCCTAGTTAACATGCACAAGTGTGTGCAAGGCTAGGAAAATTCTAATAAAATATCCATTAAATAAGATAAAATATTTGAAAATCAATTTGGTAAACTTTTTATTACAAATCATATACTAAAATATAATTAGCCACTAAACACATTCTAAGGTGTTACAATCTTCCCCCTTAAAAAAATTCGTCCCCGAATTTACAAATATACTACTACGCGTACCTTCAAAAAGAGAATTTCAAACTCTCAAAATTCGCTCGCAGCCTCCCAAGTGATTACCTCACTATATGGCTACGTCCAAGAAAAACCCTTCACAGATGGAAAGACCCTTGACCGATATTTCTCCACCTGCCGAGCCATTAACACAATTAGCTGCTGGTGAACGAAAGATCGCGTTCGAGCTAAATGGTCTGATGCTGAATTATGTGAGAAAGGCCATGAAGGCAATTGCAAAGTATCGACATAAGGAATACGGGGTGAATACTCAATAATCTGGGCGGAAGTGCCAAATTAAAGGTAACGAAACTAACTCGCTTATAGGATCTCAAAAGGACCTATAATCCTTGGATAAGCTTCCCAAAACTCAACACGTCATTTATCGGAAAAAAATCCGTAAGAATACATGATTTGCCACTGCGAACTCAAGCCCACGACCAACACGGTCGACATAAGACCTCTGTCCGCAATGGACAATTTTCATCCTGACCTAAAACAACTGGATCATCTCCGAAGTCTCTAGACTAGCTGGGGTCCAAGGTCATACTTATGCAGAGTCAGAAAACAACAGACTGGTGATCGACACGATCTAACCTCTAAACCTAAAGGTTGCCAATTGGAATGCTCCTTGATAACCACTATCAAGGACGTATCCTAAAGATGGCAAGTGACGATCCCCAACTGCCGACAACAATTAATACGAACGCACAACTTAACAACGAACAATTGAGCAAACTGAGTATAACCGGGCGACAAGACTCCAAATGAAGTCACACCCCGACTAAACCTGGGTAGACACCATAACGAAAATTATGGAGACCTGCTCCCACTCCCACTTCGGAACAGTTAAAGGTTGCAACTCTCCAGCCGGTCTCAGATGCTCAACCCAAACACACAACAAGACAGACACCTCGAACCGAAACCTGAAACTTCTCTTTACATCCCTGCCTACCCGTAACTATCTCACAAGTCACGTTAAATGTCGGTGGAATTTGAATAAGTACAGAGAGTTGACTGATGTGCTTGCTCTAGGATTTTACGTCTTTACCCGATAATATCAGGTACACAAACGCGTCCCTAACTTAGCACACTCGTGTCACAATTCAAGGACACCGAATCATTACCCAGCCGAGTATGCTCAAGTATCATTGACGAACGAGCATCAGCGGGCAGTGTCTCGCGAAAGTGGTTAAAGAAAAGTGGTCGGGCGCGGACATGAGCAAGCTGTCCCCTCAGTAGAGACGAACTTAAGCTATACTCAACGATCGCACAAGAACTGTAAATCTGCGGAGGACTATCACAACAATCAATCCGCTGCAGGAAGATGTACATTAAGCTCTGGTGGCCCGTGAAAATATGACATGACTCTCGAACAAATAGTGTCTCCAAATCTCCAACGCAAAACCACCGCGGCTATCTCCAGATCATGAGTGGAATATCCTTCTCGTACTTCCTCCAAACGTAGGGAAGCAAAAGCGATAACTCTATAGTGTCACCTCAGTACACACTCGAGCCCCACTCAAGAAACATTACAGTTAAACCACAAGGTTGCCCGAACCAAAAGCAAAGAAAGAACTGAGGCAGTTGTTAACCGAATCTTCAACTGCCGAAAAACTCAGCACACATGCCTCAGTTCAAAGAAAAGATACCTCTATTCCGGTCAATTCAGTCAATGGTGCAACACTACACTAGCAATCCTGCACAAAACGGCGGTATAAACCTGCTAAGCCCAAAAGTCTGCGGACCTCTGTCTTGCACACAAGTCTGGGCCTAAGCTGTACGGCCATCTTCCTCGGAACCATACAAAACCGTCTCCCGTGACTATCAGACCTAGGAGTCAACACAAACAAGCCTGAAGAAACACTCCGAGAATCTAGCACACCGCTGGGATGCTCCCAGTATCTGCAAAACAAATCCTCAAGTGCTACTCCTATCCCTTAAGACACATTAAATAGACCAGAATGTCGTCAATAGCACAACAATAACTGGTCGAGGAACGGCATAAAGAAATCTGGTTCATCATATCTACGAATGCCGCCAGGGCATTGGTGAATCCAAGGACACACCAAGACACACAAAGCCTGTAGAACGCACAAGGCAATCTTCGGAATGTCATCACTCTGAACCCGCAATAATGATGACCCGATCCCAAACAAACTTAGAAAACATCTCGCACTCTGGAGCTGATCGAAGAAATCGTCAATGCGAGGTAAAGGATACCTATCCGCACCGTAAGCCGGTTCAATTGATGATCCATCAACCCGCAACCGCAATCTGTCATCTTTCTCCTTGACAAACAGAAATAGGATCTCCCTAATGTGAAACACTCAGACACACGAAACTCCCCCAACAACAACTCTGCAGCTGATCCTTAAGCTCCCTAAGCTTCGCCGGCTCATCTGGAATAACGTCGGAAAACTCTCGCACGAAAGGAATCCGGTCCAACAAACCAACTATGGCTACGGTATCACGAATGAACGTTAAGAATCCACGACATCTCCTCAAAAGCTGACTAGCAAAACAGGCTGAATTCAAGCTGTGAGAGGCGGCACCACTGTCCACCTGCACAACAAGAACTGACTCGCCGGGGAAAACAAAACCTGACTGTTTCCTTACGGTAGTCCACAGACGCCTAGCACATAACTAACCAGTCCGTGCCCAGGAGAACGTCAAATCCAACATCTCTAGAAGGACCAAAACGACGGACGAATCTCTATCTCCTATCCGTTTGGCACACAACTGTAATACGTGTCGCGCAACAAAAGAATCGCTAACAGAAGTTAACACAACAAATGGCTAATCTACCCAACACAACTCTCATCCCAACCCCGGAACAAGTGTGGAAAACAAATAAATACATCAAAAAAACATACGAATTTAGGATACCTGAAAACTTTGCATTGGATGCCCACGCGTCCCGATGAGTAGAAGCAAACTCCTGTGTCTGCCCCCTACCCGCAACTGACTGAACTCCTCTGGTAGACTGACCCCTCCGAGCGAACCCTCCGCGTCCCTGACGTCTCTGAATACGACCCTGACGAGGTGTTAGGGAACAACTCCTAATGAGGTGACGAAGGCTCCCACATCGAAGACATCCACGCGATGACTGCTGACCCTCCTAGGGATGAGAGCTGAACGGCTGTCCTTGTCCAAAGCCTCTGCCACTCCCACGACGGCCACGAAATCTGTCTCGACGAATAAACCTCTGTCTCTGGGCTGGTACATTGGTACGAGTCCTCCACTGTCCTAGAACCCTCCGAGTCTCTGGAATACGTACCTCGTCAACTGGGGCTGCATCCACTGGTGCCATATAGGTGACGGACTGCTGCAAGCTGATCCTAAGGAACAACTGAGTAACAGCGGTAACAACCTCCTGTCGCAGCGCTCGAACGGTCTCAACAAATGAACTCATCGTCTGGCGCAAGTCCTGCATCTCTGCCACAAGCCTAGCGAGCTGATCTGTCGAAGGCTGATCCATCTGCACCTGTGCAACTAGAGTGCCATCCTGGTCAGTGCCCTTCTCACCCGAACCAATTCTGACCTCGGCCCTCGCAGCATCACTCTGAGTCCCCATAGTCATCGGCGGCAAGGCTATAAATAGAGATAAGATTCGATCAGAACACGGAAATCGAATCACAAGGATATGAATCATCAACGAAGGAATTTCAAGCAATTTATACTTAGGTCACTTTAGGCGAAGTACCGCATCGTGGATATGCTGCAGACATACACACACTACGTTACACTGCTTAAACTACCTACTCCATCATACCAAGGTCATCCTACACTCCGAAAGGTAAAACCTAGCGCTCTGATACCAATTTTGTCACGACCCGAAGTTGGCACGTGACGGCCCTAATACTACGCAACGCCTAGAGACGTAACGCAGTAAAAGAAAGCCAAAACCCAGAAATCTAAACCATTAAAAAGACAAGAAAAGATAATAGCAGTTTTGAACATTTGAAATCACAAACCAAATTCTTTAAAAGTCCAACTTTCTTTCTTTAAAATTTTGGCAACACCCCCTTTGTAAAAAAACAAGCCCAAAGATGGATACAACATAAATATAAATGAAGCATCCCCAAACGGGAGCAAATACACGCCCAAAGGTGGAAAAAAACAGCCACAACAAATATACGACGCCGTAGTGAAGAAATAAATGACAATAGAAAGGAAACTGTATAAAAGATAACAAAACCACAAATAATATACAATATCGTCCTCACCAAGTCTCTAAGTCAACAAAATAATAGTAGATGGAGAGTACAAGGATACATCAATATACAATACAAAATACAGATAACCACCAAAACCCACCTAAGCAAAACAGCACACTGTGAGCCGATGCGGTATCTGTAGCAAAAGATGATAGATGAATAGCCTGCCTCGACTACTGTAGGGAAACACCCTGCAAAACAACTGTGGCACAACGGGGGTGAGCTGCCAACTCGTGAATAGTAAATAACATATGCAGGTAATCGTAAGTATACACGTGTAGCGTGAATCTAAGATATGCAATTAACAGCAATAACAGGTTATGTCGATGCAGTAATAATGAAAGTACACTAGCAGGTATAACTAATATACGAAGCAATAATGATATGAAAATCAGTATGCAATAATCATGCAATAAGGATATGAGAATGTAAATGTGCAACAATCATGAAAGGTACACTAATAGGTACTACTAATACATGAAGCAGTGCATAAACAGATAACTGAGAGGTATGGAGTGAAATATGTCATTTCCACGGAATCCTGATATCGTGGTAGGATCACCATCCATCAAGACAATCAAAATCCAGTCCCTCAAATCAGCCCCCAATTTGGGCTCTCATATCACATAAGTCTCACATCTCCTCAATGTACCATATCAAATAAATCCCCTATATCCCGAATATACAAAATCAAGTGAGTCTCGTATATATCTAATATCCAATCTCGAGTGAATCACTTATATCCCAAATGTCAAATCTCAAGTAACATTCTAACATCCTAAATATATATTTGCATAAATAAAAATGATGAGGTCAATACACATATATTAGCGTCTCACTCCACTAATATTGGTGTAAGGATATATTAACAGCGTCCTAACCCACTGTTATATATACAAAAAGTAATTAGAAATATCATGAAACCAATGTGCCAAGTATCAACACAGAAATACTGATCTATCAGATGCCGTCACCAAGACTAGCATCCTGATAGGTACGTATCACACGCTATCCGAAAAGCATGAGTGCCTAGCTCTGACCCTCGTCTTTTCACGTATCAATACATACATGACTCCCAACGGTATCCCCATGATTACCGCCGAGTCATTGGTACTGTCACCGGATGGTATGGTTCCCCTGCCGGGCTCATCGGCATGGTGCATCGACATCCCTTTCTTACCCCGGGGTACCTCCGAGCCCCACCATGTACCCTCTACGGCCTCGACGCCTCCTCATAAGGGTATATATAAATCAGAACCGATAAAACTTATGGTGGATGCGCAAATATCATATCAAGGAAACCGGGTTTTTCAAATAATGCATAATTTCATGAACACCCGCGATTCCCAAATCCAGAAAATATCATGAAAAATCCATATAAGAATGCGCAAATCCATGAATAAAATATGTGCGACATAACTGAAATGTAAGCATATAAAAGGAAAAAAAACCAGTAAGTAACATCAGTAAAAGTAAATATGTAACTGTAACTGATATATGTGTAACATACAGGTGTATCAAGGTATAGGTATCTACCTATGAAAACTGATGCCGTATACCCCCTGGGTATAAGTGGAATATGTGAGCAAGGTATACCTGTAGCTATATTGTAAAGTGTGTATGTACCTACCACTAATGGTATAATACTCTATAGGTATACAAGTACGCTAAATGTCATATGTGATAAGAATATGAATCAATGTCACAATGTCCCTAACCAAGCAATATAATATCTATAAGTGGTTTGTGTGTGACATGGAAATTATTGACGGTGTGTGTAGCATACAATCCGTGCTCGTGCAACATGAATCGTCAATAATATGTGCAGTGTCCTATGGCTACTGGTCCAAGCACAACACATCTACGTAATAGGGTAAATGTGCAATTCTAAATATAACATAGAATATGCGACAGGTATTAACATTCCTAGCCCAGACGCATAACGCCATGTGGGCAATTCTCCTGTAGATGTTAAATCTACTCACCTGGTCGCGTGCTACACGTAGCCGACCACCTGCTTCCCTTTCATTGCTGCGTCCGATGTACCCGCCTGCGAACCTGAAATTTACACAAGAAATCCATATATAAGCAAAATATCTCGCAAAACGCGATATTGAAACCAAACGAGAAACTCGCGTCGCGAACTAAACGCGCGTGTATACGACACGCTGAAGCGTGTGTATACGCGTCTAAAACTACCCCGACACGTCGCGACTCGCTGGGTCACAGAACGCACTCACGTATCGTGCGTATCGCGCAAACCAAACGAACTAGCAATTCGATAAATGATCCCAGATTTTGCTACAGGTAAAATCTCACAAAATTGCACATGCCAACATACTAGAAAACACAGCAGACTACCCTAGCCAAAACCCCAACACCCATCTCCTCTTCCTGGCCGCAATTTGCGGCCAGAATGCTTAAATTTGCGGCCAGGTTTGGGAATGAGGGGCTCGTGTTCTGGTAGTGTGGTCTAGACCTGGTAAGCATGCTCCAGTTTCCTCAATTTTTTCCTGAAGGATCCGGATCAAAAGCAGATCAAAGAAAGCTACAATATCGCTTAAAAACACTAATTTTGCACAAAAAAGGAAACCCTATGGTATTTTAGTGAAATCTGAGGTTAATCTCAGTTAAGATGGCCCTAATAACACTTAAATAGGAAGGGTTAACCAACACAAACATCTCCTAACCAAAAGTCCACACAATTCACCATAATTAGCACAAAAGCTAACTTTTATCGCAAACCGAAGCTAAACAACACACAAGCTTAACAAGAAAGGGAATTGAGTTCAGAAATTATACCCTAATGGACCCTAGGAAGCAGGAGAAGGAGAAGAAGGGGAAGAAGAGTTGCTGTAGTTGCTGGGGCTGCTGCTGTTGCTACTTGCTTCTGCGGCTGCTGCTGCTGCTGATGGTGCTGCTTCTGGTGCTGCTGCTGAAGCCTCTGCTGCTGCTAGGCTGCTACTTGTGTGTGTGTGAGTGTGAGAGAATGAGAGAAAAGAAAATGAGAGGGAGAAATGAGAGCAACCCACAAAACCCCCCTTCTCTTTCTCTTCCCTCATTAAATGAGGCATGGCTTAAGCCATGTAGCCCCATGCTCATCTCTCTCTCTCTTTGGTCAACAAAAGAAAATTCATTTTCAAACCCTTTTTCATTTTATTTTTTTTAAAACAACCATACAAGTTAAAACCCAAAACACTTAATAAAAGTTTAAACTAGATTAGGGAAATGGTTAGCTCACCATATTTGCCAATCATGGTTAAATCCCAAATTAACACCCTAGTTAACATGCACAAGTGTGTATAAGGCTAGAAAAATTCTAATAAAATATTCATTAAATAAGATAAAATATTTGAAAATCAATTTGGGTAAACTTTTTATTACAAATCATATACTAAAATATAATTAGCCACTAAACACATTCTAAGATGTTACACTTAACCAAAGTTCACACTAATCACCATATATAGCACTAAAAACGCATAATTATCGCTAATCGAAGCTAAACTACACAAACTAAGCGAACAAAAGAATGAGTTTAGAGATTATACCCCCTAGGAATCGTACGAGCAAGGAGAAGGAGAAGAAGAAGAGGGGAAGGAGCTGCTGCTGGGGTGCTGCTGCTGCTGCTGCCTGAAGCTGCTGCTGCCTATAGCTGCTGGTGTTGCTGCCTGTGCTGCTGCTGCTGCTGGAGCTGCTGTGGCCGATGCTATGCTTGCTGCTATTGCTGAAGCTGGGGCTGCTGCTATTGGTGTGTGTGTGAGTGTGTGAGTGAGAGTTGAGAGAAAAATGAGAACCGAGTAAAGGAATGAGAGCTAAGGTTAATCAACCCCCCTCTCTCCTTATTTAATGAAGCATGGCAAGGCCATCATGCCCCATCATGCATCCTCTCTTTCTCTCTCTCTCTCTCTCCCTCCAAGTCAAACCCAAAACAAATTCAAAATAAAACAACCCTTAAATAAAATAACTAATTAAACTTCATTAAAACCCAAATAACCTAATTCCCATGTTTTAAACCACCATGGTTGCTAATCATGGTTCAACCCCATTTTTTTAACCCTGGTTTACATGCACAAGTGTGTGCAAGCTTAGGAAAAATCTAATAAAATATTCATTAAATTTGGGAAAATATTTGAAAATCAATTTGGTAAACTTTTTATTAAAAACCATATATTAACATATAATTAGCCACTAAACACATCCTAAGGAGTTACAGGTTTGGACCCTTATCGCTGAAGTATTTCGGAAAGAACCTGCCACGGTCTCTTCCGATCTCACCTATGTCGAACTGTACGGAAGTTGGCACTCTTTACTTAATCCTTTTCTGTTCCGGGATGGCTGCATTCTCATCATGACTTTCCTTTGGAAATATGGCTATATCCAACACCTCTGCATACATAGCAAGACTCGGGTATCAACGAGGAGTAATAACAACTCGTTAAGATCACACATGAATCTCTTGTTCCTCCTTTCTTCATTATTGTCCACTTTGAAATCACGTCTTGCTGGTTGCGCGCTGCAATTTATTCTCGGCTACAGTCAATCCGGAGTCTCTCGCAAGGACTCAAAGCTATGAATTCGTTATCTTCAACCCTCTGTGGAAGGCAGCTGGACAATTACGTCCTCTGGAACTCGTCCAAGTCATCGGAGGAATACGCTTCATTCGTCCTTTCTCGATCAACTCACAACATGTATGGGTGATGCCTTTCTATCTGAAGCTAGTTAACTTATTAATCTCATGTCGGAGTATCCAACGAACAAAATGCTCTCTCTTGATCGATTCACTACAAGTCTGAGCAAGATCCTTCAAACTAGAATTCTTCAACTTAACTGAACTTGCGTCGAGGCATCCAAATAGAAGAATTGTCTTAGTCACTCTATCCAAGAATGACTAGTGATCTTCTGTCACATCTCTGCCTGTAAACTCCTGCGGCTTAATCTTTATAAACTCTAGAGGTGGCATCCCATCAATTTCAGCAACTGCTCGGTCATCTGTCTGCACGGTAGACAACATCACGATCTTTTGGAGTGGGTTTTATGTCGACAGTCTTCATAATTTGGCAGGCCTCGAACAGTGGCCCGATCATCCAGTGCAGATCCCAAACACTCATCTCAAACGAAAGATCCTAATGCAAACAATAAATCAATACGTTCCTACGTCACCAAAAGAATATCATGGTCGGTCCTCGTCCCTGAAGAGCTTGCTCTAACCACATTTCTAGCCGCAACTCTCTATGCTCTCATAGCCATGACGACAGGAACCTCGAGCAACCATCGATGGGGATATATCATATGAACGAATAGAATCATGGATCTCGAGAAATGTACATCCTAAAGTCACTAAAGCGGAGCAGCGTATCGTAAGTATGCCACGGAACATACACACAGTATGTCACTCTACTTAAGTTACCTACTCCATCAACCAAGGTCAACCTACATGTCAAAAATTCGGGTCCAATACCCCCTCAGTCAAGTCTAAGTTCCATGAGGTCAAGCCTAGGTTCCGAAATATATTTATACCCTAGACCCCGTATAGTCAAATCTAGACTCGAACCAAGGTTAAACTTAACGCTTTGATACCAACATTTTCACGACCCGAAATTGGCACATGACTGACACTTGAATCACGTGAAGTCTATAGGACCCCACTGTAACCCAAGTAAGCCGATGTCCAGAAATCTAAACCTTTTTCGGAAAATAATGGAGGTGCAGTTTTGAAATATCTGCATAATGAATTCAAATTATTCTTTTAACAGTATAAGTAATATTATATCAAAATGCAATGGTTTGTATACTATCTTTGAAAACATTTTCATCCTTGAAATTTGGGCAGCACCTCCCTTGTAAATTTTGATCCAAAACAATACAACACATCGATAATATATACATCCCCGAGAAGGAGCTAGTTGTTCGCCAATTGGCGGAATCATAACCACGCAATAAGTATATATGACGCCCCAAGATGAAGATCAAACATGAAAAGAATATAAAGAACACCAAGACATCACAAAGCTCAAATAAAGGACAATACACGCTCCAAGTCTCAAGGATATACAAGTCTAGTGTCTAGCTCTACCAAATATACAAGTCTGATTGATAGAGTTTTTAACTAGATACAACAGAATACTATATACAAAGGTGGTCACGATCCAATGTGTACCACACCTACCAATGCAAATCACCCAGAAACAAACTATGTGCCAGTAAGCCGCTGCTTATCCGAGCTGTCGATCTTGTAAAAAAACTGTGGCACAACAGGGATGAGTTGCCAACTCGTGAGTAGAAAATATTAGCAGGTAGAAATCGAATGTATAATGATTTTCTAGGTCATACTGTAACATAAAGGTAACACTGTGGTATCTAGGGTGATCGTGTATACATATGTGTAAAATAACAATGTTGTGCCAGTATCTGTATATAGTATCAAGTTATCCAAATCATATGCATATATACATGTGTATCATCCAACGTGTGTCCATCAACGACACATCAAATCATCATAAAACCTTAATGTCCAGCATCGACACTCGAAAATATCATAAAAAAACTCGTGTCCAGCATCGACAAGTAAATCCTCATATCTCGGGTGCCGTCTCATCGGATCGTCCCTCATATCCATCTGATCACACGACTCCGGTCGGTATCCTCCGGATATCCGCCAAGCCCAAACTATCACCAGTCGGTAGTGCTCCCCTGCCGGGCTCAATGTCTCTCTATACGATCTTCTTGTCCCGGGATACCGTACCGGGTCCACCATGTACCCGCAGACGGTGCCTCCTCACTCCTCGAATCGGGTATACACAGCTCAAAACCGAGAAAAGTCATGGTAGACACCAAAAATCATATCAAGAGAAACCGCGTTTTTAAAACAATCATAAGACTTTTAAAAAATATATGTGGTTCTCAAATCCAGATATCTCATGAAAACAGAATCTCATATTCATGTAACCATAAAGGTACAGTAAATGCAAGCACAGAACAGTATTGTAAAGTATTGCAAGGGTTTTCATGTAAGAATGTCGTGTAATGAGTATGAAACCATAACTATGATTCTACCATTTAGGGAATAATACAACGATATAGCAGTTTTCTAAAGTGTGTGTGGCATGATAATTACCTATGATGAGTGTGTGAGCCGACAAATCTGTGTACGTGTAACATGTGCATCATCGGTAATGGTGCATGTGCCCTAGCATATGAAGACATATAAAGATAAGTGACAAGAACGTAGTACGTATGTCGTGAGGGAATAATACATCGTAAACATGAATGGTATAAAATACGTGACTACACGTGAACCATAGGTTATATTTTAAATAATACGAATCGTAGTTTTTGAAACTGGGGTTACGGTGTTTTGAAAAGGAGATACCATTTGAAAATCCATAGCGTCCCTTGAGGTTGTCGTTTAAAGTGCCTGACGATTCGTTGGTTTGAAAATAGGTATGGTTCAAATATAATCTATTATCTACCAAGTGATTAGGTAGCAATGATTTTCCAAATCAAAATAATCCATAAGTCAGCGATCCAGCCTCATAGTATCAGATGTGGTATAATCCATAGTATATCATCCTCAAGTCAAGAGTGCGGATCAATCATCCGGTATTTCATATTGTGTACGGTATCATCAAATCGAAGTAAGGATCTATCGTCCTGTACATAATATCGCGTACGGTATAATCCTTCGTACGGTATCTTCGAGTTAAGAGTGCGGATAATCATCAGATGGATCATAAATCAAAGGTACGGATTTATGGTCACGTACATTCTTTTATCTCATATTCTCATATATATATATATATATATATATATATATCATCTCGTATCATATCTTAGCATATGTATATATGGATGTATATCGCCTTGCATCCTCACGTTTGATATATATATATATATATATATATATATATATATATATATATCATCTCGTATCATATCTTAGCATATGTATATATGGATGTATATCGCCTTGCATCCTCATGTCAAACGTATCGACTCGTGTTGTCTCGTTTCATCATGTTCACATCTTATCATATTATCTCATACTTATCCTTATAGTTATATCCGTAAGTATATCAGTGTAGGTTTTTATATGTATATTCTACATCTTTGTTCTCCTATACTATGGTTGCGGGGGTGCTATACGCCATCCATTCGAATTCCCCCGTAGATATACATCTACTCACCTGCTATCCTTGCTCTAGCCGAAGTCAATGACCGTCTTGCTCTCCTTCGTCATCTCAGATGTCCATGCAAAGGTACCTACAAATCAATATATATCGTAACGAGATGAAAATCAAATCTGAAAACCAACATGGCAAGCGAACATACATAGGTTAGAACCTATGGTCCTCGCAAGCAAGAACAACCAAACAACCCCCGGCGTTGATGTACGAACGTCCAACGACCGTGTCAAAACACAAATACCAAAACCAAGTTTTCAAAAGTCATAAACCGAAATCTGAAACTTAGAAAAACACTCTTAGATTTTGACTCAGCTGAAATTAGGACATTTTGCACATAGGGTAGGCCTAGATATCAGGTAATAGAGCTATGGACCAAAGGCTAACCCAAGACCCTAAGACCAGGCCGCAATTTGCGGCCAGGGGGATTGAATTTGCGGCCAAGTGCGGGAGTTGGGGCCCCGGGTTTCTAGCGTAGTCTCTAAAAATCCTGCACATCTTTTTGTGTTTGCAACTTAAATTTTAGAGTTCCTGAGTGATAGCAGATTCTATTTGATCATCACAATTCGTCAAAAACCCGATATTGGAAAATTCTAAATTCATGTTTGGGACTTCAAATCTCAATTTTGGTCCAGAATTTCATCACAAATGGATTTGTGGTCACTAACTAAATCTCAATTGTATCTCCATAATTCAAAACATCCACTAAAAATCATCCTAAAATTTTCCAAGATCTCTAATCATACATCTTTGAACTCTAAACATATGTAGGAGATTAAGAAACTTAATAGCTTGAAGGAAGGTGAAGGTTTTACCTCTTGGAAGCAACTCAAGAAAGTTCTTTGGTGGTCCAAGGTGCTCAAAACTATATCTTGATCTCACCATGGGGTGTAGGATGAGGTGATGAGCCTTTTTTGTGAAGGTTTTATATAGTTTTGATGAAGTTTGGAGATGATTTGTGGTGGTAGTGAGGTGGGAGGAAGAGGAAAAGGAAGAAGATGAAGGAGGTGAAGAAAATGAGATGAGGATGAAGAATGAAGGGTGCCGTGGTTGTAGGAAACCCCCCCTCTCTCTTGCCCATGCTCTCTTGTCCCCTCCATGTCTCATATTCATTCATTCTTTTTCTTTTTTCTTTTTTCTTTTTCCTTTTTCTCTTTTTCTTTTCTCTTTTCTTTTTAAACCCAAAAAACAACAATTACAAATGAAACCAAACATGCAAAAATAAAATAAAAATACAATGTGTCATGATGCATAAGTCATGGTTAACAAAAATAGATTTGGCTTTATGCATAATTAGTAATGCACCAATCAAGTTTAACATAACTTGTATGTAATTAATTGTATAATAATTTAATAAATGTCCAAATCTAATAAATTCCTTCAAAATTAATAATTCATATTAATTCCCAAATATTTTCCAAAATATTGGTATATAATTATACCATTCTACGAAAACCCAAATTCATACTCGTATAGTTTACGTGAAATTTATTATTTTATTATTTATATTCCAAAAATAATATTTTATATTTCTGAAATGTTACAATACCCTTATTTTTACATGACTTCATTTGCTAGGACACACGCATCATTACCGATGTTGCACATGTTGCACGTATATATACTTGCCAGCCCGCACACACATCATCGGTAATTGTCATGCCACGTACAATTAGAACTCGCTATATCACTGCATCACATTATAATCTGTTAGCATTTTAGTTACCGATTAGTACCCAGTACCACTTGTTACTACAAATATTGTACTTTCTTTACATTATTATATAACACGCTCATATGAATGCACTTGCTATGCATTACAGTATTGTTCTGTGCCTGTACATATTGTTTCTTCATTGCCACATGCTTATGAGATTCTATTTTCATGAGATTTCTGGATTTGAGAAACCGCAGATATTATTTAAAAACTTATGATTGTTTTAAAAAAAACACGGTTTTCTCTTGATATGATATTTCGACGTCGACCATGAGATTGCTCGGAGCTGAGCCATGATGATTATCCGAATTGAGGCAGGGGGAGGAACCAATTGCGGATACATGGTGGACCCGGTACGGTACTCCGAGGTAAGAAGATCATATAGAAACGCATTGAGCCTGTCATGGAAACATAATTACCGGTGACAGTACTGGACTCAGCGGATATCCGGAGGATACCGACCAGAGTGGTATGAGACAGATGGATATGATGACCTATCTGATGAGACGACGCCTGAGAGATGAGGGCCGATCCGATGAGATATCGCCTGAGATATGAGGATTTACGTGTCGATGCTGGACACGGGCTTCATGATGATTTCAAGTGTCGATACTGGGCACTCAGGATTTTATGATGATTTTAATGTGTCGTTGATAAACACACGTTGGATGATACATATTGTAACGACTCTAAAATCTCTGTATAAATAATTCTTGTTTATTGTACAGAAAAGGGTATTACAGCCTATGTAAGAATTATAAATTAGATTTGTTTAATAAAAGTAAGAAGCAACTTGTAGCTCACTGGTAAAACCTTTACACTGTTGCGACATAGCCTATGTGTTCAAATCCTATCAGACCCAATTATTTTTGAGATTTTTCTTTTTAAATTTTTTGAAGCCCAAGAGTTACACGTGCAATTCATGGAGAAACGAAAAGTTTCAGAAAAACCAAACAGGCGCAAAGAGGAGTAAACACACACCTTGATACGTGGCATGAATTTCGAGGCAAGGCCTTAAAATCCGTCCGCCCGTTTTACCCTTTGGGCCAGCGCCGACAGTTCGATTGGTCCTAATCGCCTTCGTGCTTTGCACACACACCCCTTCGACTCGCCTCAACTCCCGTGCACTATTTGATTTTCCTGCAATCAAACAGAGACTCTTCAATTCACCATTTAACACTATTTTAATTCTTTTAATCTACATTTTTAATTCCCAAACCCTAATTCCTCTACTATAAATACCACCTCATGCCCTAGCTCTCCCCCATTCTGAAATTTCTATTAAAAATTCTCTCAAACTCTCTAAGTACCAAGTGGAGTTAAGCATCCAAGAGGAGTAGCAGCCCAAGCTCGACGACCAGAGCATCTTCAATGAAACCACGACCCCAGAAGGCTTCTTCTCTCTCTTGTTATTCTCTCTCTTGTTAACCATCTAAACCCGTAAGCCCCTCTTCTCTCTATTTCTTTCATCTCAATTTGTCTTCTAAGAAAACATCGACAAAAGTGGAGTTAACACATAACAACCTTCTCTTTTAAATATTTTATCATGCTTGATAGGTCTATATGTCACATAATCACCCTAATATCCTTTTAAAACAAAACTCACATCTATTGTCTTTTGATATAACCAAAAATTTCATGTCCAATACTCAAATAACGAACTTTTTCATTAAAATACCATGAACTTTAATATAACCGTTTTTTCAATAATTGTTAAAAATACTTTTAGGAAAATTTCATGGGGTAACGACCTACCTCCCACACACTATGGTTGCATAGCACGGTATTCTAACATATGGTTAATATAAAGAATAAGTTTCATTAAAATACCACACTTTTCAAAACGGGTTTCTTTTAATCGGTATTTTTGGAATTCTTGGCAATTGCGTCTCTACAACCCTCGTTAGGAGACCCGCTAATGGATGGTGTAGATTATCGCATATCCTTGGGACAATAGAGCGAGATGCAGAACTACTCACGGAGTATTCGGTCTCGAAAGGAAATAAAAATACGGTCTTTAAGAAATTCGACTTTTCTTAATAAAAACTAAATTTTGGAAAATTATATAAAACTATGAATTCGTATTTTCAATAAAAAAAATTACGAAACTATATTTTTAAAATGAAAGCTTAGAATTTTTAGTAAAATACCAACAGGTTTCCAAAAGAGCTAGTTTTTATAAAAATACCATAATCTTTTAAAAAGCTAAGTGTTATCACTAAAATGCCCTAACAATTAAAATACATGTTCATGAAAACCTTAAATATTGTAAATCACCTTCGAGGTTTAAATTGTAAACTATATTAAAGTATTTTTCATAAAACCCCATTGAGATATGCAAAACAATACTTAAAGACTCTAGATTAATATAGTTTTAAGCGGGATCAATTCTCTTGAGACCCAGGAAGCCGGAGAAAGTGAGTTCTTGCCTATTCAGGTTAGACAGCTTAATGGAGTTATCAAATGGCAATTGTCTTGGAAAAACACACAAATCCTGCCGTCCATGTGCAGCAGTTGCCAATTTCTCCCGAACATAAGATTTTTAACAATTTACATGAATTCACATGAAAAGACTTAAACCCGAATCTAAACCCATTCAAAAAATAGAAAGAACCTTCTTTGATCCTGCAGGAGGGGGAGACCCCATGGAACTCGAACTCGGACACAACCTCGAACTCTAACCCAACTCAAATCTAAACCTGAACATGAACTCGAACCTAATCTACTCGAACCAACTTGACTCAAACCAAGATTGCAATTATCATGAATCGCATATTACTCGACTCACTCGACTACATTCTAAATCTTTTGCAATCTATGGTTTCGATCAAGATATATTAATCAATCAATCGAATCAATTAAGTATATTAATCAGTTATAATATATTATACTCAGGATGCTTGGGATAATTTCTTGTGTGAATCCAACGGATCTTCAGGAGTCCCGTATTAATCTCTTTTTTATTTTGCTCGAACATCAGTCGGGTTGACTCATCCACAGCCTAAAGCTCCGATACTAACACATGAAATGGGCCCGTGTTTCCTTGCGCCTGGGGCCCCACTCTTGAGCTCGTGAATACTTCTACGGCTGCGTTGATATTCACACTTGGAACTTAAAGTTAACATAGTGACCATGTAGAGACCTATAGTATATACTTACCCATGAACATATACTCTTACTCGTTATATATATTCTACGCTTGTCATTTTCTTTACTTTTACTTTATCCTTGGGACTTACCGAGCGCTAGTTCGCTGACGGGCATTCCACCCATCTTTGTTTTTTTAGAATGTTCATCAGATACGGTCGAGACGGAGGAAGTGGACGCTACTGAGGAGGATTGCGACCAGATAGCTACTCAGGACTAGCTCAGCTTCATTTTTCTTCAGTTTATGTATGCCACTTGTTTAGGCATTTTCCTTATTGTATTTACTTTCCAGCATAAACTCATGTACTTATAAATATTGGAAGTTGAATATAAATGAAAATGTTTGTTGAATTTTTTTTACAGTTTCCATTCATTCTTGCATTGTGTAGTATTGTTTCAATACGCTTAGTATATTTATTTAGGAAATGACTTTCTCTGGATAAATATGTCGCGGGCTTACCACGTCACCGTTTCCGTCTAATGGGAAGTGGGGTGTGACGGGTTTTGTTGGTGGCCCATGCAGGTCAGTTTTGCATGAACTCATAAACAATATACCACAAGAATTAATGAATTTAACAAGCATTTGCACTCCTTTCATTTCAAATTCTTTGAATCTATTCTAACCTATCTTTTATATCAAGGTGATGGAATCTCCGAACAATACCAGTACCAATGTCAACAACAATACTCCACCGCCTACACTACCACCACTACCTACCATTGCAGCTCCTATCAATGAGAAAACGGTACTTCTGGAGGCTATCAAGAGCCTATTAGAGGGTCAGTAGCAGCAGACTGCTATCCTGATGAGCCGCCCCAAAGCCGAACCACCCGGAGTTAAGCAGTTTCAGGCACTGCACCCAAAGAACTTCTAGGGTAAGGAGAGCCCACTTGAGGCAGAAGAATGGGCTCAGGCGATCGAGGATGATTTGGCAGGTGCCGGATATTGCTTGGGTGAGAGTTGCTAAGTTGCAACTGACTGATAACGCCAGAGTTTGGTGGAAGGCTGAAGAGAGTCGTCTCGCACAATCGATAGAATGGAGAACATTCTGAGACCTCTTCAATGTCAAGTACTTCCCAGAGACTGCCTACTTTAATATGGAGCAGCAATTCATCCATTTACAACAAAGCTCGATGTGGGTCAAGTCAGTGGATGAATATGATGCCGAGTTTACCATGCTCAGCAGGTAAGATATAGTCTCAAATTCAATTTTCTGATCTCACTCACAACACTGCTAACACAAGGTCATAACAGATTCGCTGCGCATTTCATTCCCACTGCTGAAATCCGGGTACGACGATTCCAGCAAGGGTTGGACTCTGAAATCTAAGCTGCACTCGCTACAGGGGATTTCCCAACCCATGAGCTTGCTTTGAAGGCTGTCCGACGCTATGATGCAGTTGTGAAGAAGAAGGGCAGGCCGCAGACTGCCGATGTGAAACGCCCTGTGTACCAGATCACTGGAAGGGCATCTTCCAGGCCAACTTTTAACGGACCATCTCGGAGGCCAGTATGTTCGTTCGCTAACAACAGGCCAGACTTTTGTATCTACTACAAGAGAACATGGCAGCTTGTGAAGAATTGTCGTAGGGCGAACAGCTTGTGCCTGATCTGTGGGTCTTCTACTTACGCCATTGGAGCATGCCCCTAGAACCGAGGACCGAACAACCCACCAGCTAGACCGGCGATCTAAGATCCTCCTACCCGGTTAGGTCTACCCGCTCCAGCACCCCGCACCCAGATCGCTCAACCCCAACGCCGAGTGTTTAACCAGGCACAGATGAAAGTGTCGTGTTACTAAGCATTCACTATGTCGATCGAAGAGGCCGAAGCTACGGGTCAGGTTATCACTGGTAAATCTCTTCCCTATTCCTTCCCAAAATCATTTCAATTCTTATCCATCTTATATATGTTATACCTAAACATATCCAACACCACTTAGGTACTATACTTTTAGCCACCCTTCTCGCCCTCTCACTTTTCGACACTGGAGCCTCACACTGCTTCATGTCACAACGATCTTTGAGAACACACGCGATTCCCGTGAAGCCACTCATTTCAAGCTGGAATGTCAGTTCCGGGAATGGAGTCTTGAAGGCAATTTCGGGATATGATCAGTGCCCAGTTGTAGTTTGCAGTCGAGAATTCTACGCAAATTTCAAAATACCGGACATACCAAATTTCGATGTTGTGTTGGGAATGGATTGGCTGGGAGTATTTTATGCTACCATTGATTGCCGTCAAAGGAGGGTAGTATTTGAGATACCAGATCATCCAGTCTTCTATTTCAAAAGTGGAGAAAGAACCTTGGAGCCAGGAAGCTACCATGCTAAACCGAAGAATGCAGAAGTGTTCCCCCAACTAGCTGATGAAGAAAAACCTGAAGTAATTCGAGAGTTCGAGGATGTGTTCCCTGAAGACATATCAAGTTTGCTTCCCGATAGAGATCTTGAATTTAGTATTGATTTACAACCTGATGCACAACCTGTAATCAAAGCTCTATACCGATTAAGTCCAGAGGGATTAAGGAGATCCGTATACAGTTAGACGAACTCCTGAAGAAAGGTTGGATCCATCCCAGTACTTCAAGTTGAGAATCTGCAGTGCTACTGGTGAAGAAGAAGGAAGGCACCTACAGGATGTGTGTGAATTATCAAGTTTTGAATGAAGTGACAATTAAGAACAAGTATCCACTACCACGCATAGATGACCTTTTCTATTAGTTAAGTGGATATTGTGTCTTTTCAAAGCTAGATCTTCATTCGAGTTACCATCAAGTAAAGGTCAAAGAGTCCGACATTCCGAAGACGGCGTTTAAGACTCGTTATGGCCATTATGAATATCTCGTAATGCCATTTGGAGTGACCAATGCACCTGCCATCTTTATGAACCTGATGAACCAAGTTTTCCGAGAGTACTTAGACAAGTTTGCCGTTATATTCATCGACGACATCCTGGTGTATTCAAAGAATCGAAAAGAAAACGCCGAGCACTTACGGATCGTCTTGGAGACATTACGACAACATCAGGTCTATGCTAAGTACAGCAAGTATGAATTTTGGCTAGATCTGCGGGTTGCCTAGCACGACAGCATGGTTTCGGGAGGCATCGTCCATGCCAATTTCAAAAATTTGCCGTTCTAGCTAATCCTAACCCTATAATCGTAACTAGAAAATCCGACGAATAAACATGTAAACTACTTTACATACAAAGTGAATGAGGAATACAACCTTTGTAGACCAGTCCTTCATTTCTAATGCTCCGTGTAGTAGTCCCTTCGCTGCAAATCATGATCACTCGAACTCTAGAAAGGGTTCTCCTGAAGAAATGATCAAGCTTGCACGAAGTCTTCGAGACCGAAGATGATCTACGCCGAGGAGACACTAACACTAGCTACCTCTTCACTAATTATGGAATTAGTGAAGAAAACACCCTATACTAAATGGCTAGTAGTAGAGGATGATGAAGTAGGAATTTTGCTCCCTTTAGAAATAATTTTCTCACTCATTTTCATCATTTCCATTGAAGCTAGAAAGCTTGAGGAAGGAGATGAAGAAAACTCTCATGATAAAAATCAAGTGGAGAATGGGAACCATGGGTGAGTTAACATCATATGCTAACCCTTGTAGAGACATAACCATGGCTAAGTATAATGGTTGTGTTTATAAATATCTTTAGTAAAACAAAACTTGTAGACTTAGTCAATGGTTAGCAAAGCTTCTCCAAGTTTCTAGCCATGACCAAATGCAACCAATTTTTGAATTACTTAAGAAATTAAAAACCCTAGATTATCACTTAGCATGGTGTAAGTCATACACACACCCATGAATCATGTATCATCAAGCATGACACGAAACTTTGTACACTAATATATATCACATATATACACATGCACAAATCAAGTGAGAAAAGAAATCTTAAGTGAATGAATATTAGTTAATGTAACTTAATATATCAAATATATAATTATATATCAAATTATTAAATCAACACTTGATTTAATAATCCGGCTATATCACATATAACCGACTAATATCATGTGTATCATATTATCGAATTAACACTTGATTCGATAACCCGGCTATATCACATATAACCGACCGATAACACAAATCGCGAGAATAGAATACGGTATCACATACAGTATTAATCTCTGTCCCGCACATATCACAAATGTGCTCCCACTCCGTTTTGCTTGAGCCAGGAAACCTCTGTGTAGGACTCTAAAGACTCGTCAATACGCCGGCAGTAGGTGATGATTATATCAAACATCCACAAGCCGCAAGCGGTTTTCTAAACTTAATGGCCACCCAGGTATTGAGCGATCAGAAGATCAAAAAGCATGCCTGCTCATACTCCTGCAAATCCAATCAGTAACACTACCGTAAAGTCCGGTCTCTTCATCTGATATGTCGCATATCTCGTTTAGGGGTGGTAAACGTCAGACCCCAGTAACTCGATAATTCGTGCCGATATGAGGCTCATAACGGGTCGAGAAACTACTGATAACACTTACCAATATATCTCAGAATCAGCCCTGGCCAGGGACTTCCTGTTATAACCAATCGACCACAGCGCAACATCAACTCCCTATACCGGGAGAGACGAATCCCCTTCTATCGCTCATTGCCTCCATGCGACTCGGGACTATACCCAAAAACCACCGTTTTGCATGTTCTCTTGAACAAGGTAAGGTGGAAATCAAAGCATAATGGGAATCACACAAGACTCTATGACAATCTCGGATCGACGGACTAACCTATACCAGTGTCACCAGAGAACTGCCATCTGACATGAGGTATAATACCATCTGGGAGTTCTCGGCGAGTCTGTTCAGTACCCAGTCTCCACTGAGCACCTGTATACTGTCTCTGATGTTAAACACCAATGGATATGGGATCATCCATCGTCCATCATATGGATCGAGAAGCGTACATGCAAGTCTACTCTGGTATATCGATGCCCTGTCTCGATACACCCACGACTAGGAACATTTAAAAAATGTACTTACAGACTACTCTGTCCCCACTAGTATGATCTGCATCATAATCCTGGTAGTCAAGTACTCATCCTAAGGGCTTTATTAACATGTAACATAGAGACAATCAGTGTACATGTTAAGATAAAGAGTAACCAGATAGCATACTATCATGTTGAGTAAGAAAGTATTCCCTATATATGTCCAAGCATCTACTACAATATATATCATATGTACAATAATGGCCTCTAGGGCATACATATAACTAACAATCTCCCACTTGCACTAGGGTCATCATATAGCAGTAGTTGTAGTATCCCATACTCAACCATCCCATAAAAGTCTCTCTTGGGAAAAAGCCTTTGTGAGTGGATCCACCGTGTTGTCCTCTGTGTCTACTTTCCTAATCTCGATCTCCCTGGAGATCAACCATCTCTATGATCAGGTGATACTGCCTTAGAATATGTCTGGATCACTGATGGGATGTGGGTTCCTAGGCATAAGCCATAACTCCATTGTCACACAATGGTAGGAACGAAGTTCATCTTATGAACTTATATACACCCAGACTGCCTCTTTGGTAGTATCGTTGGTAGCGATGTATCCAACCATTATCGTCTAGTTTGCCACTATATCTAGCTTGGAACTATTCCAACATTCTGTCCCTCCACTGAGGGTAAAGACAATGCCTGTGACCGACCTTCAGTCGACCTTACCACCCTGGAAGCTATCCAGTGATTCTCCCCAGGATCTTTTAATACCATCTTACTACAACTAGTGAGAATCCTAACATCCACTTAGATCTATCTCATATATCCAAAACCCAGGATTTAGGAGGTATCAACTTGATCCTATATGGAGAATCAATGTGATAAGAGGAGATTGACCGAGTGTAGCATAAGAAACACCTTTCCTATCAAGAGTATGTCATCCACGTACAATACAAGGAAAGACCACCTTACTCTCTACTGCCTTTTTGTATATACAAAGTTCATCTACCATTTTGATGAAGTCAAACACTTTGACTATCACATCAAAACAGATGTTCCAACTCCGCGATGCCTGCTTTAACCAATAAAGCAACTTGCATTCATTTCCGCTGCTCCCACTGTCTACGAAGCCCTCTGGCTGTGTACTTATAGACGATCTCTTCTAAATCAGTATTTAGAAAAACAGTCATGATACCCAACCGCCGGATATCGTAGTCATGGTATGCAGCAATGGCAAGTAGGATCCGGATGGACTTAAGCATAGGCACTAGAAAAGGTTTCATCATTATCTACACTTGGTCAATGACGAGAACCTTTTGCAACAAGTCTAGCTTTGAAAATCTCAACTTTTCCATCTACACCAAGTAATCTTCTTAAGATATACTTGCTCCTAGTGGGGTTTTAACCGTTTAGATAAAGCAACCAAAGTCCATACTTTGTTGGTGTAGATGGATTCCATCTCAGATCGCATAGCATTCAGCCATTCTTACAGAGTCCCCACTCTTGATGGCCTGTTCGAAACTAGTTGGGTCATCATCTCATGATGCAATCCTCGCTCTCACTGTCATAGAGAAAACTGAAGTATCTCTCAGGTGGATGAGGAAACCTACCAGATCGGCGGAGTGGCTGAGGTCCCCCGGGAACTATTGAATCCTCTGGTTCTACCAAATCGTCAGCTATAGTTTGTATAGCTGGAACTCTTTCCAGTTCTACCTCATGACCACAAATTTCTTTCCAAAATAAATTCCTTTTCTAAAAAGGCGGTCATGCCGAGAAATAAAACACATTTTCTTTCTCGGTGTGGTAGAAGATATTCCCTTGTGAATGCTTGGGATATCCAACAAACTTCCACAGAACTGACCTTGCCTCGAGCTTGTCCAAATTTTGCTTTTAGACATAGACCAGAAAACCCCAAATCTTAACTTACTTAAGAGATTAGCTCTTCCCATACCATATCACATATGAAGTGGTAGGCACCTGATTTGGTTGGAACCTTATTCAATAGGTATGCAACTTCTCAAGTGCATAACTCCATAAAAGGAAATAGACAACTCAGTAGTACTTATCATAGAGCGCACCACATCTAATAGTGTGCGATTGCTCCACCCCGATACACCGTTGTGTTGTGGTGTATACGGAGGAGTAATGCTGAGATAGAATCTCATTCTCCTTTAGAATAGTTCAGAAATTCCATGCTCAAGTTTTCTCCTCCCTGATCACATCAAAGGAAATAATACTTATACCCGTTTTGGTTCTCTACTTCTAACTTATATTCTTTGAATTTATCAAAAGCTTCAGACTTGTGTTTCAATAGGAACATATGTCTGAATCTTGAGAGGTCATCAGTGAATATAATGAAGTACAAAGAACCGGTCCCGGTATGTGTAGATAGGGGACATACATACATCATCATGTATCAATCCCAAGAGTTCATTAACTCTTTCTCTGTTTCCAATAAACGGAGCTATGGTCATCTTATTTTTGAGACATGACTGGCAAGTTTTACAAGATGTAAATTCAAACTGATTTAAATATGCATCTTAATGTAACTCTGCTAGTCGGGTCGCATTGATATGACCTAGTCTACAATGCCTCAAGAAAGATTCGTTCATTTCTGAATTCTTCCTCTTGTGTGTGTTCTGTACGTTGAGAACTATAGTTTGATTTAGAACGAATATGCTTTTAGATAACGTGCCTGATCCGATCAACTCTTGATATAGGAAATGTTCAAAACATTATCCAATAATACAAAATTATATCCTTCTTTACTAAATAAAGAGACTGATATAATGTTGCATATCAGGTTCAGTATCTAATAACATTGGTTCAGAATCAATGTATTTGGTAATACAGAGTGATAACTGCCAACATCTTGGCTGCAATAATTGCACCGTTTCCATCTCTTGAAACTTATCACCCATTCCCAGTTCTCTACATATTTGTAGCCCATGTAACAGATTACATATATGGGATCCTGATCCGGTATCTCATACCCAGGACGTAGAGGATACTGAGAAACAGTTCTCTGTAATGAACACAC
The DNA here is from genome assembly GCA_030015575.1 of Agapanthus africanus. Taxonomy (NCBI): domain Eukaryota; kingdom Viridiplantae; phylum Streptophyta; class Magnoliopsida; order Asparagales; family Amaryllidaceae; genus Agapanthus; species Agapanthus africanus. The sequence goes on from CM057345.1 coordinate 565,306,651, forward strand.
CCGAAGAAGATGCACCATCATGCACTTTTTTCGTTTGGGCGACACGGGAATCCTGGTAATCCCCTATTTCTGGCTCGGTCTTATAACAATTATAAGTTGGAGCGGGACCAACGCTTCCTAGCTCAGTATAACAAACGGGTTCGGTCAATATATCCATATTATTATCTTGATTAAGGCGTGACATGGTCGCTACCTGGAGAGAGAGATAAGAAAACACTCAGCATATGCTCTTGCAAGAATAGATTGGTTATTATTTTATCTAATCAGGATGGCTCCCACTGTTTTTATCAAATCTCCCTTCAAACCCTAAAAGGAAAGACTAGCCGGGATTAATTACACTTTATAAGTTTGTCAACTTTCAGCTAGGCCAGTGCCGGTACTTTGAGTGAGGTTCTCCGTGCTTTCGCACGGACCTAATTAAAATAAACCTCGTTTTTCCAGGGGCGTAACCCCGTTGACACCTTTCTAGGCATCTACTTGATCGGCTAATTGTAAAGTGCAAAACTCTCCCAGGAGTAACAATTACTCGCGGTGGGTATCGGGATCCAACTATCTCATAGAAGGTATGCAATCTCATTTCAAATTTCAACACTTGAAATTCCCGATAATATTTTACCCCCAGCGTCCTATGACCTTGATGGAGATCAACAAACCATAGGCTGCTAGTCAAGTTCTACCCGTACATTTCATGATTGAGTTAAACCCACCCGCACGACCCTTGACGAAGGTCAACAAGGTCGCACAACTACCCTAACTCAATCGCATCATATGCTTTTGCAAATAAGCATAAATAGCTACCGCACACTACGCCTTTGCTAGTTTTGCTAAAGTGGTCTCTCCCGGTGAAGGGATCTCGGCTCTTTCCTCATCGAATGAGGTGCAGGATATTCACAATACCACTATGCAAAGAAAAAACTAGAAAAGCAGTCAAAAGACGAAACCGAGGGTTGTAGCATCTGCCGGTTATTGCTAAAGAGGTCACTCCAGGTGAAAGGATCTCGGCTCTTTCCTTATCGAATAAGGTGATGGATATTCTACAAAGAATACCGCTATGCAAAGCAAGAACTAAAGCTACCTGGTTTGTTAAATTCGATTCCACAACATCATTAGGTTTATTTTCTTTCATTAATCTCATTAATGAAGTCCCATCATTTTAAGTTACCTAAGCATCACAAATAAATACAACGTACGCTTATGCCATCCGCATTCGCCTCGATGTCCCGTCATGCATCGTTAGGTTAGGTAACTAACGGCAGAGCGGGACAGGGCTAGCGCGGGTATAAAACATAAGCAACGTCTATATAATATATCACATATACTATATACAGTATCTATCTCAACATATACAGTGATCACATCACAGAATATTGCAGCAGAAATCAGCATATGAAATATTGGATATACTAGGATTTCCGGGTTTTATATTAAGCATGTATAAAACACAGATTCCACGGTCATGATGAATTGCCAAACCCACATCCCTAGACCCCTACGAGAGCAGTAAGCAACCGTACCAATTCTAGAGTTAAGAAACCCGGACTCGACGCCTCGAGATGGTCTCCCACTGGACTCTAGAACCCAGTTACTTGTGCTCCCCTCCTTGGGTCTATCCTAATGCGAAAAAGTAAATAATATACATCAACAGTGACAACATCCTCAACCTAGAAGTGCTCCAATAAAAGAATATTACATACAAGTTTTTTACATGAATGAAAATGAAAAACTCTCATCGCACATAAAAAAACCCGGTTATTCAAAACACGACGATCCAATATAACATATCACAACAACACATAACATCACATGTCATCAACGTAAGTAAATATGCGTATCCCAATTGTCGTTGACGTATAGTAACGAAACCGGCAATGTACCACATATTACACTTACAGTCGCAGAAAAGAAAATGAAAACTACAACAATTGTAATCCGCAACCACCTTAGACATCACATGCCTAACCAAATGAATTCCTTAGATATCGCATGCCTAACAATTATAAACCCCGCATTTTAGTTTCGATATCGAAAACACTTTTCAATAACAAGTCGGGCAATTCAACAAGATTCCCGATATCCTGATCGAATGCTCGTCGGAAACTTTAGTAGACGGCCGCACCCCCGATACCGTCGACGAAGTGCACTTAGGCGGAACACCGCGGCCGCGAGCACCCGGACGGATGTTTTGGCAACGGGGTTCTCCTATAGTCGCTTGGTCGGGGCTATGGGACTTGGCTATCTAATAAGGTTACCCGACGAGTATCCGCATACGCTACATGATTGCGACGGACTTTTGATCATATCAAAATCCCGTGGTAACCGATCAAATGAGACTAAATTGCTAAATTTATAAAATTCAAATTAGTTATCTTGTGGATTCCAAGTATTGTATCCCATCACATGATATCCGGACGACGTTAAACTTTTCGATCGATTCATCAAAGTCCCACAATTCCCCGACAGCTCAACACTTGAGCACAGTTCAAAAATACCCAGAACATGTCACAGCACCTATGCAACAACCGTAGAAGGGCAGACCCAAGCCTCATTAATGGCACCACGGAACCACCGTAAACCCTAAGGTTCGAAAGCGGTTCCGTAGTCAAATGTCGAGTTAGGGATTCATTCTTCGAGAGGGTCTACAGAATGACTTGCATGATTTTCTGAATACCCTAAACTTGGAAAAATGGGATCTCGGCTCTTTCCTTATCGAATAAGGTGCTGGATGTTCTACAAAGAACACCGCTATGCAAAGCAAGAACTAGAGCTACCTGTTTTTGAGACAAGTTTCTACAACATCTTTAGGTTTCTTTTAGTTTCATTAATCTCATTAATGAAGTCCCATTTTATTATGCTTCACAAGCATCACATTTGAAACGAAATCAGCAATATAACATATATCTCATATATAATATAAACATTCATCTCAGGCAATAATATGATCTCATCACAAAACATTGCAGCAGAAGATAACATATGAAATATTGGATATATTAGGACGTCCGTATTTTATTTCGAGCCTGTATAAAACACAGATTCTACGGTCGCGATGAATAGCCAAACCCACATCCCTAGACCCCTACGAGAGCGGCAAGCAACACTGCCAAATCTAGGGTTAGGAGACCCGGTCTCGACTCCTCGAGATGGTCTCCCACTGAACCCTAAAACCCGGTTACTTGTGCTCCCCGCCTTGGGTCTACCTAATGCGGAAAAGTAAATAATATACAATGGTGACATCATCCTCAGCCCGGAAGTGCCCCAATAAAAGAATATTACATACAAATGAATTTTACATGAATGAAAATAAAAACCCTCATCTCACATAAAGCCCCCGGCTATTCAAAACACGACGATCCAATATAACATATCACAGCAGCACATAATATCTCATATCATCAACGTAAGTAAGTATGCGTATCCCAATTGTCGTTGATGTATAGCAACAAAGCCGGCGATACACCACATACTACGCTTACGGTCACAGAAAAGAAAGTGTAAAACCACAACAGTTGAAATCCACAACCTTTTTAGACATCCCATACCTAACCAAATGAATTCCTTAGACATCGCATACCTAACAATTATAAACCCTGCATTTTAGTCTCGATCTCGAAAACACTTTTCAATATCTAGTCGGGCAATTCAACAAGATTCCCGACAACCCGATCGAATGCTCGTCGAAATCTTTAGTAGACGGCCGCACTCCCGATGCTGTCGACGAAGTGCACTAAGGCGGAACACTGCTACCGCGAGCACCCGAACGGATGCTTTTGGCGACAGGGTTCTCCTACAGTCACTTGGTCGGGGCTATAGGGCGTGGCTGTCTATTAAGTTTACTCGGCGAGAATCCGCGTACGCTACGTGATTGTGACGGACTTTTGATCACATCAAAATCCCGTGGCAACCGATCATCTGAGACTAAACTACTAGATTTATAACATTCAAATTAGTTATCTCATAACTACTTGTGGATTCCAAATATTGTATCACATTTCAGATAAATAGACAATATTAAACTTTCCGATCGAATAAACAAACACCCAAGATTTCCCAAATAGCTCAACACTTGAGCGGAGTTTAAAAAAATATCCATCACATGCCACAGTACCAATGGTACAGCCGTAGAAGGGTCAAACCAACGCCTCACATGTGGCAACGACGTACTGCCCCAAACCCTAAGGTTTAGAGGCGGTTCAGACGGTCACATAATCGAGTTAAGGTTTGTGTTCTTCTAGAGGATCCACCGCGTTACTTGCACGACTAAGAACGTTCTTAAACTACGGAAAAATCCAACACTTGGAAATTTTCCGGCAGGGGAAAAAGTGAGTTATTGATATCCGTTCGAACTTTTTAACACGTTCTAAATTATCCGGAAAAATTTAAACGAAGTTAAACTTTCCGATCGAATCAACGAGTTCCCAATACATCCCAGAAAACTCAACACTTAAGTAGAATTAAAAATTCCCAGAACTATGTAAAAATACCTACAGATGTTACTGTAAAAAGCACTAACCCTAATTCAACTATTTGGCCGTGCAAGGCATGGTCTTGCCACGGTTCCGCGACGCTTTAAGAGAATTAATGGCTCGTTTTTCACAGCAATCCTTAGAATTCCCTGCATGATTTTCTAAGTATTTTTAATATAAAAAATGTCAACTTTTGAAAAAAATTCCAGAAACTAGGTTTTATCGGGTATTCGGAGTTTGATCGGACTTTAAACTTCGCCTAGACTTCACCTAAAACTCTAACCTGGCTCTGATACCACTGCAGGATTACTAGGCACTCTCACAAGGTTCTACAAGGTATCAACCATGCCTGATTTAAATTTTAGACGTACCGAACAACCCTAACCAAGATCTTAAATTAGAGATTAGGGGAAACAAAGCAAGTAAACAACTTTACTTCTAAGAGTTTGGGATTACAACCTTTGTAGTCCGGTCCTTCACTTCTAAAGCTCCGTGTTGAGGTCCCTTCGCAGCGATCATCGAGTATCCGGACTCTAGAGAGGCTTCACAAAAGAAAGATGCAAGCTTGCTTCCGATCTTCGATAACAAAGATGATCTACCTTGAAGAAACTCAAACTCAAACTCTTGCTTTACTAATCATGTATTAGCAAAGCAAACACCCTAATCTAAACGGTTAGAATAGATGAGAATGATGAAGTAGGAATTTAGCTCTCATTTATTTTCTATTTCTCACTCATTTTCATCAGAAGTCAAAAAGCTAGAAAGCTTTATCAAGAGGAAGAAGAAGATGAAAACCATTTGTGATGAATAATGAAAACTCAAGTGAGGTTAGAAATGCAACCATGGGTTAAGTATGAAGACTTAACCCATGTAGAGAAACAACTATGGTTAAAGGGTTGGGTTGGGTTAAGGAAATATCTTTGCAAAATATCACAAAATATCCAAGTCAAAGTCAAACCTTCAAGAAGTTTCTTGAAAGCTCAACTCTAATCCAAACCCTAACCACATTTATTCTCAACAAAACATGTTGCATTTATAACCCTAACATGTTACAATATTATATATCACATATACAATATTTATTGTAACAAAATAAAATAATACAATTAACATATATCGCATATATATCAATGTATTACCCGAGTGAGAAAAAGAATCTTTTAGTGAGCTTATATTAGTTAATGCAATTTAATATATCAAATATATAATTATACATTAAATTATCGAATCAACACTTGATCCGATAATCCGGCTATTTCACAAATAACCGACTAATATAATCTGTATCGGTTCATCGAATCAACACTTGATCCGATGACCCGGCTATATCACATATACCCGGCCGATATATCATATGGCGAGAATCTAATACGGTATCACATACACATATTGTTCTCGGTCCCGCACATATCACATATGTGCTCCTACTCCGTTTTGCCTGAGCCAGGAAACCTCTGTGTAGGACTCTAAAGAATCGTCAATACGCCGGCAGTAGGTAATGATCTTATCAAACACCCACAAGCTGCAAGCGGTCAGCTAAACGTAACAGCCACCCAGGTATTGAGCGATCAGAAGATCAACAAGCAAGCATGTACTTTCTCCCATGAATCCAATCAGTAACACTCCCGTACAGTCCGGTCTCTTCGTCTGATATGTCGCATATCTCGCCTAGGGGTGGAAAACGTCAGACCCCAATAGCTTGATAAGTCGTGTCGATATGAGGTCCATAACAGTTCGAGAAACTACTGATAACACTTACCAGTAAATCTCAGCAACCCTGACCAAGGATTTCCAGTTATAGCCAATCGAACACAGCGCAACATCAACTCCCTATACCGGGAGAGACGAAACCCCCTATCGCTCATTGCCTCCATGTGATTCGGGACTGTACCCAAATGCCACCGTTTTGCACGCCCTCTTGGACGTGGTATGATGGAAATCAAAGAACAGTGGGAATCACACAAGACTCTATGACGATTTCGGGTCTACAGACTAACATGTACCAGTGTCACCAGAGAACTGCTATCTGACGTGAGGTATAATACCATCTGGGAGTTCTCGGCGAGTCCGTCCAGTGTACCCAGTCTCCACTGAGCACCCGTATACCTTCTCTGATGTCAAACACCAATGGATATGGGATCATCCATCGCCCATCATATGGGTCGAGAAGCGTATACGCTAGTCTACTCTGGAGTATCGATGCCCTGTCTCGGTACTCCCACGACTAGGAACATTTGAAGGATGTACTTGGCAACTACACTGTCCCCACTAATATGATCTGCATCATAGTCCTGGTAATCAAGTACTCGTCCTAAGGGCTTTGTCAACATGTGACATAGAGACAATCAGAGTACATGTTAAGATAAAGAGTAACCAGATAGCATACTATCATGTCGAGCAAGAAAGTCCTCCCTATATATGTCCAAGTATCCACTACAATATACAACGTATGTACATTAACGGCCTCTAGGGCATATATATATATATATATATATATATATATATATATATATATATAGACACACACACACACACACACACACATATATATATATATATATCTTATGAGGTCCGGCCTCATTTCTTATTTTATTGTCGGCTTTTCAAACCCACCACCGCCCAGTGTTTTTCACGGATCCGTACCGGTCATCGTGATCTATATGTTCTACATAAGTTACTTATCAAATTTTATAAGATTTGGAGACATTAACACATCAATCAAGCCATCTTGTTTTTCATACATCGTAAACCTGTCAATTTTTTTAGTTTATTTGATGGATTAGTTAGAGGCCTTCAAATCTCGTAAAATTTGATACATAACCCATGTGACATGTATAGATCACGATGATCGATGCGGATCGGTGAAAAACACAATGTATTGTCTTTTTGAAGAGTGTAGCTCAAAATAAGAAATGAGGCTGTACCTCACAGGATCAGCTATATATATATATATATATATATATATATATATATATAGAGAGAGAGAGAGAGAGAGAGAGAGAGAGAGAGAACGGAACCTACAGGGCAGGTTCATGTTTTTAAAAATACGAACCTGAATGAGGACCATTGGATCCTTTGTTTGCATTCAACGGTTAAGATTAATATACCTTAATAAATCTTTTCTTACTGGAATAAATATTATTCTCCATGATTTTAGCGATCCACTCTTTTTTTTCTTGCTTGCTCCTAGTTCTCGCTCTCCTCATCTTCTTCCTCACAGCCGCAGCACTCAGCTCGATTTCAAGTTCCACGAAAAAAACCTTTGCCCATCATTAGCCATTTCCGGAAAGGGTATCAACAATCAAACATATTTTTTATTAAAAAAAAAATTAAAAAGCAAATTACGGCTAATTTTATGCTGGATTCATTTTTTAAAATAATAATAATGTGTGCCCTGTAACAGGGTCTAAAGCCAGAAACACGTGAAAAGCTGATAATCATTGGGGAAAGACATGAGGATGTCTATGCGTTCCTATCTCAGAACATATATAAAACACATTCCAAATTGCTTTCGAAGCTTACAACATATTCCACATTATCTTTGGAGCGGGTGCACGTGTTCTTTCTATGCGTGGTATGAAAAAATCTCGGAAAAGGATATATCATATTATATAGACTGCAACAGCGAACAAGCGGAAAAATATGTGAGTTATTTTTATATATGTTTGGCAGCAGTAAGGACTATAGCTATATTCTTTTTACGTTAATGTATAGGCATTAATTTTTCTGGAGTTTGGACCTGTAGTTTGAAATTTTCATGACTAAGTTTTTATGTATATGTACCTTTTTGATTTTAAAGGGTGGTTAATTTTATGTCAATTTGTGTTTAATTTTGCTTAGAGATTCATTAAACTTAAACTATAAGAGGTTTGGCGGCCTGCAAATCCCCTTTCAATCGCGCATGTAAGGACTATAAAAGAACTATATGACATTTTTCATAAGAAGTTAGTCTAAGTAAATAATCTAGACTTGGGAAATTGCAAATAATTATCTTCATATCATGATCCAAGACATCATAATCAACTACAAGGAAGAATGATGTAAGTTGCTATAATGATGTTGATGTTCTACCTATTGTGTTCCCCTTACCCTCAGCGCATCAAATCTACAATTGGGTGGGCCCAAAAGAAAAGGATGGTATTGGGCAACGTGGGTCCCACACATTAAGATCGATTTCAAAATTGAATTGATAATCTCCATCTCTACTCCTGGCAATGCACACTGGAGTGGGTAGCTGAGACTCAGAATCCCAAAAGGATAACCGAAGGACCCAATAAAGTGACTTTCTTGAGGAGGATATAGAATGATTCTTGCCTCGATTGTTTTCTAATAATTGTTGAAGTCTTTCATACCTTCTTGGATGAACAACTCAACTAGGATGAGTTTGAGTTCAGTTGGACGCATTTCTCTTCACAGGAACAGACAAAACTCCTCAGCTCGGTCCTCCTTCAGAACGGGTTCCCAAAAGAAAAAAGACAAAAAAAGGCGGCATAATCTGATGCTTTTCGCACCTCCTCATGTCCAACTGAAATGTAATTCATATGTATTTGGGTTAGGATTGCGCGGAAGCTATCGCTTAACGAATGAAGGAGGCAGGCTGAACGTTTTGCGATAATCCCAGAGAGAAGCGGTAGAAAATACTAGGTATGCAATAAGTGGAAAAACATTATTTTATCTTTAAGCTTGTCTTTGCATACATGGCCCATGGCACATGCAAAAAGAATCCCGTCAATTAACACCTTCTGACCTATTCCTTCCAAAAATCTCCAAGCCTTTCTCAAACAGGCTCTTCTCAATATTTTTCCAAGATCTACAACTGTTTTCAGGTCTGCACATGTTCTCATCGACAAACCCTTTCCTTAGTCATCGGCATCTGTGGCAGATGTTTCCTCAAGACATCTCATCAGGAGATTCGTTATGCACATCAACAGATGTTGAATTTTTCTGCAGTGAAGGACAACCCTTTTTTTCTGGACTTCTTCCCAGTAGCTGTTTTGAGAGTTTTGTTCCTTGAAGACGAACTTGCATCATTGTTTTCGTTGCGTCAATTTGATGGAAGTTTTTCTCGTGGCCCAATGGTTCCACCAGCAATCGAATCCGACTCAGATGGCACCAGATTCTTTTGTCTTTTATGTATGCAAATAAGAACACGTTCAGCAACTCTTTTGTTTTCTCTCTTTAGAATTCCACTTTTCTCACCCAGCTTTTACTTTTTGAGGGTGATCAAGGATGAGGGTGTACTTCAGATTCACTGTTCTCTGATCCAACCTTTGCATTTGAGGAAGCACTTTCTCTTTGACAAGATCTCCTCCTGCCAACAGAACCTTTGGATTTCTTTTTGGGAGAACGATGTAGCCCAGCACTACCCAAGGAAGGACTCTTCAACAACACGAGACATTTGAGAATTCACTGTGGCCATGCTTTCTGATTTAGCATTACATGATAAAACAATAAATCTATATATTATAAATCTGAAGCCAAGAACTAATGTACTTGCAGCTTCCGACATCTATGAGTTCGTACCAGCTTATAGCAATGGATACCGCAAGGTGAAACTTCATCTGAGTTGTTCAATGGAAGTTGTTTCTCCGCCTGAAATAGAAGGGGCCCAAAAATTAACAGTTGGTTAGAAAGGGGGCAAAAAATAATTTTCAATTCACCAACTTACAGCGTACACTAAATCCTGAGAACATCCATGTAGTCTACAATCAAAAACCTGGAAGAAAAAGTGAAACCCAATATGCGATCAGCAAACAGAAAAACACATAGAACAAGAAAAGTAGAAAAACGCTAGCTGCAAGAAGAATTATGCAGTCAGTTACCAGGCAACGACGACAAAAGAGGTTGTCGAACAAATCCAGAGCTGCATCCAGATCTTTATCAAGAAATGCATTTTCAACATTGACATCAGATCCACTTTCCCACTTTTCAATGCAACTTTCAGGTTTCTCCCTTGACAAAAAATGTTCACATCTTTCCTGTATAAGATGTTTGATGGTGTTTCATAGTTCATACCTCCGTCATGCCAGCAAAAAATGAATGGGATACAGCTAAACCAAATTTCATACTTTATCGGTTCACATCGCAAGGAAATGCAAGCAAACTGCCATAAATATCTCACATTACCATTTAAAAAGAAGGTGCATGTAGGAAAAACTAGAATATTACGCATAATTGGATAAGACACAAGTAATATACCTTAATTTCGCAATGGCTTTTGCCAAGGTACTTAGCCAATGAGTCCAACACGACATTAGAGAAGCCAGCTTCTTGGGTGGTCATCCTGGGGAAGTAAATAGCTTTGCAAATGAACAAACACTTCGTAGAAATTGGGTGGGTTGGGGGAGGGGGCCAGGGTGGGATTTCTTGACAAAACATAGTCGTATACTTTTTTGCAGTGTAGATAAATAATTAAGTTCCGCTTTATAATTTAGTTGCAACTACCATCAGTACCAAGTAATGATATTTTTTTCTCTCTCAAAGTCCACTTCTTCGATTAACTAGTTCTCAAGGCTGAAAACACAATTATGGACGATAGTAGCAGACTCAATTAAGATCAACAGAATAAGAGCACAAGCAGTTACTTGGATACAAATAAGCAAAGCAATATATGAAATGTAATGTCAGATTGAAAAGGATGCAGGCACCCACATCACCAACTTATTCATATATAAACTTTGATCAAAATTTAATGGAGTCATTAGATTAATCCAGGAGATGAAGCATGTGAGATCAGCTATTGTTAGCCTTCGAAGTAGACTAAAATTTAGCTATATCCACCTCAATAACCTTTTATTTGAGTAATGAATCGTCATGGATATATCTACCTACTCTAGATAAAACCCCTTGAACTTGTGACCTCGGTGTCACAATACTCATTCCCTACCAACTCTCCCGAATCCAGGATACACCTGAATAGCTCATTCCTCAAACATAAGCAAGATTTTAAATGTTAAACAAAATTACAGCAATAATTTAAAGATAATGATCTCTCTACTTCCTAGAGATTAATGGATTATGATCGGTCATAATAGAACTTGATTCTTAAGAAAATTGACGTTTTAGTACCGTAATTAAAATAAGATCCAAATACAAATAGAACCACACATAGATACAGAAGTATTCATAAAAATTTTGAAAAGAGGCTGAATAATGTGATACTTTAAATTATAATATATTTATAACCAATGTTCAGTTGTTACCTTTATTGTTTGTTATGCTAAACACCAGAAACCAAGTCACCAGTTACAATCATAATTCAACCCCTCAATTGCCACTGGCTGAGGCACCAAGTACTTCAAAACATTATGTTCCGAGTTAACAGAATTTGATGCAATCAAGCTTCCATATCAAGCAAACTTATATGAACAGCCTTAAAACCATGGTTTTAAATCTCAGCCAATCCCAATTTGAGATGGCCAATTCAGATCCTAAAAATGAGTGCCCAAGTTCCAATACAGAGATATTGAAACCTCAGTTGTGGGTTCACCAATTAATTTAGCAGGGTATTAGCATCAAGTTTATTAATGAGTTAAGGGATTTATTAATTGTTTGCTAAGTTTACTATTGGTTTCTCATACATCATTAGTTACTTATAACATAAAGAAAAGCTTATAGTTATCTTTCCAACATATTTTGAAAGCCACTTTAGACTTCATCAATTACTAAAGAAATGTCATATTGTAACTTTTACTGACTTCAAGAAATATGTTTAGTCCAACGATGCAAATCCAATATTCCGGTATGAGATGGCCGCAAAGTAGAGACAACCGATTATAATCCCAAAGTGACCGTCTTATACAAGTATCGATATCAAGATTTAAGACCTTGCTTACACCTGATAAAATTTGGAATATATAAAGATATATAATATAAGGTTTATCTTTAAGTGAAATCAAGACGCTTTGCTCAACGAGGCATGCTATAATCATGAAACCAGACCATAAACAAATTTAATCTTCCTAAAGATGTGCTCCGGTAAAAAAATATAGCAAGCAAACATGATCAGTGTGTAGAAAGAAAATGAAACAACAAATAAGGAATGGTAATATGTAAGGCTCATGCTTGTATAAATATTAACATTCACCGACTGTAGAATGTAATCTTCAACTTCTCCAAATTCTTTGTTTTCTTCTTCATCATCAGCTCTATCTTCCTCACTGTCGCTGCAGATTAAAGCTTCACCGCCTCTTTGGTCGCAATATATTCTTCTACGGCCAACAACAGATTGATCTTCTGTCATTCTTTGATTTCTTCATAAATGTAGTCAAATGAGTTAAACTATAACTTTCAGGATATCATGTAGTTCAGGCAAAGGTAAGAACGTAGAAAAATAACGGCATGCACAATAGAAGTAGACAGTTCGGCAGATCTATTTGTTTGCTCTAACCTTAAATAAGGTATCTCCATGGACGAATAGCATACAAGGTCAAAATATAGCAATAACACAATTTTCTAGTTAAAAAATTCGTGTACATGCTCATGCACGGAGGAAGCAGAGTAGGGAAGAGATGATCTGACACCCCAAGAAACTTATATGACGAAACTTATATGACAGGACAGCCTTTACGAAATCCAATATGTTGTTCTATGCATGATCCAAACCATTCATCATAATCTGTTGTGAAATTAAAATAATAACACATCGGAGATATATAAACTCTATATAAGCTCCACTCATTTAGTAGTCACAGAATAACCATAGAATTTATAATTTGCCTAATAAATCAATCTTCCGTACCCATTTATATCTCATTCTTAAATGACTATTACATATTGTATGAGATTACATATAAGGTGAAAAGACCTGAGAAGAAATAATTTATTGGCATAGCCATTAATGAGTACTACATGCAAATATATAAACTCATAGACCACCTCTTATATCATAACTGATCTAACAACTTCTCATATCTTCACTGATCTAACAACTCATAACTAATATCTAACAACCCATTATATTCATAACACTCCCCGCAAGCTTGAGCGTAGATGTCAATCATGCCAAATTGGGACAGTAGAAGAGCGAAAACCGGTCCAATAAGATATTTGGTGAGAATATCTGCCGGTTGAGTCAAAAAGGAAATATGTTGGAGTGCAACCACCTTATCTGTCACTTTGTCACGAATGCAGTGGCAATCTATTTCAATATGTTTGGTATGCTAATGAAAAACTGGATTCTCGGCAATGTGAATCGCGGCCTTGTTATCACAGAAAAATATAGTCGGAAGAGAAGAAAGAACCCCAAACTCTGTCAGAAGGAATGTAAGCCATACCAACTCAGTATATGTATGCGTCATAGATCTATACTCACCATCGGCAGAAGAATGAGCCACTACATTTTGCTTCTTACTTCTCCATATAACCAAGTTTCCTCTTAAGAATACACAGTAATCATTAGTGGAACGACGATCATTAATAGATCCAGCAAAGTCAGCATCCGCAAAGGCTGTAAGCGACAACGTAGATGATGGTTTGTAAAGAAGGTCATGTCTTGGAGAAGTTTTGATGTATCTGAGAATATACTCAACTGTCTTAAGGTGAGAGGTCAAAAGATTCTGCATATACTAACTCGCTGTACTACCGGCAAAGGCAATGTCAGGACGAGTGACAGTGAGATAAACAAGATTCTCACGTCGATATCGTCCTGGATCAGTTAATGGAGGATCCGAGATAGCTCAATCGAGATAACTTGACTAAGAAATCCATAAGAGTGTTGGCCGGTTTACATCCCAGAAATCCCGTCTCAGATAGAAGATCAAGTGCATACTTGCGCTGAGAGAGCTGTAATCTACCAGAATTCTGTGATATTTCAATTCCAAGAAAATATCTAATTGGTCCAAGGTCCTTAGTATGGAAGTGTATCGCCAAATGTTCCTTCATCTTGGAGATACTAGTAGAATCATCTCTAGTAATGATAATATCATCAATATATACCAACACAATCATCCTGCCATGAGGACGATTATGTGTAAAGAGAGATGTGTCGGCGCGACTGCATTTGAAACCAATCTGTCGTAGAACTGTACTGAACTTTTTAAACCAGGCACGCGGTGACTGCTTCAATCCGTATAACGATTTTTGTAAAAGACAAATCATAAATTCCCCCGGTCGCTCAAAGTTAGAAAGTTGCTGCATATAAATAGTCTCGGAAAGATCACCATTAAGAAAGGTATTCTTCACATCAAGCTGATGAAATGGCCATACCTTAGAAACAACCAAGAATATAAGAACACGGACTGAGGACAATTTGGCAACCGGCCAAAACGTCTCAACATAACCCAAACCATAATGAGTAAATCCTTTGGCTACTAAACGAGCTTTTTGACGGTTAATCGTCCCAACGGGAGTATGCTTGATAGCAAAGCCCATCGACGGCCGACAACTTTCTTATCTAAAGGCGTAGGTACCAATTTTCAAATTTGATTAGAGCGTGGTGCGGCAATCTCCTCTAACATAGCTGCATGCCAACCTGGGTGTTGAAGAGCTTCCTGATCAGAGGAAGGAAGAGTGATGGAAGAAAAGGAAGAAACAAACTGACAAGCAGATGGTGTCAGTCTATGATAGGAAACAAAATTAGAAATTGGATATGCGGTAGTATGGGAACGCTTACCCTTGCATAAGATAATAGAAAGAGAGCAATCTTTTTCTAAAGGCGGTGGCGGTGGAGAATCAGGGACAGTGGACTGTGGACTGTATAGTAGTATCTACAGAAGAATGTTTAGAAGAATCATTGGTGAGAGAGGATAGTGCAACTTTGTTATGGCGGTGATACACCTATGGACAAGAGGCTACATGCTTAAAAACAGACACACGGGTTGAACAGGTAAATCAAGCTCGGAGAAAGGTAGGTGAGGAAGATGAATAGTAGGAGAGGGTCCTTAATAGGTGGTGCAAAATAGGCTTGATCTTCTAAGAAAATTACATCATATGAAGTGCAAACTTTAGATATAACGGGGTCAAAGCAAACATAACCTTTTTAGGATCGTGAGTAACCTACAAATACTATACGGATAGCTCTAGAATCAAGTTTGTCAATATGAGGACCTAGAATATGAGGATAGCATAAACAACCAAACACTTTAGAAAAAACAGGAAACGGGTTGCCCTGTGGAAACAAAACAGAGAAAGGGGACCGGTTGCCTGAGACCGGAAAATGTATGCGATTGATATAAAAACAGGCAGCTAAGACCGCAAAATTCCACAATCGTTTAGGGACATGCAATATGCAAAACAAGAGAACGATCCATCATAAGCAAATATCGGTTCTTTCGTTCAGCAATCTCATTTTGTTGAGAAGTATAAGAATATGAAGTTTGATGCAATATACCATGGGTCTGACAAAATGCAGTAAAGTCTATACTAATATACTCCTTAGCGTTATCTGAATGAAGAACTTTTACCGGACACCAAATTGATTAGTAATTTCTGCTACGAAGATCTTAAAGGTAGACAAAAGTCCAGATCTATTACGCACGCAGAAGATACAACCAAATCATACGTGAATGATCATCGATAAAAATCACAAAATATCTATAACCAAATACACTAGGAAATTTAAAATGACCCCAAATATCGGAGTGAACTAACGCAAAAAGCAAATCATGTCTTTTATTAATTGAAGAAAAAGAGAAGCGTGGTGTTTACTAAGAATACATGATTCACAACTGAACTCTAATAAATCAATAGAAGGCAGCATAGTACGTAAAGAAGAAAGAGGAGGATGACAAGTCTCTGATACCACTAAATAGTAGAAATAGCTACAAACGTACTGGGAAGGTGATCAACGTAGTACAATCCATTCTGTTCATATTCCATACCAATCCGCTGCTTCATCGGAAAATCCTGTATGACAAAATGAGATGGATAAAATGTTATGGAGCAGTTAGAATTATTTGTAAGCTGGCGAATATAAAGCAAGTTCTCATCTTATAGCTCATCATATGGAGAATTCCGAAATTACACTTCTCATCATATAGCTCATCATATGGCGAATTCTCATTTCTCTCCTGCATACCAAGCATTCCTCTCCTCCCTCAATTCTCATGCTTTACCCAAGTCACTCTCTGAGGCTTTATCTCATAAAAGGTGGGCAGATGCTATGATTGATGAGATGCTCGCCCTTGAGCAGAATCAGACTTGGACATTAGTGCCTCTTCCTGTTGGATAGGAGTTGGAGTGTCGTTGGGTATACACTATGAAGCTTAATCCTGATGGGACTCTTTCCCGCTTGAAAGCACGTTTGGTTGCCAAATGATACTCGGAGACTTATGGTATTGATTATGATGAGACTTTTTCTCCTATAGCCAAGATGAATTTTATTCGCCTGCTTATATCTCTTGCGGCAACACATCATTGGCTATTGCATCAGCTTGATGTGAAGAATGCTTTTCTCCATGGCTCTTTGATCGAGGAGGTCTGTATGGAGCAACGACCTAGGTTTTTGCTCAAGGATCTTTCGACCTCCAACCACCATGATAATGCAGCTGCCACCGCTTTCTGGTGCTCAAGAAGAGTCTGGCCTAGTTTGTCGACTGAAGAATTCATTGTATGGCTTGAGGATTCGGAGTATTTCGAGAAGATTACCGAGCAGTGAGGAGTCTTCTCGTCTATCTAGTTATTAGGTTTAGGTTTATTCCTAGTATTGAACTTTTATTGCCCATAAGGGATGAGTATTGTTATTGTTTCTTACTTATCCTTGGATCATTGAGACTTGTTATTCCAGTTATTGCTTCCGCTATTGATTTTATTATTGTTTACCGTGCATTGGACATGCTTTAGTGTTAGTTATATATATTGTTGTTGTGCTTGATTACTGCATGACAACCGTTATGTGACTATGGAAAGATAATTCCTTACCATAGGGGGCATATCCGACCGAGTCGCGTCCCATATTTTATGTATTTAGGAAGCGGGGCGTGACAAGGTTTTGTTGCTATCAGAGTCTAGATTTAGCTTTAGTTGGTCTTGGGTTCGATTTGTAGTTGGGTATTGTATCCAACTCATTGACCTTAAACTGCTTGAACTATAGGAGCATGTCCTGCCTTGCCTTGACATTCAAGTTCTTGAATCTGTCTTTACTGAATCTTGTTCCCATTGCTAGTCCCGTCCTTCGTCCTTAACTTCATAACTATGGCTAGGAGGAACCAACCTGCTTCATCAAATGATAGTGTCACGCTTCTTGGTATCATACGAAGGATGTTGAAGAATCAACAACGCTAGACAGACTTAATCCAATAATAGACTAAGGTGTTTCAGGAGAGCTTTAGGGCGGGCCCAACAGACTGCTACCACTGCCATTGAGTGGGCGGCTAATGAACAGCAGAGGCTTACGGAGAAAGAGAAAGGTACTCAACAACAGGATGTTTCGACGTGTAAGGCAGTACAGGCGCCGACCAGAATTACAGGGCGTAGGGGTATTTCTAGTAGGAACCAGGGAACGGTTCTCATGAAGCAGTCGTTTGTTACGGCTCAAAAAATGACCGTGATTTGTGATTTCTGCCGGTGACCAGGCCATATTCAGAAAAAATGTGAATAGAAAAATGGGCAGTGTCTGGTTTGCGGAGCTACTGACCATCAGGTCGGCAGCACCTGTCCGTCCAGGAATCAGTTAGGAGGCGATGCTCCGAGAGCACCGCTCGTACAGCAGGAACAGACCTTTGAGCAGAAGCAAATCATGCAAGGGCCAAATCAGGGATATGCACTCTGACGACCGAGGAGGCTTTGGAGAATGTAGTTACAGGTACCCTACAAGTTTTCCAGCATTAGCTTTATTCGATTCCGATACATCCCATTGTTTATGTCATCCAAGTGTATTTGTACACGCTCTATCCCACAAACGGCCTTATCTAGATATTGGGACATACTCACTGGGAATGGGAGGATTATTTCTAGGAAGGAATGTAGGGAGTGTCCCGTCCTAGTATGCGATCGGGATTTGTTTGCGGACTTCCTAGTTATCGATACCTAGAGCTATGATATAGTTTTAGGGATGGACTTTCTTGGCACCTTTCACGCTCATATAGATTGCAGAGCGAATCCAAATTTCTAGTCATCCGGAGTTTAAATTCTTAGGAGGCAAAAAATCCGTCGGGCCAGTCGAGTTTAGAACTAAGATGACGAATGTTGTTTTATCAGGAATAGAGGTGAACAAGGAGGAAGCACCGTTAGTGGTTCGGGAGTTGATGGCGACAAACCCAAGATGGTGCCAAAGCAAGATATAGAATTTGCGTTTGACTTAATTCCTAGAGCAACATTAATTTCCAAATCATATTTATCCAATGACACTGGAGAAACTAGAGAAGTAAAGAAGCAAATTTTGAAAACTGTTAGAGAAGGATTTTATTTGCACCATGGGTTCGTCCTTGAATCATATTCCCTTGAATTCTTTCTTACTTTCTTGGACGATCATATCTCGACAGAAAGGAAACAAAAATGTAAACCCTTCATCTATGTTTGATCTTATTATATAATTTTCTTGATTCCCTATTGCTTTCTTAAATCTTACTCCATTGACTCTGATAGTAGGATTCGGGTGACTTAAATAGAGTTGCGTGATTGTAAATATGTACCGTGGTATGGTTACAATACGGTACTCTGCTTAAGTAACTTAGAGTCCTACTCTCGATTCATTTTCCTTGACTTGATTACGTTGTACTATCTTGTGTTCCCCACTATTCAATTTCTTGCAACTCTATATCTTATCTTGAACCTTGAATCTAACAATCACGTTATCTCTACCTTATCTAGCAATGACCCAATCTTTTCGTATTTCGAGGAGGCTGAGTATACTCGAAACGTTGAAGCAAATGAATATGTATGCCAAGTTGGGCAAATGCGGGTTTTGGATCAATGAGGTGAAGTTCTTGGGTGATGTCATATCAGGAGATTGAATCGCAGTAGACCCGGAAAGGATTGAGGCGGTTCGTGATTCGCCGATTCCAAGGACCGTAGCTGAGATTCGAAGCTTTCTTAGACTTGCCGGTTATTATTGAAGGTTCATGAAAGACTTCGCTCGGATAGCAAAACCATTGACCAAGTTGCCAAGAAAGGAAGTGTCGTTGGTCCGAGAAATTTATGCAAGCTTTCGAGGCGTTAAAGCATAAGTTAAAGACTGCTCCTATTCTAACCGTGTCGAACGGTTCCGAAGGGTTAGTTATTCACAGTGATGCATCGGGAAAAGATTTGGGATGTGTATTGATGCAGCATAGACGTGTGATAGCTTAGACGTCAAAATAGCTGAAAACACATGAGAAGAATTATCCGACATATGACTTGGAGTTAGCCGCAGTGATATTTGCGCTAAAATTATAGCGGCACTACTTATTCGGCGATAAGGTCGAGTTGTTCATCGATCATAAAAGCCTAAAATACGTGTTCACGCAGAAGGATCTCAACATGATGCGGCGAAGATGGTTAGAGCTGATGGCTGATTATGATTTGGACTTGAAGTACCATCTGGGAAAGGTGAATGTAGTGTCAGATGCATTAAGTCGGTTGCCGGCGATAATGGTGTTAACTTCGCAGAAGGAACTCATAGCAAATTTTCAGAAATTCAATTCGAAGATAGTGTTACCAGATTCTTCGGGACAGTTGATGCAATTACAAGTACAGTCATCATTGATAGATCACATTAAGGCCGCGCAGTTACAAGACGTTCGATTACAGAAGTTTCGAAGCAAATATAGCCAGGTCTTCGAACGGATTTGCTAATCCATGATGATGGTGTAATGTATGCCTTAGAGGCCATTATTGTATAGTACTGGATTGTATATTACATTTTAAAAGCTTGGGATATATACAGATATAATAACAGTCTTGCTCAACATGATAGTATATTATCCAGTTTGAGTCTATCTTAATATGTGTATATGTATCTTTTTACGTATCGCTAATACATGTTGATAGAGCCCGTAGAATCATTGCTTGACTACCAGCATTGTGATGGCAGTGACACTAGTGGGGCTAGTAGTCTATAAGCACATCCTTAAACTTATCCTTAGTCGTAGGATTATCGAGATTGGGCATCGATACTCCAGAATAGACTAGTGTATACGCTTCTTATCCCCGTCAAGGGAGATGGCATGTCTAGCAGCCATTGGTATACAGTACCAAAGATAGAATACAGGTGCTCATTGGGTTATGAGTTACAGTGGACGGACTCGCTGGGAACTGCTGGTTGGTATTATATCTATTGTCGAATAGCATTTCTCCGGTGACATGAGTACAAGTTAGTCCGTTGACTTGACATCACTATTCGTCTCAAGTGTGTTTTCACTGTACTTAGATTACTACCCTACCACGGCTCAAATGAGTAGTGCAAACAGGTAGTGATTAGGTGCAGTCCCGAAATACTTGGAGGCAGTAGGGGATAGAAGGGATTTATCTCTCCCGGTATTAGGAGTTGATATCGCACTATGTACGGTTCGCACTATGTACGGTTGGCCAATACTACAAGGTCCCTGGCCAGGGCAAGTGAGATTTAGTAGTAGGTACACCGGTAGTTTCTCAGATTGTACTAGGCTCCACACTGACACGATTTGTCGCGCTATTAGGGGTCTGACGTTTACTACCCCTAGGTCCGATATGCGATACTCATTAACGAACAGACCGGACTGTACGGAGAATTTCACATATAGGCTCAGTAGGGTTTTCGGACGAGCTATCGTGTCGATCTCCTTCGACAGATACCCGGGGAACCGTTGCTTACAGCTAGTGCCACTGACGTGCCTGCGGTTAAACCCACTGCCAGCATATTGTCGAGTCTTTAGAGTCCTACGCAGAGGGTTTCGCGGTTCAGGCGAAACGATATAGTTTGCGTATGGTTTTACACTAGAATATTCGATTGAACACGTGTATTTATACACGTGCTATAATCGAACGGTTTAGTAGCACTAGCAGGTTTGAAAGACGGCCAGTTTTGATACTAGTATTATATTGCTCTCTTTTGGATATTTGTATTTTAACATGAATACGGTATTTATACGAATACGTGTATTTGTATAAATACGGGTATTTATGCTTTGATACAAATATAGTATTTCTTTCTAAATATTAATACACGTATTTTGCATTTTCGGTACAAATACGGTACTCGTATTTTGGTAGAAATACGGTATACATATTTATACGGATTTGAGTATACTTGTTTATACACATGCATTTATATTTATAAGTGTATGTGTGTATATCTAGTGAGGTGGCTACACTTTCTTACTCATCTCTTCTAATTAAATAAGAAAATGTGTGGGCTTCTGACTCACCCTAGTGAGTCACTTGCCAATCCACTCTTTTGTTTTTTGAGTGAAGAGATAAAATGAGAGAGAGATATTTGTGATGGTTGGTTTTGTTTTCACAAGAGAGATTTTCTCTAGTTGCCATCTCCTTCCTCATTTTCTCTCTAGAGTTTGTGAGGGTTAAAAGAGAGCATCTTGTTTATAATCTACACCATTCTAAGCATCTTGTCTTAGCAAGACTCGATCTTTAGTTGCTTCGGTCGAAACTATCGCTTGAATCGACATTCTCGGATGGATCGTCTATGACGTGGAAGATCGACTTTGAGAGCTCGTTCCATCAACCTAAGAAGCTTGAGGAGTCAACCTTTCAAGACCTGAAGGACCGTCTACAAAGATTGTAACACTATCCGAGTAGTTAAATTTCTAGACAGTGTTGCTTAGTTTAATGTTTGGGCTTGAATTCTAAGGTTTAAAATGTATAGTGCTCAAGTTTTTAAAGTTTTTGATTCCGTATAGCCGTAGTAGTCACGGCAATGAGCACCTCTACACTTACACTGGTATCAGAACCTACCCAAACACTTAACTGTTTAGACGAAGTCTAGAGTTTCGAAACCGAAATAACTCTGAATCGATA
Organism: Agapanthus africanus; assembly: GCA_030015575.1. Classification (NCBI taxonomy): domain Eukaryota; kingdom Viridiplantae; phylum Streptophyta; class Magnoliopsida; order Asparagales; family Amaryllidaceae; genus Agapanthus; species Agapanthus africanus. The sequence continues at coordinate 565,328,982 of CM057345.1, forward strand.
AATCCAAATCCAAGTTTCTGTTGATTTTTACTGCCTCTAAAAAAATTTTAAACAATAGCAGAGTGCACTTTATATTGTAACTAGAACATCAAAGAAAAAAGAGGCACTCGGTCCAAGAAAAACCCACCAGAAATAAGGAATTCCCCGCCATGGGCGGTTTTTTGGTGGCCTCGGGTTTCGTGCTTCTTGTGGTGTTTTGTACTCTTAGAAATAGGATATATGATATTGTTTGATTTTGCCTAGATTTCATCTAGTGTTATCTTTATGCTTGGGCAATACGAAGTATTTTTAAGTCGAAATTTTAACGTCGTTTATTCGCTTTAAGTTTGTATGTGTTTCTAAATGTCGACTATCGATTAGTAGGAGTTGCACATATCTTGTATCTTGTTGCGATTTGTAGATATGAAGTATTGGATCGTCGTGATTGAATAACCGGGATGTGAGAATAGTGTTCTTTTCTTTCATTCATGTATATGTAAAGTGATGTAATATTCTTTTGCGGGACACATCCGGGTTGAGGTTGTAGCCACCGTTGTATTATTTCATTTACTTTTTCTTGCACCTAAGATAGACCCAAGGTGGGATGCACAACCTACCGGGTTCTTGAAGTGTCGAATGGCCTACTCATTTCATTGAGGGGGTTGCCTCGCTTCGGAGATTTGGCGGGTAGTTTGTCGCACCCGTAGGGGTCTAGAGTGAGGGTTTGGCTATTCATCACGGCATTGGAATCCATTTTTCGTTAGATACTAAAACGAAACACGGAAATCCTACTATATCCAATATATTCATCTGTGTTGCTTCTGTTGTAATCTGTGATCTATAATGACTATTATTGCGTGAGACGAATAGTTATATATATATATTATATATAATAAACGTTGCTTATGTTTTGACCCGGTGCTAGTTCTGTCCCCGCTTTGCCGTTTGTTAAGTAACCTAACGGTGCATGACAGGACCCCGTGGCAAAAACGGATGGCATAAGCGTACGTTCTATTTTCGTTTCTTTCTGCAATAATAGGGTTAAATGATGAGACGCATTAATTCTGATTAATGCAAAGAAAACAAGCTAAAACTTAAATCATTGGAACAACTTAAAAACCACTCGGTTTTTTTTTTAAATAATTTTTAAATGCGGAGCCTAGACCGCTCTTTTTAAAAGCTATCACGTTCCTTCGACTATATCAAGTTCATTACGTTCACGGTTTTCGCCAAAACCAGCCATAGCCCTCCATCATTTCATATAGGTATTTATTAGTATCCAAGCTTGTATTTCGACCTTCGCCAAGGTATAGTGATTGGTAGCTATTGGGTATTCATCTGTAGTATAGATAGATGCATTAATCTGAGACAGGCGTATATCTATTTTGGCCTTCGTTAAGGGTTTGTACGAATGGGTTCAGATTAACCTGGACAATGACGGGTAGAACTTGACTTACATCTTATGATATTTTGGTCTTCGTCAAGATCATAAGCGCCTGGGGCAAAAATCCGCATCGTGAGTTTCAAAGAAAAAAAGACTTGCTGATTTTGCATACCATCTGTAGTGTGATGATTTTGATAGGATTCCTTCAAATTTATCACAATGATAGTTAGATCTCGATCCCACCGTGAGTACTATTACTCCTCGGGAGAGTTTTTCACTTTACAATCAATGTTATAAACCAAGTAGGTGTCTAGAACGGTGTTAGCAGGACTACGCCTCAAGGGAAAAGAGGTTATTTAATTAAGGAATTTCGCGAAAGCGTTGTAAAACCCCCCTCGAAGTACGACACTAGCCTGGCCGAAAAGTTAAGCAAGAATTGTAAGGTGCGATTAATCCAAACTAATTCTTCTTTTATGGTTTGAAGGAGGATTCGAGAAAACAGTGGGAGCCATCCTGTCTAGATAAACTAATAACCAATTTAAATTTGCAAGATCATCATGCCGAGTGTTTCTTCTCTCTCCTAATTGCAGCAACCAAAATGACCGTGCTTAAGTTACTATTAAATAAAAATATATTGACATGGCCAAACTATAAAGATTGGCTAAGGAATATCCAGATGGCCATGACTTATGACAAGTTGTGCTACCTCATTACTACTAAATCCCCTGCCGTCGCAGGTTAAAATTCCACCGTCGCGGATATTGAGATCCGTAAGACATGGGAAATAGACTGTGCAAAATCCAAATGCCTCGTGCTGGCCTAATGGATAATGAACACCAGAGGCGGCACGAGAAGATGGACTTAACTTCTATCTTCCTCCATACCAAAAATTTATATAAAGAGCAATCTCGTATCGCAAGATACGAGACCTTGAAGAAATTATTTCAGGCGAGATTGGTTGTCGGGTCATCTGTAAGAAACCGCGTCCTAAAGATGACGGATTTATTGTAGAGCTCGCGAACCTTGGGACCACGTTGGAAAACGAGTTGTACACGGACTTGATTCTACAGTCCCTCCCCTCCACCTATATCCAGTTTATATTGAATTTCAATATTTAAGAAAAGGAAATTACACTTTCAGAACTCCTTAACATGTTGAGAAGTACAAAGGACACTCTGAAGAAATCCAGGGAGACACCCACTCTGCTTATTGGGGAATTTTCTTTCTCTAGATCTTAAGACGAAAGCCAAGGGAAAGAAGAAGAAGGTCCTCACTAAGCTAAGAGGAGGTGTCGGTAAGGTACAGAGGAAGGGCAACGAAAAAGTTAGGGGCCGACGGTAGAAAAAGAGGAATGCTTCTATTGTCACAGGAAAGGTCATTGGAAGGACTGCAGGGCTTGGAAAGTCAAAAACCAAGATTCGAAGTTGTGGGTTCAGGTTCAAGTGTGTTTATGATTGAAAACTGTATGTCAATCAACTTTACTTCCTGGGTATTGAATATCGGTTCAGGATCTCATATATGTAATTCATTGCAGGCACTGAGAAACCATAAAGTTATAAAGGCAGATGATATGATCCTCAGGGTTGCTAACGGAACGAGCGTGGATATTGTATCTGTAGTGGAATATCATCTAGGATTGACAAGTAGACACTTTGATTTTGCGTAACTATTTTTGTATACCAAGTTTGATATGGAATATCGTTTCTGTATCTTTACTATCTAAAGAAGATTATAATTTTACATTTGTATGCGATGTTGTAAACATTCATCTTAATCATGGTTTGATTGGGTCTAGTACACTAGACAACGGTATATACGTATTAAATCAGCATTCAGTTTTCAATGTCCAGAACGCACTTAAAAGAAATACTCTAGAATTGAATCAAGATTTCTTATGGTGTTGTAGACTAGGTCACATCAATGAAACACGGTTGACGAAGTTACATAAAGAGAGATATTTGGATCCGTTTGAATATCAATCTTATGCAACTTGTCGATCATATCTCAAGGACAAAGACTCCGTTCACTGGATACGGAGTAAGAGCTTCCGAGCTCTTAGGACTCATATACAGCAACGTGTGTGGTCCAATGTCTACACATGCAAGAAGTGGTTATTCCTACTTCATTACTTTTACGGATGATTTCTCAAGGTATGGACATGTATTCTTGATGAAACATAAATCCGAGACCTTTGAGAAATTCCAGGAATATAAGAATGAAGTGGAAAAACAAACAGGCAAAAATATTAAGATACTTCGATCTGATCGAGGTGGTGAATACTTAAGTGCCGAGTTCCTGAGTTACTTAAAAGAGAATGGAATTCTCTCTCAGCTTACTCCTCCATACACACCTAAACACAACGGTGTATCGGAAAGGCGGAACCGCACCTTACTTGATATGGTGTGTTCCATGATAAGTAATGTTGAGTTGCCGCGATCCTTCTGGGGTTATACACTAGAATCTGTTGCATATCATTTGAACAAAGTTCCAACTAAATCGGTGCCTAGTACTCCATATGAAATGTGGAGTGGAAAGAAACCCTATCTTAAGTTATCTTAAGATATGGGGATGTCCGGCTTTTGTCAAAAAGCAGCATGCGAACAAACTCGATATACGATCAATTCTGTGTATGTTTGTGGGATACCCAAGGAATTTCAGGGGATATCTTTCTATTACTTGGAGGAACAAGATTTTTGTTTCTCGGTATGCCCACTTTCTGGAAACTTGATTTCTTGAAAAAGAAATAAATGGGAGCGCAGTAGAACCGGAAGAAATTCCAAAACCACAATTTATTACTGAAAGCTTGGAAAAACCCGAAGTTTCAAGAGAAACGGGCATCCCTGCGCCACTCTGCATAACTAGTAGGCAGTCTCATCCGCCCGAGAGATACTACGGTTTTCTCATAGATGGCAATAGTGAGGATTGTATCATCAATGACGATGAGCCGACTAGTTTTCAGCAGGCCATTACGAGCAGAGACTCAGTAAAATGGCAGGATGTTATACGATCCAAGATAGAATCCATGTACACCAACAAAGTTTGGACTTTGAATATTGCATCTCAAGGGGTAAAACCCGTAGGCTGCAAATGGATCTTCAGAAAGAAGATTGGTGCAGATGGACGGGTTGAAACCTATAAAGCCAGACTTGTAACAAAAGGTTTTCGTCAAAGACCTGGCTTGGACTATGATGAAACCTTTTCTCCAGTGGCTATGCATAATCCATTCGGATCCTATTTGTCATTGCTGCCTTCTCTGATTATGAAATTTAGCATATGGACGTAAAGACCGCTTTTCTAAATGGAAATTTGGAAAAGTATGTTTATATGGATCAGCCAGAGGGCTTCATAGAGATTGGGAGCTACGGAAGAGTGTACAAGTTACTTAAATCCATTTATAGATTAAAGCAGGTATTGCGGAGTTGGAACATCTGCTTTGATGAGACGGTCAAAGAATTGACTATCAAAAATACAGATGAACCATGCATTTATAGTAAAATTGTAGCGAGAACTGTGGTATTCCTCGTCTTGTATGTGGATGACATTCTTTTGATAGTAAATGGCATCCCTATGCTACAATCTGTCAAAGGAATCTTGTCACGGAGGATCTCTATGAAAGACCTGGGTGATATCTCCTACATTCTGAGAATTCAGATCTATCGTGATAGATCTAAGAGGATATTGGGGCTTTCACAGTTCAGGTACATAGACACCATACTAAAAGGATTTAATATGGAAGATTCCAAGCGCGGTAACCTACCTGCTTGTGATCTCCTTCTCTAAAGAGATATCTCCCAAGATTGATTTAGAAAGGGATCGTATGAGTATTATACCCTATGCTTCGACGGTAGGATCTATAATGTATGTGATGTTATATACCAGACCAGATGTTGCTTACGCACTGAGCGTGGTAAGCAGGTATCAGTCAAACCCCGGGGAAAAGCACTGGATAGCAGTAAAGAATATTCTCAAGTACCTGAGAAGGACTAAGATGTTCTTGGTTTTTCGGCAGTAAAGACCTCCAGATCGAGGCCTTGCTGACTCCGGCTTCAAGAGTGACAAGGACGACTCCAAATCCATGTCAGGTTATGTCTTCACCCTCAATAGAGAGGCGGTCTGTTGGAAGAGCTTCAAGCAGGACACCGTTACTGGCTCAACGATGGAGGCAGAGTATATCGTTGTATGTGACGCCGCAAAGAAGCAGTCTGGATGAGGAAATTCATTACAGAATTTCAGGTGGTTCCGTCTATTGTTGACCCAATATCTTTATATTGTGACAATAACGGAGCTATAGTTTTAGCGAAGGAACCAAGATCCCATCAGAAGTCCAGACATATCTTGAGGCGGTATCACCTGATCAAGGAGATCGTGGATCGCCGAGAGATCGAAATGCGGAGAGTAGACACAGAGAACACTGCAGATTCACTCACAAAGCCATCCCTCAGACGCAGTTCGAGAGGCTAATCGAGAAGATAGATGTGCGATATGCCAATACATAGCCTTAATACAAGTAGAAGATTGTTAGTAATATATACCCTAGAGCCCATTATTGTATAGTACTGGATTGTATATTACATTTTGGAAGCTTGAAATATTTACATATATAATAACACTCTTGCTCAACATGATAGTATACTATCTGGTTTAAGTCTATCTTAACATGTGTATATGTATCTTTTCTCATATCGCTAATACATGTTGATAGAGCCTGTAAGATTTTTACTTAACTACCAGCGTTGTGATGGCAGTCACACTAGTGGGGCCTGGATAGTCTATAAGCGCATCATAAACTTGTCCCTAATCGTAGGATTATCGAGACTAGGTATCGATACTCCAAAATAGACTAGTGTATACGCTTCTTGTCCCTGTTAAGGAAGATGGCATATCCCGCAGCCATTGGTATACGGTACCAAAGATAGTATACAGATACTCATTGGGTTATGAGTAACACTGGACGGACACACTGGGAACTACCGGTTGGTATTATACCTATCGTCGGATAGCGGTTCTCCGATGATATGAGTACAGGTTAGTCCGTTGACTTGATATCACTATTCGTCTCAAGTGTGTCCCCACTGTATTTAGATTACTACCCTACCACGGCTTAAATGAATCGTGCAAACAGATAGTGGTTGGGTGCAGTCCCGAAGAACTTGGAGACGGTAAGGGATAGAAAGGATTCGTCTCTCTCGGTATTGGGAGTTGATATCTAGCTGTGTACGGTTGGCCAATACTATAAGGTCTCTGACCAGGGCTTCTGAGATTTACTGGTAAGTATACCAGTAGTTTCTCAGGTTGTATTAGGCTCCACACCGACACGACTTGTCGCACTATTAGGGGTCTGACGTTTACTAACCCCTAGGCCCGATATGTGATACTCATTGACGAACAGACAGGACTGTACGGAGAATAACACCTATAGGCTCAGTAGAGTTTTCGGACGAGTTATCGTGTCGATCTTCCCTTCGACAGATATTTAGGTAGCCGGTACGTACAGCTAGTGCCACTGTTGTGCTTGTGGTTAAACCTACTGTCAGTGTATTGCCGGATCTTTAGAGTCCCACACAAAGGGTATCCCGGTTCGGACGAAACGGTATAGTTTGCGTATGGTTTTACGCTCGGGTGTTCGATTTAACACGTGTATTTATACACTTGCTTTAATCGGACGGTTTAGTAGTACTAGCAGATTTGCAAGACAATTAGTTTTGATGCTAGTATTATATTGCTCTCTTTTGAGAATTTGAATTTTAACACGAATACGGTATTTATACGAATACGTGTATTTGTATAAATACGAGTATTTATGCTTTGATACAAATATAGTATTTCTTTCTCAATATGAATACGCGTATTTTATATTTTCGGTACAAATACGGTATTCGTATTTTGGTAGAAATACGGTATACGTATTTATACGGGTTTGGATATACTTGTTTATATACATGCATTTATATTTATAAGTGTGTGTATGTATATCTAATGATGTGTCTACTCTCTTACTCATCTCCTCATTAAATGAGGAAGTGTGGGCTTGTGACTCACCCTAGTGAGTCACTTGCCAATCCACTCTTGTTTTTTGAGTCACTTGCCAACCCACTCTTGTTTTTCACAAGAGATGTTTTCTCTAGTTGCCATCTCCTTCCTCATTTTCTCTCTAGGGTTTGTGAGGATTAAAAGAGAGCATCTTGTTTATAATCTATACCACTCTAAGTATCTTATCTTAGCAAGATTCGATTTTTAGTTGCTTTAGTCGAAGCTATCGCTTGAATTGGCATCCTTGGGTGGATCGTCTTTGACATGGAAGATCGACTTCAAGAGCTCGTTCTGTCAACTCAAGGAGCTTGAGGAGTCGACCTTTCAAGACCTGACGAACCGTCTACGAAGGTTGTAACACTATCCGAGTAGTTAAATCTCTTGATAATGTTGCTTAGTTTAGTGTTTGGGCTTGAATTCTAGGATTTAAGGTGTATAGTGCTCAGGTTTTTAAAGTTTTTGATTCCGCATAGCCGTAATAGTCACGGCAATGAACACCTATACACTTACAGATGGATCATTGAGCTATGGGAGCAGCTTGTGTATGCCGAAAGGAAATATTCGTGAAGTTATGAAAGAGGCACACAGTTCGGCAAATTCGGTACATCCGGGAGGTACGAAGATGTACAGATATATGACAACACTTCTGGTGGGAAGGCATGAAGAGAGAGATCACTCGCTTCGTGTCTAGGTGCTTGGTGTGTCAGCAAGTGAAGGTTGAACATCAAAGAGTTGCTGATTTGTTGCAGCCACTTCCGATTCCTCAATGGAAGTGGGAACATATCATTATGGATTTCGTGATAGCTCTACCGCGAAGTCCAAAGGACAACAATGTTGAATGGGTTATCGTCGATCATCTGACCAAGACAGCTTACTTTATACCATTTCGAGTTGGTCAGAGGCACTAGCGGAGGAATATATGCAAGAGATGGTGAGATTGCATGGAGTGTCGGTTAGTATCATGTCGGATCGTAACACACGTTTCCTATCGCATTTCTGGTTTTCCAGCATTAGCTTTATTCGATTCCGGTACATCCCATTATTTTTCATCCAAGTTTATTTGTACATGCTCTATCCCACACGCGGCCTTATCTAGAAATTGGGACATACACACTACGAATGGGAGGATTATTTCTAGTAGGGAATGTAAGGAGGGTCCCGTCGTAGTATGCGGTCAGAATTTGTTTGCGGACTTCCAAGTTATAGATACCGGTAGCTATGATGTAGTTTTGGGGATGGACTTTCTTGGTACCTTTCACGCTCACATAGATTGCGGAGCGAAGAATGTGATTTTCCAAATTCCTAATCATCCGGAGTTTAAATTCTTGGGAAGCAATAGATCCGTCAGGCCGGTCGAGTATAGGACTAAGCCGATGAATGTTGTTTTATCAGGGCCAGTCAAGTTTAGAATAAGCCAACTCCAAGAAGCTCATGTTATTTATCAGGTATCTCATCAAACACTTTCTGTTTCATGTTTCAAAATATATTCCCTACAAAATATTTAAATATATTGTTACTCTTCTCAGACTTTACAAAACCGATAATGTGGGTTTGATGGTTTTTTATTTAAATCTTGGTTCGTTCTTGAAGATCCGGTACGTTTTATAGGATTGAAAATAGAGTTTGTATGATCTTTTGATGAAAATTCGAGATGAGATGGAGGGTTGGAGAACTTACCGGAGTTGGGACCAAAATCATAACCCGTGACATTTTAGAAAGGAGGTCGATGGAAAATGTGTAAGGTTTGAAAATCTCATAAAGGATTGGAATGACAATGGTGGCGAAGGAGGAGATAGAGATTAAGATGGAGGAAATAAAAATGGAGAGATGAGGAGGAAAAGAAGAAAGAGGATTGGGTATTATGGGTATTAGAAAAATATTCTTACACCAAGTTCATAAAAAAATTTACTATAAGGAGTTGCAGACTTGAACCTTGGGTATTGGGAGGTTTCAACAACTTTTTGCCAAGGGAATTAGCACTATTGGGTTTTGGTCATTGGGAGTTTGACCTATTTTTACCTTTAAAAGTAATTAAGAGTTTATAAATGAAAATGCAGAAATATGATAGTTAAGAGAAGTGTTAAAATAAGAGTAATACTTTTCTGCCGGTGCGGTGGAATCCACGTAGGCTACCAAGCCTCTCGTTAAATACAAGATGGGTCATGTTATCCACTACCTAGGTATTTATACTATATACCCTACACCTTGTATCTAATAAGAATCTTGGTAGCATTTGTGGATTCCACTACACCATTAGGAAAAATATTACTCTTAGAATAAATCAAAAGGCACTTGATGTGACAAACTCCAGCCCACATCCACCAAAAACTTCGACTTCGAATTCCCGATTTCGTACGTGCCACATAGGAAATCAAGACATTGAAGTCATGGACTTTGTTGACAAAACAAGCACAAAAGTTTGAACTCTGGCTAAACTCAAGAGTGCCAATTCCAACCAAACAAACAGACCCCAAGCCTATAGTTAAGATACATCCTAAAGCATAACAAAAAGTAGCACTTGAGAGGCATGTACATTTTTGGCCTTTCACGAGAAGCATGTACATGCAAGTATGCAACTACTTCAAAAAAACATAATAATGCAAGTATGGAGCTACAAAAAAATTAGGGTTATTTTGATATACCGTACCCAAAATTTTCATATTTTGATAACACACTCAAAAATTGGTATTTCTAAATACCACACCCAAAAGTAAAAATTAGACTAAAAATAACACTCTTGTTAAGTTCTGTTAGTTTTCCGTTAAGCCGCCATTAAATATATCTATTAAAGAGATGAAAATACTAAAATACCACTTAAGGGTCTATTTGTTGCCTCTTCAAATATATATATATATATATATATATAAGAGGCCCTCGGAGGCTTCTTCGTTAGGTGATGTTAAAAATCTATATCCTCCATGATTTTTTTGACGATCGACATCCACCATCATCTTTATCATTTAAGATGTGGATACATCAAATTTCATGTGATTCGATCACCTTTTCGCCGTCAAATTAGCACTGTAAAAAATATTATTGTCGGCAAACCATTAATTTTGCACCCACTAAATCAACGGTGAAAAACTGATGGAATCACATGAAATTTGATTTATCCACGTTTTACATGATAAAGATGATGATGATGAATGCCGATCACCGAAAAATATCCTGTAGAATGTATTTTTCGACGCCACACGAGGAAATTCCCTCCTATGGCACTTATCCTCCATTATCTTGTGTGGTTGTATGTGTGTGTATCCTTCTATATTCTTTCTTCAACTCTCTCATGCCCCCTCTCTCTCTACATTGTTTTCTTCAAATCTCTCCTACCACCTCTTCTCTCTCTGTCTTCCTCTCTGTCTGGTTCTCACTGTTTTATTTTTTGAGGCTGAGAAGAGTAAAGGATGGACAAACCCGGCAAGAAAATAAGGCTAGATTTGGAATTGAGAATGATAAAAAAGTAATCAACATGGGTAGGTAAAGAATTATGGACCCTAATTTAACCCAAGTCAACTTAATTATCCAACTTAAACTAACAGATGTTTCCATAGTGTTGTTTTTAGTTAAATTTTAACTTTTAGGTATAATATTTAAAAAGGCTTAAATGCAACAAATTCCTCGTAGTTTCGGCTTGTGGCAAAAAACTGCCATATACTTTAGAAAATGCAGAAAACTACTCTATCTAATGGAGTTCCGTTAGTATTAACGGTACACATCATCGCTACGTCAGCATTGGCTGCCACATCATCACAAAAATTCAATTATTCCCAAAATACCGCTATTTCATCTCTTAACCTATTCCTAACCGGCTAAACCTAACCTTTGCCGCCGCTCGCCGATGTCCTCTACCCGCTCGCCGTTGTCAGTGCTCGTTGCCGACTCGCCGTCCCCCACACCCTCGCCGACCTCCCTTGCCCCTTCCCTAACCCCGAACTTCCCCTCCACCATTCCCTTCCACAACCTCCTCCAAAATCGCCGCCGCCACCTCCATCATCATCTTCTTCTTTATCATCATCATTATCATCCCCTCCACCACCACACCTTTTCATCATCACAACCACCACCACAATCCCGACCTCCCTTATCCCCAACCTCGAACCCCCCTCTACTATCTCCTTTCTCGACCTCCACCCCTTCCCCAAAATCACCGCCGCCGCCACCATCACCTCCATCATCATCATCATCAATCATCGCCACCGCCTTCTTCTTCTTCCACCTCCTTCGCCCCCAATGTCCCGGACCTCCCATCGGCCATCGAGCTCCCTCCCCTTCTCCGACATCCTCATCGAGCTTCTCTGATGCGTTTGTTTTTTTGAATTTTTTATTTTTTCCAAGGGTAGAATTGTCTTTTCACCCTAGCTTAACTATTTTTGTTTGGATCCGTTAGATAGGGTAGTTTTCTGCAAAAAATATAGGATAGTTCTTTGTCACAGGTCGAAACTATAAGGGAGTATGTTGCATTTAAGCCATTTAAAAATACCAAACTTTGAGTGTTTTTTATCAAAATATGAAATTTTTGGGTGGGGTATATCAAAATAACCTTAAAAAATTAATAATACATAATAAATAAATAACGCATCCCAAGTCTAGAAGACTAAAAATCCTAACCCTAGTTCATTTTCTCACCAGCAAAGATAGCAGGGCCAAGGCTTTAAATATCGGGTATCGGACAGGTGTTTTCAATATCGGATAGCGGAAATCAGGCGATATAACGGCGATACGAGTTCATATCGGGTGGTCATATCGGATATCGATATCGAACATATCAGACGACAATATTGAGCATATATCACTTGTAAACGTGTAAAATTGTCTTGTAAACATGAAATGTGTAAGTTGTAAACATATTGTAATTATTGTATTTTCATATGATGTAATTTGACGGAAGTTATACATGAAATTCAACAAGATTCATATTGTAATATATTATATTTTCATATGATGTATTTTCATATTTCATATTGTAAATTTGTAATACGTGAAATTAGTAATAAAATCTTACGTCGTTTTACCTAAACTGGATGGAACTTATTATTGTTAATGTTGTGGCCTCGCGAGTGTAGTGCTGCTTGTTGAGCTGCTTGCTGCTGCTGCTGCTTGTTGAGCTGCTTGCTGCTGCTGCTTGTTGAGCTGCTTGCTGCTGCTTGTGGCTGCTCCAACACAATTACATAATAAAAGTTAATTTAACAATAACAAAGTGTAGGTTTTGACTTTTGAGAAGGGAGTACTGCTGCTATACAGCCAAAAATGAAGGGTAATTCCTGCAATTTAGCCAAATAAAAATGGTGGGATATAGAGAGAGCTTGCTATCTACTTAGAATCTGGCATGTTGGGTAGCCCCCATGTTCCTGCAATTTAGCCAAATAAAATTTCACTAAAATACCCTTAATTACCATTATTTTCCACTTAACTACCTCAAATTTTTTATTACAGCAAACTCACACTCACGTAACCTTTGCTTTTTAGGGAGTTTTTCCAATCAAAATATCCTTAACTGTGGCAATTTAAGGAAGCTTTCTGTAATAAAAAAAATTAAGACAGATCGGTGGAAAACAGTCATAGTTATGGGTGTTTTAAAGAATTTTACCCAAAATATTATTGTACTGATTCAAGGAAGTAAAGGTTCAGTCGAACCAAAAAAAAGGGAAGAAAGTAATTACATAGATCAAAGCCTATAAAAACTAGTAAAACAGCAACCATAATCCATTCAGCAGAAAGTAATTACATAGATCCATCAATTGAAACTCTCGAGCTATGAGCATTTGCTCTCGGTCCCTGATAATCTTTATAGCTAAATCGTCAATTGAAACTGAACTTAACCAAGTCATCAATTAAATCTAACACTAACGCTTCTTAGTATCCCTCTATCACGTATGTATCAAGAAATCTTAATTCCATAACTCTTGAATATAGGAATCTTGCTTCGTCCGAACCGTTCCAATATGGTACCTCCGTACCTCCATAACAAGAGTTGGATGTACATCGATGCTCCCTTGAGAGTCGATGAATTTTTCCTTAACAGTGTATACTTTTTCACCAATTTTGCCTACACACGTCTTGGGTTACCGAAAGAGTTCGAAATCTATTGTCCTTATTCTAAATGTATGAACAAGTGATTGCTCAAGAAGTCGGAAGTTGGGTTACACATCGTAAAAGACGATTTCGTTAGAGATTACACAGTGGGAACTTCACGGAGAAGAAGTTGTAACGGAAGACGAAACAAGAGTGCAAGAGACGGAGAACGAATTCATTGAAACAGCAACCGAAAAGTAGCAAGGAATAGTAGAGGAAGAGGAAGAAAACGAATGACAGTTTGAAAAAGACGAAACCATCGAAAACAATAATGCTGAATTCACGCCGGTCGATGATAAGAATGGGCATTTAAATATCATTGGACTTCCTTATAATACGGAAATTACTGAACCCTCGTTACTAGAGAAGTACAAGACTGACTCGAGAATCCTGCTATATCAAAATTGCAAAAAGTTTTCAAAACGGTCTTTTTCGTACATCTCTTCCAGATCAAGTACAAGAACAGATGAAGTAACCAGTTTTTCCCGATCTCCTAGCATTGCTGAAGGAAGCTTTTCCCGACAGAAATGGTGTCACCGAACTGGTACGAGACGCAAAAGATAATCACAAAGATCGGCCTAAAATGTGACAAGATCCATACATGCAAGAATGTTTATGTTTTGTTCCGGAATGAACATGCCACACTTAGAAATTACCCCCTGTGCAGGACAAGTCGATTCAAGCCTAAGAAAGACTCATTCGAATGATGTGCTCATGAAGATTTTTCGTCATTTTCCACTAATACCGAGGCTGCAACGGTTATTTATGTGTGCGGAGACAGCGTCCAAAATGCAATGGCTCTATAAAGCGGCTCGTGAAGAGAGAAAAATGAGTCATTCTAAAAATTCAATATCATGGAAAGTTTCAGATAAAAATCATTTTACGTTAAGCGCGGACCCTCATAACGTGAGGCTGGGAATTGTGAGCGCCGATTTCAGTCCATTTGGGATGGGTCACGACGGACGTACTCACGGTACTTAGCCCGTTATAATGACTATATACAACCTGCCACCATGGAGAACTATGACGCAGTCTTATTTTATGGTGGCGCTTTTAATCGACGGTCCCTCGTCTTCTGGGAAAAATATCGACATGTATCTTCAACCCGTGATCGATGAGTTAAAATCGCTGTGGGAACCTGACATGAGAATCTATGACGCAAATGGTAAACAACTTTTTAGATGTGGGTTGCTTTGTTGTGAACAATTAATGATTTTCCTACCTACCGCATGTTGTCGGGGTGAACTTAAGGTAAGCTTGTATGCCCTTATTGTCACATTCATACTAGCAACGTACGCTTGAGGTTTAGCGGAAAAGAGTCGTATATGGGTCACCGACTTTTCTTGCTTATATTGAACAGATTCAGAAGGAATAAAGAACCGTTCAATGGCAAGACAGAGACCAGTGAGTCTCCTAAATCATTGTCTGGTGACGACATACTGCAACAATGGAGAGATTATCATAATATCACACCCGGGAAGACAAAAGAAAGATGCTGCCATGCCCAACAGTTGGAAGAAGCTTAATGGTTTATTTCAGTTTCCGTACTGGTCCGGTCAACCGTTGCGCCACAATTTAGATGTCGTGCATATCGAGAAGGGCGTCTCTGAGCACGTATCACTCTGCTGTTGTGTAATGGAAAAACGAAGGACATCTCAACGTCCGTTGTGATTTGACGGATTTGGATGGTTTGTCCAGTAAAGAAAAATTGCAACCTCGGCTTGTGACCGGTAAACCGGATTATTATGAGATTCTACTGGCAATCTACAACCTAAATAAAGAGGTGAAGCGGCGGTTCTTACGGGTGTTAAAAGAATTGAAAATCCCCGACGATTTCTCATCAAACATTGCCAAACAGGTGCAGATAGAAAACGGAAAAACCATATAACATAAGAGCCACGATTACCACATACTGATGCAATATCTTCTTCCTTTACGCATCAGAGCATCAGTAAATCAGAAGTTGGTCTCGTGCTTAACGACTTTTGCACGTATTTTCGCCAATTTTGTTCCCAAAATGTGGACGTTAGTGAGATAGTACAGCTCGAAAAAGATATTCATTTGATCCTCTGCAAGCTCAAAACTATCTTTCCACCTTCCTTTTTCGACATTATTGTTCATATGTCCGTCCATCTGGCAACCGAGGTCAAGATTGGCGGTCCGGTGCATTACCGTTAGATGTATCACATCGAGAGGTATGAAAATGTTTATTATTCATCATTTAAATTGCAAAACATTATCGTGGTAAATTAATATCTATAATTTTTGAACAAATATCTATTAACTTTAAAAAGTTATATCCGCAACAAGTATCATTCTGAAGGTTCGATTGCGAATGGTTATCTCTTGGAAGAAATCACGTCTTTCTATGCTCATTTCCTGAACGACGATATAAGGACGAAGCTGAACAAACCGCCGCGTGTGGCCGACGGTCCAATTGGAGCAGGAAAACTGAAAAACGTGTATGATCTCATGGACGGTGTATATGCGTACATCTTGCTAAACAGCGAATGTTTTGAAAAATATGCAGAGTAATAATTTTATCCATTTAAACGTTCGAACTTAAATTTAATATAACTGATATTAAATTAACGAACAGCTCGCAGAAAACTAAACTCCGACGATCGAATCCTAGATGGCCGGACGATAGAATCGACAAAGAATATATGCGCACTTTCGCCGCTTGGTGTAAACAAGAAGTCGATGGTCAAATGAATCGTGGAGTATATTGATAGAGAGATTCACGACATCGTAAGTGGTCCAACGATTGCAGTTACGTTTTACAACGGGTGTGGGGTTTCCAGCTACAAATTTGATATCGAAAGGACGGAACGTATTAGAGCTACACAAATTAGCAGCGTCGTAACCGCCGACGACAGAGGAAATCTCTACTATGGTGTTCTTGAAGTTATAGTGGTCTCCTACATGCATAAAACTGCCCCATTTTATATATTCCGATGCAGATGGTACAATACCAAGTCTGAAAGGGATATGAAGATCGATGAATACCGTCTCACTTTGGTAAACACCTAACAGGCAACCTACGAATACGATAACTTTATCTTTCTCTCAATGGCAACACAAATATATTACTCTCAGGACTTAAAGACGATCGACTGGAGTGTTGTTTGTCGTTGGAAACCGAAAGATTATTATAATGTGCCGACATTGAATGACTCTAAAGATGAGAGTGACGAGGAAGAGGCGATAACACGTCTCATTCTTTCTATTGAACAAAACAAGGATCCAACCTATGTTGCGGTGTCCATCAATACGTCAATAAGACGTGGCATCGGCCAATTGATTGTCACAGATCAAGATTTCAAGAATCCACCTAACGAATCTTCAACTAATGTATCGAAGAAACGTGCTAGATAATGAAATTGAAATAAATGTTTTAAATTGTATAATGATTATATATAATTTTTTAATACTTGGAAAAATATATAAGGTCTGATGGCAGGAGCAGGCTCAGGCTCTAAACGTCATAAGAAAAAACACCTAGACGAGATTGGCCAGATCTCAGCAGCAGCGCCATCCCTACCCATGCCCCCTCGTACTAACGCCCCAGCAGCTGCAGCAACCCCACATATCCCTACCAACACCCTTCCTACTAGCGCACCCCCATACTAGCGCCACAGCAGCCTACAGTTGCAACAGCAACAGCCCTGCCTATCCCTACCAGCGCCCCTCCTACTAGCGCCACAGGACCCCCAACAAGCGCAACAACCCCGCCTACCCCTATTAGGGTGGTAGCAAATTCTCCTGCCCCAGTCACTCCTGCACACAGTATATAGTTATCTATTGGATTTTTAGTTATCTATTAAATTCTATTCAATTATCTAACAGATTATTGTTTGCAGATCCGCATTCTACTGGCGGGATGGCGTCTGGCGCCGGTTCTAAGGCCATATCAGGAATGGCGAGTATAATCGTTATTGCTTGAAACTTTTAAATAACGATTGTAATTTAAATGTCAAATATTATATACATACTCTGAATATTATAATATTGTGTTTGTATATCTATCTTTTTGCAGGCTTCGGCACTAGTAGGACGAGGGGACGTACTGGGCCCGACTGCTCCAGGGCAACCGCGGATGCTGCGCCATGGACGCTAATGTGAGACAAGTCTGGTGTGCCTGTTGGTGATCTCTCGATCAAGTGGGGGTTACATAGGAGCGGAGATCCGTATTTACTATAAGTACCCGCTCCATCTTAGGTGGGACACGCGCCAAACCGCACAGCAGTTTTTTGCGTCGGCCACGGTATTCACATATCCTTTTATACATTTAAATATCAATAGTCGTTTTATATTTTTTATTTAAAATTTTGTAATTTCAGACCTTGAGACATTACATATTCATTGGAGAGCCCGGCAAGAATGGCATGCTTGTGCCGTTCGATCCACATTGCGCCCTTTCCAGGATCATAGGGCATGTCAAAATATCAAGAAGACGCTGAAATGAAGTAAAGGATCATTACATTCCCTGGCTCGCAGCGACCGAGGAGCGTAGGGCGATAATGGATATCATAGCGCTGGAGGTCCCGAGAAAGGATCGGTCGCTGCAGTCAAGTATTTCGAGCGTGAGGATGTTAAGATATAAATTTAACTTTAAAATTATAACAATATAACATGCGATCGTATTCTGAAATATAATATAATCTCTTTATATTTGCAGGTTGGCGTCGAATTACAAGCAGAACTGGAAGGGCGTCAGAAGCAACGGTATCCCAGTCCAAGAGAAGAGCACGCAGGCTAGCGCTCTGGACCTCATCGTGAGTATTTCGACGTTCAAGAATATATGTTTTCTTTCCCGCAAACCACTTATTAAAATAAATCCTAATTTTATAGCAGAAAAAGAAAGACCCCGCCAACTACAGTGCTGCCAAGAGATGGTCCAAATTACACAAGGGCGCCGGAAAGTACATGGTAAGTTTCATATAATCAAGTCAATTTTCAATTTTAAGTTATAATATATATATATCTACATATATTTTTTACAGACCCAGTTCCAGGAAAAGACGGAAGCCTTAGGACTTGGCCCCGACGATCCGATTACCGCCATTGTCCATGTTCTCGATGAGCTATCGGAGGATATCACGGCAGATATGAGCGCGGAGTAGTCCTGGGACCCACCGACTCTTTGCCAGGCGTGCGGCCTTCCATGAGTACGTGGTGGCCCAGACGCGGGCTGATGCGGCGCTGCGTCAATGGAGGAGATTCGTCGTCTCCAGGAGCAGATGGTGCGGCAACAAGTTCATCAGCAAACGCAGCAGCAGGTTCATCAGCAGACGCGGCAGCAACGTAGGTCCAGGAGCTGAGGCGGACGCATGAAGAGTCCATCCGGCAGGCCTTCAGAGTCGAGATAGGGGCTATGTTTAGGTCACGGTACGATGGAGGTGGATCGTCCCAACGTCCATAGATATAAACATTCGTTTTGTTGATTTATTGATTATATTTTTATATTTTTTTATTATAATTGTGTATGATTTATTGATTCTATTATTCGTTGATTACTATAATTGCGTGCATTCAAATCGTATTACTTCTTGATTATTATAATTGCATGTGATGTGGTGATATTAACATCATCTATGGCCGGTTGTAAATGAAAGCAGCACGCGTGGGGCGTGGGGATTTCATATATTTTTAAAATACATGCTCAAATTGGTAACGATTCTGACCGTTACCAATTCCTTTATGGTAACGGTTAGAACCGTTGCGGTTACCTATGGTAATGGTTAGAACCGTTGCGGTTACCTATCAGATATCAGTTACATTTAGTAACGAGTAGGATGTCTGATGCAACGGTTAAAACTGTTACCATATATAAGGCAACAGTTCAAACGATTACCATACAGGTAGGCCCCACATTGTTATGTTCCAGTTGTCTGAACCCATATTGGCAACGGTGACAATATGGTAACGGTTTAAACCGTTACCATTTTTGTCTATGGTAACGGTTCCAACCGTTACCACACTTCTTGTAACGGGGTTTTTTGGTTACTGTTGTGTAACAGTTCTACCCGTTACCAAATTAGATTTTGGTAACTGTTATAATTGTTGCCAAATGTGTACTCTGTAGTAGTGTAAGTTCTCTTATGTGATAAAAGCATAGTGTTGAGGGAAGTGGTTGCGCTAATAGAAGAACGGGCAGATCCAAATTTTCGCAACGTAGTCGACAATTGAAAAGGGGTTGAGAATGGACCGGCATTTTCGGCAGCGTAGCGGTGCGTAGGGGAGAACAGGTACATTTGGGATGGGCTTCAGGGGGGTATAGATGGACGCAATGGGGATGACACAAGTAGTTGCTTCTAGCTTCGTGCCAGGGAGGACATTCCAAGTCATTCCAACTCCGTCCTGAGATTCGAGATCAAAAAACTCTGACATTTTTTCTGTGCTAAGTTTTCTGCGTAGCAGATTCTACTGTTTCTTGTGACTTTCATCAAAAGGAGACCTTTGGAGAATATGCTAAGTTTGCCGACGATCTGTCCGAGCCTGGAATAGATTAGAAACCAGCAAGTTTTAACTTCAAATTTGATTTATTAACCAAAGCAAAACAAACGGAACTGTAAATTCGATTCATCGAGTAAAACCCAAGTAATATCATAAAGACAGAGATGCAATTACAGTTCACATTAGAATGCCAAAAAACCAATCTGATCGCATTACAAAGAGTAATAACAACTTCAACCAAATTTATTAGCCTAACTCCTCAAGCACAATCAAACTCTCAAGGTAAGAAATTTTAACTCATATAATTAGCAATACTTGAAATCAGCCAATCGCAACATGCCAAAAATAAATTATAAATCTATTAACTCGAGTTGTGTCTTAAGTCTTTGTATTACTATTGACAATAAATTTTTGAGTTTTGACTAATTTGACCAAGCAATTCATTTTGTTAACAACTCTTCTGGGCTTTCTTCTTTTTAGCCGATCAGGCCATTACTAAATCTTAGGGTTGATAGCACAAAGCACACTTAAACCCCGTCAAAAAATAACTTTTTGGGCAGTAAAAGCTCAAACAAATCCCGAAAGTGCTCAAGTTACAATTTTGATCTAGAACTTGTGTATGTTGTTCAGAGTTGAATTTGAACATCTTGTGTTCGTGCCAATTAATTGCTTGAGGAAGTATAAGGGCCGCATAGGGTAAATTACAGGGGTGTTTTTTGAAATCAACCCTAAATTTTGTTAATAATCTTGCCATCGATCACAAACGAAGATGAGAAGAGAAGGAAGAAGAGAAGCCACACCTCGCTCGAGAGAGAAGCCGCCGCTGCGAATCGAAAGAGGTGGAGAAAAGAAGAACCCTTGCGGAGATGCCTAATATATTGGGTTTCGGTTTCGGGTTTTAGTGGACCACCTCAAAGTTGCTGCTATTTGACCCGATCCACCAACCTAAAAGACTGGTGTAAATTTATTTTTTTCCATTCTAGATAAAAACCCAGCCGACAGTCTAACCGTTCAAGATAATACATCGATGAGAATGCATCGACGATACTCTTGGACAAGAAACAAAATCAAGAGAGGAAAAGAACGTGTAATGATACAAACACATGCAACTATAGTACCGTTGATGAATTGAACAAGAAATGTTCCTTAAAAAGCGGTCAAGCAATCATAATCACATTAAATGGATTTGAATGGGGAATTGATTATATTTGTTGTTGTTGTTGTTGTAGCTGCGAAGACTAAGCACTCTCAGGTCGCCTATCACAAGATTCACAACCGAGTTTCCATCAAACCCAGAGTGTGTGCAAAATCAATAGCCGCAGCCTTGTCGACCGACGGTTTACTAGAATTGTAGAGACAACATCTTTTCTTGCGATGAGCAATGTTCCGCACAAATTAATACCTATTTCCATAGATAAAATAGCCAATGATTTCTTCTATCCACCACAATTACCAAATAGATGTTGACTCAATTCTTTGGTCATCCAATCACAAAAATGGATTTTACCAGTTGCCTGTAATATCTAAGTAGTTGCAGTTATCTGTAATTTCTAAACAGTTGCCTATACTATCTGAACAGTTGCATGTAATGTCCAAGCAACTAAAGGAATATAAGGCCTAAAGGAAATAAAGCCCAGATGTTTTTACACAAAGATTTCGAAAAGTAGGTCGTTCCTAACAATTTCTATTATGTATCGCTTCCCAAAATACGGAATACGATGGATGATTAGGCCAGCCATGCTCCTATGGTCGAGAAATAATCCCGACATAGTTACACATCGGCTTCTGGTATTACATGGTAAGCAGTAATCACAACACAGATAAAGAGAAATGCAGTCACTAAATCTATCACGTTTAAATGAATCAGAGTGCAATGGATAAAAGACTGTAACCTCAAAGGAAACAACTAACTAGACGGTAAGAAAGGAAACTATGAAGCTGACGTCATTGGTCTATATCCCTGCAATATCTTCAAAGTAGGGTAGGTCTGATCTGGGCTAAGTCCGCTTCTCACTCTAAGCATGCATACTCAGGTTGTTAGGACGACACAATATAGCAATATATAATATGTGCAATAATAATATGCATGAAGTAGCAGACATAGAGTAATTACATGGGCATGAAATAACATGTACAGGTAAAGCGGTATAGCTTGTGTATCAAATCAGTAATCGATGCAATGTCCATGTCACTAAATCTATCAGTCTCCGAGTTACTAAACCTATCATTCTTCGAGTCTTAATGTCCATATCACTAACCTATCGTCTGGCTATTCTACTCTAACTTGCTTGTTTGTAGTTCAATAATAAAAGTATGCGTGTATATGAAAGTATTCTGATAAACACTGTAGGGTGTTTTTCGTCACCCTATTGAGATGGGAATACGCGCGCGCTTATCAGACGTACTATAGATTCCCCCTGCCTAGGGTAGCCCGGAGTTTATTGATTGTGGGGATCCGAATCTCCGGCAGCCGCGGACTAAGCTGCCGTTAATTACCCCTCGCCTTTGGAGCGAGAGAACCTCCGATTGACGAGTTAAACTGGTCATGCGAACTCAATGTGCAGTATGCGTGTATTTTGTTTTGGAAGGGCGGTTTGGATATATCGGGGGCCCCGCAGAGTTTTTACGGGGGGCCCTCTACCCGGATAGCGGGCTGGGGGTCAAGGGGGCCAGCAGCCCCTTACGGGGTGCGGGGCAGCGTCCCGGCCCAAATTTTTTTTTGAGAAGGATAATGTTGTAGAGCATGTGTATGTGTGTGTATGAAAAAGTGGATGGGCATCCAAAGGATGCGTGGGAAAAGCGCCAGCGCTTTGGGTGCTATCGTTTTGAGCGCTAGAGCGCTAGCGCCCCACGTGTCGGCACGTGGGCGCTCGAGCGCTAGGGCTCTGAGCGTAAGGGCGTTGGCGCTTTGAGCTCTAGCACCCCACGTGTCAGCACGTGGGCGCTCGGAAAGAAAAAAGGGACTTGGTCCCTGCAATGGGAGTTGTACTCCCAGAAAAGAGCACTTATTATTCTGTGTCTGTGTGTGTGTGTGTAAGGAGTTAAACTATTAGGATGTTTTGAAGCTGATGATGGAGCTTCTTCCCTTGAGCCCTAGTTCTTCCCCAAAGTGGGGTTTCTGGAGATGGCTCTCCTTCTTCCTCCTTTGTTGGCAGAATCTTAAAGATCAAGAGATGTGAGATTTTACAAATCTCTTCTTTCTGAGATCTGATGGCAGATCTGAGTTCCCCTTTGTGGGTTTTATGGTGAAAAACTATTTAGTTTTGGAAAAGGAAGAGTAAAACTCTTGATTTATTTCAAAAGAAAGAAGAAGGTTTAGAACCTTCAGAAAGGGGAAAGAGGCACAAACCCTAGATTTTAAGGGGAATGAAAAGTCTATCCTTTATTCATCATCATGTTGCCTTATATAGTCTTACATATTTACATATAGCCTCTTGGGCTTTACAAAATGGCATTTTGCCCATCCCATGGCTCATTTGCCATTTCTTTTTGCACATAAGCCATGGGCTTACAAAAATTTGGCTTTATACCCATTCATGCATAAAAAATTACATAAAAATTATTTATTACATGATTTTTTATTTTGGCATGGGGAGGGCCGGCCGCTTCATGTTAGGGCTTGACTCGGGCATAAGCCCACTTGATCTGGGTTTGGGCCCACCTGGCTTGGGGTTGACCTTGACCTTGACTTTGTCAACTATGGGTGCAAATTTTGACCCCAACAAATTGCCCCCCATTAATAAATGCGCACCGTACATTTGAGTTGTGTGCATGAAATTGATGGATCTTGGAGCTGAACTTCGAGGTGGAACATCATTCCGGGGGCAGAGCATCATCCCGGGGAGCATGATTCCCGGGGATCGAAGCATCATTCTGATTCGCGGAGCATAATTCCAGGGTCGGAGTATCCCTCGGGGAGCATGATTCCCGGGGATCGGAGCGTCATTCCGATTTGCGAAGCATAATTCCAAGGATCGGAGCATCATTCCGAAGAGCGGAGCGTGATTCCAAGGATCGGAGCATCATTCCGAAGAGCGGAGCATGATTCCAGAGATCGGAGCATCATTCCGAAGGGCGGAGCATGATTCCAGAGATCGGAGCATCATTCCGAAGGGCGGAGCATGATTCCACAGATTGGAGCATCATTCCGAAGGGTGGAGCATGATTCCAGGGATCGGAGCATCATTCCGAAGGGCGGAGCATGATTCCAGGGATCGGAGCATCATTCCGAAGGGCGGAGCATGATTCCAGGGATCGGAGCATCATTCCGAAGGGCGGAGCATGATTCCAGGGATCGGAGCATCATTCCGAAGGGCGGAGCATGATTCCAGGGATCGGAGCATCATTCCGAAGGGCGGAGCATGATTCCAGGGATCGGAGCATCATTCCGAAGGGCGGAGCATGATTCCAGGATTCGGAGCATCGTTCCAAAGAGCGGAGCATGATTCCAGGATTCGGAACATCATTCCGAAGGGCGGAGCATGATTCCAAAGATCGGAGCATCATTCCGAAGAGTGGAGCATGATTCCAAAGATTGGAGCATCATTCCGAAGAGCGGAGCATGATTCCAGGGATCGGAGCATCATTCCGAAGAGCGGAGCATGATTCCAGGGATCGGAGCATCATTCCGAAGGGCGGAGCATGATTCCAGGATTTGGAGCATCATTCCGAAGGGCGGAGCATGATTCCAGGATTCGGAGCATCATTCCGAAGAGCGGAGCATGATTCCAAGGATCGGAGCATCATTCCGAAAGGCGGAGCATGGTTCCAGAGATCGGAGTATCATTCCGAAGGGCGGAGCATGATTCTCTTGTGGAGCATGATTCCAGGGATCGGAGCATCATTCCGAAGGGCGGAGCATGATTCCGACGAGCGGTAGACATTCTGACCGAAGTATAATTTCGATGCAGAGGTTGATTCCCAGGCGAAGTATAATTCCGGCAGGGAAGGCAGGTACTCCGAGGCGAAGTATGATTCCGACACGGGGTACATTCTGAGACGAAGCATGATTTCAACGCAGAGCTTGCTGGTTGACCTAATTCCGAGGCGGAGCTTAATTCCGACAAGGAGGACGCTGGTTGATTCCGAGCCGAAGCATAATTCCGACAGGGAAGGCAGATACACCGAGGCGAAGCTTGATTTCGACGCGGGGGACACTCTGAGACGAAGCATGATTCCGGCGCAGAGCTTGTTGGTCGACTTGATTCCGAGGCGGGGCTTAATTCCGACGAGGAGGTCACTGGTTGATTCCGAGCCGAAGCATAATTCCGACAGGGAAGGCAAATACACCGAGGCGAAACTTGATTTCGACGCGGGGTACACTCTGAGACGAAGTATGATTCTGACGCAGACTGGTTGGTTGATTTGATTCCGAGGCGGAGCTTAATTCCGACGTGGAGGTCTCTAGTTGATTCTGAGCCGAAGCATAATTCCGACAGGGAAGGCAGGTACACCGAGGCGAAGCTTGATTTCGACGCGGGGTACACTCTGAGACGAAGTATGGTTCCGACGCAGAGCTGGTTAGTTGATTTGATTCCGAGGCGGAGCATAATTCCGGCAGGGAAGGTAGATATCCCGAGGCGAAGCATGATTTCAACACAGGGTAAATTCTGGGACGAAGCATGATTCCGCCGCAGAGGTTGTTGGTTTGATTTGATTTGGGTTGACTTCAGCATCGCTACACTGGAATATGGTACCAGGAGCGAATCATCATTTGCCATGAGTGGATTTGAGGATTTCGGTTTTGGTTTGGCATCTGCATTGCTGCACTGGAATAATGCCAGGAGCAACTCATCATTTGCCCCGGGAGGACTTAGGAGCTAGTTTTTTTGTTTGGCATTAGCATCGCTACACTGGAATATGGTACCATGAGCGAATCATCATTTGCGTTTGCTTATTAGGAAACGATGGCTTAGGAGACAGGTTTTAGGTCCCTGTCACCTAAGAATTTTCAATTTTGTGAGCCGTAAGGGTCTCACAAAGCATTTTCTCCCTACGGGTCGTAAGGATCCCGTAAGTGTATTTTCTCCTTAGGAGTCGTGGGGACTCCCAAGCGTATTGCTCCTTTGTGAGTCGTAAGGATCTCACGCGGAAACTTTCTCCTCACAAAGTCGAGAGGACTTTGCGAATGCATTTCATCTCTTTTTCATAAGTTTGCGCCCTTTCGGGTTTTCACAAACTCGCCGGCTGTCCTGCTGTTTTTACTCACGGAGCCCTTTCGGGTTTTCATCCGTGCCCATTTTGCCTGTAGACATACCTTCTTTTTTTCTTCTCTCTTTTTTAAATCTTCCCCGCCGGTGGGACTTTGAATGTGGTCTCGCCGGTAGGACTTGGGAGAGATTGGGATCGTTTTACGCCCGTGGATTGTATACGGTTTTGCAGGATGTATGATCCGGACCATAGGGCCGGAAAAATTTCGAGATTTTATTGGCGTCTACATCGCTGCACTGGAATATGGTACCATGAGCAATTCATCATTCACCATTGGGGTATGGGATTTGGAATTTGGTTGGCGTCTGCATCGCTGCACTAGAATATGGTACCAGGAGCGACTCATCATTCGCCATTTAGGGATTGGAATTTGGAATTTGGTTGGCGTCTGCATCGCTGCACTGGAATATGGTACCAGAAGCGACTCATCATTCGCCACTTGGGGATTGGGGAGTGATGGCTTAGGAGACAGGTTTAGATCCCTATCGCCTAAAACTTTTCAATTTTATGGGCCGTGAGGGTCCCATAAAAGCATTTTCTCCCTACGAGTCGTAAGGATCCCGCAGGTGTATTTCTCCTTAGGAGCCGTGAGGACTCCTAAGTGTGTTTTTCCTTTATGAGTCGTAAGGATCCCACAAAGGTTTGTTCTCCTCATATATCGTGAGGACACATGAGTGTGTCTTCTCAATGGAGCATAATTCCAAAGGCAGAGACCAGCCGCGTAACTGGTGATTGTGGTGGGGCTTAGGTATGACGAGAATTATTTGAGCCCGTGGATTGTATACAGCAGTCAATTTGGGGACTGGCCGTAGGGCTGGGAGAATTTTGGAAATTTGAATTTTTGTTGGCGTCTACATCGCTATACTGGAATATGGTACTAGGAGCGACTCATCATTCGCCTTTGTTTTGTTTTGTTTTTTTACCGCGATTACTCTATCATTTCAGCTTTTCTTATCGCGAAGGTTGCGATTGCCCTATCATTTCGGCTATTTATTCGCGGTTGCCCCATCATTTCGGCTTTATTTTCATTTTTATTTTTACTTGCTGATTTTTATTGGGAGTTGCCCCATCATTTCGGCTTTTGTTCCCCCCCGAAAGACGGCTATGACATGAAGACGTCTAGCCTGAGATTCGGGGCAGATGCTAATTGGTTTTATCCGTCTACCTCTCCGAAGATGCCAAGTTGATTTATGGCACCGTGTATCGGAGGTTTAGACGGATGCGGCCGATGTAGCAGACTTCGTCAGATTCCCCCTCGTTTGAGGGGTTTTTGATTGTAGGGACGCTCTTCCCTGCAGGCGCAAGCCTCTGCAGTTAATTACGCTACCGTATCGCGGTAACAACTTTCTCCTTCTCCAGAAATTTCGCTTCGTGTCGTGTGTGTTTGTTTGTTTGTGGATGCCCGTGGATTGTATACGGAGACTAAGTTATGCCGTCGCCCGTAGGACGTGGATTAGTCCAAATCCGTATTTACTTAGATTTGGGTTTGGTGTTTTAGTTTAAGGATACGTTAGCCATATTGAGGCTAAGATCAACTTAAACGTTCGTTAAGGATACATTAGTCCTATTTGAGACTAAGATCAACTTAATGGGAGAGCATTTCAGTTTAGGGATGTAATGGTCCATTTAATATATGGTCGTCGGGACCCGTCACCTCTCTGACGACGTTGAAGGATTACAACGACAGGTGTCAGAGGAGTTCAGAGATGTAACCTTGAACCAAAGTTGATTGGGAGTTTTATAGTCCAATTTGAATGTTTAAGGATACGTTAGCCAGATTTGAGGCTAAAATCAACTTAAACGGGATCGTTTAGATCCGACAAAAGAGCGTTTGGGGGCTCTATTGTTCTAGTTTAGGGACGTAGCGGTCCATAGGTAGTTTAGGGACATTGCGGTCCATTGCCAGTTTAGGGACATGGTGGTCCATTGTTCCCGTTTTGGGGACGGATATTAGTTTAAGGACGCATTAGTCCATGGGTTTAAGGACCCCATAGTCCATATAAATGTGTTTAAGGACGCATTAGTCCATTAGTTTAAGGACGCATAAGTCCATGGGTTTAAGGACCCCACAGTCCATATGGGTGTGTTTAAGGACGCATTAGTCCGTGAGTTTAAGGACCCCACAGTCCGTATTGTTGGTTTAAGGACACTTAAGTCTATGAGTTTAAGGACCCCACAGTCCGTATCGATGTGTGGTTGTCGGGACCCGTCACCTCTCTGACGTCGTTGAAGGATCACAACGATAGGGGTCAGAGGAGTTCGGAGATGTACCCTTGAACCGGATGTAAATTGATTTAAGAGAGAAGTCTTGCTCAGTCAATTTAATTTGAGGACTTACGGCCATGATTGGGCTAAGTCTAGTTGAGAATATTCAACGTTTTTATCTTTGGCCTATTAGGCTTGTGCTAGGGCTTTGCCCCTGTTTAATAATGCACTGCATTTCATTCTGGCCTGCTAGGCCTTTTTGATTTGGGCTCTGTCCCTTTATAAATGATGCAGAGCATCTGTTTGGGCTCTGCCCTTCTTTAAAATAATGCATTGCATTTAATTAGGCCTGTTAGGCCTTTTTTAATTGGGCTTGGCCCTTTTGTAAATAATGCAGTGCATTAATCAAACTGATAGTGGCCATGTGGCTTGTCAGGCGCTTTGCGCCAATTATTGAGCGTAAGCGCATGTGGAGGTGACACGTGTCACACTCTGGTGAGCGCAAGCGCAGTTAGCGCAGTGCGCTGCGCTGTGACACATGGCGCGCTCTGGTGAGTTGCGCCAACATCAGAGAGCAATGCTCTATTTTTAAAAGCGCATAGCGGAAGTGGTTTTGGAGCTGACACGTGGCGCTCTCTGGTGGCTTGTGCCAACCCAGGAGCGCAACAGTGCAGCTTTTGCAAGTGCAAGGCACTGTTTCAATAACTTGATCCAATTTTGGATTCAATAAAAGAATCTTTAAGATTCCAGAACCAATGGTTCATAAAAAAGTGCAAGGCACTGTTATTATTTATTTTTTATTGAAGATCATTGATCTTGTTCTTAGATCAATGATCTATTCAGAAGAAATTCTTCTTTTTTTTCAAAGGGTTTACCTTTTTTCCTCTTTTGAGCTTTTCTCAAAATTCTTTAAAGTTCTCTCTTTGTTTCTTGAGTTTTTCTATTCTCTGTGTTTTTTTTTGGAGTTGGGGTCTAGGGGCCTTTATACAGTGCTCATTAATTTGTTAAATTTGTTAAAGAGATCATTCTCTGAGTGATTTGGGGGATTTTCCCCACCGTTGGATCTTTGATCCAAGAGCTTCTGTTTTACAGAAGACAATCTTCTTGTTTTAACAAGAACAGAAAGATCTTTCCAGAATTTTAATTCTGTTTGGCGCAAGCGCACCTACGCTTGACACGTGTCGCGCAGCGCAACTGCGCTAGCGCAACTGCGCTGCCACGTGTCGCGCAGCGCAACTGCGCTGCCACGTGTCGCGTAGCGCAGAGCGCAAGTCAGCTGAAGCGTTGCTTCATTTATTTTAATTTTCATTTTCATTTTAATTTCCAAAACAGAGCTTTGCTCTGATTGGGGGAAACAGAAGCGTTGCTTCGTTCCCCGCCTTGGAATTTGAACAGAGATTTGCTCTGATTGGGGTAAACAAATGTCCCCCAACCGTTGCGCTTACGTGGCCCTCCAAACGTGAGCGCAGCGGTGGCATAATTCCAACCGCCGCGGCAACTCTTGGAAGTTGAAAGGGCATTTGATGCCTATAAATAGGACCTTTGGTTCTCCACAGATGATCATCATCTTTTAAGATTTTTACTTTCAAAACTTCAGAGCCTTGCTCTTGCCTTCAAGAACTCTAAGAATTAGAGTTTCTTTATAAAACACTTTTTAGGTAAAGATTTTAATTAAATTAAATTAATTTTCTTTGACAGAGCCTTGCTCTCAATAGATCCCTGATCTAAAGAAAACCCATTTAGGGTTTCACTTAGCAGAGCTTTGCTCTAAAAGGATCTAAAGAGAACTAAAGAAAACCCTGTTAGGATTCCATCAATAAAGTTCTGCTCTCTGAAAGATTTCATTTATAATTTCTTGATTCATTAATGGAGCTTTGCTCCTTTTAAATCATATAGCAGAACTCTTAAGAGTTGCTGATTTTTGTCGATCTTCTTTTATAGGAGTGATGGACGCCCACATGTACGACCTCGACGAGATTATCTCCTATGGGGACATCCGCCGACTCGGCCGTTCCCAAAATTGAGAATTTACTAATTCCGAGTGTGCCAAGATCATGAGTTGCTTCGACGCATACAACGGTCAGTTGCTTCCCCGACATTCCTCTCTCCTGAAGCTTATCGTGGGAGCCA
Organism: Agapanthus africanus; assembly: GCA_030015575.1. Classification (NCBI taxonomy): domain Eukaryota; kingdom Viridiplantae; phylum Streptophyta; class Magnoliopsida; order Asparagales; family Amaryllidaceae; genus Agapanthus; species Agapanthus africanus. The sequence continues at coordinate 565,359,451 of CM057345.1, forward strand.
TCTGGGAAGCGCTTCCCCTATTCTGTACCGGTGTGCCACTTGGGGCATTGGATGTCGCCGAGGATAAGGTGCACTCAGTGTACCTGATGAACCTAATCTCGAAGAGACGGCGAGACAATCTTGTCGATCTCTTGCACCAGGCTTTTCAACAGTCCGCCATTCTTGCTACCTATCGGAGGGTGGAGGACATCAGTGGGGATCCCGATACCCGTGCTCGCGAAAGGAAGCATACTAGGATGGTTCGCCAGGCTTGGAGAGTGTAACACCCGAGCCCAATAATACTATGTATATTACTAGTTAATGGTTATTTATTGCTCTTTCCAATTTTCCTGATTTTCTGGTGTTTATTGCTAAATTTTACCCGGTTAAGTCATTTTGGCACATAACAAATTTTAACTCCGAAAATGAAATTTAAGATGTCCATGTTGGCCTACTCGTCGCCACTAGTCGCGTGGTAGTGTCCGCGTGTCGAGATTCCGTTCCGTTTGGCTAAACGGGCAAGTTTGGGCGACTACGCGCGCGCGCAAGTGTCCGACTTGGGGGCATGCATTTTAATCATTAAACACCTCTTTTCAAAATTTGGAACCCGCTTAAAATCCTATAATTTGAATTTGGAACATTTGGGCGCAACCCGGGCGCGATTTGGAAATGTTTCATTTAGCGCCAAAAGGGCCCATTTAATAAAATATTCAAAATATACTATAACCATAAAAATTTCGTTTCTATTAAATCCTACTGTTAATATATATTTTTCCCATAATCTTTCACTGCAATCCTTCTTTTGATTTGCGTTAAGCTCCCAGCCAATCACGAGCTCCCAATTGAGCTCGTGGGCCCCACCTCCTCTCTCTATCTCCTTTCCCTTTCTCTCTCTCCCTCAATCTCTCTCAATCTCTCTCTCTCTCTCTATCTCCAATCTCTCTCTCCTCTATATTTAAACGCATGCAGCAGCCGCCTCCTCCCTTCAACCCACGCGACCACGAGAACCCCACGCGAACCCTAACCCTAGCCTCGCGATCCCACCGCCGGCCTCCTCGAGACCTCGCCGTCGCCGCCCTCACCACCACGACCTCCACCGCACCCACCTACCCTCTTCCTCCTGTTCTCCCGACAACACCCGCGCCTGCAACCCATCTCCCCGACGCCTCCATCCCCTCGCGACCTCGCCGTCGACGTCGCCCATCGTCGTCGACGACCCCGCGACTCCTTTTCACCCTACTCGACCCGACCTCGTCGTCGTTCCCTCCTCCCCTCGCCGGAACAGTGAACCCGACCCTTCACCCAACGCCTGCACCTTCCCTGTTCGCCGGAAATCGCGCCGACGACCCTCGTCGACGTCTCCCGCGCCACCTCCTTTCCCCCTCGACCACCCTAGCCGACCAAACTCCTCTCCAACTCGCCGCAGCACACTACCCTGCACACCCGAGGCCTTTCCCCTTGCTGCAGCCGCCGCCGTCGTTTCGCCGGCGTTCCAGTGCCGTCGAACCCGCCGTGGTCACCCCCCTGGTGTCTCCCTGTAAGTCTCCTTCTCTTTCCTTTTGGTACAACCCCCGCTGGTCGTTTGGCGTATATCGTATCTTTGTTGCTAACTTTGCTATTTGGGTATTGCCGGAACCCGACCGTGCCGTTTGACGAACCCGACGCTCCAGCGAAGCCCCTGGTCCGTGTGATCCCATTGACCTCTGTTAGGACTCAATCCGTGGCCCGTGCTTCCGTATCGTGGTTTCTACCGACTTTGCATCCGCGTTTCGGTTTGCGGAACCGCCGAGGCAAGTATCCGAATACTTGCTTAACATACTACAACTTTATCATCATATTAGAACCACACAACTAATATAACATTGATACCTGTTATAACTTAGAATTGCTAGTCACAATTATCCGTAACCTTAAATCAATGACATCATTGCTCGTTTTAACCGGTCTGCTATTATTTCATACTTAACTATTCAAACCCAGTAGATCACCCCCACTTCATTTGTGAAAATCACTCATGAGACAATTATTGTGCTTAGTTCAAATTCATGTAACTCCATTACGTATATTATCGATATTGTTCGTCTTGTGGCTTTTGCACCTCAAAGGTGCGTGAACCGGATTATTATGAAAATACAAACATCACTGTGTTCTCATAGAATAACATTTGCTATTTACTGTTTCCTGCTACTGTTCATTACTTGTTACTATACCTGTTATCATCATATACCTGATTGCATTACATATTGACCGATCTTGATACACCTGACACATGTACTGATACACCGGACACAACACCCTGTACATATCGACTCTACCTGTTGAAAGTAACCTGACCTGTTACCTGATCTCATGCCTAATGCCGACAAACCTAACCATTCCTGCTGTCGATCCAGACAGACCTACCTTCACTTGACTTGTGTTGGCATTAGTCCTTGACTACTGAATACCTGACCTGACATACATAGCTTGGGGGTATGGGGAAATCAAAGGTGAAACCGACTTGTAACTCAACAGTTCGACGCATTGTTCTGATCAGTCTTACGGGCTTGGCCAGCTCCGGAGTGTTGATGCTGACATCACTCATCTATCCTACTACCTTTTACTGCTTAGCGGCACGTCTCGGATTCAGCCCCGAGAATCATGACCGTGGTCCCGGGCACGCACGGGATACTATTGAGTTACATCGACGATTCATCAATTGGTTTCAAAGACTACAGAGTAGAAAACCTGATAGGACAGTTTAGTCACTACTGCACATTACCCCGTTCATTACTTCCTATTGCTGCTTTATTCATGTTCATGCTTGCATTGTTTATTACCATGTTTATGCTATATACTTGATATCATGACGCGCTGACGTCTGGGTTTTGCATGGCCCAGATTCCGTACCTTTGTCGTCGACCGAGCAGGAGTACTTCGGCCAGCAGGCTGAACTGTGAGTTCTTTAGAGTTTAGTTCATTTATGTCATTTCATTTCCAGATGTGAGCCCGCATTATGGGACATACTGTTTATTCATTGTATTGGATCATTAGCTTCCGCACTTATTATTTATTGATTCTTGTTATTATGGATTTGGACATGTATTAGTTTAGTTTATTTTACTGTTCTTGATATCTGTACAACCGTAATGTGACTGTGGATGGATACTTCCTACCCACAGGTAGCATGGTTGGCTATGTCACGTGCCCAAATCTTGCGTACTCTGGGAAGCGGGGCGTGACTTGGGGGCATGCATTTTAATCATTGCACGACCCTGTCTAGTTTTTGGGACATACACACTGGGAATGGGAAAATCATAGCTAGTAAGGAGTGTAGAGATTGTACTGTTGTTGTTTGTGGAAGGGAGCTTTTTGCGGATTTCTTGGTGATTGATACGGGCAGTTATGAAGTAGTCTTGGGAATGGATTTTCTTGGCACTTTCCACGCACACATTGATTGTAGGGCAAGGAAAATAATTTTCCAGATTCCCGGACACCCTGAGTTTACTTTCATCGGAGGAAGCAGTTCTGTCGGGCAAGTCGAGTTTAGGGCTAGGCCGACGAACAGTGTTCTTGCGGCTATGGTAGTGGAGAGTGATGAAAAGCCGGCAGTCGTCCGCGACAGCATGGAAGTGTTTGAAGACATTTCGGGCTTACCAACGAAGCGAGATGTGGAGTTCGCGTTTGACCTTACTCCTGGTGCAACGCCAGTATCAAAAGCTGACTATGCAATGGCACCAGTAGAAGTGGAGAGAGTTAAGAACAAGTGAGTGAAGTACTCGAGAAGGGATGGCTTCGAAGTAGCAACTCACCGTGGGGAACTCCAGTTCTCTTAGTGAGGAAGAAGGATCGCACTGCCGACGCTGGGACAGGAGAAATTATTTGCGAAGATGAGTAAGTGCGAATTCTGGTTGGAAGAAGTGAAGTTTCTGGGGCATGTCGTGTCGGGCGATGGAATCGCCGTCGATCCCGAGAAGATTGCAGCAGTTCGAGATTGGCCTGTTCCAAAGAATGTTGCAGAAATAAGAAGTTTCCTTGGACTCGCCGGTTACTACAGAAGATTTGTGGAGAACTTCGCTCGTTTAGCTGAGCCGTTAACCAAGCTTACGCGTAAGGAAGTACCGTTTGTTTGGACAGATGGATGTGCATTGGCCTTCGAGACGTTGAAGCAGAAGTTGATAACCGCCCCTATCCTAACCGTACCGGATGATTCGGGGGGACTGGTGATTCACAGCGACGCATCTGGAAAGGGATTGGGATGTGTTTTGATGCAGAATGGGAAAGTCGTCGCTTACGCATCGAGACAGCTGAAGACTCATGAGCAGAACTATCCGACTCACGACTTGGAGCTTGCAGCCGTGATCTTCGCCCTGAAGATTTGGAGACACTACCTTCTGGGCGAGAGAGTTGAAGTCTTTACGGATCACAAGAGTTTGAAATATGTGTTCACTCAGAAGGAGTTGAACATGAGGCAACGCAGATGGTTGGAGCTGATGCCGACTACGACCTTGATCTTAAGTACCATCCGGGAAAAGTTAACGTCATGCCAGATGCACTAAGTCGGTTACCAGCAATTCAGTTATTGACTGCACAGAGAGAGATCATTGAGGAGTTTCGGAGATTTGACTTGGAGGTTGTGCTACCGCGTGCTACAGGACAGTTGATGCAGTTACAAGTACAATCGTCCTTAGTTGAGAAGATTAAAGCGGCGAAATCGCAGGATCCTAGACTGCAAAAGTGTCGAGAGCAGGTTGGAGCCGGACTACGAACCGATCTACTGATCCATGAAGATGGTTCGTTGAGATATGGTAGCCGTGTATGTGTGCCAAAAGGAGATGTGCGTGAAGAGCTTATGAAGGAGGCACACAGTTCAGCTTACTCTGTACATCCAGGAGGGACAAAGATGTACCGAGATATTCGACAGCATTTTTGGTGGGAAGGTATGAAACGGGAAATCGCTCGCTTCGTGGCTAAGTGCTTGGTGTGTCAGCAAGTCAAGGCTGAACACCAAAGGGTTGCTGGTTTGTTGCAACCACTTCCGATTCCTCAATGGAAGTGGGAACATATAACCATGGATTTCGTGACGGCTTTACCGCGGAGTCCAAAGGGCAACAATGCTGTATGGGTGATTGTCGATCGGTTGACCAAGGCAGCTCACTTTATTCCTTTTCGGGTTGGCCAATCTACAGAGACCTTGGCAGAGCGATACATGCAGGAGATTGTCAGATTGCATGGAGTACCGGTAAGCATCGTGTCCGATCGGGACACTCGGTTCTTGTCACACTTTTGGAGGAGTTTACAAGAAAGTTTGGGGACTCGATTGAAGTTCAGCACAGCTTATCATCCCCAGACTGATGGACAATCAGAGAGAACGATCCAGACCCTTGAAGATATGTTGAGGGCTTGCATGTTAGACTTCAAAGGGTCTTGGGAAGATCATCTACACCTGGTGGAGTTTTCGTACAACAACAGCTTCCAAGCAACTATTCAGATGGCCCCGTTCGAAGCGTTGTATGGTCGTAAGTGCCGTTCACCTGTATGTTGGGATGATGTGGGTGAACGAAGGTTACTAGGGCCAGATTTGGTGGTACAGACAGTTGAGAAGGTGAATACGATCAGGAAGCATATGAAGGCAGCTCAAGACAGACAGAAAAGTTGGGCCGACACGTCAAGAAGACCTCTAGAGTTCGCCGTGGGTGATTTGGTATTCCTGAAGATATCACCGACTAGAGGGGTGATTCGCTTTGGAAGTCGGGGAAAGCTTAGTCCCCGATTCGTTGGACCCTTCGAGATATTGGAGCGTGTCGGAGAGGTATCGTACCGGTTGGCGTTACCATCGTCATTAGCAGGAGTTCATGATGTATTTCATGTGTCTCAACTACGGAGGTATGTTCGTGATGAGACCCATGTTTTGGATCACTCGGAGTTGACCGTTCGGGAAGACCTGACTTTTGAGGAGCGACCGGTCGAGATCAAGGATCGAAGAGAAAAGGTTCTTAAGAACAAGGTTATCCCTCTTGTGCTAGTTTCTTAGGGTAACCGATCGCATGGAGAATCTACTTGGGAGCGAGAAGACGAGATCCGGCAGAAATTCCCTCATCTTTTCCAGTAGTTAGTTATCTTGTATTCTTGGAATTTCGAGGACGAAATTCTTTTGTAGTTGGGTATGATGTAACACCCGAGCCCAATAATACTATGTATATTACTAGTTAATGGTTATTTATTGCTCTTTCCAATTTTCCTGATTTTCTGGTGTTTATTGCTAAATTTTACCCGGTTAAGTCATTTTGGCACATAACAAATTTTAACTCCGAAAATGAAATTTAAGATGTCCATGTTGGCCTACTCGTCGCCACTAGTCGCGTGGTAGTGTCCGCGTGTCGAGATTCCGTTCCGTTTGGCTAAACGGGCAAGTTTGGGCGACTACGCGCGCGCGCAAGTGTCCGACTTGGGGGCATGCATTTTAATCATTAAACACCTCTTTTCAAAATTTGGAACCCGCTTAAAATCCTATAATTTGAATTTGGAACATTTGGGCGCAACCCGGGCGCGATTTGGAAATGTTTCATTTAGCGCCAAAAGGGCCCATTTAATAAAATATTCAAAATATACTATAACCATATAAATTTCGTTTCTATTAAATCCTACTGTTAATATATATTTTTCCCATAATCTTTCACTGCAATCCTTCTTTTGATTTGCGTTAAGCTCCCAGCCAATCACGAGCTCCCAATTGAGCTCGTGGGCCCCACCTCCTCTCTCTATCTCCTTTCCCTTTCTCTCTCTCCCTCAATCTCTCTCAATCTCTCTCTCTCTCTCTCTATCTCCAATCTCTCTCTCCTCTATATTTAAACGCATGCAGCAGCCGCCTCCTCCCTTCAACCCACGCGACCACGAGAACCCCACGCGAACCCTAACCCTAGCCTCGTGATCCCACCGCCGGCCTCCTCGAGACCTCGCCGTCGCCGCCCTCACCACCACGACCTCCACCGCACCCACCTACCCTCTTCCTCCTGTTCTCCCGACAACACCCGCGCCTGCAACCCATCTCCCCGACGCCTCCATCCCCTCGCGACCTCGCCGTCGACGTCGCCCATCGTCGTCGACGACCCCACGACTCCCTTTCACCCTACTCGACCCGACCTCGTCGTCGTTCCCTCCTCCCCTCGCCGGAACAGTGAACCCGACCCTTCACCCAACGCCTGCACCTTCCCTGTTCGTCGGAAATCGCGCCGACGACCCTCGTCGACGTCTCCCGCGCCACCTCCTTTCCCCCTCGACCACCCTAGCCGACCACACTCCTCTCCAACTCGCCGCAGCACACTACCCTGCACACCCGAGGCCTTTCCCCTTGCTGCAGCCGCCGCCGTCGTTTCGCCGGCGTTCCAGTGCCGTCGAACCCGCCGTGGTCACCCCCCCTGGTGTCTCCCTGTAAGTCTCCTTCTCTTTCCTTTTGGTACAACCCCCGCTGGTCGTTTGGCGTATATCGTATCTTTGTTGCTAACTTTGCTATTTGGGTATTGCCGGAACCCGACCGTGCCGTTTGACGAACCCGACGCTCCAGCGAAGCCCCTGGTCCGTGTGATCCCATTGACCTCTGTTAGGACTCAATCCGTGGCCCGTGCTTCCGTATCGTGGTTTCTACCGACTTTGCATCCGCGTTTCGGTTTGCGGAACCGCCGAGGCAAGTATCCGAATACTTGCTTAACATGCTACAACTTTATCATCATATTAGAACCACACAACTAATATAACATTGATACCTGTTATAACTTAGAATTGCTAGTCACAATTATCCGTAACCTTAAATCAATGACATCATTGCTCGTTTTAACCGGTCTGCTATTATTTCATACTTAACTATTCAAACCCAGTAGATCACCCCCACTTCATTTGTGAAAATCACTCATGAGACAATTATTGTGCTTAGTTCAAATTCATGTAACTCCATTACGTATATTATCGATATTGTTCGTCTTGTGGTTTTTGCACCTCAAAGGTGCGTGAACCGGATTATTATGAAAATACAAACATCACCGTGTTCTCATAGAATAACATTTGCTATTTACTGTTTCCTGCTACTGTTCATTACTTGTTACTATACCTGTTATCATCATATACCTGATTGCATTACATATTGACCGATCTTGATACACCTGACACATGTACTGATACACCGGACACAACACCCTGTACATATCGACTCTACCTGTTGAAAGTAACCTGACCTGTTACCTGATCTCATGCCTAATGCCGACAAACCTAACCATTCCTGCTGTCGATCCAGACAGACCTACCTTCACTTGACTTGTGTTGGCATTAGTCCTTGACTACTGAATACCTGACCTGACATACATAGCTTGGGGGTATGGGGAAATCAAAGGTGAAACCGACTTGTAACTCAACAGTTCGACGCATTGTTCTGATCAGTCTTACGGGCTTGGCCAGCTCCGGAGTGTTGATGCTGACATCACTCATCTATCCTACTACCTTTTACTGCTTAGCGGCACGTCTCGGATTCAGCCCCGAGAATCATGACCGTGGTCCCGGGCACGCACGGGATACTATTGAGTTACATCGACGATTCATCAATTGGTTTCAAAGACTACAGAGTAGAAAACCTGATAGGACAGTTTAGTCACTACTGCACATTACCCCGTTTATTACTTCCTATTGCTGCTTTATTCATGTTCATGCTTGCATTGTTTATTACCATGTTTATGCTATATACTTGATATCATGACGCGCTGACGTCTGGGTTTTGCATGGCCCAGATTCCGTACCTTTGTCGTCGACCGAGCAGGAGTACTTCGGCCAGCAGGCTGAACTGTGAGTTCTTTAGAGTTTAGTTCATTTATGTCATTTCATTTCCAGATGTGAGCCCGCATTATGGGACATACTGTTTATTCATTGTATTGGATCATTAGCTTCCGCACTTATTGTTTATTGATTCTTGTTATTATGGATTTGGACATGTATTAGTTTAGTTTATTTTACTGTTCTTGATATCTGTACAACCGTAATGTGACTGTGGATGGATACTTCCTACCCACAGGTAGCATGGTTGGCTATGTCACGTGCCCAAATCTTGCGTACTCTGGGAAGCGGGGCGTGACAGAGAGTTCTGGACAAGGTCACTTATGAGTTCCTCAATCCATGTCCTGGATTTGAGGTTTTGCCATTGTAACCATCTCGATAATGTTTTTGTCTATTTCTTTATAATTGTAAGAACCTTTCGCAATATGAATGGAAAATTTCTCATTTCTGCTTGTCTTATTTCTCGTTCTGAGTTTTTTGCACATGCATGAATAGAGGTGTCACGAACGCTTGATCAAATGCAAATCGGATGTTTTTTCTGTCGCTTTCTTCTTTCTTTGATTATCAGCATGTTGCCTTAGTAAACATGGTCGATAAATGATATAGCGAGCATTCTGTCTTGGTTTCTTCAAGAGGTAGCAATGACTTAGGCCGCAAGTTCAGATCTGTTGTCTAAGACTTTTCAACTCTATGAGCCGTGAGGGTCTCATAGAGACTTTTCTCCCTACGGATCGAGAGGATCTCATAGGTGGATTTTCTCCTTAGGAATCATGAGGATTCCTAAGTGCATTTTCTCTTATAAGTCGTAAGGAGCTTATAAGAGAATTTTCCCTCTTACGAGTCGAGAGGACTCGTAAGCGGTTGTTTCCCTCCTTGTCGAGATTCGACTTTGGAGAGTGAGACCCGTGAATAGTATACAAGAGACCGTTTTAGGCCGACTTGCAGGGTCCCAGTGCTGAGGGAACAAGTGTTTTAATCCCTGCTGCCTAAGGCTTTATCTTGCAAGTTGAGACGAATTGGGAAGTCCTCGCGAAGACACTAGTTCCCTCACGAGTCGAGACGAAACACTGATTTCCCTGAGTTGAAGTATTTTGCCGAGGACACTGGTTTCCTCACGATTGAAACGATCGATGTATTCCTGCAAAGACGCTAGTTTCTCTGCGGGTCGACGCGAATCAAAAAGTTCTTGTCAAGGACACTGGTTTCCCTGAGTTGAAGTATTTTGCCGAGGACACTGGTTTCCTTGAAGTTGAAACGAATCGGAGTATTCTTGCGGAGACACTGGTTTCTCTGCGGGCCGACACGAATCAGGAAGCTCTCATCAAGGACGCTAGTTTCCTTGAATTGAGGTATTTGCCAAGGACACTGGTTTCCCTGGGGTTGAAACGAGTCGAGGTGTTCCTGCAAAGACGCTAGTTTCTCTACGGGTCGACGCGAATCAAGAGGTTCTTGTCAAGGACACTGGTTTCCCTGAGTCGAAGTATTTTGCCGAGGACACTGGTTTCCTCGGGGTTGAAACGAATCGGAGTATTCCTGCGGAGACACCGGTTTCTCTGCCGGCCGATGCGAATCGAGGTGCTCTCATCAAGGACGCTGGTTTCCCTGAATTGAGGTATTTGCCAAGGAAACTGGTTTCCCTGGGGTTGAAACGAATCGATGTATTCCTGCAAAGACGCTAGTTTCTCTGCGGGTCGACGCGAATCAAGAGGTTCTCGTCAAGGGCACTGGTTTCCCTGAGTCGAAGTATTTTGCTGAGGACACTGGTTTCCTCGGGGTTGAAACGAATCGGAGTATTCCTGCGGAGACACCGGTTTCTCTACGGGCCGATGCGAATCGATGTGCTCTCATCAAGGACGCTGGTTTCCCTGAAATGAGGTATTTGCCAAGGACACTTGTAATGACCCCAAAATCTTTATACATTTGTATTATCTCTCTTCAATAATATACCGTATTTATTTGAACTTGGTATTTTCCGTTTTCTATTAAATTTATTATTATTTTATTTCTCAATCTATTATGTATTTTTTTTCTAGGTACAATTTCTTTTTCTTATATTTAAGTTTTTAACTTCTCATTCTTATTTTTTCCTTTCATAAATATTTAACCCAAATCCATTATTTTTATTCTCTACAGCCCATCTAAAAAGCCCATTTTCTTTTTAAGCAACATCATATATTTAATTCTAATTAAATATATGCATGAACAATCTTATAGCTCATTGGTTAAGTCCTTGCATTGTTATTCCATAAGTCACATGTTCAAATCCCCATTCTTGCAATTATTTTTTTTATCATTTTTTATTTTTCTCATAACCTACAAATGAGACCTTTCATTTCCAAAATGAATGGTGACCTTTCATTTCTCTTTTAATTCTCATGTTGAATGCATATATTATTATACATAATTCACCATTACACCATCTTTATTGTCCTCCTCCATCTTTTCCTTCCTCATATTTTTCTATCTCTCACTTCTTCCTCTTCACATAGAGTCCAAGAAGAAAAACATGAACAAGTCTTCAAGAAGGTCTCGCTACTAGCGCGAGGCTATCGGCGGATAGACAAGCCCGGTGACAATACCGGCTTGTGCATGTAAGTCCCTTCTCTCTTTCCTTCCCTCCATCTCTTTCTTTTTCTCTTTATATTTCTCTTATTTTATATTGCCATGAAAAACTTCTCTTGACATATCATAGTTCCTAAATAATTAATTAAATGAATACATATATAAATAATGAACACACAAACATACACACATATATAGTTTGTAAAGTCTTTTTCATTACTCTCAATTCACATGTTAAGATTTTATTGTGACCAATTAGGATTGCATGTTTGTTGTTTTATTTTAAATCACTTTATTTAAAGTTTGTAAAAAAAAAATGAAGTTACGAATAAATACCATTGGTTTTCTCATTTCTCACATATGACATATCAATACCTTTAGTTTTAAAATAATTTTTATAAATTAATTTTTAATTCTAAAAATTTCATGAAATTTACATATGATAGAATATATTATTTTGTACATGCTGTAAAAATTTTAGATCGATCCGCATAACGGTTTAGGAATTACATCGTATTTATTCACTGATCGTAAAACAGAAAACTGCAGTTAACGGTTAATTTCTAGGACATATAACTTGGTATACCGGTATCCAAATTGAGCAAACTCAGGTGTTTTTGATATCTACATCGAATGATATAGATTTTCTTAGTTTTATAATTTTACTGAAAACCCACCTAAGATAAAGAAAACTGCGTTACAATATACAGTGACGGATCTGGACAGAATCTGTTCCGATTCGCACACTGTTTTTAATTTGGACATAACTCGAACACCCGATGTCCGTTTGTGACAAAATTTAGATGTGTAGATGCACCATTGATAGAAATATAATTTTCTGTATATTATATTACTTAGGAATGCATGAAACAACCTGATATAGGCTTTGCAATAGAATATATAGTTGCTGTCCAGAAATCTGAATTTCTGTTTTAAACGCTGATATTAAAATGATCATAACTAGAGCTTCAGAAATCCAAATCATGTGAATCTTGGTGTTTTAGATAAGTAATTCAAAATACCTACAATTTTCTAATAAGCTTCGTAACCTGAAACCCGATAGAAATTAACTCAAACTGCGTTTTAAAAATATGTGACGGTGCCGAATAGATTCTGATCCGTTTTGCGCGACGATACGAAAACATATATATCTCTAAAATCGGTAGTCGTATTTAGATGAAACTGGAACTTACGCATGCAAAACATTTAGAGACATATCTCTGTTTATATTCCGCATTCGTTCAACTTGATTAATTAGTCGTACATAATATTTCTTTACAGCATTGTTTATGGTAGTTACTCGAATAATATACTTGACTCATTTCATGTTATTCGAACATGTATACATATTTATCTTGATCATTAAATTGTTGTATGTACATAAAGACGATAATTAAATACTTGAGTTGTATTTTGAAAAATATACAATAGTATTTTTACAATAAACCCCCTCAAGTTTTATAAATTACAATAAGGTCCCTGACAATTATTGAACATCAAATTACCTTCTTGTAGTCTGACTCGGGTTAGAGTATGACTATTTCTGACTTGAATATGTTTCAAGTCAATCTATATTCTTTTATATTCTAACTCAACATGAATACACGAATCCCTGAATCCAGTTAACAATCTATATATAACTTGACCGAACCGAACCATGGATATTCCTTCTACATGTTTCCCAGTATTCCATTTACATGACTCTACGGTTATAACCGTTTCCTGATATCATGGTTTCGGTCAGTCAGTTAATCAATCTTACAATCAATACAATTTTACAAGATAACAATACAAACAAGACATCGCGGGGTTTAAGGGGTAGATTGGTACGGAAGGTGTTAAAAGTGGCACGAGGTGGTCAGATTAATACACCTAACCTGAATCCTATTGCTGTTGTATCGTGGCATAACGGTTCCTTGTACTACACGTGCCCTAGTCTCTGGAAAGTGAGACTCTCCTCGTATACACTGGCATTCTTCTGTACCAAGCTACAAATAACAGCGTTAACATAACATTACAACAATAGTTTACACTTTAAAAATGTATCTTCTTATTCTGTCTTCTCTACTTCCCTCTTACCTTTGGGACTTACCGAGCGATCTGTTCGCTGACGACATTCTGTTTCTCTCTTCTTTGAATGTCGTCAGGTGACCTGGACCCGGCAGAAGTTGAGCCAACCCAAGAACACTTGGAGCAATTTGCCGAAGACCCAGCAGTATAATTTCATTGTACACTTTTCTTTTCAGTACTTTCTTTTTCCTGATATGCCACTGTTTAGATATCTTTATTTCAGTTGTATTTTCCTTTCCATGTATTGTACAAAGAATGTTAATAAATAAAAAGTTGCTGTTCTTTTATATTCTTGTCTCTTGTGGATTACTTTATATTGCTTAATTACGCTTAGCGTATGTACTTCTGAGTATATACGTAGCGGGCCTCGTCGCGTCCACTTCGCCGTACACTGGGAAGCGGGGCGTGACAACACTGGTTTCCCTGGGGTTGAAACGAATCGATGTATTCCTGCAAAGACACTGGTTTCTCTGTGGGTCGACGCGAATCAAAAGGTTCTTATCAAGGACACTGGTTTCCCTGAGTCGAAGTATCTTGCCGAGGACACTGGTTTCCTCGAAGTTGAAACGAATCGGAGTATTCCTACAAAGACGCTGGTTTCTCTGCGGGCCGACGCGAATCAAGAAGCTCTCATCAAGGACGCTAGTTTCCCTAAATTGAGGTATTTGCCAAGGACACTGGTTTCCCTGGGGTTGAAACGAATCGATGTATTCCTGCAAAGACGCTAGTTTCTCTGCGAATCGACGCGAATCAAGAGGTTCTCGTCAAGGACACTGGTTTCCCTGAATTGAGGTATTTGCCAAGGACACTGGTTTCCCTGGGGTAGAAATGAGTCGAGGTGTTCCTGCAAAGACGCTAGTTTCTCTGCGGGTCGACGCGAATCGAGGTGTTCTCGTCAAGGACACGGGTTTCCCTGAGTCGAAGTATTTTGCCGAAGACACTAGTTTCTTCGGGGTTGAAACGAATCGGGGTGTTCCTGCGGAGACACTGGTTTCTCTGCGGGCCGACGCGAATCAGGATGTTCTCGTCAAGGACACTGGTTTCCCTGAGTCGAAGGATTTTGCCGAAGACACTGGTTTCTTCGAGGTTGAAACGAATCGATGTGTTCCTGCAAAGACGCTAGTTTCTCTGCGGGCCGACGTGAATCAGGAGGCTCTCGTCAAGGACACTGGTTTCCCTGAGTCGAAGGATTTTGCCGAAAACACTGGTTTCTTCGAGGTTGAAACGAATCGATGTGTTCCTGCAAAGATGCTAGTTTCTCTGCGGGTCGACGTGAATCAGGATGTTCTCGTCAAGGACACCGGTTTCCCTAAGTCGAAGGATTTTTCCGAAGACACCGGTTTCTTCGGGGTTGAAACGAATCGGAGTATTCTTGCGGAGACACTGGTTTCTCTGCGGGGCGACGCGAATCAGGAGGCTCTCGTCAAGGACACTGGTTTCCCTGAGTCGAAGGATTTTGCCGAAGACACTGGTTTCTTCGGCGTTGAAACGAATCGGAGTATTCCTGCGGAGACACTGGTTTCTCTGCGGGCCGACGCGAATCAGGAGGCTCTCGTCAAGGACACTGGTTTCCCTGAGTCGAAGGATTATGCCGAAGACACTGGTTTCTTCGGGGTTGAACTGATATGTGGTGGTCTTTCAGGTTTTATATAAGTTACCGTCAAAACCGTGAAGCTAGGAATTTGATTTTCGCTTCGTCTGCTGGCACTGCGTCTGCTGCATCAAGACGAATGTCGTGGTTGTCTCTAGGCTGTTGGTGAACCGTCGAGATTTGGCTTTGCTTTCTGGCGGAGCCTGTTGGGAAGGTATGGTTCCCTCTTTGTTTGTGCCCTTGGATTGTATACAGGGATCGATGTGATCTCAACTGTAGGGCAAAAGGTCTCACATATTTTTTTTATTGTTTTATTTCCGCGATGCTCTATCATTTCAGCTTTTATATCGCGAAGGTCGCGATTGCCCAATCATTTCGGCTATTTTTCGCGGTGCCCAATCATTTCGGTTGTTTATTTTATTTTTACTCGCTGCTTTGTGTGCTATTGCGAGTTGCCCAATCATTTCGGCTATTTTGTGTGCATACTTTTTTACTTGTTGCTTTTTTATTGCAAGTTGCCCCATCATTTCGGCTATTTCGTATGCATGTGCGGCCTACTGGCTTTTCGCCGTAAACCTGAAATTAGACACCGTTTTCGGCATCAGCACCGCTACAACTGGGATATTTCCAGGAACGAATCATCATTTGCCTCTGTCAATGTCGAAAAAAGGTGGCTTAGCGAACAGGGTTAGGGTCCTATCGACTAAGGCTTTTGACTTCATGAGCCGTAAGGGTCTCACAAAGGTATTTCTCCCTACAAGTCGTGAGGATTTTGTAGGTGTATTTTCTCCTTAGGAATCGTGAGGATTCCTAAGTGTATGTTCCTCTGTAAGTCGTAAGGATCCTACAAGAGGGTTTTCTCTTTGTAAGTCGAGAGGACTTACAAGGGTCATTCACCATATGGACATATCCCTAGTCACGGGTGGGACTTTGCTGGGGAAATGTTTATTCGCGCTCGTGGATTGTATACAAGGGTCAGTATTGAACCACTTGTAGGGCAATATCGAAAGTTGTGGGGGTTGCTTAAGCACGGGTTTAGGTCTCTGTAACTTAAGGCTTTCAAATCTTATGAGCCGTGAGGGTCCCATAAGAGAGTTCTCCTTACGAGTCGTGAGGATCTCGCAAGGGTATTTTCTCCTTAGGAATCGTGGGGATCCCTAAGTGTGTTACTCTCTTGTGAGTCGACAGGATCTCACGCGGGTGATTTCTCCTTACAAGGTCGAGAGGACCTTGTAAGGGTCCTTTAACGAGGTTGCGGCCTTTCGGGTTTTCACAAACACTCGCCGGTAGCCCTGCTGTTTTTACTCACGGAGCCCTTTCGGGTTTTCATCCGTGCCCATTTTGCTTATGGACGTATCGTCTCTTTTTTTGTCTTTTTTTTATTATTCATTTTTTTTATTCTTTATTCTTTTTTCTAACGAGGTCGCGCCCTTTCGGGTTTTCACGAACACTTGCCGGTAGCCCTGCTGTTTTTACTCACGGAGCTCTTTCGGGTTTTCATCCGTGCCCATTTTGCTTATAGACATACCGTTTTTTATTATTTTTTATTTTATTTTTTTTTATCTCGTCAGCCTAAGGATGCTGCGGTAGTAGTTTAAAGACGTTTCGGTCGTCAGCTAGTTTTGGGACGTAGCGGTCCGTCATTAGTTTAAGGACGTTTCGGTCCGTTGTTGAAGAAGTCCGGCTACTACTTATAGAGTTTGGGCTTAGGAAGATAGCGAGTGGACATAGTCGTCGTCATCTATCATTGACCTAGGCTATGACTCATTAAGCGTAGTATTTCTTTAGGAAGCGGCCGTTTATTGGCTTGAAAGGCCTTTCACCGTGCATATCCATGAGTAGATAGGCTCCACCCTGGTAGACCTTGTCTATTATGTACGAGCCTTCATAGTTCGGCTCGAATTTTTCCCGTTTGGCGCGATTTGGTATCATAGGCCTTTTGACCACTAGCACGAGTTCACCTTGGCGGAATGTCCTCGGCCGGGTCAATCTTTCATATGAGCGCGTCATCTTTGCTTTATAAGCCTCCAGATTTTGTTGCGCTGTGAGCCGTGTTTCATCAAAGGCATCAAGCTCCTCAAGCTAAAGGTGAGCATTTTCTTCGTCCGTCAGCTCGTAGTGGACTGCCACTCGTAGAGAGGGTAACTCTATCTCAAGGGGGAGTACTGCTTCGGTACCGAATACCAACGCGTATGGCGTTGTGTTCGTGGTCGTCTTGAACGTAGTTCGATACGCCCAGAGAGCTTCTTGCAGTCTCTCCTGCCAGTCCTTCTTATTTCGGGACACCGTTTTCTTCATGATCTTTGTCAAGGTCTTATTGAAGGCCTTAGCTAGACCGTTAGCTCGCAGATTATAAACTGAGGAATATCTCCAGTCTATGTTATGCTGCTGCGCGAAGCGACTGATCTTATGGTTTCTGTAGGCTGGCCCGTTATCGGAGATGATCCGTCGCGGAGTTCCAAACCGATATATGACGTGCGTCTTGAAGAAATGGATGATATTCTCCGTCTTCACTTCCCTCAGCGATACGGCTTCTGCCCATTTGGAGAAGTAGTCAGTCGTCACCAGGATGAAAACGATGTCCTCTAGATGATGCTAGTTTGATGGGGCCGACTATGTCAGTTCCCCACATTTCGAACGGCCAGCTAGCCACCGTTGGATGTAGTGGATTTGGATGCTGGTGGATGAAGTCCCCATGGATTTGGCATGAGTGGCATTGCTTCGCATATTCGAGGCAGTCCTGAATCATCGTGGGCCAGTAGTAACCCATCCGTTTAATCTTCAACTTCATCTTTGGGCCTGCTTGGTGAGAACCACAGAGTCCATCATGAACTTCCTGAACGACTCTTTTCGCTTCGTTAAGTTCCAAGCATCTCAACCACAGAGAATCAAACGATGTCTTATATAGAGTATTATTGACGAAGGCGAAAGACAGAGCTCATTTCATAAGCTGATGTCTTGAGGATGCATTTTCAGGCGTCCGATGGGATTTGAAGTAGTCTATAAATACTTCTCTCCAATCCTCAGCCTTTTCCCGGTCTTTTATTTGCAGGGTCGTCTGCTCAGTCGCTCCCTTTTCTTCGGATGATTCCGGAGATATTTCTGCTGGGGCAAGCACCCGACGGCTTTGTACCACGATTCTGATGTCATCGAGGTTCTCGTCAGCCAGTTCTTTAGCGAGCTTGGCCAACGCATCCGCTTTGCTGTTTTCCGCACGCGGTATGTTTTCTAAAGTGTAGGAAGGAATTTGGGTCAACAGTTGTTGCACCTTTTCGCCGTACTTCACCAACTCTGGCTTGCACGTCTGGTAGTCGCCGTTTACTTGACTAACGACCAGTTGGGAGTCTCCGTATATGAGGAGGTTTTCAATTCCCATGTCGATGGCAATCTTGAGGCCTGCTATCAAAGCTTCATATTCGGCTTCATTGTTCGTCTTCGGCTCCGTTAAGGAGAAAGCAAAGCGCATTATCTCTCCTTGGGGAGTTACGAAGATGAGGCCTACCCTCGATTTGATTATAGGGGTGCTTTGTTTGCGCTTCTTATGCTCCATCGAAATAAAGGTCCCATCGAGTATCACTACCGTCGATCGCATCAAACGCATGTTCGTCTGGCAGCTCGCAGTTTAGAGGGGAATCGTCCGGTATCGGGTGCTCAGCGAGGAAGTCGGAGATGGCCTGGCCTTTTACTGCCTTGAGAGGTTGATAAGTTATCGAGAACTCCATCAAGAGTAGGGCCAATTTAGCGAGTCGCCCCGTCAATATGGCCTTTGACATTAAATATTTAAGAGGGTCCACCTTTGAAATGAGACGGACTTCATGCGCCAATGCATAGTGCCTGAGCTTTGTTACCGTAAAGATCAACGCCAGGCAGTGTTTTTCGATGGAAGAGTAGTTGCTTTCTGCCCCCAGAAGAACTTGACTCAAATAGTATAGTGCCCTTTCTTTCCCTTGATCGTTCTCTTGCGCCCATAATACGCCCAAAGAACCTTCGAGGGCGGTCGTATAGAGAATGAGGGGCTTTCCATTGACCGGAGCAGCCAGTACTGGCGGGTTCTGCAGGTACTGCTTGATTTCGTCCAGCGCGTCTTGGCATTTATGCTCCCAGACGAACGGAGTTCCCTTCTTCATCAGGTGGCTGTAAGGACGGCACTTGCCTGAAAGGTTGGCAATAAATCGCCGTATGTACACGAGCTTCCCTTGGAGAGACCGCAGCTGTTTGAGAGTTCTTGGCGGAGGCATGTCCATGATCGCCTTGATCTTTGACGGATCTATTTCGATACCTCGGTGTCGGACGATGAATCCCAGGAATTTGCCTGAAGAAACTCCGAATGCACACTTGAGAGGGTTCATCTTCAAGTTGTATTGTCGAAGGCGTTGAAATACGGTCTTCAGATGCTCGAGATGTTCCTCGTATGATTTGCTTTTGACCACGAGGTTGTCGATATAACATTCGATGATTTCATGTATAAGGTCATCGAAGATCTTCGTCATGGCCCTCTGATAGGTGGCACCGGCGTTCTTTAGACCGAAGGGCATCACCTTGTAACAGAATATCCCCAGAGGGGTCCGGAAAGCGGTGTGCTTCTAGTCTTCAGGATGCATCTTTATTTGATTATACTCTGATGAGCCGTCCATGAAGGAGAAAACCTCGTGAGTGGACGTATTGTCTATCATCAGTTCAGTAACTGGCACTGGGAAATCGTCCTTCGGGCAAGCTTTATTGAGATCCCGGAAGTCCATGCATATGCGCACTGTCCCATTCTTCTTCATCACCAGGACGATGTTGGCGATCCATTCAGGATATTGAACCTCCTGGATAAAGCCAGAGTCGATTAGCTTCTTGACCTCGGCATTGATACTCATCTCAAGCTCGAGCCGCATTCTTCTTGGTGCTTGTTTGACTAGCTTGACGTTCGGGGATATCGCCAATTTATGCACAGCGATTTCTGGATCTAGTCCTGGCATTTCGGAATAGTTCCATGCGAAGCAATCTCTATACTGCATAAGCACGTCTTTTAATGAAGCCACCCTTTCTTTAGATAGCAGCTCGCTGATGAATGTCGGTCGCGGGTCGTTCGCCATTCCCAACTCGATTTTCTTGAGGTTATCCGCAGTGGTGTGTATCCCATCTTCCAACTCTTTCGGCGCCGGTGGGAATTCCGAGATCACCCCGTCATTGCTGCTTTCGAAACA
The DNA here is from genome assembly GCA_030015575.1 of Agapanthus africanus. Classification (NCBI taxonomy): domain Eukaryota; kingdom Viridiplantae; phylum Streptophyta; class Magnoliopsida; order Asparagales; family Amaryllidaceae; genus Agapanthus; species Agapanthus africanus. The sequence goes on from CM057345.1 coordinate 565,379,641, forward strand.
CCAGGGAAGGTCATCCATATTCTCGGGCCCTTCTTTTGATATTGTTATCATATGATAAGTACGAGCTCGCTTCCAAGACCGATGTGGATCTGGTTCTTCTTTCGTGGCTTTGGGCCCGTGTTTCTGTGGTGGCATTACCCTCCAGCTGTCAGATAGGGCGAACTTGCCGAGCTGATACTGATCTTCGACCCAATTCTTGAAGGTGAAGCAATCTTCGAGATGATGGCCTATTACTTGATGATAAGAGCAATAGTTCGGGTGTGAGACTTCGCCTGCTTGCTCAGGTTGCTTGGACTCTGGCAGTGTAAGCATCTGGTATTTTATAGCTCGGTCAAGTATCTTCTTCGTCTTGTCCCGAGGAAAAGAGTATGCTCGACTCATCTTCTTTACAAGGGACAGATCTGGACCGCTCGATTCCCGCTTGCGTGGCTTCTTAGTCCCGCTTTGTTGATGTCGAGCGCCTCTTTCGCTTTTTGACTTGTTTCTGCCTCTGCGTCGAGCCTTTTTTATAACAGGTTGACAGGGAGCGGCACTTTCGTCTTTCACGGCCTGTTGGAGTTGGCGTTGCGTTTTGGCTTTCTCGTAGATGGCCATTTCGCGGTTGTAGTCGTCTCGGACTTTTTGACCAGCTTCCCTTATAAGCCTGTTCATTTGTTCTTCGAACGATGGACTGGGCACTTTTGCATCAGGAACTTTTACTGGTTCAGGATTAGCGTCCTCCCATTGAGTATCCGCTTCTTCATTGAAGTCATGTACGGCGTAGCAATCACGGAGTAGCTCTCGTTTCTTGTACCGAATGTATTCGAGCCCGATTGTTTCCATCCTCCCACTAGGCAACTTGTGCTGAGTTCCGGGGACGTTCCAGACCCTGTCATAGAACTTGGCTTTTCGAGTGGTCTGTTTGAAGGATATCACCTGGCGTTTCAACAGCCTCTTCAAGCCTTCTATATAATATCTGGGTAGACGGATGGGCTGAAGCCTGTCAAGCATAGGATCCGCACCGTGCCGGATTTCTTTCTCCACTTTGGTTTCTTCAGAGCGGTGGAATAGAATTGCCTTTTCTCCTGGGAGGGACATAGAACGTCCGCATCTTCTCTACACTGTAGGTATTGAGCGCATCCAGTTCTTTATGATGTTTAAGTGGAACCATGGCGACTTGTAGACTTTGCTCTTCGTCAGCGGATGTTTGTATTGAAGGTCGAGCGGAAAGTACAGCATGGACCTCATCTTCCGAGTCACTACCAAAGATCAACGTAGGAGCAGATGGTCCCGGCTTGTTGTATTAGGGCGGACCCGAATAAACTATCTCCTCTTCCTCCTCGGTATCACTGCCGAAGACAGGGATGGTGGCGTTAGCTTTGTTCTCCGGCTTGTGACACCTCTTCGTGTCTTCGAAATCCGGTAAAAAGTATTTGGCATCTTCATATTTGCGGACCTCGTTCACGGAGAACGGGTTCAGTTCTCCCATCACGGTATACTCGAGACCATCCTTAAAATATTTCATACACTGATGCTGTGTAGAAGGGATGATGTTGTGTTAGGTTCCTAGGCACTCTTGTGAAGGTTCATAAGGCATCAAACATGCCCGGATAAAAATTTAGACGTGCCGAACAACCCAAAGCCGGGATCTTTGCTAGATTATTAGGGTTAAACATGCAAGATGATAACTTTTATCTAAGTGTGAGGGATTACAACCTTTATAGTCCGCTCCTTCGCTTCACAAGCTCCGAGTAGAAGTCCCTTTGCCGCGATCCACGATCTCCCGGACTCATGAGAGGCTCCACGACTCGAACGATCCATGCTAGCTTGAAGTGTTCCAAATCTCTGATGATCTACGTCGAAGTTGCAAAGACTCAAGCTTTCTCACTCTAAAGAGATGAACACACTAATCTCATGGGCTAGATGAGATGAGGATGAGAGAGTAGTATTTTTTCTTTCTTTTTAAATCATTTTCTCATATTTATTCATCACATAAAGAATTTCTAGTGAGCTTTTTTATCAAGAGAGAAGAAGATCATAATGGAAAAGATAATAATAATTCCTTTTGTGATGAATAGAAATAAAAGTATATGATTGATATATCAACCATGGTCAAGAATGAGTGGCTAAGATTTTGTAGAGAATAAACTAGAGTTAGAGTTTGGTTGGGTTAGAAATGTGTCATCACAAAATATCTTAACCATGACAAAAGAAAATGCTTCTAGAAGGTGCATGAAGCAACTAACCCTAATCAAACCCTAACCTCATTTAATCATCCTTAAACATGTTTAATAATAAATCATATCATGTCACAATAATATATATCACATATATATTATATATTTGCAACAAAAGAAAATAATACAATTAACATATATCGCATATATATCAATGTATCATCCAGTGAGAAAATGAAATAATAAAGCGAGCCAATATTAGATAATGTAATACAATATATCATATATATTATTATACATTAAATCATCGAATCAACACTTGATTCGATGATCCGGCTATATCGAATATTACCGACTAATATATCATGTACCGATTCATCGAATCAACACTTGATCCGATGTCCCAGTTCATATCTAAATATCGTGAGAATATAATACGGTATCTCATATCGCATTATCCCCGGTCCTGCACATATCACATATGTGCCTCTACTCTGTTTTGCCTGAGCCAAGAAACTTCTGTGTAGGACTCTAAAGAATCGTCAATACGCCGGTAGCAGGTGATGATCATATCAAACACCGACAAGCTGCAAGCGGTCAGCTAAACATAACAGCCACCCAGGTATTGAGCGATCAGAAGATCAACAAGCTAGCATGTGCGTTCTCCTGTGAATCCAATCAGTAACACTCCCGTACAGTCCGGTCTGTTTGTCTGATATATCGCATATCAAGTCTAGGGGTGGTATACGTCAGACCCCAGTAACCGATAAGTCGTGTCGATGTGTGGCTCATAACGGGTCGAGAAACTACTAGTAACACTTACCAGTAAATCTCTATATCAGCCCTGGCCAGGGACTTCCAGTTATAGCCAATCGAACACAACACAATATCAACTCCCTATACCGGGAGAGACGAATCCCCTCCTATCGCTCATTGCCTCCATGTGATTCGGGACTGTACCCAAAAGCCACCGTTTTGCACGCCCTCTTGGACGTGGTAAGGTGGAAATCAAAGCACAGTGGGAATCACACAAGACTCTATGACGATCTCGGGTCTACAGACTACCCTGTACCAGTGTCACCGGAGAACTGCCATCTGACGTGTGATATATCACCATCTGGGAGTTCTCGGCGAGTCCGTCCAGTGTACCCAGTCTCCACTGAGCACCCGTACACCATCTCTGATGTCAAACACCGATGGATGTGGGATCATCCATCGCCCATCTTATGGGTCAAGATGCGTATACGCTAGTCTACACTGGTGTATCGATGCCCTGTCTCGATATACCCTCGACTAGGAACAGTTATAGGATGTACTCATCGACTACCAAGGCCCCACTAGTATGATCTCATCATAGTCCCAGTAGTCGAGTACAGATCCTAAGGGCTTTATCAACATGTGAGAGAAAAACAGTAAACCAATACAAGTCAACATGTTAAGATAAAGTGAAACCAAATAGCATACTATCATGACGAGCAAGAAAGTCATCTCTATATATATCCAAGCATCCATTATAATATACATCATATGTACAACAATGGCCTCTAGGGCGTATACATAACTAACATGTTGTACTCGTGTAAGCATGGTCGGCCGAGTAGAGCATTATAGCACGTCTTGGCGTCTATGACGTGAAATTTAATATCTGTGACGAGCAGCCCAAAGCGTAGCGTCAGTATCACAGATCCAAGAGTTCGTGATGATTGAGAATCGAACCCGGAGATGGTGATCTTATCCCGAGCAAGGTGCTGGACGCTCATGCATATTTCTTTCAACACCCGTACATTGAGGAGATTGACGGAGGACCCATTGTCGACCAGGATTTTGCCTATTTTTATATCATGGCAGTATCCTGAGATATAGAGGGGGCGGTTGTGTTCGCAGGTCCCAAGGAGGAGGTCTTCATCACCGAAAGTGACATCAGTTGTGTGCACTTCCTCCAATTCATCCTTCATCTTTTCTTTGGCCAGGAAAGCTTGGAATTGCTCCGGCTCCTGTAGTGCCTTGATTAACGAATCTCTCGTCTCTTTTGATAGTAAAAAGGCGTCAAGAATGCTGAGCTGCGAGGGTAGCTTCCTCAGATGCGCTAGAGCGTTGTAATCCACCTTATTTTTTTTTGGCGGGTCCTTGGCAGCTAGCTCTTCCATGACTTGGTCATTTAGGGCAATATCCTTAGAGACCTTTTCTTTCCCTTTATCTTTCTTGTTTGAGGGTCCGAGATTCTTTTCGGGTAGTGTCCGATTACGCAGCCGGATATTTTCGCAGACCTTCGGCTCTTCTTTTTTTCTCGAGGTGGACTCTTTAAAGAGGGGGCTAAGAGCCATTTCCTCGTCAGAGTCGCTCCTGAATGTGAGCACTTGTGATCCCCCGGCGTTAACCATGCGACAATCGCCGGTAGTTCTGTTAAGCCCTTCGGTCGTATTTTTCCGCTCCCGGCGAGTTTTGCGCTTCTCCCGTTTAAAATGTTGCCGGTGAGCGACATACCCCTGCCACCATTTATTGAAAGCTTTGCACTCTTCGGTGGGGTGCGAAAGCTTTCGATGATATAAGCAATAGGAGGGGTGCATTTCTGCTTTGCCGGTACTTTTTTCTTGAGAAGGTGGTAGCTTCATCCCCAGTGATACAGCTTTAGCAAACCTTTTCCTCGTCTTGAATTTAATTTTGTCTACGGTGGACGTATTTTAATTTGACGGGAGTGCCTCAACCCTTTCGTCTAATCGCCGGCGCTTGGCCCTTTCAAATATGACCGCCTCGCGTTCCCGATCAGCTTTACTTTTCAACAGAGCTTCGTTGAGGAATGCATCAATTGTTTCATCCGATGACCCCAAAATTTCCGGCTTAGGATCTGCCCCCAACTTCTCAGCGCAAGGAGTTTCCTCATCGTCTGTGAACGAGTGGGAGATCATATGACAGCTCGCCACATATTCCTCGGATTCATCCGACGAGCTCTCTCCCTCATCTTCCTCTTGAAAGACGTGGTTGAGGAACTCTTGGAGTGTGATGGGAGTTCGTGCTTTCTGGTTGTACTCCTCTAGTGCGTCAATTTGTTTTTGTAAGTCCGTGCACTTGTCGCTAGGCTTCACGGGCTTCTTGGATTTCTTCTTTGAAGATTTTGACGGCTGGCTGTGAGTGCTTGGGCCACTACCATCGATCTTTGGAGTTGGACGCGGCCTCAACATCTCTTCAATGATCTGAGGTTCCAACGGGTTTTTCCACCTGATCGCTGGGCATGTTTGAAGATCGTTCAGCATCCTCTTGGTTTTGGCTGATAGCACAACCTCCCATGGAGCTTCTTCAACGAGGGAGCATGTTGCCCCCGGCGTATTCACCCTTTTTGGGGTGTGAGGCTGCGGCGGATTCACCTTCCATCTGTCGGACAACGCGAACTTGCTCTGTTGATACTGGTCCTCAATCCAATTTTTAAAGACGTAGCAATTCTCGATCGGATGACCCAGTACTCGGCGATAGGGACAGTAATTGGGATCATTGATGTCGTTTGGCTGCGACGGACGTCTCGGATCCGGCAGATTTATGAGTCAGTTACGCAATGCTAGCTCAAACAGTCTTCTCGTTTTATCTCGAGGAAACGAGTAAGGACGTCCTAGCCTTTTCTCAAGGGGTATGCGCGGACGCATATTATTTTGACGGACAACCGGTTTCAAGTTGCTCGGCTGTTGTTGAGCATTAGCGACAACAATTGCTTTTCCTTTCCCCTTCTCATTTCAAGAGTCCGGCTTTGGAGGGGGAGGTCTATGGCCCATCTGATCCATTTGGGCCAGTTTGTCTATCAGGGCCTGGAAGGTAGTCGGCTTGAAGAACATCATGAATTGGGATATGGTCGCCTGCAGATCAAGAGTTCCCACAAACATACCCACTGCCGGTGCTTCTTCAATGCGTTGTTCGCATTTTGACCATAAGTTTCGCCACCGTATAGCATATTGGACCCATGTCTCGCCCGGCTTCACCCTGGCATTAATCAACGCCGTTATCGGGGTGCGTTCGTTGGCGCTTGCGAAACGCTGGGTAAACAGCAGCTCCATCTCCGCAAAGGTCTTGATAGAGTCGTTTGGGAGCTCGGAGTACCACTCGAATGCTGTATCCGATAAGCTACCAACAAACTGGCGAAGTAACAATTTATCATCACCGCCAGTATTGCCGCAAAGCGCCCTGAACTGGGCAACATGCTGGTGCGGGTTTCCCGTCCCCTTATACACATGAAATTTCGGTATTGTATAGCCCGGTGGGTACTTGATTTGATTATACCAGCTCGGATATGGTCGCCCCGTTTTTATGACCTGACCGGCTGCTTCAGTCGCCTGATGAACCCGTATCTGCTGAGCTATATAATCGTCCAAGTCAGCTTTGGAGATTGTTTCCTCCTTGGCTGTTGAACAAGCCGGAACAGGGTTTGACGTCTCCGCTCGGTCGTCTTCGAAGATAATCGGAGGATCTTCAGCTGGAGGGTCCGGCTGGATCATCATGCCCACCATATCTTGGAATAGAAGGGCCATTTGTTTTATATTGGCTGCTTGTTCTGCGGCCTCTTTGTCCTTCTTCTCAAGCATTCTCCGAAGGAATTCAGCATCAATTTCCTACTCACGGCGTTGCTCCGAGGATGTCTCCGGGCTTGCTTTCGGTCCCGTAAGTGCGGCCATAGCTGTTAGCATTTCTTGGAGATTTTGCTGTTGTTGCTCCTGAGCCTTTGTTACGGATCGCGTAAGCGGTCGATGACCTGTGGAGATACGGCTATCCTCTTTTTCGGATGCCATATAGACGGTATGCACCACCATGCCCCCAGACTTAGGGCGTTTAGGCTCAGTGCCCTTGACATTTGTCACAGACATGAGAATTTTCTCCGGTCTTTTCCTCTTATGGGCGGTCGAAATTGAGGGGGCCGTTGCAATGGGCACCCAAGTAGCTGTCGCCTTTTGTGGCTTGACAGGATGGTCCTCTTCTCGCTGAACTTTCACCTTTTTCTGTCGGCGAGAGTAATCTTGATCAATCACCGAGTCCTGAACCTGTCACCAAACTTTGTAAATTTTAGAGGACAGCCGCTGAGGGGGCTGCTCTAGCTTCACCTTAGTAGCGTTCTCCACGGGTGGAGGAGATCTCTTCAGCATGACAGTCGGAGAGTTTTTGTGCACTCTCCTTAGCGGTTCAAAGCTGTTTCCAGTTGGAATAATAGTATCGATTTCCACCGTTGGAGCCGGCGGAGTCAGTCCAGAAGGAGAGTTGCCCCCAGCCTTCCTTACTCGGCGCCAGTGGCGACGTCGAGCGTGTCGAGCCGTTGGGATTATCTCAGCTGTAGGAGTGACTTCCTCATGCCCGCTGTGTTGGTCAGGAGTTGTCATTGTCAGCCTATTGAGGACTGATGTCCGCTGAGTGGGTATGGCCAACCTATCGAAAGCAGACTTCCGAGCAGGTGAAGCAGCCTTGACGATTTCGCCTGAAACGGGAGCTGAAACAGTCAGTCTTGTGAAGACCGACCCTTTGGCGGGAGAAGCCGCTTTGACGACTTCGAGAGCAGAAATGGCTATCCTTTTTGGGATAACCCTTTCTGGTATCACGGGCTTCTTCATGGGCCCAAATGAGCTTTAGCCCAGTCTGTCAAAGACTGAGGCACAGGATTTGGGCGACCCGTTGAGAGGGGCCGCTGTAGTTGCAAGCCGATCAAAGACCGACTTCTTGGGAGATTCTTGCGATGGTACAGGGGCGTTGAAGCTTGTTGGCGCGATCATGGTCCCGAAGAATAGCCCAGTGGTAGTTTGGGTCACTTGTTCCATCGGCATTGTAAAGAGGGAGGTCGCTTGGAGCCCGTAGGTTACTCCTCCAGATGAGGCGGAACGGGAGTTGCGGCTGGAGCAGTTAGAGGCCATTGATGTTCTCTTTTCTGCACGGAGCAAGACACCAAATCTAAGTACCTCGAATCCACATGCAACCATAGCAAACCGCGATTCATTCGCGAACACGACACACGAAGTGTGGAGTGGAAAGAGGAAAAGGTCCTACCGGGCGTGCCAGAATCTGTTCCCCTCCGAAAGACGGCCATGACGTGAAGACGTCTAGCCTGAGATTCGGGGCAGATGCTAATTGGTTTTATCCGTCTACCTCTCTGAAGATGCCAAGTTGATTTATGGCACCATGTATCGGAGGTTTAGACGAATGCGGCCGATGTAACAGACTTCATCAGATTCCCCTCGTTTGAGGGGTTTTTGATTGTGGGGACGCTCTTCCCTGCAGGCGCAAGCCCCTGCAGTTAATTACGCTACCGCATCGCGGTAACAACTTTTTCCTTCTCCAGAAATTTCACTTCGTGTCATGTATGTTTGTTTGTTTGTGGATGCCCGTGGATTGTATACGGAGACTAAGTTATGCCGTCGCCCGTAGGACGTAGATTAGTCCAAATCCGTATTTACTTAGATTTGGGTTTGGTGTTTTAGTTTAAGGATACGTTAGCCATATTGAGGCTAAGATCAACTTAAACGTTCGTTAAGGATACGTTAGTCCTATTTGAGACTAAGATCAACTTAACAGGAGAGCATTTCAGTTTAGGGACGTAGTGGTCCATTTAATATATGGTCGTCGGGACCCGTCACCTCTCTGACGACGTTGAAGGATTACAACGACAGGTGTCAGAGGAGTTCAGAGATGTACCCTTGAACCAAAGTTGATTGGGAGTTTTATAGTCCAATTTGAATGTTTAAGGATACGTTAGCCAGATTTGAGGCTAAAATCAACTTAAACGGGATCGTTTAGATCCGACAAAAGAGCGTTTGGGGGCTCTATTGTTCTAGTTTAGGGACGTAGCGGTCCATAGGTAGTTTAGGGACATTGCGGTCCATTGCCAGTTTAGGGACATGGCGGTCCATTGTTCCCGTTTTGGGGATGGATATTAGTTTAAGGACGCATTAGTCCATGGGTTTAAGGACCCCATAGTCCATATAAATGTGTTTAAGGACGCATTAGTCCATTAGTTTAAGGACGCATAAGTCCATGGGTTTAAGGACCCCACAGTCCGTATGGGTGTGTTTAGGGACGCATTAGTCCGTGAGTTTAAGGACCCCACAGTCCGTATTGTTGGTTTAAGGACGCTTAAGTCCATGAGTTTAAGGACCCCACAGTCCGTATCGATGTGTGGTTGTCGGGACCCGTCACCTCTCTGACGTCATTGAAGGATCACAACGATAGGGGTTAGAGGAGTTCGGAGATGTACCCTTGAACCGGATATAAATTGATTTAAGATTGCAGTCTTGCTCAGTCAATTTAATTTGAGGACTTACGGCCATGATTGGGCTAAGTCTAGTTGAGAATATTCAACGTTTTTATCTTTGGCCTATTAGGCTTGTGCTAGGGCTTTGCCCCTGTTTAATAATGCACTGCATTTCATTCTGGCCTGCTAGGCCTTTTTGATTTGGGCTCTGTCCCTTTATAAATGATGCAGAGCATCTGTTTGGGCTCTACCCTTCTTTAAAATAATGCATTGCATTTAATTAGGCCTGTTAGGCCTTTTTTAATTGGGCTTGGCCCTTTTGTAAATAATGCAGTGCATTAATCAAACTGATAGTGGCCATGTGGCTTGTCAGGCGCTTTGCGCCAATTATTGAGCGCAAGCGCATGTAGAGGTGACACGTGTCACGCTCTGGTGAGCGCAAGCGCAGTTAGCGCAGTGCGTTGTGCCAGTACGCTGCGCTGTGACACGTGGCGCGCTCTGGTGAGTTGCGCCAACATCAGAGAGTAATGCTCTATTTTTAAAAGCGCATAGCGCAAGTGGTTTTGGAGCTGACACGCGGCGCTCTCTGGTGGCTTGTGCCAACCCAGGAGTGCAACAGTGCAGCTTTTGTGCAAGGCACTGTTTCAATAACTTTGATCCAATTTTGGATTCAAGAAAAGAATCTTTAAGATTCCAGAACCAATGGTTCATAAAAAAGTGCAAGGCACTGTTATTATTTATTTTTAATTGAAGATCATTGATCTTGTTCTTAGATCAATGATCTATTCAAAAGAAATTCTTCTTTTTTTTCAAAGGGTTTACCTTTTTTCCTCTTTTAAGCTTTTCTCAAAATTCTTTAAAGTTCTCTCTTTGTTTCTTGAGTTTTTCTATTCTCTGTGTTGTTTTTTTGGAGTTGGGGTCTAGGGGCCTTTATACAGTGCCCATTAATTTGTTAAATTTGTTAAAGAGATCATTCTCTGAGTGATTTGGGGGATTTTCCCCACCGTTGGATCTTTGATCCAAGGGCTTCTGTTTTACAGAAGACAATCTTCTTGTTTTAACAAGAACAGAAAGATCTTTTCAGAATTTTAATTCTGTTTGGCGCAAGCGCACCTACGCTTGACACGTGTCGCGCAGCGCAACTGCGCTGCCACGTGTCGCGCAGCGCAGAGCGCAGCGCAACTGCGCTGCCACGTGTCGCGCAGTGCAGAGTGCAAGTCAGCTGAAGCGTTGCTTCATTTATTTTTATTTTAATTTTCATTTTAATTTCCAAAACAAAGCTTTGCTCTAATTGGGGGAAACGAAGCAAGCCTTGGAATTTGAACAGAGCTTTGCTCTGATTGGGGTAAACTGCTTTTTTTCATTTTTATTTTTTACTCGCTGATTTTTATTGCGAGTTGACCCATCATTTCGGATTTTCCTTTTATTTATTTATTTACACATTCCCTTTTTTTATTTACACATTTTTTTACATTCCCAGTTTAACGACTTAGAGGTCGACTGTTCCTAGTTTAACGACATGGTGATCATCGGTTCCCAGTTTAAAGACTTAGAGGTCTACTGTTCCTAGTTTAATGACGTTGTGGTCGATTGTTCCCAGTTTAATGACGTGGTGGTCGATTGTTTTCATAGAAAGGCAGATGTCTGAGAGAATTCGTTTCACGAAGAACTTCGGTCCCCGTTTGTATGAAATTGGCGGTCGTAGCTGGACTGTTTGTTAACACGCCTTTAGACAGTTCTATCTCTCCTGCCTTGTATTGCTTTTCGACCCAATTTTTGAAGACGAAGCAATCCTCAATGGCATGACCTATCACTCTGTGATAGGGGCATTATTTGGGGTCGTCGGTCATATTCGCTTCCTGCGGTCTTTTTGACTCTGGCAGTTGTAGACCGTTCCTCAGGGCGTCTTTAAATATTTTACGGATTTTGTCCCTTCTGAAGGAATAGATCTTATCCAGCTTCTCTTTCAGTGGAGATTCTCCCCCCTCTCCGAACACTGGCTTCCGAAGCTGGTTGGCACTAGGCCCGCTCATCCCTCGCTTATTTCGGTTAGCCGAAGTGTTGAAAGATTCAGAATCATCGGGATTTCCGCCTTTGCGATTATCGTCCTTTCGGTTTCTCCAGGACCTATTGTTATTTTTGGAATCCGAGGAGGACTCCTGCTTTGAGCTCTCCAGCATCTGAACTTTCCTGGTCAGCTCTTGGAATATTTTGAGACCCGTGGTGCATAGAAACGGGGCCATCCAATTGTTGAGATTTCCGACGAGGAGATTGACAGATTGGTCCTGCTCTATCGGCGGTTCACATTTGACGGAGAGATTGCGCCATTGGGTTATAAAATCCGTGCTGCTTTCGTTGTTCTTTGGATTGGTCCTTACGAGCTCGGCAATGGTGATCTTATCACTGACGCTCATGAACCTCTACCGAAACAGAGATTCCATTTGGATGAAAGTTGTGACGGAGCCATCCGGTATGCTCGCGTACCAGTCGAAAGCAACGTCGGCCAAGCTATTAAAGAACTGGCAGAGGAGAAGCGCATCATTGCCCCTAGTATTCCCGCATGAGGCTTTAAAGTGGACGATGTGCTGATTCGCATTTCCCATCCCATCAAATCTTCCGAATTTAGGGATGACATAGCTGCTAGGAAATTCTACCTGATCATACTGAGCAGGATATGGTCTCCCACTGCTGCTGATATCTTTTTGTGCTTCGGCTTCGTTTACCAATGTTTTGACTTTGTTGGCAACCAAATCCATAATTTGATCTTGAGTTAGCGGGCTACTGTCATCAGTAGCTAAGGCATTTCCTAAGATAGGATGCGACTGGCTTTCGTGCGGTCTGCCCACCTTTGGATTTGAGGGAATAGGCGTCGGCTGTCTCGGGACACCGTTTCCCGGTTCATGAGCAGAGCCCTGTGCTTGATTGGGCGGCTGAGAGGCAAGTTGGGCTGTGAGCTGTAAGACGACGTTTGTCAAGTCGTCAATTTTTGAGTAGAGCTTGGCCATCTCCTTGTTTTTGCTTCTGAGCTGCTTTCGGAGCTCTTGAAGCAGCTCTTGCTCTGCGGTCCTGGGGTGGAAAGTCGGCTCTTCCTCGTTGTCCGAGCTTGACTCTACATGGACTGAACGGTCTTTCTGCCTATCATCCTCATCGAGAGGGTTTTCATCATCCAACGGAGTTGGCTGTTCTTGGGAAACGGCAACCACATTCAAGCCAGATTGAATTTGAGATGTGGTAGCCCTATCCTTGCTCTTGCTGCGCATGCCCACCATGTAGACAGTGTGGACCACATATCCAGCCATTTCCTCATCTTTGGCGGGGTAACCCTGTTCTTCGAACCTCATGAGGTTCAGCCTAGCAGGAGCCCTAGCCCTTTTGTTGGCTCTATACCTGAGCCTTTTCTGCCTTAGCTTCTTAATTTTAAGGGCTTGGCGGGCATCTGTTTCATGGAAAGCCACCGTGAGTCGATTAGCGGGGAGCTTAGAGAAGACACCCGATCGAGCAGTTGTCTGGGGCACCGCTGGAGCTTGCTCGAGAGGCCTTGTTGCTTTGTTGGTGTTGATGGCCTTGCCCCCGGCTGGGGCCAAGGAGAGTCGTTCAAACACCGACTTTCGTTCGAGTTGGGGTGCCTTCGAGACCACCACATTTGGCCTCTTGCCTTTCGAGACCGGTTTGTCTGTCACCGGGGCTTGAGGAGCTGGGATGGCGTTAGCTGACACGAACAGAATAGAGCCAAATGGTAGCGGCGGCTCCTCCCATTGTCGTCTGAGACTGGCCGGAAGGACCGTCCTGGAGTCTGTCTTCATCGTGTAGGAGACGGGAGCCGTACTGAGAGCTGAGTTCATCTTTGGTGACATTGTTGAAAAGTGATTACTTGAAATCTGCATGAAAAAGCATTATTTTAGTATAAATATAGATATGTATATTGATTGAGTTCGCATGAACGTTTAACCCGAAATATGGGAGGAGAGACAAGGTCCCACCGGGCGTGCCAGAATCTGTAGGGTTTTTTCGTCACCCCATTGAGATGGGAATACGCGCACGCTTGTCAGGCGTACTACAGATTCTCCCTGCCTAGGGTAGGGCGGGGTTTATTGATTGTGGGATCCGGATCTCTGGCAGCCGCGGACTAAGCTGCCGTTAATTACCCCTCGTCTTTGGAGCGAGGGAACCTCCGATTGACGGGTTAAACTGGTCATGCGAACTCAATGTGCAGTGTACGTGTGTTTTGTTTTGGAAGGGGGGGTTTGGATATATCGGGGGCCCCGCAGAATTTTTACGGGGGGTCCCGCTACCCGGATAGCGGGCTGGGGGTCAAGGGGGCCAGTAGCCCCCTTGCGGGGTGCGGGGCAGCGCCTCGGCCCAAATTTTTTTTGAGAGGGATAGTGTTGTAGAGCATGTGTGTGTGTGTGTATGAAAAAGGGGAAGGGCATCCAAAGAATGCGTTTGGGTGCTAGCGCCCCACGTGTCAGCACGTGGTGCTCGGACGCTAGCGCTCTGAGCGTAAGGTCGCTGGCGCTTTAAGCGCGAGCAACCCACGTGTCAGCACGTGGGCACTCGGACGCTAGCGTTCTGAGCGCAAGAGCGCTAGCACCCCAAGTGTTAGCACGTGGGCGCTCGGAAGGCAAAAAGGGACTTGGTCCCTGCAATGGGAGTTGTACTCCCAGAAAGGAGCACTTATTATTCTGTGTGTGTGTGTGTGTGTGTGTGTGTGTGTGTGTGTGTGTGTAAGGAGTTAAGGATGTTTTGAAGCTGATAATAGGGCTTCTCCCCTTGAGCCTCCCCAAAATGGGGTTTCTGGAGATGGGTCTCCTTCTTCCTCCTCTGTTGGCAGGATCTTGAAGATCAAGAGATGTGAGATTTTAAAAACCTCTTCTTTCTGAGATCTGATCGCAGATCTGAGTTCCCCTTTGTGGGTTTTATGGTGAAAAACTATTTAGTTTTGGAAAAGGAAGAGTAAAACTCTTGATTTAATTCAAAAGAAAGAAGAAGGTTTAGAACCTTCAGAAAGGGGAAAGAGGCACAAACCCTAGATTTTGAGGGGAATGAAAAGTCTATCCTTTATTCATCATCATGTTGTCTTATATAGGCTTACATATTTACATATAGCCCCTTGGGCTTTACAAAATGGCATTTTGCCTATCCCATGGCTTATCTGCCATTTCTTTTTGCACATAAGCCATGGGCTTACAAAAATTTGGCTTTATACTTATTCATGCATAAAAAATTACATAAAAATTATTTATTACATGATTTTTTATTTTGGCATGGGGATGGCCAGCCGCGTCATGTTCGGGCTCGACTCGGGCATGAGCCCACTTGATCTAGGCTTGGGCCCGCCTGGCTTGGGGTTGACCTTGACGTTGACTTAGTCAACTAGGGGTGCAAATTTTGACCCCAACAAACACCACGGACCAATGACACGTTTAGTACAAGGCCCTGTAAACCTCACGGGACGACGGCACATAGGATTCATGTTAGGAGATTTATAAATGGACTCTTGTGCCACGATATGCATTCATTACCCAACTATTCCTTATCCCAAGCTAAAATATATGTTCACGTATCATATTGATTGTGTACAAGTACGTATCACCTTCACTATTCAATCGTGTTTTCAGTTATGTCATTTTAGCTTATAATCACTTTCATTGACATACTTGCCACAACCCAATCAATACCAATTACCACTCAACAATGCACTACAGTCATTAGAGCATCAATGAAAAAGGTCACTAATCACCGAGTGTAAAGCAATCACATAATATGATAGGAATGCAGTAAATACAATTCAATTAAATAAAGGCAGCTAGTGTCATTCAGTTTGTAAAATTCATCATAATTCAATCGTGCAGAATCAGGTAAAACGATATAAAGGAAATATGAAGTAAACTCATTTATATAAACATTAAAATTGGTTGCATACCAATAGGCATCCTGTTTAAGAAGATATGATCATTTTAAAATAGATGTTCACTGCTGGAGTTCCAGTTTCGGAACTAGAAGTCCAATTTCGAACGCATTTTGCCATTAGTTATGTTCAGAACTAGGTGTTGATATAGTTCAATAAAATCTAGGTTTATCAGTTAAGTTTTCAATGCAACATACGGATCAATAATATCCGTTGAATATAGGGAGTTATGTTCTATTTAATGTCAATACGTATAAATGGTCACTGCAGAAAACAACAGAACACGCTAACAGTTTAAAATACTTTTAAAATAGCAAATGACAATTAATTTTAATGAAACCAATACCAACAGTTATCTAACTTGATTATCTACGCAACGATGTGGGTTTATGCTTATTATCATATCTGTACAGTGAGATGTGTATATTTCAATTTAGGTATTGACAAAAAATATTGCTCTAGACTGCAGTCCAGAACCGCATTTCCATTCAGTTTTCATTATCGTAACATGGAAATATTCAATAAAAACTTATAGAGGTTTATAGGCTATCCAGTTAGTTTTGATGCGAGCCCTAGAACGTCGTATTATAAGTTATATTGAATGAACTATGAATTTTACAATGCGACATAAACGGTAAATTCCAGATTTAAGGTCGCCTCTTGGGAGTATCATTTCATGTGCGAAATTGTAACATTTTGATCCCAGTTTCTTATATGTTACTCATCAACAGCAATCGAAACTTCTGATAATAAAATTGGGGGATTTTAACAGGGTTTTGATTAGGGTAATTGCATCGAGCACTCGATACATATATGTGAATGCTATCTACTTTTACATACACTCATCACACATTTTACCAATTAAATTATTAAACTATATATATACATAGCATGATTTGAACAAGTGAAGGAGGTTCTCTTGCCTGGTGATGAATCGACAACGATGACGATGAAACGGCATCAGCTAGGGTTAGGGCTTGGGTGTTCGATGAAATGATGACTGTTTGGCTTGAACTTGAAAGCTCGGTAGCAGCTAGGGCTTTAGTGCGCTGCAGAGCGGCTTAGGCTCGACGAAGCGAAGGTGATGACCGACGACGATGGTGGCAGCACGGGGCAGTGACGAGGCAGTTGCAGTGGTTCAGGCGGTGGAGTGAAGGCGATTTTAGAGGCTCAATTCGAGGGTGTTGGGTTAGGTTTGAGAGCGAGGAATTGGGTGTTGGTGGTCGACGGTGCTCACAGACGGCGACGATGGTGGTGGCTGGTGACGGTGGATGCAGCTGCGGTCGCTGTTGGTAGGCTAGGTGGCAGTAGGTGCTCGGTTTTGGGGAAGGGGAAGCTCGGCAGCTTGATGGGTTGGTGAGGAAGAAAGAGGAGCTTGTGGTGGCGGTGTTGGTTGAAGACAGTAAGGGTTGCCGGTGAAGGTGGTCGACAGTGGGGAGAGAGGTGAGTTGTAGGCGAGAGAGAGTTAAAGAGAGATTTTGAAAGGGAGATAGAAGTAGGGGGGGGGCGTTGAGAGGGATGAGGAAAGAAGGAGGGGATCTCGGGGTTGTTGGGATCGACGGTGGTTGAAGGGAGCGAGTCTCAAGGAGATAGACATGAGGAAGGCGGTGACGATGGGGATCGTGGGGCTCGGTGTTTTAAACGAGGGGAAAAAGAAAGGAGAAAAAGAAGAAGAAAGGGTCGGCTTGGCGGGCTTTGGGCTCGGTGGGTTTTCTTTGTTTTAAAACGTCCTAATTAACCATTAAAACCAATTAATAAAATTTAATAAGAATTAAGAGCTAGTTAATAGCCATTTTAAAAAATAAAACTTGAGGGGAGAGTGACAAGTGAGGGAAAGGAAAAGAGAAGGGATATGTAAAGACCGAGCGGGAAATTAAAAGGGATTTACGAATGTATTAAAGTGTGGTTATTACGGAATTGATTAATACAAATTGATTACCTTTTAAAACCAAAATACTCATCATTAATACAGAATCAAAACATGAGGGGAAAAATCATGGGCATGAGATTTTGAACGGTAGGGTTTAGAAAAAATATTATAGGAAAATTTATAGGGAAAATATTTTATCTAAAATACGGATAGAAGGAAAATATTTAGGGAAATTATTAAAAGAAATTTTATTAAAATATGAAATACTTCGTAAAGCAGATACCGATTATTACAATTTGAAAATTATGGGGGTTCTTAGACAACTCCCGAGCAGGCTAGGGGCTTTTTGACAATCTACCCTTTGTTAATTCTAGATCTCAAATATCTCTCTCATGAATACAAATTTGTTAATGAAAAATGAAGTTTAGTAGTTATTTTGCACTTCTTATAACTTTTTTGGTGAAATCAACCCGTTTAGGTATCGAACTTACAACCTCTCATATTGGATAGAAAATTGGTACCAACTGCGCTAAGCCAAGTTGATGCATTGTTTATACTTGATACAAAAGAAAAGAGCAACGGCTCAAACTAGTATATGATCATGGCTGCCCGGTTATGATCCGTCCTGAATATGAATAATGTCGGGTTGGGTCTTTAACAACTTACCTGATTATTGAGCAGGTTGGGTCGACCCACATCCGAACATACAAAAGTTTGAAAGTATCATTCTTTGATCAGGATCTTGACTGTTTGCAAGCATGACACCTTTTTTATAAGTTTGAAAGTTTGAAAAGCATCATTCCTTGATCAGGAGATCTTGACAGTTTGCAAGCATAACACCTTTTCTAATCTGGGGGTGGGTTGGTCATACACAACTCACATCATGTACAAGCAAACAATACACACAGCAAAGGACCCACGAATTTGTCCCGCAAATATTAAATTGTGGTCACCTCCTCCACTAGTGATCGAACCCCCAGACTCCCCAAGAAAGGAAAGTGACATGCTACCCCATGGATTTGAGATGGGTGTTGTTGCTTCCATGCTATTTTGATACTATTTGTGAATCCTAGCTAACCCCACCTCAAAATCAAAAATAATGACACCATAAGCCTACATGTTAGGCCCTATTGGCACCATTGGATTAAATAGCACCAATAATATATTCGCAAAATAGCACCCATCCTGAATTCCTACCGGACATGCTGAGTTATTGCTCATTGGTAACTGAAATATATCTCTGCTATTATAATGGTAATTCATATATATATATAGCTCATCCATATTCTAGAAATACAAGAAAAATGGAAGAAAAAGGGTTACTAATTACTATCATTTATAATGCATAAAGTGGTGTCAACAAATATAATAAATACAACCTCTCTTTCTTTCCAACCTTTTAAATTCAAATTCAAACCAAACAATGAGCCCTAAAAATAATAAACAATATTTATAAGTCAACATTCTATCCAGTAATAGCTAGAATCCTACAAAAATAACTATCATTGTTTTAATATAAAAATGAGCATAGTTAGATCAGAATAAATACAAAGTGCAAAAATAGTAGCTACTCATCTCTGCTAGGTACCTGTACACATGAGAGAGAGAGAGAGAGAGAGAGAGAGAGAGAATCCTATTCAAACCATATAATGTTGAGTTTTAGTTTGGTTAAGACAGAAATAAAAGTTTTAATAAATCTAATTAAAATCCAACACCACCATTATCACTAATTAATCTAATAATATATCTTACAAACTAGCTATATGTTCAATACAAATAATACCAGCAAATAAAGACTTAAAAAGTAAATAAAAATTCAACTCTTTACGATTGGTATTTCTCAATTTAAAATGTACTTGCGAATGAGATAGAATGAAATAGAAGCCACAATATAGGCTATCTTCGTCCCCAAACTGAGCTTTCCGCGACGATAAGCCTCCATCCAGACGTTAGACTTCACGCAGATATTCCCCATCACATCGGCTTCATTATGGTACTTACTAGCCTTACCTCGAAACTCCTTGAACTTATTATCATACTCCCAATCTTGTGCAGATTCATTCTGCTTTAGCCAATGATCCATCTGCGTAATCGCATCTCTAAACTTCTTCCATTTAACAGGATCGGCTAATTTGCCGGCAATCTTGTCTTCCTCGATATATTTCCAGCATGCAAGACAATAGATCTCAACAAATCTTCGATTAATCTTCATTTGATACGTGCTCTATTACAGCTTCAACCATACAAAAAAAATCCAAAAGAAAACGTAAATTAATGAAGAATTGGCTCAAGTGAAGAACAAAAATCACTATTATTAAACCATAATCACCATTCTCTGCACAGGGAATCCAATGTATCTCGGCATCATGCACACTGAGATATGATTATCATATTAAAAATTTTGTATGCGAATAATTTGCAATTTGCTTCGTTGATGGTACTTTTTTGTAACAGAAAAACAGGCACCTAGTTGTCCTCAGACAGCTGAAAGTTCAATGTTTCCCTCTCATGAATTTTAGCCTACTCATATGCTATATAGACACACACACATCGACAAATTTTGTTCTAATATATTCCATGGGAGTCGTGTAGGAAAACGATCGTTTCAAGACTCCCGTAGAAATATAATCCAAACAAATTCTTTATACTTCACTTGAGCACTCGGGAGATGTAAGAAAAATGACCAATTTGACCGAATAGCCGTAACAATAATAAGCATTGATTGTGAAAATATAACCCAATTTTAGCTCGTTCATGAAACATCTCTGGAGTTTGCCCCGCGTTACCACTTATATCCCCTCAAATGATTAAGTAGGGCAAACAACCCCTCTAATCATTGACCAAAACAATTAAAAAGCTCAAAATTAATTTTAAGAAGCTCAAATGATTGTCTAAATTAAATCAAGGCCTTGTTTGTGTTGTTTAGTACAAAATTTAAGTGTTGCTGAAGTTTTGGATCGGCAAAAAGAGGGGTTGTTTGCTGGAGTATATATATTGCTTAAGGGAGAATAAGTGCTACATGGGTCATGGGGTAAGCTATGTATAGAGGTGCTTTTTTGCACCAAACCCTTTTTGATAAGAATCTTGTGAGATTTAATAACAGCTCAGCCGTGTGATACCATTTTAAAGGTTTATGCCACCGAAATTACAAAGTTACAATGATGAAGGCCGAAGGATATAACTTTATATTCTAACATTGAGATCAAAGACATAAGGTCTTACAAATTTATAAACTATACGCGCGCGCGCACACACATATATAGCGGTCTTCTGTAACACCCTGAATCTGCCTCATTTGGCAATGGAGTTACGGTTTCCAAAACCATTGTTTCGTTGGGTTTTGGGTTTGCACTCTAAAAATGGTAACCGGATCTACTTTGGCAAACAATATAGGGTTTTCCAAACAACGGTTTTAATAAGTTTTGAGGACTCGACCGCCTTCTTTACACTCCAAAAAGGGCCGGAGCTTAAAATTTTTTCAAGCTATTCTGTTTTTAAATCCTCTTTTTGAACCAAAACCTTAGTTTTAAGACTATATATGTTGTCAAACGGACCTAAACTTTGTGAAACCTTATTATAGCCAAACCGTGATCTACCATTAGTTTCGTTTTAACTAATCAAAGCCAACGAGTAATCAATCTAGCCTTCAATTCAATACCATACTACAATCAACTCTGGGGTATGATATCAGGCGAAAAGGCTAAAAGTTTATACAATTTTTTCCCTTTCAATTTACATAGTTTATGCTACATATTGGAAGCAAAATTGGGGGAAAAATTACGAACCTGCAGGATTGAGACATTGAGGTTCAGCTTTCAGAGATAGATTAGGGTTTGGGTTTCGGTGAATGTGTTATTTGCTCGCCCAAAAAGAAAGAAATATGTATATATAAGAGAGATAAGTTACCTTTGTGTAGCATGTGAATATTAATTTACTAGATACTCGAAACTATAAAAACATTTTTGAAGATTTTTAGTTAGGATATATAGTTTTACTTTAAAGGTTAGTTATAGCTAATTTTTAAGATAAGTGATTATTTGAGTTATTATTAATTAAACTAGTATTTCGCATGTGCGATGCATGTGTGTATTAAAATAAAAGTATGATATGCATATTTTTATTATTGCAACTAGAAAGGTCTATAATTTTTCAGAATATTCGAAAAATTATTATGCTTTTTAAAATATTTTTTTTCAAAAGTACAAGAATTTTTAAAATATTTTTTCTAATTTATTATTTCAAGGATATAGATATTTTTAACTGAAAGTTTGTAAAGTATCTATTATTTTAACTAAAAATCGTTAAAAATCTTGTTTGTTTGGTTTTAATATGTATCAACGTGCATCACACGTATAAAAAATGGATGATATAGACCATCTAAAAATAATGGATTATTTTAAAACAAATGTGATAGCGTCACATGGTGCTCCTCCTTCTTTGCATGATAATAGTATATAGATTTTTTCTAAAATCTAATTTTGCTATGTGCTTGGCAGAGTTTTAAATTTCAATTTGAATTTGAAATCCCATCTTTCATAGTTCTAAAAACTAGTGTGTTCGACGCGATGGGTTCCAATGAGTAAAGTTGATACGAGGAGAAGAAATAAAGAGATAAGCATCTTCCGTAATAAAAAAAACTTCGGATATATTATTTTAATTTGTTATTAACTCATAACTTGGATATAATTCGAAAGTTAGTTATGGCTTTTCGAAAGTTAGATATGATTCGAAAGTTAGTCATGCCACATGTCAATTTGAGAATCAATTTGCATTAAAATAGCAGAAATTATAATTAGGAAGATTGACAAACATGGCATGTGTGTTACTATTAAAAAAAAATTGATACGAACATGAAGAAATAAAAGAGATTTGTATATTCTGTAATCTAGAAATACTAGGCTTCACCCTTTTAATTTGTTATGGATTTATTACTTTAAAAGATCAGATATGATTTAATAAGTTAGTTATGGATTTTCAGATACATTTTTTTTATTGGGTTTCTTATATCTCACCCACAAAACTCCAATATTCCTGAATTTCACTGCTAAAAATCCATATTTCTAAATTTCGTACCTAAAACTATTCCTTTAACCAAAAATACCCATGTTCATATATTTGCCATTAGGATTTAATTAGGGTTAATTGCAGCATTCTCTTCCTACAAGATCTAAGCTTCGAGTTCATCACATAGTTGTAGAGTTGTTCCGGATTTATAGTTTAATTTTCTGATTTAAAACATCGGTTTTGCATTAAATTGTTTTTTCCTTATTTTTGTTACATTGGGTTTTCATGTAATACCAAGAAGGAACACAACATCTCATGCGACAACACACAAGAAATGGATAAAGACGAAATGCGAAAAGCCCAATTTTGGAATTATGAAGAAACCCTAAGCCTAGCTCAAATTGTAATATTAGAGGAAGAAGAAGATGACTTTTTGAGGTCATTTTCGTCTTTGACTAAGCCAATTAACGGAAGTTAACTCAGCGCGATGAATATCTTATTCAGATGCTTGGTTTAACTAGCTAGAGGAACATTTTTTGAACAACTTAAAGATTTTATCAGGGAAATTTAGAAAATATTGGTTTTTAGATATGAAATTTAGAAATATTGAAGTTTTTGGGGTGAGCTATAAAAAAATATGTAACTGCTTAACAAATATTGTTATATGCCTACTCGTTCTAATTCATTCATGCTATTTAAGTTGAAATAATGTAAAATCCATGTGACTTGCTTATTTGGTGATTATCTTATTCAAATAATGACATACCCATTCTCTCTTTATGGATGGAAGATCAGAATGTTGGACAATTAAGAAACAACAAGTTTAAAAAATTGAGTGAGACTAAAATGAGAATGTTAAGATGGATTCTCACTAAAGGATAGGTTAAGGAATAAATGTATTTGTAACATGTCTAAGATGGTTCTCATAGAGCATAGGATGAGAGAAAACTGATTGTGATGGTTTGTTCATATGCAATAGAAAATAATCAATTCCCCTATTAGAAGTAGTGACAAAATCATAATCAATGATGCAACTAGCAACAGATGCCTCTGTTAGAAATAGTGACAGAATCATAATTAATGGCACAACTAGCGACAAAGGCAGACATAAACAAGCATGGAGCATGGATATAAACAATAAAGAACGATATTTTGATGTAATTAAGAATACGGTCTTTAACAAAGCATAATTTAAAAGAAGGATTCATAATTTCATATAACCGACCACAAAATTTTTGACCGAAGTCTTCAAACTTATCGCATATAGAAATTCTATAGATTATGCACCATATGGAATGAGTCGATTCAGAGTTGTGTGTGTGTGAGATGTAATTCATAAGTTATAATGCTATCATTTTGATAATGATGAGGCTCATAAGTGGGAATTCCACAGATCACGATACGTGGCAGATGAAGTGTCGCTTCCGTAGTCCACTAGATTCTTGGGAGGCTACGAAATTGGAGTAAGTATGATACCTTGGGGACTTACCTTGGTACCTCATCTTCGAGGTTGTACCTAACCTTTTTGAGACCTCCCCGGAGTACCTCCCCTATACGTCTAACAACCAGCCAACAACTCGCCCCCGAGAAATCCTACAAGCGAGCTTTCACAGCCTCCTTGCTCATCCCTGAGCTATCCACCGAGCTGAGCTTCCTCGGATTCCATTATCAACCGAGAGCACGGAGCCTGAGCGCCCCCCGTAACGACTCCGTGTATCTCGCCAAAGCGAGATTTCCGCGGCTCCACGTCCCGCGTCCCATGCTGGAGCGCCTCCTCATTAATGAGCGTATCTCGCTATTAATGGACTTACCTTGCCATCGACGCGAACGTGACGCAGGGGCGTAACGGACGGCGAGAATCTCATACCGATTTGCTCCATGCGACCGCTATATAAACCCTCTCCTCCACACGATTCAGGTAACTCGAACTCATTCCAATACGCCGCTACCCTGCCATTATTCCTTGGTACTTACTTGATCGTCGGAGGGTCCTACGCTGGTTTTCCACCCCGGGACTTCCCTTGCAGGTAGCTCGGCGTCAACGGAAACCGATAACCCATTGAGATCCATACATTCAACCATCACACCAAATCTCAACCGTTCAGCACCGCTAGCAATACGATCGATGGAGGACAACACTGAAGGAGATACCGAGCTCCATCAGTTGGCGCCGTCTATGGAAACCGAGAGGCTCCTCCATCCAAAAAGTTGATCTTCCACTTTCGATTCAATGGTAAGCGATAACCGCGACGAGCCCAGCACGAGCTGCCCCGTCCTCCACAACGGAGGCGGGAGCGGTCCTACTCCCCCTCCTAACGTCATCAACGCCTTACTCGCTCGGATCGATAAGCTCACTGTGATGGTGGACGTGCTCGCCTGTGTTTAAATGGCCGGCCATACCCGCCAAACCGCAGTTCCCACCCCCTGGAATGACGACGTACGCAGGAAGCCGAAAGGGCACGCTCAGGCCCTCGACCTCACTCGCGCTCATCTTGATGTCACCAAACACCGGCATGTCGATTCCAGCAGTTATGACCCACATGAGGGGAATAATTTCATGACCCGTTGACACCGAACAACTTGACACCCAGATCTCAGGGGAGACCAGGCTATCACTTCAACGCCCGCCGCACTCTCTCGCCCCCTGAAGAGGCGTCGGTCAGATCGCCTGATTCAAGGCAAGACCCATGTCACGCCCCGCTTCCCGGTATACGGCGAAAGGGATGCGACCGGTCTGCTACGTATATACTCAGAAGTACATACGCTAAGTGTATCTAAGCAATATAAAATAAATGCACAAGAGACAAGAGATAATAAAAACAACAACTTTTATTTATTAACATTCTTTTGTACAATGCATGAAAAGGAAATACAGCTGAAATAAAACGATGCCTAAACAATGGCATAACAGGAAATGAAAAAATACCGACTGGAAAATGTACAATGAACTAGAGCTCTGATTCTTTAGCGAACTGCTTCAAGTCTTCTGTAGATGGCTCGATCTCTGCCGGGTCCAAACCACCTGACGACATTCAAAGAAGAAAGAAATAGAATGTCGTCAGCGAACAGGTCGCTCGGTAAGTCCCAAAGATAAGAGGAAAGTAGAATAGACAGAATAAGAAGATGTCTCTTAAAGTTGTATAATATTATTGTAATGTTGTGTTAACGCTGTTGTTTGTAGCTTAGTACAGAAGGATACTAGTGTATACGAGAGGGGTCTCTATATGCTAGAGACCAGGGCAAACGGAATGTACAAGGAACCGTTAAGCCACGGTACAACAGCAACGGAATATAGGTTAGGTGTCTTAATCTTACCACCTCGTGCCACTTTTAACACCTTCCGTACCAATCTACCCCTTAAACCCCGTAGTGTTTTATTTGTATTGTTTTGTACTGTAATTTAAATTGAGTGTATAATTGAAAGACTGACCGAAACCATGATATCAGTAAACGGATATAACCGTAGAATCATGTAAATGGAATAACTGGAGAACCATGTAAATGGAATGTATATTCATGGTTCGGTTCAGTTAAGTCGTATAGATTGATAATTGGATTCCTGGATTTATATTGAAGTTTGTAGATTGTAAATTGACTTGAATCATATTCAAATCAGATTAATCAGACTCAAACCCGAGTCAGACAATTAGAAATGTAAATTGAAATCATGATTATTTCTTAAACCTATAATTGCTAGGGTCCTTAGGGCAATTTATAAAACTTGAGGGGGTTTTATATAAAAATTCTTTTCTATACTTTTCAAAATACATCTCAAGTATTCATTATTCGTCTTCAGAGTTGTAATGAAAGTGGATTTTATATTGTGATATTTCTAGTGAAAATATCCTAGTTTCATAAATAAAGGTATTTATTTGTAATATTAATTTATGTGGAATTTATGGTATTTTAATGTAAAATTGATTCTTGTGATTTTTAGAAAAAAGGTGGAATATTTATATCTTAACAAAATATATATTTTAATAATAAATATACATATATTTATACAAAAATAATTTTAATAAATATTTTATGTTCTAAAAATCTCATTTTCTTAAGATGTCGTATTTTAAATCTTTCGAGACCGAATGCTCCTTACGGAGGTCTGAATCTCACACTACTAAGCCCGAGGATGTGCGATAATCCGCACCATCCCGAATGGGTTCTCCAAAAATGGGTTGTAGCGGCGCTTTGCAAAGATTGTAAAATACTAAATCCTTTAGAAAACGGTTTTATAAAGTAAATGATATTTATTTGTAAAAATGTCAATTTTCCGTATTTTAGATTCTAGGGTTTCCTAAGTCAACTAGCCTATTTCTAAATGGTCTAAATGACAAATTATTAGATGCCTCAAATCGCCTCTTCACCGCCAATTGTGGTCAGGTAAGTACAAGTGAGGAAAGGAAGGATCCGCTCATGAATCACCGTGAGACGGGCCTTTTAAAGTTACCTTTCTCACTTGCCTAGTCTAGACACCATAAAGTCAGATTTAGATAAACGACCGATGTCCACAACTTATCGTATTTTCCTAATAATAGGTATTTATTTAAAAGTGCATCAACTCTAAATCTTTTATGATAGTTTTATTAAGTATATGGTATTTAAATGTAAATTCTTGTTTTCTCGTATCCTCAGGTTTCAATGGTATCGTGTTAGGTTGTATGTAAGTGTGTGAGGAGGTAGGTCGTTACCTTGTGATCTACTATAAATGTATAGCAAGTTTGATGGGGTTAAATGAAAGAGTGAAACAATGTGGTATTTAAGCGAAAAATACGGTAAATTGAGAAAGTTATCATTTCATGTGGTGAAACTTGTTCAAATTCTTTGATTAGTGTTTAGTAGTCAACATAAGGATATTTAATTATGATTGTATTAGTGAGAAGTGAAATTTATAGAAAACCGAATCGGAAATCGGATTTGTTCCGATTACGTCGGATTTGTAATTTCGTATTTTCTTGAATAGGGAAGAGAGAGAGAGAGAAAGGGACTTACGAGTTTTGATTAAACAAGGGAGTGAGGGGGAACTAAAGGGATTACCGATGCGTTGCGTCGTCGCCGGTAGTTCCTAAAATCGTCGCCGGAATTTCCGCTGGAATTTCGTCGGAGCTTCGCCGCGAGCTTGTTTTCAAAGTATACAACTCTTGGAAAATTT
This sequence comes from Agapanthus africanus, assembly GCA_030015575.1. NCBI lineage: Eukaryota > Viridiplantae > Streptophyta > Magnoliopsida > Asparagales > Amaryllidaceae > Agapanthus > Agapanthus africanus. Next base: position 565,406,938 of record CM057345.1, read on the forward strand.
TGAGAGAGTGAGCTTAGGATTTTGGGATGAGAGGGTAGAGGGTAGGGGGTGTATTTATAGGGTAGGCTAGGGGTAGGGTAGGTGAAGGGTTTTAATAAAAAAAATTGTAAAAAATGTGTGAAATTCATTAAAATTGTAGTAAATGGGGGATAATTAAATCTCGGGAACCGATCCAATAAATTAGAGTATACAGGGGGTTAGGGGAGACAAAGAGCCCCAACTTTCATGTTGGGGACTCCGGCCGAGTCCGTCCGGCGGCGCTGGCCGACTCGGCCGAGTCGGGACGAGTCAGGTGGTCGGGGGGTGGGGTGTCTCCTGATGTAGCCTCTGGTGCATTTAACTTTTCAGGTGCAATTTTCATAATAATTATGGGTACATATTTGCCAAAAGATATGATTGTCAATAAGATGATGTCCAAACTAAGTACATTAGAATATATATTAAATATTTATTTTTTCTTTCTATTCATAGGTTGTTTCCCCCCCCCCCCTAAACATACCAATAATATCCTTTCGTCAATTTTGAAGTAGCATAGCATTAATTAACAGGGGCATGATTCTATAGCTAGGTTTAATTTTAAAGTAGCCTACGCCATAGCATTAATTATTGGGGGTATGATTTAATAGCTAGGCTGAACTCCACGTGTGTGTTGGGGTAAAAATTTACACCCCCGTTGACCGAGTCAAAGTCAAGGTCAACCCCAAGCCAGGTGGGCCCAAGCCCAAGTCAAGCGGGCCCATGCCCAAGTCGAGCCCGCGGCCAGCCTCCTCCATGCTAAAATATAGATCATGTAATAAATAATTTTCATGTAATTTTTTATACATGAATGTATGCAAAATGGTCATAAAGCCAAATTTTTGTAAGCCCATGGCTTATGTGCAAAAATGAAATGGCACATGAGCCATGGGATAGGCAAAAATGCCATTTTTGTAAAGCCCAAGGGGCTATATGTAAATATGTAAGCCTATATAAGGCAAAATGATGATGAATAAAAAATACTTTTCATTCTCTCCACAAAAATTTTAGATCTGAGATCTTTTGTGCCTCCTGCTCCTTCTCCATGGTTCTAAACCTTCTCATTTCTTTTGAATTAAATCAAGAGTTTTACTCTTTCTTTTCAAAAACTAAGAAGTCTTCCACCACAAAACGTACAAAGGGGAACTTGGATCTACCATTTAGATCTCAGAAAGGAGAGATCTTTAAATCTCACATCTCTTGATCATCAAGATCCAGCCAACAAAGGAGGAAGAGGAAGAACCCCTTTCATCAACCAAAACATTTTAGGAGTTTAACTCCATATATTTACATATATATATATATATATATATAATAAATATTTCCTTTCTGAAGCATAGCTTCTGGTTCTGGGACTAAAAGCCCCTTTGTTTCGCCAGCGCCCAGCGCTTGAGCGCAAAACGCCCACGTGCCGACACGTGGCGCGCTTGCGCTCAGGCGCACCGCGCTCGAGCGCAAAGCGCCCACGTGTCGGCACGTGGGCGCTTTGCGCTCAGGCACGCTCGAGCGCAAAGCGCCCACGTGCCGACACGTGGCGCGCTTGCCCTCAGGCGCACCGCGCTCGAGCGCAAAGCGCCCACGTGCCGACACGTGGCGCGCTGCGCTCAGACGCACCGCGCTCGAGCGCAAAACGCCCACATGTCGACACGTGGCGCGCTTGCGCCTGAGCGCACAGCACCTAAGCGCACAGCGCTGGCCCCACGCATCCTTTGGATGCTTTTTCCCCCTCTTTCTTTTATATATATATATATATACATATATACATATATATATATATACACACACATATGTATACATATTTACACACACACATACTCCGCGACACTGTCCCTGTTAGAAAAAAATTTCTAATGGGACGCTGCCCCGTAAGGGGGCTGCTAGCCCTTTTGACCCCCAGCCCGCTATCCGGGTAGCGGGACCCCCGTAAAAATTCTGCGTGGCTCCCGATATATCCAAACCCCCCTTCCAAAACAACACACACGTACACTGTACATTGAGTTCGCATGACCAGTTTAACCCGTTAATCGGAGGTTCTCTCGCCCCAAAGGCGGGGAGTAATTAACGGCAGCTTGGTCCGCGGCTGCCGGAGATTCGGATCCCCACAATCAATAAACCCCCGTCTACCGTAGGCAGGGGGAATCTGTAGTGCGCCTGACAAACGCACGCGTATTCCCATCTCAATGGGATGACGAAAAACACCCTACAATGTGTCATAGTAACTGTCTACAAAGCTCCACCTCAATGCACAAATAGTTAGGTAAGTTTCCGTACTGTATTAAAAATTTTGACGGCATTACTTATCCTTTAGAAACACCTACTTTTTTTATTCTTATATATAGCACATATCTTTGCATGATTCTGACCCTTTGTTCCCTTATTATCGTAGGCTATTTTGACAACTCTGCCTATTATGCCCTTCTTTTATTGATTTGGTGAATAGAGCCACATGATTTAAAAAAATATCAATGTATGCACAAAGAGAGTGAAGGCGCATGCATGATCTAAGTAAAGCATAGTATAAGTAATTAATGAAAACAAGAAAAAATACATATGAAACAAAAGAGTTTGTATAAATGACAAAAGCTCATATATATATATATATATATATATATATATATATATAAAATCATCCATGAAGTGACAGCTCACACATAATGATGATGTACAAAAGTCCTCTAACAAGAATTTTTTTTCAATCCGCTGCAGTTCGTAAATTGCAGTTATATTCCTACGCTCGACAGAAATACTTGAAAAACATTTGGTTATGATAAATTTGTTGATAGTAAATTATGATTTCTCACCTATTATCTATCTATCTAACATTATGTAAAAGTCGGATGGGATAAATTTTTAGGCCTTAATGTTTACATGCTAGGTTTATGCTGTCTTTGTTCTTTGTGTACCTTATTATTGTAAGCATTCATTTGTCAAAGAAATGACAGTCAATCAATCAGTTGCTGCCATGATTAACACTAAAATATGCTAAATATTCGAGTAAATAAAAGTCATTTCATATGTTACGATCAGTAACGGAGACATGAATTTTTCCTTGGGAAGCATAATTTATATATCAAAATTTAACATATTAATGAATATAATGTCTTATGCCTTTCTAAATGGTAACTTTCACATATAAACTTTCGATACCAAATATTTCTCAATACGTTTATAATATATTGTCAATGACAATATTAGTATTGTTTACTATAGGATGCAAAACAATTTCAGCAAGACTATTCATATTTTCCAAACTCTTATGATCTCATAACTATTCAGTGATTAATCATGCTCACAGAAACTTCACCTCCAGTGGATAAAGGTAAGAAACAATATAATTTATTTAATAAAAATTATATTATATTATGAAAATATAAGTTTATCAGTATATATTATTGTATAGAAATTGAGGTTTAAAATAAAGGCTGCATTGCATAACTATACAATAATTCTGTCGTTCAGTGTAGCATCCGCTCACATTGCAATAAAAGACAATTCATGTATTTTACAATTCAAATTCATGCAATGAATGTCGGCATTCGATTGCAAATTTTTTGACAAGCTATGACATAAGTAGTACTGCATATGGTTGCAATAATCATATTAAAACAACCAAAATTAGCAAATTTCGATTTAAATTATCTTTTCCTCTTAATTATAAAATTAGTTGAAAGACAAAACCACTCCAAATATTTTTGAGATTTAAATCTTGGATCGAAATTTAAATCACAAAGGGAGATAGTTGAAAGGGTTATCCCGGGCTATGACGAGGGTTAACTTTCTACCATTTGGAAGATCAATAGTGATATTGTTCTTGACTCGCCACAGTTTTGGTAAAATGGACTTTTTCAGAAAACAGTAATGGGGGTATGGTAGAACTGGAAGTGATTCCAGAACCACAGACGATTACTGAAAATTTAAATATAACCTAAAGATTCAATTGGGTTTGACATTCCATTATCCACTCCGCAGATATGGTGGGTAACCTCGGACGCCCGAGAGGTATTTCGGTATCCTCAAAGACGGTGACAGGGAGGTTCTTGTTTACCCAGACTTGTCATTACTGTTGTTCTAGATTATGAGACTCGGCATGAGGATGAGTATATCATCATTCTAAACTAGATTTAAAAGTGCACGTGTACATGACTCTGCTAGAGGGTTGTTGTAGTCAGCGGAAACAGCGGAAGCATAGTGGACATGTTGCTTATGTCTATTTCTAGACTAAAGCAGGTATAGCGGAGATAGATCATCTAATTTTGATGCGACAGTCATAGGCTTTGACTTCATCAAAATAGGAGATGGATCTGTTAAGAAGATAGTAGGGTGTGATGTCCTGGTATTTGGATGACATGCACTTTGTAGGAAGTGAAATTCCTATATTACAATCGGTTATACTGTAGTTGTCACACAGTGGTTTCTTCATATAGGATTTGGATATTATATCTGGCATTCTGGTTACTAGATCTATGGTTTTAGATCTAGATTTGGGTAGTTTCCCAATCTGGGTACTTAGACAGTATTCTAAAGGTATTTTAGAATGGACGACTTCTGGCATGGTGGTGTACCGGTAGGTGATGGAGTCACCCTCTCTGAAGGTGTCTTACAGACTAAAGGGGAGAGGGATGTGCATGATTGACAAATCACTTGTTTAGGCAATTGAGTCAATCATGAGATGTCGAGTGCCACATCAAATGGTGTTTTTGCACTAGATGCAATAAGTTTATATTAATCCAATCCTGGAGAAACGTTCGGAAGCAGTTTATGAACATAAGTGGATGTTTTGAGGATTTGGTAACGACTGCCTCCTTCGGGAAATGGTTATCATTCCAGGCTTCCAAGGTGACCTGGATGACAGAGTGACTGTCAGAGTTATAGTTTTCTCTCTTTGAGGGGTAGTTGTTTAGACACGTGGTCCAAGCGGATACTGAGAGAGGCATGGTGTAGGATACTGATTAAATTCAGTTGACGATACAGTCTAAGAAGTTTACTGGATTTGGAGTTCATTTGTGAACTGGATCCCATTAGATATCCAGACATATTCTAAGACAGGTATTGCTCATTTCGGGAAATGGCTTTTTCCGCGAACTTGAGATAAAGAGAGACATGGAAAGAAACAATGGAGGGGATCCACTCACCGAGGCTATTTCTCGAACGTAATAGTTTTACAAACAAGCTTTGTGAAACTGATTAGTAGAGAAGTTGGGTGTTCGGTATCACACAGGCTGTGAGTATGCGACACCGCAATAATTAGCCTTAAGTGAAAGTGGGAGATTGTTGGCTATAGTACCCTCATGTCAATTATTGGATCGCAGGCACGTGATTCTAATGATTGAGTGAGGACCTATATCGGTAGAACAGTCTTACTCGAGATGATAGTATACTATCTGGTTTGTCTTTATCATCGTGTACATGCTTCAGGTGACTTTACAGATCATAATTACATGTTGATAGAGCCCTTAGGATTCTTTCTTGACTACCAGCAGTATGATGACGATCATATACATGAGAGTTGGGTGGTCTATAATACATCCTTAAAGTGTCCCTAATCGTAGGAGTTTTGAGACTGGGAATCGATACTCCAAGAGTAGACTAGTGTATACGGATCGAGACCCCGACGAGGGCGGTGTCCGGTCTCACAAACCATTGGTTTCAGTTGCTTTACCTAAGATATATACAGGTGCTCATTAGGTTATGAGTGCACCGGACGGACTCGCCGGGAACATGCTAGTTGGTATTATACCTATTGTCAGATAGCAGTTCCCAGGTGATATGTGTACAAGTTAGTCTATCGACCTGAGATCGTCATTTGTCTCGTGTGATTTCCCATTGTGCTTTGATTACTACCCTACCACGGCTCAATGGAGTCGTGCAAACAGGTTTTAGTTGGGTACAATCCCGAGCCACATGGAAGTAGTGAGCGGATCGTCAGGGGATTCGTCTCTCCCGGTATTGGGGGTTGATGTCGCAGAGTGTATGGGTGGCCATCACAAGAAATCCTAGGCTGGGGTAGACGAGAATTACTGATTCGGATCAGTAGTTTCTCAGTTGGCGATAGGCTTTATACCGATACTAAATATCGCGTTATTAAGGGTCTGACTTTATCCACCCCCTAGATTCGATATGCGATATTCATAGACGAACGGACCGAACTATACGGATATTGTCACTGTCAGACTCAATAGGGTAGGATAAGTTTGCTCATCGGCCTCTCTTTCGCTCAATACCTGGATAGCCGTTACGTACAGCTAGTGCCACTGACGTACTTGTGGTTAAACCCACTGCCAGCGTATTGACGAATATTTAGAGTCCCACACATAGGGTTTCCCCAGTTCAGGCGAAACGTTGTAGAGGCCGTATGGTTTTATGGCAGGGTTCGATCATATTCATGCACTTGTGCACGGATCATGATCGGACGAATAATACTAGTGAGCTTTGGTTTAAGCCGGATCCTAGCATTATAGTGATGGATTACTTTCGTCTCGTTGTATTCGTATTCAGTCGGAATACGGATGCATGTATGTATATACGGATGAGAGGTATTCATGTAATTTGTTACGAGTTTACTTTAGAAGTTTCCATTCTCTTTTTGATTAAACATTTAAGGTTTAATGTTTATTTGATGGAAATTGTGGGTGCAGGTTTTGGCTTGGGCATTGATGGTGGCATGACACATTGGTGTGAGTCATAAGTGTGCATTTATTCATGGTGCATGCACTTGGTGACTCACATGGTGAGTCATGGAGTGTGTTGTGAGATATTTGTGAATAAGAGCAGATCTTTCTTGTGTTGGGAATTATTTTCTTGAGTTGCTCTTCACAAATACTTCACAACTCATCACAAAAGAAAAACAACAGAGAGCATTTATTCTTCACTTACCAAAAGTCTTGAGCTCACACATTTCCTCACTTGGCTTCTTCTTCACCTCCATCTATACCCTCTCATGAGTTGAGAATTCATGGATGTTTTGAGATAAAGTATTCACACACTATCTCTACTTCATCTTGGGTATCTAGGCTAGCAAACTGGATACCCGAGTTGCTTCGGTTTTGAAGTGGGAGCCCGTATTACTAATCCTCGATGTAGATCGTCTTCGACGAGGGAGACCGGAGATCGAACTTCATCGAGGCAGCCGCGACGAGCTAAGGACAGAGATTGAAGACCGAAGGACATGGATCGATCGGTATAATCTCTTAAACTCCTTTATATAGAACTGGTATAAGGTTAATGGTACGATCCATCGATTAGGGTTCCGTTAGCATCGGATTAAGTTTTTGTTCCGCGTTTGGCCACGGATTGATGGCCGGGGCGCTGCCGTAACCCTACAGGATTGGTTGGGCAGTTTTCACAAACAAATTGATTGCCGAGCCAAGATCATGATCTTTCGTTTTGCTAACCATCCAGAGTTTGTGTTTATTAGGGGCATCAAGTCTTTGGGACCTATAGAGTTTATAGCAAAACCAGCGATCAACACCTTAGCATCAATGGAGGTAGACTGGGTTTGATCACTGATTATAGTTCGAGAATTCTTGGATGTATTTCCTAAGGATCTACCCGGTCTACCTCGCCTCGTATTTTTGGGTTCTCGATTGAATTGATCCCAGGAACGGTGCCAATTTCTAAGGCCCTGTATAGAATGGCGCCGGTCGAGTTGGCTGAGTTGAAGAAGCAAATAGAGACCTTCAGAGTAAGGGATTTATACGCTCAAGTAGTTCCACTTGAGGCACTCCAGTTTTACTAGTGAAGAAGGACGTTTCCTTACGCATTTGCTTTGATTACTGTGAGTTGAACCGAATTACGATCAAGAACAAATATCTTAGTCCATGTATTGATGATTTGTTCGATCAGCTCTGTAGTGCCCGAGTATTCTCAAAGTTGGATCTTCAATCAGGATACCGCCAAGTCTAGGTTAAAGAGAAGGATATATGCAAAACCACCTTTAGAATCTGGTACGGCTACTATGAGTTTCTAGTGATGCCATTCGGTGTTACTAATGTACTAGCCGTGTTCATAGATTTAATAAACCGAGTTTTCTAGTAGTACCTTGATCAGTTCATCATAGTCGTTATTGACGACATTCTCATGTATTCGGAAACCAAGGAGGAGCACGCCGGGGATTTGAGGATCGTGTTGCAAGTGTTGAGGCAGGAGATGTTGTATGCTAAATTTAGTAGATGCGAGTTCTGGATTGACTAAGTTCAATTTTTGGACCTCATTATTTCCGGAAATGGTATATCTGTAGACCCGTTGAAGATTGAAGTAGTTAAAGACTGGCTGGCACCGAAGACAGCTGCAAAGATCAGAAGTTTTTTGGGGCTCACAGGTTACTATCGGAGATTTGTCAAAGATTTTGCTCGAGCGGCTGAACCCTTGACAAAGCTTACTCGGAAGGGAGAACCATTCGTCTAGTCTAAGGAATGCACCCGAGCATTCGATCTACTGAAGGAGAAGTTTACCATGGCCCCAATACTAACCGTACCATATAGGACAGGAGGGTAGGTAATTCATAGTGATACTTCCGGAAAAGAGTTATGGTGCATTCTAATTTAGCATGGTCGTGTGGTGGCATACGCCTCATGTCAATTAAGAATGTACAAGAAGAATTATCCGACTCATGATTTATAATTGATCTCGGTTATATTCGCTTTGAAGATCTGGATGCACTATCTTTTAGGAGAACGGGTTGATGTTTATACAGATCATAAAAGCCTGAAATATGTATTTATGCAGAAGGAGCTAGACATAAGACAACACAGGTGGTTGGACTTTATGGCTGACTACGATCTCAATTTGCAGTATCACCCCGAGAAAGTAAATATAGTACCCGACGCCCTCAGCCAAAGACCGGCTGCTTCAATGTTGACTTTCCAGAAAGATATTCTTGATGATCTTTGAAAGGGTTTGATTTGGAAGTGGTTATACCAGGAACTCACTGGCAGTATTGGCAGCTACAGGCGCAGTCCTCATTAGTAGATCGTATTAAGGATCCACATGCTAGGGACCCTCAGCTATAAAAGTTACGAGGTCAGGTAGAGGTCGGTTTGAGAACGAATTTATTAATATACGATGATGATTCGTTAAGATTCGGCAGTCGGTTGTGCGTACAAAGGGCAAGGTTCGACAAGAGGTATTGAAAGAAGCGCACGGTTCAACTTATTCGGTGCACCCGAGAAGCACCAAGATGTACAGGGACGTGAGGTATCATTTCTGGTGGAATGGTATGAAGAAGGAGATCTTTCGGTTGTGTCAAAATTCCTGGTGTGTCAGCAGGTGAAGCCCGGGCATCAGAGAGTGGCCGGTCTTTTGCAACCATTTCGTATTCCTCGGTGGAAGTAGGAACACACCATGGACTTTGTGACGGCTCTACCGTAGAGTCCGAAGAGCAATTACGTAATCTAGGTCATCGTCGACCGTCTCACAAAGGCGGCTCACTTCCTACCATTTCTAATTATTTTGATCTCTCTCACTCAATCCTTCACTCACGCAAGAAGTTTTATCAGGGCAGAAATCCAGACATGTCAAACCAAATGACAACGTACGTACCTCTCTGAAACTTCTAAATACAACTCACAGCTTTTTCCAAAGTCTCCTCTGCAAGCCAGTGGATTTCTCCAACTCCACTGTCAGCAGTGACACGCGTTTCCCCGCTCGTGACGACTCCTCTCAAGGAAACCCCCGTTATATTACCACAGCCAACTTTGAGTCCATGATGAACATCAATGCTCCATTTGCTAGGAAGTTCAATAAAACCAAGTAATCCGATTACTTTCGTGACTTGATTGACCAAAACCTTTAGTCTCGTGCCGGGTGGCTGGTGCGCAGATGACTGTTTTGTATGCGAGAATGGTGTTTAATTAGCAGCTTTGAACCTGCAACCTCTATAACAAGTTCTACTGCTAAAGTTGACAACTGTTGAGGTTATGTGGTTTCTGAGACAAATTTCTTTCTACTGGAAAGTGGATCTATCAAGCTAATCCATATGTTATAGTAACGATCATTTATTCACATATAATAAAACAATTTATGGTTTACAGACATTGTGCCTCATTTTTACTGGATCCGGTTTGCCACTTTTGCTTGATAGTATGAGTAACTTGAAATTCGTCGAATAATTTCTAGACGAGCTTTATTATGCTCATAAGTCAGTTGAGAAATGCATCTTTGGCATAGAGAATGTGCTTAAACAGAGGAAGCCGCCTTTCAACTTGAGCTATACAGGTTGGTGTTGCCACTTGGAAAAGACCAGAAAGTGCCTTTGCAACCAGAAATATTAGATCAACCAGTAATTAGCACGTACCTAGTTGTGCTGACAAGTCTTAGGGATTTCTGATCATTCGGGCGGCGGCGGCGGCGGCAGTCTTGTTAGTTTTTCAGTTGCAAAATGGTTATTACGAAGTGACCATTTGTATGCACACCCAACCCCCTCCGTGTATAGAAGCTGCAGTAATTCGCCATTCAACCCAAACCAAAAGAAAGAAAGGAGAAGGAAAGAAAGAAATCATCTGTGACCGTGCATTAGAAAGATTTTGGTCCTCTTTCCTGCTATAGCCAACATTGCTAAGCTGCTCGAACAATTTGTATTTATACGGCATAAGTTTTGTTGTGTTATGTGTTTGTATTGAACATGCATAAAATTTGATGCTAACATGTTATTTTCATAAAGACACATGTATATAACAACACATAAGACACTCATATGTCATGTGTATGTTGTGCCCGGTATGTGTCAGGGCACTATATGGACTTATTATGATTCAGGTCACCTTGGCCTGTCATCAAACATTTTATATACAAATTTACTGTCAGAATGATAGCATTATAACCTATGAATTACATTTCACACACACACACAACTCTGAATCGACTCATTCCATATGGTGTGTAATCTATAGAATTTCTATATGCGGTAAGTTCGAAGCCTTCGGTCCAAAATTTTGTGGTCGGTTTTATGAAATTATGAATCCTTCTCTTAAATTATGCTTTGTTAAAGACCGTTTTGTTGGGCACATCAACATATCGTTCTTTATTGTTTATATCCATGCTCCATGCTCGTTTATGTCTGCCTTTGTCGCTAATTGTACCATCAATTATGATTTGTCACTACTAATAGGGGCATCTGTCGCTAGTTGCGCCATTGATTATGATTTTGTCACCACTTCTAACAGAGGCATTGATGCAGGTCTTGATCTCCTTCAGATGTTGTCCTCCGTCGATCTGGTTGCGAACGGTTTTGAGTGGTTTACATGGAGTATGAGAGTTGTTGTGTGGATCTCAATGGGTTGTTGGATGCTACTGAGGCCGAGCTACCTGCAAGGGAAGTCCCGGGACAGGAAACCACCGTAGGACCCTCTGACGATCAAGTTAGTACCGTGGAATGAGAGCAGAGTAGTGGCGTATTAGAATGAGTTCGTCTTACCTGAGTCGTCTGAAAGAGGGGTTTTATATAGCGGTCGTATGGAGCGAGCCGGTACGAGATCCTCGTCATTCGTTACGCGCCTGCGTTATGCCCGCGTCGATGGTGGGATCTGTCCGTTAATGGCGGGATACGCTCATCAATGAGGGGACACGCCAGCATGAGACGCGGAACGTGAGACGGCGGATATCTCGCGTTGGCGAGATACACGGAGCCGTTGCGGGATCGCTTGGGCTCCGCGCTCTCGGTTGATCGAGGAGGCCGAGGAAGCTCGGCTCGACGAATGGCTCGGAGACGAGCCGGGAGGCCGAGGAATCTCAGCCTTGCAACAGCTCGGAGATAAGCAAAAGGGGCGTAAGTTCGGCTGCTGGATTGCTTGCGGGCAAGAAGTAGGGGTGTAAGCTTGGAGACGAGGTCCGAGAAAAGTCCCCAATGTAACACACTGGTTCTACCTCCGCAGCTCTCAGAAACCTAGCGGGCTTACGCGGATGACCCGTCATCCGCTACGTGTCGCGATATGAGAAATTCTCACTTATGAGTATCATCAGGCATTGAAAATTTTCTGTTGCACATGACCAAACCATCACAATCAGTTTTATCTCATCTTATGCTTTATGAGAACTATCTCAGACATGTTACGAATACGTATTTTAAAAAAGCAAGTCACATAGATTTTACATTATTTCAACTTAAATTGCAAGAATGAATTAGAACGAAAAGGCATACAACAAAATTTGTTAAGCTGTTGCATGTTTTTTTTATATCTCACCCCAAAAACTTCAATATTTCAAAATTTTACCCGTAAAAACCAATATTTCTAAATTTCCCTCGTAAAACCTTGAAGTTGTTCAAAAAATGTTCCTCAAGTTAGTTAAACCAAGCATTTGAATAAAATATGCATCGCCTTGAGTTAACTTCCGTTAATTGGCTTAATAAAAGACGAAAATGACCCCAAAAGGCCATCTTCTTCTTCCTCTAATGTTACAATTGGGGCTAAGGTTAGGCTTTCTTCTTAATTTCAAATTTGAGCTTTTCTTTAGATAAAAATTAGAGCATTTCATCTTTATCCATTTCTTGTGTGTTGATACAAGAGAGATTGTGTTCGTTCTTAATATTACATGAAAACCCTAAGTAACAAAAATAAGGGGGAAAACACTTTAATGCAAAAATGATGTATTAAATCAGAAATTAAACTGTAAATCCGGAGCAACTCTACAACTATGTGAAGAGCTCGAAGTTCAGATCTTAAAGATTGTAGGAAGAGAATGTGGCAATTAACCCTAGTTAAATTCTAATGCAAAATATGAGAACATGGGTATTTTTGGTTGAAGTAGTTGTTTTAGGGACGGAATTTAGAAATATGGAATTTTAGGGTTGAATTTTAGAAATATTGAAGTTTTGTGAGTGGGATATAAAAAAACCTAGTAAAAAAATATATCTGAAAATCCATAACTAATTTCTTAAATCATATCTGATCTTTTAAAGTAATAAATCGATAACAAATTAAAAGGTTGAAGCCTAGTATTTCTAGATTACAGAATATACAAATCACTTTTATATCTTGGTTAGAGGCCCTCTTCATTTCTTAAAAAAAGAAAGAAAAAATGAGAAAAATCCCGATCTCTCAAACCCTTCACATCTTCTCTCTCATCTCTCAAGCCCTCCATGCCGTCTCTTTCTTCTAAAAAACAATTAATTGTTTATCTAGAACCTTTCATATCATCTCTTCACTCACACACACACACACCGTCTCTCTCTTCTCCCAAATAATTAATTGTTTAATTAACACGTGCAACGCGTGTGCACAAATTCTAGTTATTATAATATAAATGGACTTGATTAGATTCTCCATTCTCCATTTTGTAAAAACAAAGAAAAAAGAAGAAAATTTCTCCATTCTTAAGGCGTTTACGTCATCAAGAAAGAATAACACGACAATAAAGTATTGTTCATTTGAATTCTAAAAATTTAATCCCTAGAAAGATAAGATAAAAGGGCTTTCTACACAAAGTTTTACCCTAACATATTACAATTTTCTAGATTTCTCTTAAAGTTAACTTTTTACATGAATGTCTTTCTTATTTAAAGTTATTCAATGCACATCCACTAAAGTATGTAGTATTATCTTTCTAGAAGTTTCCATAACCTTGCATTTTTACTCTAAATTTTTTAAATTATCTTTTAATATTTTTTTGCAATATATTTGATAACTCAAATACCACGCATATATTGACATTCAAATTTATGTTTTTTCTGCAAAAACTAACTGAAAGAACTTTGAAGGATCCATTAATTTAACTAACAATATGATAATATCGCTCCATAATTTCGATTACAAATACCACAAAAAGTGAACTAACACATGCAACGCACGTGCAAAAAACTAGTATTATACCATGCAAATACCCTTGATAAGGTCCCCCTCCCCAAAAGAAAGAGGAAAAAAGAAGAAAAAAATCCTCACTTCTCAAACCCTCCATAATCATATCTCCCTCTCCTGCTCTCGCTCATTATAAAAAAACAATTAATTGTTTAATTAACACCTGCAACAAATTCTTGTATCAGTAGAGATGAGAAATTAAAATAATATAACCTAAGTTTTTTTTTATTACAGAACATGCTAATCTCTTTGTTTCTTCACGTCATATAAACTTTACTCGTTGCAACTCCCTGCCGAACGCACTAGTTTTTAGAATTTAAAAATATATATTCTTAAAAATTGAAACTCTGCCAGGCACATAGTTTGATAAAATTTTAACAAAAAATTAGATTTTAGAAAAATCTCTACTATTATAATGCAAGGAAAGCAAGGAAGGAGGGACGCCACATAGCACTCTCACGTTTATTTTAAATTAATGTTTTATTCTTAAATGGTCTACGTCTTTTTTACACGTGTGATGCTGTTGATATATATTAAAATTAAACAAACAAGATTTAAAATGATTTTTAGTTAAGATAATAGATACTTTGAAAACTTTTAGTTAAAAATAGCTAAAACATCACATTGAACTTTGAAATAATAAATCAGAAAAAAAAACATTTTAAGAATTCTTATGCTTTTTAAAAAATATTTAAAAAAGCATAATTTTTCAAATATTCTAAAAAATAAAATATTTTTTAGTTAAGAAAATAAAAATATTCATATCATACTTTTATTTTAATACACACTTGTATCATGTGCGAAATACTAGTTTAATTAATAATAATTCAAATCATCAATTATCTTAAAAATTAGCTATAACCAAGCTTCAAAGTAAAACTATCCTACCTAAAAATCTTCAAAAATCTTTTTATAGTTTCAAGTATCTAATAAATATTCACACAGGTAACTCATCTCTCTCTTATATATATTTCTTTCATTTTAGGAACAAATAACACTTTCACCAAAACCCAAACCCTAATCTATCTCTGAAAGCTGAACCTCAATGTCTCAATCCTGCTGCAGGTTCGTAACACCCCCTCCCAAAATTTTACTTTCAATATGTACCATAAACCATGTAAATTGGGGGGTTGGGGGGGGGGGGGAGGGGATGAGGAATAGTTGATTGTACCATGGTATTGAATTGAAGGCTAGATTGATGACTCGTTGGTAGATCACAGTTTGGCTATAATAAGGTTTCACAAAGTTTAGGCTTGATTGACAACATATATAGTCTTAAAACTAAGGTTTTCAGTCAAAAAGAGGACTTAAAAAACAGAATAGCTTGAAATTTTTTTAAACTCCAGCCTTTTTGGAGTGTAAAGAATGGTTTTTCTAGTCCTCAAAACTTGTTAAAACCGTTGTTTGGAAAACATTTTTGATTGCCAAACTAGATCCGGTTACCAATTTTAGAGTACAGACCCAAAACCCAACGAAACAATGCATGGTTTTGGAAACCGTAACTCAATTGCCAAATGAGGCGAATTAAGGGTGTTACCGAAGACCACGATATGTGTGTGTGTATATGGTTTTAAATTTGTAAGGCCTTATGTCTTTGATCTCAATGTTAGAATATAAAATTATTTCCTTTTAGCCTTCGTCGTAACTTTGTAATTTTGGTAAAGTGGCATAAATTAACCTTTAAAATGGTATCACACAGATAAGCTGTGATTAAATCTCGCTAGATCCTTACCAAAAAGGGTTTGGTGCAAAAAAGCACATCTATATATAGTTTACCCCATGACCCATGTAGCACTTATTCTCCCTTAAGTAATATATGAGATCAAACACCCCCTCTTTTTGTCGATCCAAAACTTCAGTAACACTTAAATCTCGTACTAAACAACATAAACAAGGCCTTGATTTAATTTAGACAATCATGTGAGCTTCTTAAAATTAAATTTGAGCTTTTTAAAGGTTTTGGTCAATGATTAGAGGGGTTGTTTGCTCTACTTAATCATTTGAGGGGATATAAGTGCTAACACCGGGCAAATTCCAGGGACGTTTCGTGAACGAGCTAAAATTGGGTTATATATTCACAATAAATGCTTATTATTGATAGATTATTGTTACAGCTAATCCTGTTGGATTATATTTCTACAGGAGTCTAGATACGATCGTTTTATATATGTGTGTGTGTGTGTACAGGGTATGAGTAGGCTAAAATTCATGAGAGGGAAACATCAAACTTTCAGCTGTTTGCGGACAACTACGTACCTATATTTCTGTTACAAAAAAGCACCATCAACAAAGCAAAGTGTAAATTATTCGCATGCAAAGTTTTTAATATGATAATCATTTCTCAGCATGCATAATTCCAAGGTACATTGGATTCCCTGTGCATCTAACGGTGATCCTGCCCATCCTGATAAAGTGATCAATAGGTTCCGTCGTTTCATTTTCTGGCATGGCTTCGATGAAATATCTCAACCATGTCTTTTTGTTCGTATGGGAGCTGCGTGCGATTTGTTGTCCGGTCAGAAATTTATAGATTATATTAATTTTATAGGTACGGATTATTCGAAATAATATTTTCAATCATTCGTTCTAAACAGAGAAAGAAATGATTTGCATGCAAAGTTTTTAATAATATTTATTTAATTTTGGATGCAGGGTCGGTATTGAAGGAAGAGCGTCAGATGTCTGATCGAATTACTTTGGTGATCGATGCTCTTCACATGAATCCATTAACAATTCCGGTATACTTGACGATGTCGTCCTTGACCTGTTTACAAGAGGAATATCTGGGGTTCTTTGAAAATATATTTATAATTAGAATCTCTCCTTCGACCCAAATGATTGTCGAGGCTTTAATGGATGTAAGTCTACTGTTTGTTGTTGCCTATATTAGTTTCATTAAGGATTTAAAAAAGAAAAAAATAACTAACAAACAAATAAGTTGTAGCACTATTTTCTTTTATATATATTGTTTTTTTGCAAAAATTATAATAATTTTGTGTAACAGGATCTAAAGCCGAAAACAAGAGAAAAGCTGCGAATCATAGGGGAAAGACATGAGGACGTCGATGCATTCTTATCTCAGAACATAAAACCTATTCCAAATTGCTTTCGGAGCTTACAAAAGGTTCCACATTATCTTTGGAGCAGATGCACGTGTTCTTTCTGCGAGTGGTATGAAGAAATCTCGGAAAAGAATTTATCAAATTATATATACACGAACAAAGTAAAAGCGAAAGAATATGCGGTAAAATTTTATATATGTTTGGCAGCAGTATCGTTTGTAATCATATTGCTTTTACGTAATGCATCAGCATTTTTTTGGAGTTCGGATCTGTAGTTTGAAATTTTAAGATGCGAGCTTTATGTAGTATCATTTGAATTTTGAATGGTGATGAATTTTATGTCAGTTGGTCTTTATTTTTTTGTTATCTTTGTCACTATCCTTGCATGCAAAAAATACTAGCACTAGCTACAAAGATGGATTAAAAAAAAATTATCCAACAAATCAGGACCATTCAACGTACACCGCTTTTTTAAGGAGTTAAAATCAAAAGGTCCTTATTTAACCGCAATTTTAAGTAGCAATTAATATCAAAAGATATTTTATCCAACAAATCTGGACCGTGCAAATTTAACCGTTACTTTAAAAAGCGGTTAAGATCCAACGGTTTATATTTAACCGCTTCTTAAAGTAGAAGTTGATAATTAATATCACACCTTTACTTAAGTAATTTTTTTTCTACCGGTTGAGCAACACATCATCTTTCAATTTTCGAGCCTAGAGATCGCCAGAGCCCTCTGCTTCTTCTTCAACGAATTTTTTTCAAATGATCTGTCTATTTTGGAACATTAGCTTCCTTCAGAATACGTCTGCTTCTTCCTCAACGACGTTTTTCAAAGCGGTTATGGTAAATTTTTTACTTCTAAGTTTACATATGCTAGAATGAAGTTTAATCTAGCGTATGATCAGTGGAGTATCCTTGATTTAGAAGTAGAAGAAGAAGGAATAGTAGTTGTAACGATCCTGAAAGTCCTATACAAATGTATTTTGTTCAACGTATAGAAAGGAGTGTTTCAGCCTGACTAGAAATTATAAGTTAAATTTGTTTAATAAAAATAAGAAGAAGGAATAGTGATCCTGAAATCCCTATACAAATGTAATTTGTTCAATGCATAGAAAGAAGTGTTTCAGCCCGACTAGAAATTATAAGTTAAATTTGTTCAATAAAAATAAGAAGCAATTTGCAACTTATTGGTTAAGCCTCTCCACTGCTCTTTTTTAGCCCGTAAGTTTGAATCCCATCAGTCCCGATTATCTTTAATATTTTTTTCTTTTCAATTTTTCGGAAGTTCAAGAGTTGCACGTGCAATACACGGAGAAACGAAAAGTTTCAGAGAAAACAAACTGGAGAAATGAGGAGTTAACACGAATTAAAACACATAGCCCAATCCTCGAGACACGTCGCTTGTAGGGTTCCTAGGCACACCCAAGAGGTTCTACAACTGATCAATCATGTCCAATTCAAAATTTTCTATGTACCGAAGAACCCTAAACTAGATCGTTACTAGAGGTAAAGGCGAAACTACAAGCAAGTTAACAACTTAACTAAAAAGTGAAAGGGGCTACAACCATTGTAGATCCAGTTCTCCACTTCCTTAGCTCCTTAATGACGTCCCTCCGTTGCGATCATCGGATCCCGGACTCTAGCGATGGTTTCGTCGAAGAAATGATCGGGCTAGGTCGTCGACTTCGATGCCGAAGATGATCTACGTCGAGGCAACTCAAGATCAAGCTCTATCTTCACTTGGTCAAAAAACTTGTGAAGATAACACACTCTACTACATGGAAAGTGGTAGAGGATGAAGAAATAGGATGTGGGTTCACTTTGGATTTGGATTTCTCACTTGGATTCATTACTTGATAATTTTCAAGCAAGCTTTCTTTTTCTTCATCAAGAAGAAGAAGAAGAAGAAAAGAATAGAAAAAGAATTAATGAATAATAATAAATCAAGTGATCTTATCATAATGTAACCATGGGTGAGGCTAACACATGTAGAGAATAAACTAGGGTTTAGGTTTAATGGTTAGGTTAAGGCAAAAGACAAAATGGTTAGACTTATCAAAGCTTCATGAAGCTTCAAGAATACAACAAAGAAAGCCACCATATTTGTTTTTGCCAAAATGAATAAAGAAAATAAATAAAAACAAATTAAAACCTAACCATTAACCTAAAGATGGTTTAAAGCAAACATACACCCAAGTTTACATGTATCATCAAACAAGATACAATCTAGTGCACAAAAATATATCACATATACTACTTGTGCACATCAAGTGAGAAAATCCATCTTAAGTGAACAAATACTAGTTAATGTAAATTAATATATCAAATATATAATTATACATCAAATCATTAAATCAACACTTGATTTAATGATCCGGTCATATCGCATATAACCGACTAATATCAAGTGTATCAATGTATCGAATTAACACTTGATTCGGTAACCCGGCTATATCATATATAACCGTCCAATGATACAAATCGCGAGAATAGAATACAGTATCACATACTGGTATTATTCTCGGTCCCGCACATATCTCATATGCGCTCCTATTTCGTTTCGCTTGAGCCAGGAAAGCTCTGTGTAGGACTCTAAAGACTCGTCAATACGCCGGCAGCAGGTGATGATCATATCAAACACCCACAAGCCGCAAGCGGTCTGCTAAACGTAACGGCCACCCGGGTATTGAGCGATCAGAAGATCAACGAGCAAGCCCACTCACACTCCTGTGAATCCAACCAGTAACACTTACCGTACAGTCCGGTCTGTTCGTCTGATATGTCGCATATCTCGCCTAGGGGTGGTAAACGTCAGACCCCAGTAGCTTGATAAGTCATGCCGATATAAGGTCCATAACAAGCGTGAAACTACTGATAACTCTTACCAGTAAATCACTGCAACCCTGGCCAGGGATTTCCAGTTATGGCCAGTCGAGCATAGCGCAACATCAACCCCCAATACCGGGAGAGACGAATCCTCTCCTATCGCTCATTGCCTCCATGTGAATCGGGACTGTACCCAAAAACCACCTGTTTGCACGACTCAATAGAGCCGTGGTAGGGTGGAAATCAAAGCACAGTGGGAGACACACAAGACTCTATGACGATCTCGGGTCAACAGACTAAGCTGTACCAGTGTCACCAGAGAACTGCCATCTGACGTGAGGTATAATACCATCTGGGAGTTCTCGGCGAGTCCGTTCAGTGTACCCAGTCATCACTGAGCATCCGCATACCATCTCTGATGTCAAACACCAATGGCTATGGGATCATCCATCGCCCATCACATGGGTCAAGAAGATATACGCTAGTCTACTCTGGAATATCGATGCCCCGTCTCGATATTCCCACGACTAGGAACATTGAAGGATGTACTCATGGACTACCCAGGCCCCACTAGTATGATCTACATCATAGTCCTGGAAGTCGAGTACACATCCTAAGGGCTTTATCAACATGTAATAGAGAGACAGAAAGTATACATGTTAAGATAAAGAGCAACCAGATAGCGTACTATCATGTCGAGCAAGAAAGTCCTACCTATATATGTCCCAGCATCCACTACAATATACATCCAATGTACAATAATGGCCTCTAGGGCATACATATAACTAACAATCTCCCACTTGCACTAGGGCCATCTGTAGCAGTGGTTGCAGTATCTAATACTCAACCATCCCATATGAGTCTCTCTCTGGGAAAAAGCCTTTGTGAGTGGATCCCCCGTGTTGTCCTCTGAGTCTACTCTCCTAACCTCGATCACCTTGGAGATAAACTATCTCCATGATCAGGTGATGCTGCCTCAGAATATGTCTGGGTCACTGATGGGACCAGGGTTCCTGGGCCAAAGCCTCACTTCCATTGTCACACAATGGTAGGAACCTAGTTCATCTCATGAACCAATATACACCCAAACTGCCTCTTTGGTAGTATCTTTAATAGCGATGTTACCAGCCTTTATCGTCTAGTTTGCCACGGTATCTAGCTTGGAACTCTTCCAACATACAGTCCCTCTACTGAGGGTAAAGACAATGCCTGCGACTGACATTCAGTCATACTTATTACCCTGGAACCTTTTCCAGTGATTCTCCCCAGGATCAACTGATACCATTTCACTACAACTAGTGAGAATTCTAACATCCATTTAGATCTATCTTATAGATCCAAAACCCAGGATTTAGGAGGTATCACATTTATCCTATATGGAGAATCCTTGTGATAAGAGGAGATTGACCGTGTGTAGTATAGGAAACTCTTTTCCTATCAAGAGTATGTTGTCCACGTACAATACGAGGATAACCACCTTACTCTCCACTACCTTTTTGTATATACAAGGTTCATCTACCATTTTGATGAAGTCAAACACTTTGACTACTACATCAAAACAGACGTTCCAACTCCGCGATGCCTGCTTTATCCTATAAAGCAACTTGCACATGTTTCCGCTGCTCCCACTGTTTACGAAGCCCTCTGGCTGTGTACTTATAGACGTTCTCTTCTAAATCATTATTTAGAAAAGCAGTCATGGCACCCAACCACCAGATATCGTAGTCATGGTATAT
The DNA here is from genome assembly GCA_030015575.1 of Agapanthus africanus. Taxonomy (NCBI): domain Eukaryota; kingdom Viridiplantae; phylum Streptophyta; class Magnoliopsida; order Asparagales; family Amaryllidaceae; genus Agapanthus; species Agapanthus africanus. The sequence goes on from CM057345.1 coordinate 565,428,367, forward strand.
AGCAATGGCAAGTAGGATCCGGATGAACTTAAGTATAGAAACTGGAAAAGGTTTCATCATTATCCACGCCTGGTCGATGACGAAAACCTTTAACATGTCTAGTTTTGAAAGTCTCAACTTTTCCATCTACACCAAGTAATCTTCTCAAGATATACTTGCTCCTGATGGGGATTTAACCTTTCGGATATAGCAACCAAAGTCCATACTTTGTTGGTGTATGTTCCCCTCCGAATGGCGGCGTCGACTGGGCGTCTCGCCTGAGATTCGGGGCAGATGCTAATTGGTGCTATCCGTCCACCTCTCCGAAGATGCCAAGTTGATTTATGGCACCATGTATCGAAGGTTTGAACGGATGCGTCCGATGTAGCAGACTTCGTCTGATTCCCCCTCGCTTGAGGGGTTTTTTGATTGTGGGGACGCTCTTCCTTGCAGGTGCAAGCCCCTGCAGTTAATTACGCTACCGCGTCGCGGTAACAACTTTCTCCTTCTCCAGATGGTCACTTCGTGTCGTGTGTGTTTATTTTATATTTTGTTGCCCGTGGATTGTTTACGGAGACCGAGTTATGTCGTCGCCCGTAGGGTGTGGACTAGTCCAAATCCGTATTATCTTAGATTTGGGTTTGGGGGTTTGGTTTGAGGATACGTTAGCCATATTTGAGGCTAAGATCAACTCAAACGTTTGTTAAGGATACGTTAGTCTAACTTGAGACTAAGATCAACTTAACGGGATCGTTTAGATCCGACAAAAGAGCATTTAGGCTCCATTGTTCCAGTTTAGGGACATAGTGGTCCATTGCATGTATGGCCGTCGGGACCCGTTACCTCTCTGACGACGTTGAAGGATTACAACGACAGGTGTCAAAGGAGTTCCGAGATGTACTCTTGAACCAAAGTTGATTGGAGGGATTCATAGTCCAGTCTGTTTGAAGGTTTAAGGATACGTTAGCCATATTTAAGGCAAAGATCAACTTAAACGGGATCGTATAGATCCGGCAAAAGAGCATTTGTGGCTCTATTGTTCCAGTTTAGGGACATGGTGGTCCCTCTCCAGTTTAGGGACATAGTGGTCCATTGCTAGTTTAAGGACATTGCGGTCCATGGGTAGTTTAAGGACATTGCGGTCCAATGTTAGTTTTAAGACATCTCGGTCAAGGTTAAGGACGTCGTAGTCCATGGGTTTAAGGACCCCACAGTCCACTGTTAGTTTTAAGACATCTCGGTCAAGGTTAAGGACGTCGTAGTCCATGGGTTTAAGGACCCCACAGTCCATTGTTAGTTTTAAGACATCTCGGTCAAGGTTAAGGATGTCGTAGTCCATGGGTTTAAGGACCCCACAGTCCATATCAATGTGTGGTCATCGGGACCCGTCACCTCTTTGAAGACGTTGAGGGATTACAACGCCAAGTATCAAAGGAGTGAAGAGATGTACCCTGGAACCGGAGTGGATTAAATAGTCCTTGGCCCAATTTGGGATCAAGACCAATTAATTATGTTATGAGCCCATTAGCCCAGTTAATTACGAATTGAGGACTTATGGCCAGCTTGGGCTAAGTCCAATCATGTCTGGAATATTGGCTTCCTGTTGGTCCATTGAAGGAGAGACTTTGTCTCTGACCATTTAGCCAATTGAGCCAATACCTAGTGTTAAACACTAAAGACCAATCAGTGTTGAACACTGGGAATGAGATTGATAAGTCAGTGTTTAACACTAAAAGATAGTTGGTGTTAAACACCAGGAACAACGCCTTCAAATTAGTGTTAAACACTAAAACAGATCAGTGTTAAACACTGGCAATAAAAATCTCAAATTAGTGTTGAACACTAGGGTAATCAGTGTTGAACACTGCAAATAAAGTTCTTTGATTAGTGTTGAACACTAAGGCCAAACAGTGTTTTAACACTGGATTCAGGGGTTCCAATTTAGCGTTAGACGCTGAGGCAAGAGGGGTCACGTGGTAGCACGTAAGGGCGCCCTCCCTTCGTTTGTTCTGCTGAGAAGATCGCATCTTTTGGAGCATCACGTGTCATCACGTGACGGGTGTTTAAATGGAGTATGTTAAAGCCTCTGCCAAGGGTCACGTGGGTCACGTGAGGCACTGCCTCAAAGGGGCTTTTCTGTAGATCTTTTTGGGGGTCACGTGGTGACACGTGACCCTGTATGTTGTTTAGAAGATCTATTAATCCCTTTCAAGAATTAAATTCCTCGTAGGGTTGAACCCTGACAATAATTTCAGAGGAATTAAATTCCTACTTCCTTTTGAAGAGTTGAACTCTGAATTTCCTGTAGGAATTAAATTCCTCATATATGTGAAGAACTGAATAGGGTTAAACCCTAATAAAAGCTTTGGGGGATTAAACTCCCACTCTCTATTAAAGAATTATTCTGGGGAATGAGATTTAAGGGAATTAAATTCCTGTTGTTTTAATAGAACTAAGTTCTTAACTAGGGTTAAGCCTTGATTCTTTTCATTCTGAAGGAATTAAATTCCCATAACACAGGGTCAAACCCTAATTTTATTTTAAAGGAATTAAATTCCTATAGTTCTGCGAGAATTAAATTCTCGTGCTTCCATTCCCTCTCTATGCTTTGGATCTGCATGGCAGGATCTCAACCCATTGAGAATTAAATTCTCAACTCAAGAGGAGATGTGCACTTTACAGATCCTCCACCAAAGAGAGAACTATGTTCTCCTGTTTTATATCAGAGTTAAACTCTTTTGAGAATTAAATTCTCTTTTCTTTTAAAAAGCCTTCCCTTTCTTACCTAGGGTTTTCTTTTGCAGAAGATCCAAATTCTTCCAAAGTATCAAGGCTCTCTTCTTTTTTTTTTTGTATCGATTCCTTTCTGCATATATATATCTTTTGTGTGTCTCTTGGCTCCTATTTATAGGAGAAGCAGCCGAGTCAATTAGTTTTTGATGAATCTTTCATTGAGAGATTTGATTTGCATCCATCATTCGTTTTGGACCTTTGGATTATTAGGTGAATTTTATTCACCATTGGATTCTAAATCCAGAGATTCTCCTTTGTTATTTTGTTTAGATTTTACGGGGAAATCTTTCCAAATTCCAGATTTTCCCATAGATAGATGATATTTAATCACCTTTAAATCTTTAATTTAATCGGTTGCTTTAGAAAGATTTAAGAGGTCCTTTTTTTTTAGAATTTAATTCTGTTAACAGATAGGCTTTGAAAGCCGGTCACGTGTGGCCACGTGACCCTTGGTCACGTGTGGGCACGTGACCCCCTTGGAACGAGCCCTCTTCTTTCTTTCTGCGCTCTGCTTTCTGTTCACTGCTTAGCTGTCACGTGCCACCACGTGACCCCTGGTCACGTGTGAGCACGTGACCCTGGTCTGGAGCCTTTTTCTTGATTCAATCAGGGAATTGAGTCTGCCGCTTTTGAGTGTCACGTGCCAACACGTGACCCTGATCACGTGGGAGCACGTGACCCTTTCTGAAGCCCTTTTCTTCGATGTAGTTGGGAAACTGAATTTGCCTTGCCGATACTTTTAGATGTCACGTGCCAACACGTGACTGCTGGTCATGTGTAAGCACGTGACCCTTTTCTGAAGCCTTTTCCGCGAGCTTTCCTGATTTTAAATCAGAAAAAAAATGCCCCCACAGCGTTGTTCTCACGTGTCCGCACGTGAGTGCAACGCTGTCCCCTTTTGTGACCGTTGGATTCCTCTAGGGATTTGGGGAGATGAAACGTTTCCATCACCTCCTATAAATACTCATGTTTCTTCAGAAGAGCCTTCACTTTGCTCATCTTCTTCTTCTGAGAACTTTTTCCCTTGAGAATTTAATTCTTGCTTCCAGAGCCCAGTTCTCTGTCTTGAAACAATCTTCAAAATTTAACTCTGTTCAGGTGACCCTTTTTTTCTCAGGTAATGTTCTTGGACAAACAGTGAATTTTCACATTCCTTTGGATTTTAAATTCAAAACAAGGGTTTTTACCCTTTTTCAACAAGGAACCCATTTTTCTTCAAGTTTTTCCATAAGAACAGGAAACCGCCTAACCTTCGAACTATAGATCTCTTAGGGTTTAGATGATCTTTGGGGAGATGATGATGGCGTTTCAACTCCATGGAATTTAATTCCATCCAAAAATGTTTCTGGGAATTTAATTCCCTTCTCTTAATAAGGAATTTAATTCCAATGAAGAACTCAGTTTCTTCACACGGAGGCTTCTTGGGGTCTCTTGACCCGAGGTTGTCCTTCTGCAATTAATGAAACAAGAGCTTTATAATGATGTCTTCTGTGGGAATTTAATTCCTTTGATCTTGTTGGATCCATTGTAGAGCCCGAGACAGATCCTGTTGGGAGAATGTGTAGGGTTACCATTCTTTATTTAATGAGGATATTCCCTTTGTTTTGTTGTAACTATTTGGTCTCATTATTAATGAGCCGTCATCCTGATTCTGTGGGGCCCATGTGTTTTGTAGCCAATGGTCCCAGAAAAATCTGCTGTTGCTTTCTTTAACTAGTCTTCATGTTCATGCATGGATATATATCGCTGACTTTGCTTTTAACGGTCTTCTTTTATTGGATTTTAGGTGCGATGGCTTCTGTTCCGTGCTTTCCCTTTTCTCGCTCGGAGGCTGCTTTTCCTCAGTCACCATCTGATAAGGAAGCGATGGCAATGATCCGGGCCCATGACCCGAACCGCACCAACCTTCTTCAATGGGGATCTTGGTATAGTCAGATTATTCAGGATCGCCGGAGTTTTCTTTGCGCGGTACCGACGGAGCCCGCTTTCCCATTCTTACCGATGGACCCTCCGAGGACGGTTTTTGCTGTGGAAATGCCCAACTGGACTCCAACGGGGAGGCTTGAGCCTTCGACGACCGGTATTCCGAACCATCCGATCCCGGCCATAGACATCTTGGGGCGGCGTATCTGCCAGGGTGAGGCCCACCCGTGGGGGAAAATTTATAAGATAGGGCTTACTCCTCGACACCCTACGGGCTACCTTCTCTGGTCTCGCTATATCCTTTCTGCCCATCGTGCGCGGTTGCAGAAATTCGGGCTTTATCAGGCAATATACGCGTCACTCTTCCATTATAAGTCCTCGCATGTCTGGTGGGTCAAGGCATTTTTGAACCAATGGAATCTTCCCACCAACACTTTCATTCTAGGAGATCGCGAGGTCTCGATCTCTCTGGCCGAATTTTATGACATCTCGGGGTTGCCAATCAGGGGTAGTCTGTACGAGGAGTTGCTGCCTTCTGACGAGTACATTTTTGAACCCGAGCCCGCCCCAGTTGACGGCCTGTCTGCTGAGAATGCCGTCCGCCATAAGCATCCCAGTTTAATCAAGGCGCTAGGTATCTTCGACTGATTATTCACCGAATCGGAAGAGCAGGGTGTTACTTTCAAGAGCTTCATTGCTCGTTTCCTTCGCGAGGACACCTTATCGAAGACAGCTCCGAAGTTTGCCAACATTGGAGACCCCTTTGGGTTCGGTCCGAAGAAGCTGCCGACCACTGAATCGGATTTACCTCAGTACTACATCCCTATTATGTCGCCGATATCTTTTGAATCCATTGCTGTTCCAGGTATGGAAGAGGAGACGCTCTTCGTGGGGTTTGTTAGTGTTTGGCTCAGTTGGTTCGTTATCCCCATGCATAGCCGCTTCATGAGAGCCTCGGTCATCTACCCGGCTCATCGTATTGCTGAGGGGACGCGGCTGGCCATCGGCATTCCGGCCTTGGCGCACCTCTATCATGGATTGGGCACCGCAGCTAATACCTCTACACCCGGCGTGGATGTAGTGAACTTTTCGCTTCATTATTTCATGTCCTGGGTCGAAATGCATGTGCTGGGGGCTTTTGCTATGCATCAGAGGCCCGCGTTTTACGACGCCTATCCTTTCCCGCGACTTGCGATTGGTGGGTGCTTCTGCCGCTGACCCGACTCAATTCGGGGCTATTCGGGTGCTGATTTCTCCTCATGCCGCCGCTGGCGGGCTGGTTTTTAATGATCGGGTCTTGTCTACTCCCTCGGGTCCAGTTCAACAACTCTGGGACCAGTCGAAAGACAACGCACCTTCTTTGAAGCCCCGGGAGGCCGCGCATTTGAATACAATTAGACCGGGCTACTTGGTGTTTCGCCAGGACAGTGCAGCTCTTTTCATGCGGTACAATCCGCATCGATTCGCCCGACAGGTTGGATACGACCAGGGTGTTCCTTTCGAGGCTTTTATAGTCGCCCCGATCCCTTCGCTCGATGCCGTTCGCGATGCCGCTCATCATTTCATGAGGCTGAACACCGGCTCCCGTTTCATGGTCCCTGAAGCTGAGTACATGCCCCGGTGCGTGGGCGCGTTTACGGGCTCGTATCTTCATCGGATCAGCCCAATTATTCTTGAAGAAAGAAGGGTGCTTCTTGGTCACGATGCCCCTCCTCAGGTTTCGGGGGCTAAGCTGCGACCGAGGGTTCCGGTCCGCTTCCCTTTGAGGGAGATTGGCACCGCGCTCATTCCGGGGGAGTCAGGGGTAGACCTTACTCTAACAGCTGGTATGCCATTGGATTCCCGATCGCGGGGTAAACGGGCCCCAGTAGTAGCACCCCTGCCGGTGGCGGCACCGCCCCCTGTGGCGTCGACAATGGCGATGTCATCCTCGGTTGTGGCACCAAGCGAGAGTAATAGGGATGAGGGCGCCGAGGGCGATGTGGGCCGACGCCGCCCTAAGGCTTCGCGAGGGAGGAAGCGGTCATCCTCAGCGACCGGCTCTGGGTCTAAACGGCGGAGGAAAGCGGCCATCAACCTGCTCGATTCTTTGGCGGAGTCTGAGCCTATTCTTGAAGATGAACCATTAGCCCTGCAAGAGTCAGACGCTGGACTTCTCTTCCCGAGTTCGGCTGATGAGGAGGCCGTACAGTTGGCCGAGGCCATACGGCGTTCAAAAGACGCATCTCATAACGCCGAGGTTCCGAAGAAGTCTTATCCCGCTGTAATTTTTTACGAAGACCCTTCGTGGATTCGGCGGCGATTTATCGGTCCTTTGGAGGAATGGGGGGAAAGGGCTTTGAAGCAGGCCGCTTCAGAAGACGCAGCTGACGCACTTTCTTTATGGACCGGTGGTCATGAGTCTACCCTTGAACCCCGGCGAGCCCACCTCCTTGAGAAGGAGCAGCGGCTTGAAGAAGCCATATTGAGGGCTTCTTTGTGTATAGGTACGTTGTGCTTCTTTTGTAGTCTTTCCGATTATTTATGCCCGTGCATATGTATCATTATTCTTATTCGAATCGTGCAGAGTCTTCGACGCTGGGGGAGCTCTCTACGGGCCCATTAAAGCTAAAGCCCGCCGGAATTCTCAATGAGGCCTTGCTTGATGTGGAGGGGGCTGATGAGGCTGCTCCTCTCATGGTAGAGCCTCCAGCGGCGGTTCTTGATCAGGGAGCGCTTGCCCCTTTGGAGGAAGCTCCTTTGGAGGTCTCCGCCCTAACGACCCTTACTGAGGGCGGCTCAGAGGCTGGAAGAGAGGTAGTCGGGACTACTCTTCCTTTGTTGAATCCTGATGTTACGGCGGAGACCGTTGAAGCTGCTATCCCCCCGGCTCAGAATGGGAGGAGCGTTGAAGGTAACCCTCTGCATTTTAATTTAGCAACACTTTCATAGTCTGAACTCTTTTATCTTTCCCATAATTGCGCGGTTTGGCGGCCACTATCGCTGATCTGTCGCCTCGATAGTCATTTCAGCGTTTATTGGAGATGGCAGCTCTGCAGGCGATCTTCCCTCACCGTATTGTCCTTTCCTCCGGGCAAGGTTAGTGTCATTCGCCATTTTTCTTTTACCATAGCATTGTTACTATTTCGCGAAATGACGTTGATGTCTCTTATAGTTTTGGAAGCTGACGATGAGGTCGAGGTTGTTGAAGGGCCAGGGGAACCTTCAGCTCCTACTTGCATGACTCTCGGTGAGTGACATTTTATTATAGTCCCGTTCGTTCTGTGTTTAAGAGTTTTACTAACATTTGCCAAATTTGAACAGCCCTGCCAGTCTCCATGGCTTTGGAATCGCGCATAGTGATGCCGCCCGGCCCTTATGCTTTGCGGGCTTCAGAACGCTTGGCCCAATTGAGCCTTGTCTCCCTATCATCTTTCGTCGAGGAGCTCCGTGCTGGTAGCGCGACCACAGCCGAAGCGTTTGCCGCTGAAGCTAACGGCTCTCTTCCTTTTCTCGCCACCTATCATAGCGAGGAGGTAGTGCGGGTCTGGGTGGAGTTTTGTAGGAAGGTGGAGGCTTGTTTGTACGCTCTCGAATGTTCTTGCCTTTCCTCGGAAGCCGTGGCTGCAAAAGCGGAGTTGCGGGGTCTGATAGCACGATGTGCAGCCAACATGACGTCATGCGAGAAGAGGCTTGGCCGCAAGTTCTCGGAGAGGGAACTAGCTTCTAAGGCGCTGAGCGAGCTTCAGGCCAGCCTCACAGCCAAGGCTAACAAAGCATACGAACTCTGGCGAGTGCTCCAGGAGTCCATAAAAGAGGTGGTGGATCTCGATAAAGCTGCCACGTTCACTCGTGAGAGGGTCGAGGCTCATAAAGCCACCGAGAAAGAGCTCGAAGTTCGGCTTGCTTCGTATCAGGCTCAGCAAGCTCAGGCGGAGGCTCGTCTTCTGGAGATCTTGCGTCATGAAGCCGTGGCTCAGCAACAGAACGATGAGCTAGTAAAATTACTGCACCGCCCGCCGGCTTGAGGATTTGTATCTTTTCCCCTTTTTTGTACATACTCATGAATGAGAGTATCTTTCATTTTTGTTTCTTTCATAAATAGTACTTTGTATCTATTTTGGGTTTATGAATAAAAGTTACATTTTTCCTCTCAATGGTGTGTCCCCTTTTTATTGAATGTATTCTGCGGGTATTCTATCTTGATCTCCTTGTAGGACAGCGATGGCTTAGGATTCAGGGTTAAGATCTGCTTCCTAAGACTTTTGCATTTTATGAGCCATGAGGGTCTCATAAAGAGTTTTTCTCCCTACAGGTCGAGAGGATCCCATAGGTGTAAGTCCTTCTTAAGAATCGTGAAGATTCTTAAGCGGGTTTTCCCTTGAGAGTCGTAGGGATCTCACAAGAGAGTTTTCTTCCTTACAGGTCGTGAGGGCCTGCAAGTACTGGATGTGGTCGCCCTTGTCCGTGTTTCACGGGGCCAGGGGGCTGCTCCAGGTATAGTAGTTTAAAGACGTCGCGGTCAAGGTTAAGGACCTCATAGTCCGTGGATTTAAGGACTCCACAGTCCGATGTTAGTTTTAAGACATCACGGTCAAGGTTAAGGACCTCATAGTCCGTGGATTTAGGGACTCCACAGTCCGATGTTAGTTTTAAGACACCACGGTCAAGGTTAAGGACCTCATAGTCCGTGGATTTAGGGACTCCACAGTCCGATGTTAGTTTTAAGAAATCACGGTCAAGGTTAAGGACCTCATAGTCCGTGGATTTAGGGACTCCACAGTCCAATGTTTGGTTGCAGGGACCAGTCACCTCTTTGAAGGCGTTGAGGAATTACAATGCCAGGTATCAAAGGAGTGAAGAGATGTACCCTTAAACCAAGGTAGAATCCGTAGGGAATCGGGGTGGTTGATCGTTAGTTTTAAGACATCACGGTCGAGGTTAAGGACATCATAGTCCGTGGATTTTAAGGACTCCACAGTCCTGTATTTGCTCTGGATGCTTCACACGGGTTCACTGCCGTGCTTGGCGAGGACCAGGCTCTGCTCTGGGCGTTTTCCGTGGGGTCAAAGAGTGACGTTATCCGCGTTCTACGTAACCAGGAATTTTGCACTAGATGCTTCACACGGGTTCACTGCTTGCCCGGTTAGGACTAGGCTCCGCTCTGGATCCTTCACACGGGTTCACTGCCGTACTCTGCGAGGACCAGGATCCGCTCTGGAGTTTTCCACGGGGTCAAAGAGTGACGTTATCCGCGTTCCACGTAACCAGGAATTTTGCACTAGATGCTTCATACGGGTTCACTGCCGTGCTCGGCGAGGACTAGGCTTCGCTCTGGATGCTTCACACGGGTTCACTGCCGTGCTCTGCGAGGACCAGGATCCGCTCCGGACGTTTTCCACGGGGTCAAAGAGTGGCGTTATCCGCGTTCCATGTAACCAGGAATTTTGCACTAGATACTTCACACGGGTTCACTGCCGTGCTCGGCGAGGACCAAGCTCCACTCTGGATGCTTCACACGGGTTCACTGCCATGCTCTGCGAGGATCAAGATCCGCTCTGGACGTTTTCCACGGGGTCAAAGAGTGAAGTTATCTGCGTTCTACGTAACCAGGAATTTTGCACTAGATACTTCACACAGGTTCACTGCCGTGCTCGGCGAGGACTAGGCTCCGCTCTGGATGCTTCACACGGGTTCATTGCCGTGCTCCGCGAGGACCAGGATCCGCTCTAGACGTTTTCCACGGGGTCAAAGAGTGACGTTATCCGCGTTCCACGTAACCAGGAATTTTGCACTAGATGCTTCACACGGGTTCACTGCCGTGCTTGGCGAGGACTAGGCTCCGCTCTGGATGCTTCACACGGGTTCACTGCCGTGCTCCGCGAGGACCAGGATCCGCTCTGGACGTTTTCCACAGGGTCAAAGAGTGACGTTATCCGCGTTTCACGTAACCAGGAATTTTGCTGATTGTATCCGCATTTCACGGGATGGAGGTTTAACTGTTGGCGATATTTATACCACAGAGCCATGGAACAGGGAGTTGCCGCTGTTCCGCTTAGCTTAGAGTTGTGTCCATTGTTATGAGACGAGTGTTGAAACTATCTCCAGGTCTCCTTTGGCCCGTCGAGACTTGGCTTCTTCTTCTGATGAAACCTGGGAGAGACGGATGATCCCTTTTTGTTTACGCCCTGGATTGTGTACAGGGTGTGATGGAACATCACCTGTAGGGCATAGATTTTATTTTAATTTTATTTCTTTTTCCACGATGCTCTATCGTTTCAGCTTTATATCGCGAAGGTCGCGATTGCCCCATCATTTCGGCTATTTTTCGCGGTGCCCAATCATTTCGGATATCTATTTATTTTCTACTCGCTGCTTTTTATTGTGAGTTGCCCCATCATTTCGGCTATTTTTCATGCATACATTTTTACTTGCTTCTTTTTATTGCAAGTTGCCCCATCATTTCGGCTATTTCGTAGGCATGTGTGGCTTGCTAGCTTTTTCGCCGCAAGCTTGGATTTTAGACACCGATTTCGGCATCAGCACCGCTACAACTAGAATATTGCCAGGAGCGAATCATCATTTGCCTCTGTCGATATTGAACAAAGATGGCTTAGCAAATAGGGTTAAGGGTCCTATCGACCAAGGCTTTTGACTTCATGAGCCGTAAGGGTCTCACAAAGGTATTTCTCCCCACAAGTCGTGAGGATCTTGTAGGTGTATTTTCTCCCCAGGGATCGTGAGGATTCCTAAGTGTATGTTCCTCCGCAAGTCGTAAGGATCCTACAAGAGGGCTTTCTCCTTATGGGTCGAGAGGACCTACAAGGGTTTCTCATCATATGGACATATCCCTAGTCACGGGTGGGACTTTGCTGGGGAAATGTTTATTCGTGCCCGTGGATTGTATACAAGGGTCAGTACCGAGCCTCTTGTAGGGCAGTATCGAAGGTTGTGGGGGATTTGCTTAAGAACAGGTTTAGGTTTCTGCAACTTAAGACTTTCAAATCTCATGAGCCGTGAGGGTCCCATAAGAGAATTCTCCTTACGAGTCGTGAGGGTCTCGCAAGTGTATTTTCTCCTTAGGAATCACGGGGATCACTAAGTGTGTTGCTCCTTTGTGAGTCGTATGGATCTCACGCGGGTGGTTTCTCCTTACAAGGTCGAGAGGACCCTATAAGTGTCTTTTAACGAGGTTGCGCCCTTTCGGGTTTTCACAAACACACGCCGGTAGTCCTGCTGTTTTTACTCACGGAGCCCTTTCGGGTTTTCATCCGTGCCCATTTTGCTTATGGACATGCCGTTTTTTTTTATTCTTTTTCTTTTTTTATATATATTTTTCTTTTTCTCCTTTTTTTATTCATCTCGTCAGCCTAAGGATGCTGCGGTAGTAGTTTAGGGACGTTTCGGTCCGTCGTTAGTTTGAGGACATTTCGGTCCGTCGTTAGTTTAAGGACGTTTCGGTCCATCGATAGTTTAGGGACGTTTCGGTCCGTCGATAGATTAAGGACGTTTCGGTCCGTCGTTAGTTTAAAGGACATTTCGGTCCGTTATTAGTTTAAGGACATTTCGGTCGGTTATTAGTTTAAGGACATTTCGGTTCGTCGTCAAGGGGAAGGTCGGCTGCTGCTTATAAGGTCTGAGCTTAGAAAGATAGCGAGCGGACATAGTCGTCGTCATCTATCATTGACCCAGGCTGTGGCTCATTAAGCATAATATTTCTTTAAGAAGCGGCCGTTTATTGGCCTGAAAGGCCTCCCACCGTGCATGTCCATGAGTAGATAGGCTCCACCCTGGTAGACCTTGTCTATAATGTACGGGCCTTCATAGTTCGGCTCAAATTTTCTCCATTTGGCACGATTGGGGATCATAGATCTTTTGACTACTAGTACGAGTTCGCCATGGCGGAATGTCCTCGGCCTGGTCAATCTTTCGTATGAGCGCGTCATCTTTGCTTTGTAGGCCTTTAGATTTTGTTGCACTATTAGCCGGGTTTCATCGAGGGCATCGAGCTCCTCAAGCCGAAGGCGAGCATTTTCTTCATCCGTCAGCTCGTAGTGGACTGCCACTCGTAGAGAGGGTAACTCTATCTCGAGGGGGAGCACTGCTTCCGTCCCAAATACCAACGCGTATGGCGTTGTGTTGGTGGCCGTTTTGAATGTAGTTCGATAGGCCCAAAGGGCCTCTTGCAGCCTCTCGTGCCAGTCTTTCTTATTTCGGGACACCATCTTTTTTATGATCTTTGTCAAGGTCTTATTGAAGGCCTCGGCCAGACTGTTAGCTCGTGGATTGTAAACTTTAGAATATCTCCAGTCTATATTGTGCTGCTGCGCGAAGCGGCTAATCTTATGGCTTCTGTAGGCTGGCCCGTTATCGGAGATAATCCGCCGTAGGGTTCTAAACCGATAGATGACGTGCGTATTGAAGAAGTGGAGGATATTCTCCGTCTTCACTTCCCTCAGCGGTACTGCTTCTGCCCATTTGGAGAAGTAATCAGTTGTCGCCAGGATGAAACGATGTCCCCGGGACGATGCTGGCTCGATGGGACCGACTATGTCAGTCCCCCACATTTTGAATGGCCAGCTAGCCACCGTTGGGTGTAGTGGATTTGGATGTTGGTGGATAAAGTCTCCATGAATCTGGCACGAGTGGCATTGCTTCGCATACTCGAGGCAGTCTTGGACCATCGTGGGCCAATAATAACCCATTCGTTTGATCTTCAATTTCATTTTCGGGCCTGCTTGGTGAGAACCACAGAGTCCGTCGTGAACTTCCTGAACGACTCTTTCTGCTTCGTCAGGTCCTAAGCATCTCAGCCACAGAGAATCAAACGATCTCTTGTATAGAGTGTCATTGACAAAAGCGAAAAATAGAGCTCGTTTCATGAGCTGATGTCTTGAGGACGCTTCTTCGGGCATTCGGTGGGACTTAAAGTAGTCTATGAAGACTTCCCTCCAGTCCTCGGCCTTCTCATGGTCCTTTATTTGTAGGGTCGTCTGCTCAGTCGCCCCCTTTTCTTCGTATAATTCCGGAGATATTTCTGCTGGGGCGAGCACTCGACGGCTTTGTACCACGATTCTGACGTCATCGAGGTTCTCGTCAGCCAGCTCTTTAGCGAGTTTAGCTAACGCGTCTGCTTTGCTATTTTCCGCACGTAGTATACTTTCCAAAGTGTAGGAGGGAATTTGGGTCAATAGTTGTTGCACCTTTTCGCCGTATTTCACCAACTCCGGTTTGCACGTTTGGTAGTCACCATTTACTTGACTAACGACCAATTAAGAATCCCCGTATATAGAGAGGTCTTCAATTCCCATGTTAATGGCGATCTCGAGGCCCGCTATCAAAGCTTCGTATTCGGCTTCATTGTTCGTCCTCGATTCCGTTAAGGAGAAAGCAAAGCGCATTATCTCTCCTTGTGGGGTTACGAAGATGAGGCCTACTCCCATTATGGGGGTACATTGTTTGCGCTTCTTCATGGAAGATGCCCCGTCAAAATAGAGTTCCCATCGGGTATCACCGCTGCCGATCTCATCGAATGCATGTTCATCCGGCAAATCACAGTTCAGAGGAGAACCGGCAGGTACTGGATGCTCAGCGAGGAAGTCGGCAATGGCCTGGCCTTTCACTGCCTTAAGAGGTCGATACGTTATCGAGAACTCCATCAGGAGTAGAGCCCATTTAGCGAGTCGACCCGTCAATATAGCCTTTGACATCAAATATTTAAGAGGGTCCACCTTCGAGATGAGACGGACTTCGTGCGCCAACGCATAGTGCCTGAGCTTTATTATCGTGAAGATTAAAGCCAAGCAATGTTTTTCAATGGGAGAGTAGTTGCTTTCTGCCCCCAGCAGAACTCGACTTAAGTAGTAGAGTGCTCTCTCTTTCCCTTGATCGTTCTCTTGTGCCCATAATGTGCCTAAGGAACCTTCGAGGGCGGTTGTATAAAGAATGAGGGGTTTTCCCTTGACCGGCGCAGCCAACACCGGAGGGTTCTGCAGGTACTGCTTGATCTCGTCTAGTGCACCTTGGCATTTGTGATCCCAAACGAATGGAGTTCCCTTCTTCATCAGGTGGCTGTAAGGACGGCATTTGCCTGAAAGATTGGCGATAAACCGCCGGATGTATGCGAGCTTCCCTTGGAGAGACCGCAACTGTTTGAGGGTTCTTGGCGGAGGCATTTCCATGATCGCCTTGATCTTAGATGGATCTATTTCGATACCTCGATGTCGGATGATGAATCCCAGGAATTTACCCGAGGAGACTCCAAACACGCATTTGAGGGGATTCATCTTCAAATTATATTGCCGAAGGCGTTGAAATACAGTCTCCAGATGCTTTAAATGCTCTTCGTATGACATGCTCTTTACTACAAGGTCATCGATATAGCACTCGACGATGTCATGTATGAGGTCGTCGAAGATTTTTGTCATGGCCCTTTGATAGGTAGCACCGGCGTTCTTTAGACCAAAGGGCATAACCCTGTAGCAGAATATACCCAAAGGGGTCCAGAAAGCGGTATGCTTCTGGTCTTCGGGATGCATCTTTATCTGATTGTATCCTGATGAACCATCCAAAAAGGAGAAAACCTCGTGAGTGGACGTGTTATCTATCGTTAGCTCGGTTACTGGTACGGGGAAATCGTCCTTTGGATAGGCTTTATTGAGATCCCTGAAATCCACGCATATGCGTACCGTCCCATTCTTCTTCATTACCGGGACGATATTGGCGATCCAGTCCGGATACTGGACTTCTTGTATAAATCCAGAATCGATCAACTTCTTGACTTCGGCGTTGATGCTCATTTCAAGCTCGAGTTGCATCCTTCTTGGCGCCTGCTTGACTGGCTTGATATCTGGGGATATTGCTAATTTATGCACAGCAATCTCCGGATCTAATCCTGGCATCTCGGAGTAGTTCCACGCGAAGCATTCTTTATGCCGTAGAAGCACGTTCTTTAACGCAGTCACCCTTTCTTCAGATAGCAGCTCGCTGACAAATGTCGGTCGCGGGCCATCTGCCGATCCCAACTCAATCTTCTTGAGGTTATCTGCAGTAGTATGTATGCCGTCTTCCAGTTCTTTTGGAGCTGGCGGAAATTCTGAGACCACCTCATCATCGCTGTTCTCAAAGCACCAAGGAAGGTCATCCATGTTCTCGGGATCTTCTTTTAATATCGTAATCGTATAACAGGTGAGAATCCGCTTCCAGGACTGAGGTGGATCTGGTTCTGCTTTTGCGGCTTTGGGTTCGTGCTTTTGTGGCGGCGTTACCCTCCAGCCGTCGGATAAAGTGAATCTGCCCTGTTGGTACTGGTCCTCGACCCAGTTCTTGAAGGTGAAGCAGTCTTCGGTAGGATGTCCTATGGCTTGGTGATAAGAGCAATAGCTCAGATGAGAAGCCCTGTTAGCTTGCTCAGGGTGCTTAGACTCTGGAAGCGCGATCATTTGATATTTTATAGCGAGCTCGAGTAACCTCTCCATCTTGTCTCGGGGGAAGGAGTACGCTCGACTCATCTTCTTCATGAGGGACAAATCCGAGCCGCGCAATTCCCGATCAAGTAACTCTCTAATCCCGCGTCATTTTTGTCGGCTCCTCTTTCCGCTTCTTGATTTATTTCCGTCTCTGCGTCGGGCCTTTCGTACAATGGGTTGACAAGGATGAGCATCTTTGTCTTTTGCAGCCTGTTGAAATAGACGTTGCGTCCTGGCCTTCTCGTAGATGGACATCTCGCGGTTGTGGTCTTCCCGAGCTTTTTGACCCACTTTCCTGATAGGCTTTTCCATTCGTTCTTCAAACGACGGACTCGGCATTTCAATCGCGGGATCTAGTTTTGATGAGGGGTTGGCATTTCCTGATGGGGCATCCTCTTCTTCATCAAAGGTATATATGGCGTAGCTAATGTGGGCCCGTTCCCGTTTTCCGGTTCTCGCGTATCCAAGCCCAAGTGTTTCCATTTTCCCGTTGGGCAATTTGCGTTGAGTCCCAGGGACATCCCAAATCCTGTTGTAGAACCGAGCTTGTCGAACAGTCTGTTTTAAGGGTACTCCTTGGCGCTTCAATAGCCTCTTTAATCCATTCGTATAGTATCTGGGCAGGCGGATGGGTTGGAGCCTGTCGAGTGTAGCATCCGCGCCATGCCAAATCTCTTTCTCTACTTTCGACTCCGAGGATCGGTAGAATAGGATTAACTTCTCACCCCTTTGCAAGGGAGGGACGTAAAATGTTTGCAGGTCCTGCACATTGTAAGCTTGAAGTGCGTCGAGATCCTTGTAGTGTTCTCGCGGTACCATGGTGATTTGCAAACTCTGATCATCGCCAGGGGGTGCTTGTATTGACAGCCGATTGGAGATCACGGCAATAACCTCATCTTCCGAGTCACTTCCGAAGACCAACATGGGGGTGTTTCCTGATTTTAAATCAGGAAAGCTTATGGAAAAAGCTTGAGAAGAGGGTCACGTGCTTACACGTGACCAGCAGTCACGTGTTGGCATGTGACACCCAAAAGTACCGGCAAAGCAAGTTCAGCTTCCCGACTACATCAAAGAAAAGGGCTTCAGAAAGGGTCACGTGCTCCCACGTGACCGGGGTCACGTGTTGGCATGTGACATTTTTCAAAGGGCACATCGGTTCCCTGATCAAATCAGGGAAAAAGCCTCAAAAGAGGTCACGTGCTCCCACGTGACCAGGGTCACGTGTCGGCACGTGATGATCAAAAGCAGCAGACTTGTTCTCCAGTGAAATCAAGGAAAGAGGCTTCAGACAGTGGTCACGTGTTGGCACGTGATGACCAAGCAACAACCAGAAGACAGCGCAAAAAGAAAGAAGAAGGCTCATTCCAAAGGGGGTCACGTGCCCACACGTGACCATGGGTCACGTGCCCACACGTGACCGGCTTTCAAAGCCCATTTTGTCAACAGAATTAAATTTTGAAAGAGATTCAAATCTTTCCAAAGGAAAGCGACTATCTGGAACCAATCAAATTAAAGATTCAGAGGTGATGAAATATCATCTATCTATGGGAAAATCTCGGGTTTGGAAAGATTTCCCCTTTAAATCTAACCGAAACAACAAAGGAGAATCCCGGGACTTGAAATCCAATGGTGAATAAAATTCACCTAATAATCCAAAGGTCCAAAACGAATGATGGATGCAAATCAAATCTCTCAATGAAGATTCGTCAAAAACTAATTGACTCGGCTGCTTCTCCTATAAATAGGAGCCAAGAGACACAAAAAGAGAGGGATATATGTAGAGGGAAGAAAAGGGAGAGAGCTTTGATACTTTGAGGAATTTGGATCTTCTGCAAAAGAAAACCCTAGGTAAGAAAGGGAAGGCTCCTTGAAGGAAAAGAGAATTTAATTCTCAACAGAGTTTAACTCTGATATATAAAACAGAAGAACATATTTCTTCTCTCTTTGATAGAGGATCTGCAAAGTGCACATCTCCCCTTGAGGTTGAGAATTTAATTCTCAATGGGTCGAGATCCTGCCATGCAGATCCAAAACATAGAGAGGGAATGGAAGCACGAGAATTTAATTCTCACAGAACTATAGGAATTTAATTCCTTTGAAATAAAACTAGGGCTTGACCCGAACAAAAGAAACAGGGTTTAACCCTAGTTAAGAATCTAGTTCTATTAGAACAGCGGGGATTTAATTCCTTTGATCATAATTTAACAAGAGAGTGGGAATTTAATTCCTTAAAAGCTTTTATTAGGGTTTAACCCTATTTGGTTCTTCACATGTATGAGGAATTTAATTCCTACAGAAAATTCAGAGTCCAACTCTATTCAGAATATAAACCTTTAAGAGGAAGTAGGAATTTAATTCCTCTGAAATTACTGTCAGGGTTTAACCCTACGAGGAATTTAATTCCTGGAAAAGATTAACAGATCCTCTAAACAATATACATAGAGGCAGGGTCACGTGTCACCACGTGACCCCCCAGGAGATCTACAGAAAACCCCTTTGAGGCAGCACCCCACGTGACCCACGTGACCCACGTGACCCTTGACAGAAGCTTTAATACACAGGCATTCGAATGCCCATCACGTCATGGCACGTGATGCTCTGAAAGACGCGATAACCTCAGCAGAATAAATGAAGGGAGGGCGCTCTCACGTGCTGCCACGTGACCCCTCTTGCCTTAGTGTTTAACACTAAATTGAAACTCTCGAACCCAGTGTTAAAACACTGTTGGGCCTTAGTGTTCAACACTAATCAAAAAGCTTTATTTGCAGTGTTCAACACTGATCTGTTTTAGTGTTTAACACTAATTTGAAAAGCCTTGCTGCTGGTGTTTAACACCGATTATCTTTTAGTGTTAAACACTAACTTGTCAACCTCATTCCCAGTGTTCAACACTGATTGCTCTGTAGTGTTCAACACTAG
This sequence comes from Agapanthus africanus, assembly GCA_030015575.1. NCBI lineage: Eukaryota > Viridiplantae > Streptophyta > Magnoliopsida > Asparagales > Amaryllidaceae > Agapanthus > Agapanthus africanus. The sequence continues at coordinate 565,447,428 of CM057345.1, forward strand.
GCTTTGGCCCAATTGGCTAAATGGATGGAGGCAAAGCCTCTCCTGATTGGACTTAGCCCAAGATGGCCATAAGTCCTCAATTTGTGATTAACTGGACCAATGGGCTCATAACATAATTAATCGGCCTTGATCCCAAACTGGGTCAAAGACTATTTAAGCCATTCCGGTTCTAGGGTACATCTCTTCACTCCTTTGATACTTGGCATTGTAATCCCTCAATGTCTTCAAAGAGGTGACGGGTCCCGACGACCACACATTGATATGGACTGTGGGGTCCTTAAACCCGTGTTTAATGCAAAATTCCTGGTTACGTGGAACGCGGATAATGTCACTCTTTGACCCCATGGAAAACATCCAGAGCGGAGCCTGGTCCTCGCAGAGCACGGCAGTGAACCCGTGTGAAGCATCCAGAGCACATACCGGACTGTGGGGTCCTTAAACCCATAGACTACGACGTCCTTAACCTTGACCGAGATGTCTTAAAACTAACAATGGACTGTGGGGTTCTTAAACCCATGGACTACGACGTCCTTAACCTTGACCGAGATGTCTTAAAACTAACGATGGACCGCAACGTCCTTAAACTACCCATGGACCGCAATGTCCTTAAACTAGAACAATAGAGCCCCGCATGCTCTTTTGTCGGATCTAAACGGTCCCGTTTAAGTTGATCTTAGCCTCAAAGATGGCTAACGTATCCTTAAACCATCAAACAGACTGGACTATGAATCCCCCCAATTAACTCTGGCTCGAGGGTACATCTCTGAACTCCTCTGACATCCGTCGTTGTAATCCTTCAACGTCGTCAGAGAGGTGACGGGTCCCGACAGCCATACATATGATGGACCACTATGTCCCTAAACTGGAACATTAGAGCCCAAATGCTCCTTTGTCGGATCTAAACGATCCCGTTAAGTTGATCTTAGTCTCAAATTAGACTAACGTATCCTTAACAAACGTTTGAGTTGATCTTAGCCTCAAGTATGGCTAACATATCCTCAAACCAAACCACCAAACCCAAATCTAAGATAACACGGATTTGGACTAGTTCACGCCCTACGGGCGACGACATAACTCAGTCTCCGTAAACAATCCACGGGCAACAAAATACAAAACAAACACCCACGACACGAAGTGACCATCTGGAGAAGGAGAAAGTTGTTACCGCAATACGGTAGCGTAATTAACTGCAGGGGCTTGCGCCTGCAGGGAAAAGCGTCCCCACAATCAAAAACCCCTCAAACGAGGGGCAATCTGACGAAATCTGCTACATCGGACGCATCCGTCTAAACCTTCGATACATGGTGCCATAAATCAACTTGGCATCTTCGGAGAGGTGGACGGATAGCACCAATTAGCATCTGCCCCGAATCTCAGTGCCAGGACATCGCAGCCCTGCGCGCTGCCGTTAGGAGGGGAACAGATTCTGGCACGCCCGGTGGGACCTTTTCCTCTTTCCACTCCACACTTCGTGTGTCGTGACTCGCGAACCAATTGCGGTTCACTAATGGTTGCCCTTGGGTTTCAAGATACTAAGAATTGGAGTCTCGCTTATTGCAGAAAGCAAAGGATCGATGGCTTCTACTTCCGTGAAATTCTCCAACTGCTCAGACTGCAATTGCAACCAACGCTCTGCCTCGCCAGGAGGTATAGCCTACGGACCCCAAGCTGCTTCGCTATTCACAATGCCCGTGGAACAGGTCACTCGCGCCACCACAGGATTGTTCTTTGGGACCATGCTCCCGCCGACAAACTTCACCGCTCCAGTGCTGACAACGGAAGCTCTCAAGAACTCGGTCTTTGATCGTCTTACCCCTGTCGCGGCTCCTCTCAACGAGTCGCCCAACGTCAACGCCTCGGTCTTCTCTAGATTGGGCCAGAAATCCTGCGAACTCATCATGGGGCCTACAATCTCAGAGAAGGCTGCTTCTAAGAAGGTGGCCGCTCCTGCCCCCGAAGTCGTCAAGGCAGCTTCTCCGGCCAAAAGGTCGGTCTTTACAAAATTGACGGCTTAAGCTCCTGCTCCTGCTGCCCAAAGGACATCGGTCTTTGACAGGCTAATACCAACAGCGACCCCCCACCCAGACAGGGGGCAAGACGAAACCATTCTTACCGCTGACCCTACGCCGTCCGCTCGACACGCTCGACGTCGCCATTGGCGCCGAGTAAGGAAGGCTGGGGGCAACTCCCCCTCCGGGTTGACTCCATCGGCCCCGGTGGCAGAAGTTAATGCTGCTGTTCTAACTGGGAACAGCTTCGAAATGCTAAATAAGGTGCGAAGGAATTCTGCTACTGCAGTGCTGAAGAGGTCTCCTCCCCCATTAAAAAAGGTTGTGGAAATAAAACCCGAACAGCCCCGGTCTCCTCAACGGCTGTCTTCCAAAATCTATAAAATTTGGCGACAGGCCCGAGACTCGATCATCGGTCCAAACTTCTCCCGCCGGCACAAGAAGCTGAAAATCCAACCGGAAGCTGGTCACCAGGCTAAACCCCAAATGGCTGTTGATCAACTGGCTCATAAAAGGAGGAGCCAGAGAAGACCCCCCAGCATGCAACGACGGCTAAAAGCACTGAGCCCAGACGCCCTAAGTCTGGGGGCATGGTGGTGCACACTGTTTACATGGCCTCTGGAAAAGAGGAAAGCCGCACTTCTACGGGCCACCGACCGCTAACCCGATCCGTGACGAAAGCCCAGGAGCAGCAACAAAAGCTTCAGGAAATGATGAATGCTATGGCCGCACTTACCAGGCCAAAAGAAAACCCAGAAACGTCCTCAGACGCGCGCCAGGAGGAAGAAACCGACACTGAATTCCTTCGCCGGATACTGGAGAAAAAGGACAAAGAGGCTGCTGAACAGGCGTCTAACATACAACGTATGGGCCTTCTCTTCCAAGATATGATAGGAATGATGATCCAGCAGGACTTACCCGCCGAGGATCCCCCAATCGTTCTTGAAGACGACCGAGGAGAAACGTCAAATCCACCACCAGCCCTCTCAACGGCCAAGGAGGAGGCAATCTCTAAGGCTGACTTGGTTGACTACATAGCCCAGCAAATCCGGGTTCATCACGCGACTGAGGCAGCTGGTCAAGTCGTGAAAACGGGGCGGCCATATCCGAGCTGGTACGACCAAATCAAATACCCGCCAGGCTATACGATACCAAAATTCCACGTGTACAAGGGGACCGGCAACCCCCATCAACACGTCGCCCAGTTCCGGGCCCTCTGCGGTAACACCAGCGGTGATGATAAACTGTTGCTCCGCCAGTTCGTGGGCAGCCTATCAGAAACTGCGTTCGAATGGTATTCAGAACTCCCGAACGATTCTATCAAAACGTTCGCTGAAATGGAGTTGTTGTTCACTCAGCGATTCGCAAGTGCCAGCGAACGCACTCCAATAACTGCACTGATTAACGCCAGGGTAAAACCAGGCGAAACCTGGGTCCAGTATGCTATACGCTGGCGGAATTTGTGGTCGAGATGCGAGCAACGCATTGAGGAAGCACCTGCGGTGGGCATGTTCGTGGGAACTCTAGACCCTCACGCAACTTTCTCCCAGTTTATGATGTTCTTTAAGCCAACCACATTCTAGGCTTTAATCGACAAGTTGGCTCAGATGGACCAGATGGGTCATAGACCACCTCCCCCGAAGTCGGAACCTCGGAATGACAAGGGTAAAGGAAGGGCAACCATTGTTGCGAATGCCCAACAGCAACCTAACGCCCCGAAACCGGCAGATCAACTGGAGGAAAGAAGTCGGTATTATAATGAGAAGATGAAGCGTCCCTACTCGTTCCCACGGGACAAGACGAAACGGTTATTCGAGCTGGCAATACGCAACAGACTTATAAACCTACCAAATCCAAGGCGACCGTCGCAACCCACCGATGTGAATAACCCTAACTATTGCCCTTACCATCAAACGGTAGGCCATCCGATTGAAGATTGCTTCGTCTTCAAAGGATGGATTGAAGATCAGTACCTCCAGGGGAAGTTTATACTGTCCGAAAAGTGGAAGGTGAACCCACCACAGCCGCATACTCCTAGGAAAGCAGATACACCAGGGGAAACCTGTTCTTTTATTGAAGAAGCTCCATGGGAGGTCGTGCTATCAACTAAAACCAAAAGAATGCTGAGAGACCTTCATGCGTGCCCTGCGATCGAATGGAAGGACCCTCTTGAACCTCAAATTATCGAAGGGATGCTAAGGCACCGCCCAACTACAAAGACTCGCGATAAGAGCCCAAATACTCACGCCCAATCGTCAAAATTTTCGAAGAAAAAGAAGAGGAAATCCAAGAAGCCCGTGAAGCTTGGAAACGAGCACATGAACTTGCAGAAGCAAATCGACGCGCTGGAAGAATACAATCAAAAGGCGCGAACTCCTGTCACACTGCAAGAGTTCCTCAACCACATCTTTCAAGAGGAAGATGATGGAGAGAGCTCGTCGGATGAATCCGAAGGATATGTGGCGAGTTGTAACGTAATCTCCCACTCGTTTACCGATGATGGGAAAACTCCTGGCACTAAGAAGCTGGAGGCAGAGCCTGTACCAGAGCGTGCATGGCCAACAGACGAAATGATCGACGCTTTTCTAGACGAGATTCGTCTAAAATGTAAAGCGGACCAGGAGCGTGAGATGGCCACATCGGAAGGAGCCAAATGCGGGCAACTGAACGAAAGAGTTGAACTACCAGAGCGAAAGGCATCCGAAGTAGACAAGAAGATATTCAAGATGAGAAAAAGGTTTGCCAAAGCCATGTCAATGGGGATGAAGCTACCGCCCTCGGAAGGAAACACACACGATGGGGTGGAGAGGCACCCTGATTATTGCGCATATCACCGGAAAATATCACACCCCACAGAGGAGTGCGACGCCTTTAAGATATGGTGGCAAGGATATGTTGCTCGTCGGCAACATGTTAAGCGCATGAAACGCAAGAGCCGTCGGGAGCGAAGAAGTACTATCGATGGGCACGACAGAACTACTGGCAACTGTTGTATGGCTCACGCCGGGGGGTCACAAGTTCTCACCTTTGGGAGCGACTCTGGCGAAGAAATGGCTCTGGGCCCTCTCTTTAAAGAATCCGTTTTAGGGAAAGAGGATGAACCGGAGGCCTGCGAAAACATTCAGCTGTGCAACCGCACGCTCCCAGAAAAGAATCTCGGGCCCGCAAATAGAAAAGATAAGGGAAAGGAAAAGGTCACTGAGGATATCACTTTAGATGACCAAGTCATGAAAGAGCTGACTACCAAAGACCCTCCCAGGAAGGGTAAGGTGGACTATAACATCCTAGCGCACCTAAGGAAGCTACCTTCTCAGCTTAGCATTCTCGATGCCCTCCTATTATCAAAAGAAGCGCGAGATTCACTAATTAAGGCGCTGCAAGTACCTGAGCAATTCCAAGCCTTCCTCGCCACTGAAAGGATGAAGGATGAACTGGAGGAACTGCATACGGCCGACATCACTTTCGGTGACGAAGACCTCCTTCTCGGGACGTGCGACCACAACCGTCCCCTATATGTCTCTGGATACTGCCATGATATCAAGATAGGCAAGATCCTAGTGGATAATGGATCCTCCGTCAATCTCCTTAATGTTCGGGTGTTGAAGGAAATCTGCATGAGTGTGCAACACCTCGCTCGTGACAAGATTACTATCTCCAGTTTCGATTCACAATCGTCACGGACTCTCGGATCTGTGATATTAACATTACGCTTTGGACTTCTTGTCACAGACATCAAATTCCATGTCATTGACGCCAAGACCTGCTACAACGCCTTGCTCGGTCGTCCTTGGTTACACGAATACAACATCATCCCTTCTACACAACATCAGTGTATGAAGTACTTTAAGGATGGTTTCGAGTATACCGTAACAGGTGAGTTAAACCCATTTTCCGTGAATGAAGTCCGCAAATACGAAGATGCGAAGTACTTTTTGCCAGATTTCGAGGATACAGAAAGATGTCGCAATCCGGAGAACAAAACCGCCGCCACCATCCCTGTTTTCGGGAGCGATACCGAAGAAGAGGAAGATATAGTTTATGCAGGGCCATCACAACGCAACAACCTGGGGACGCCCGCCCCCATGTTGGTCTTCGGAAGTGATTCAGAAGATGAAGTTAATGCCGTGTTCTCCAATCGACCGTCAATACAAACACTCCCTGGCGATGACCATAGTTTGCAAATCACCATGGTACCGCGAGAACACTACAAGGATCTCGACACGCTGCAGGCTAATAATGTGCAGGACCTGCGAACATTTTACGTCCCTCCCAGGCAAAGGGGTGAGAAGGTGATCCTATTCTACCGATCCTCAGAGTCGAAAATAGAGAAAGAGATCTGGCATGGAGCGGATGCTACACTTGACAGGCTCCAACCCATCCGTCTGCCCAGATACTATACAAATGGATTAAAGAAGCTATTGAAGCGCCAAGGAGTACCCTTAGAACAGACCGTTCGGCAGGCTCGGTTCTACAACAGGATTTGGGATGTCCCCGGGACTCAACGCAAATTGCCCAACGGGAAGATGGAAACACTCGGGCTTGGATACGCAAGAGCCGGAAAACGGGAACGGGCTCACAGCAGCTACGCTATATATACCTTTGATGAAGAGGAGGATGCCCTGTCAGGAGATGCCAACCCCCCATCAAAACTAGACCCCGCGATTAAAACGCCGAGTCCGTCGTTTGAGGAACGAATGGGCAAGCCTATCAGGAAAATGGGTCAGAAAGCTCGGGAAGACCACAACCGTGAAATGGCCATCTACGAGAAGGCCAGGACGCAACGTCTATTTCAACGTGCTGCAAAAGACAAAGACGCTTATCCTCGTCAATCCGCTGTACGAAAGGCCCGACGCAGAGACGGAAATAAATCAAGAAGCGGCTCGGGTTTGTCCCTCATGAAGAAGATGAGTCGAGCGTACTCCTTCCCCCGAGACAAGACGGAGAGGTTACTCAACCTCGCTATAAAACATCAAATGATCACGCTTCCAGAGTCTAGACATCCTGAGCAAGCTAACAAGGATTCTCATCTGAGTTATTGCTCTTATCACCAAGCCATAGGACATCCTACCGAAGACTGCGTCACCTTCAAGAACTGGGTCGAGGACCAGTACCAACGGGGCAGATTCGCTTTATCCGACGGCTGGAAGGTAACGCCGCCACAAAAGCATGAGCCCAAGGCCGCAAGAGCAGAACCGGGTCCACCTCAGTCCGGGGAGCGGGTTCGCACTTGTTATACGATTACGATATTAGGAGAAAAGCCCGAGAACGTAGATGACCTTCCCCGGTGCTTTGAGAACAGCGATGATGAGGTGATCTCGGAATTTTCGCCCGCTCCGAAAGAACTGGAAGATGGTATACATACTACTGCAGATAACCTCAAGAAGATTGAGTTGGGATCGGCAGACGACCCGCGACCGACATTTGTCAGCGAGCTGTTATCCGAAGAGAGGGTGGCTGCGTTAAAGAACGTGCTTCTACGGCATAAAGACTGCTTCGCGTGGAACTACTCCGAGATGTCAGGATTAGATCCGGAGATTGCTGTGCATAAATTAGCAATATCCCCAGATATCAAGCCAGTCAAGCAGGCGCCAAGAAGGATGCGACTCGAGCTTGAAATGAGCATCAACGCCGAAGTCAAGAAGCTGATCGATTATGGATTTATCCAAGAAGTCCAATATCCCGACTGGATCGCCAATATCGTCCCGGTAATGAAGAAGAATGGGACGGTACGCATATGCGTGGATTTCAGGGATCTCAATAAAGCCTGTCCAAAGGATGATTTCCCAGTACCAGTGACCGAGCTAATGATAGATAACACGTCCACTCACGAGGTTTTCTCCTTTATGGATGGTTCGTCAGGATACAATCAGATAAAGATGCATCCCGAAGACCAGAAGCACACCGCTTTCCGCACCCCTTTGGGTATATTTTGCTACAGGGTTATGCCCTTTGGTCTAAAGAACGCTGTCGCTACCTATCAAAGGGCCATGACAAAGATCTTTGATGACCTCATACACGACGTCGTCGAGTGCTATATCGATGATCTTGTAGTAAAGAGCATGTTATACGAAGATCATTTAAAGCATCTGGAGACTGTATTTCGACGCCTTCGGCAATATAATTTGAAAATGAATCCCCTCAAATGCGCGTTTGGAGTCTCCTCGGGCAAATTTCTGGGATTCATCGTTCGACACCGAGGTATTGAAATAGATCCGTCAAAGATTAAGGCGATCATGGAAATGCCTCCGCCAAGAACCCTCAAGCAGTTGCGGTCTCTCCAAGGGAAGCTCGCATACATCCGGCGGTCTATCGCTAATCTTTCGGGCAAATGTCATCCTTACAGCCACCTGATGAAAAAGGGAACTCCATTCGCTTGGGATCACAAATGTCAAGGTGCACTAGACGAGATCAAGCAGTACCTGCAGAACCCTCCGGTGTTGGCCGCGCCGGTCAAGGGAAAACCCCTCATTCTTTATACGACCGCCCTCGAAGGTTCCTTGGGCGCGTTATGGGCACAAGAGAACGATCAGGGGAGAGAGAGGGCACTCTATTACTTAAGTCGAGTTCTACTGGGGGCAGAAAGCAACTACTCTCCCATTGAAAAACATTGCTTAGCGTTAATCTTCGCGATAACAAAGCTCAGGCACTATGCGTTGGCACATGAAGTCGTCTCATTTCAAAAGTAGATCCCCTTAAATACTTGATGTCGAAAGCCATATTGACGGGACGACTCGCTAAGTGGGCCCTGCTCTTGATGGAGTTCTCGATAACGTATCAACCCCTCAAGGCAGTGAAAGGCCAGGCCATTGCTGACTTCCTCGCTGAGCACCCGATACCGGCCGATTCTCCTCTGAACTGTGATTTGCCGGACGAGCATGCATTTGATGCGATTAGCGGCGGAAGCACCCGATGGGAACTCTATTTTGATGGAGCGTCCTCCATAAAGAAACAGAAACAAGGTATCCCAATGATCAAATCAGGGATAGGCCTCATCTTTGCAACTCCACAAGGAGGGATAATGCGCTTCGCCTTCTCCTTAACAGAGCCGAGGACAAACAATGAAGCTGAATACGAAGCTCTGATAGCAGGCCTCGAGATCGCCATCGACATGGGAATTGAAGACCTCCTTATATACGGGGATTCTCAGCTGGTCGTTAGTCAAGTAAATGGTGACTACCAAACGTGCAAGCCGGAGTTGGTGAAGTACGGCGAAAGGGTGCAACAACTATTGACCCGAATTCCCTCCTATACTTTGGAGAACATACCGCGCGCGGAAAACAGCAAAGCAGACGCGTTGGCTAAACTTGCTAAAGAACTGGCTGACGAGAACCTCGATGACGTCAGAATCGTGGTACAAAGCCGTCGAGTGCTCGCTCCGGCAAAAATATCTCCGGAATCATGCGAAGAAAAGGGAGCGACTGAGCAGACGACCCTACAAATAAAAGACCATGAGAAGGCTGAAGACTGGAGGGAAGTCTTCATAGACTACTTTAAGTCCCACCGAATGCCCAAAGAAGCGTCCTCAAGACATCAGCTCATGAAATGAGCTCTATCTTTCGCTTTCGTAAACGATATTCTATATAAAAGATCGTTTGATTCTCTATGGCTGAGATGCTTAGGACCTGACGAAGCAGAAAGAGTCATTCAGGAAGTTCATGACGGACTTTGCGGTTCTCACCAAGCAGGCCCAAAGATGAAGTTAAAAATTAAACGGATGGGTTACTACTGGCCCACGATGATCCAGGACTGCCTCGAGTATGCGAAGGAATGCCACTCATGCCAAATTCATGGAGACTTCATCCACCAACATCCGAATCCACTGCACCCAACGGTAGCTAGCTGGCCATTCGAAATGTGGGGGACTGACATAGTCGGCCCCATTGAGCCAGCATCATCCCGGGGACACCGTTTTACCCTGGCGACAACTGATTACTTCTCCAAATGGGCAGAAGCAGTACCACTGAGGGAAGTGAAGACGGAGAATATCCTCCATTTCTTCAAGATGCACGTCATCTACCGGTTTGGGACCCCACGGCGGATTATCTCCGATAATGGGCCGGCCTACCAAAGCCATAAGATTAGCCGCTTCACACAGCAGCACAATATAGACTGGAGATATTCTTCGGTTTACAATCCACGAGCTAACGGTCTGGCCGAGGCTTTCAATAAGACCTTGACGAAGATCATAAAAAAGACCGTTTCCAGGAATAAGAGAGACTGGCACGAAAAGCTGCAAGAAGCCCTTTGGGCTTATTGAACTACATTCAAGACGGCCACGAACACAACGCCGTACGCGTTGGTATTTGGGACGGAAGCAGTACTCCCCCTCGAGATAGAGTTACCCTCTCTACGAGTAGCAGTCCACCACGAGCTGACGAGCGAAGAAAATGCTCGCCTTCGGCTTGAGGAGCTTGATGCCCTCGATGAAACCCGGCTCATAGCGCAACAACATCTAGAGGCTTACAAAGCAAAGATGACGCGCTCGTACGAAAGATTGACCAGGCCGAGGACATTCCGCCAAGGCGAACTCGTACTAGTGGTCAAAAGACCTATGATCCCCAATCGTGCCAAGCGAGAAAAATTTGAGCCAAACTATGAAGGCCCGTACATCATAGACAAGGTCTACCAGGGTGGAGCCTACCTACTCATGGACATGCACGGTGAAAGGCCTTTCAGGCCAATAAACGGCCGCTTCTTAAAGAAATAGTATGCTTAATAAGCCACAGCCTAGGTCAATGATAGATGACGACGACTATGTCCGCTCAATATCTTCCTAGGCTCAGACTTTACAAGCAGCAGCCAGCCTTCCCATAACGACGGACCGAAACGTCCTTAAACTAACGACGGACCGAAACGTCCTTAAACTAACGACGGACCGAAACGTCCTTAAACTAACGACGGACCGAAACGTCCTTAAACTATCGACGGACCGAAACGTCCCTAAAACTACTACTGCAGCATCTTTAGGCTGACGAGATAAAAAAGAGGAGAGAGAAAAAAATATATATATAAAAAAAAAGAATAAAAAAAAAGACGGTATGTCCGTAAGCAAAATGGGCACGGATGAAAACCCGAAAGGGCTCCGTGAGTAAAAACAGCAAGACTACCGGCGAGTGTTTGTGAAAACCCGAAAGGGCGCAACCTCATTAAAAGACACTTGTAGGGTCCTCTCGACCTTGTAAGGAGAAACCACCTGCGTGAGATCCTTACGACTCACAAAGGAGCAACACACTTAGGGATCCTCACGATTCCTAAGGAGAAAATACACTTACGAGATCCTCACGACTCGTAAGGAGAATTCTCTTATGGGACCCTCACGGCTCATGAGATTTGAAAGTCTTAAGTTACAGAAACCTAAACCTGTTCTTAAGCAAATTCTCCACAACCTTCGATATTGCCCTACAAGAGGCTCAATACTGACCCTTATATACAATCCACGGGCGCGAAAAATCATTTCCCCAGCAAAATCCCACCCGTGACTAGGGATATGCCCATATGATGAGCAACCCTTGTAGGTCCTCTCGACCCATAAGGAGAAAACCCTCTTGTAGGATCCTTACGACTTACAAAGGAACATACACTTAGGAATCCTCACGATCCCTAAGGAGAAAATACACCTGCAAGATCCTCACGACTTGCAGGGAGAAATACCTTTGTGAGACCCTTACGGCTCACGAAGTCAAAAGCCTTGGTCGACAGGACCCTTAACCCTGTTTACTAAGCCACCTTTGTTCAATATCGACAGAAGCAAATGATGATTCGCTCCTGGCAACATCCCAGTTGCAGCGGTGCTGATGCCGAAATCGATGTCCAAAATCCAAGCTTGCGGCGAAAAAGCTAGCAAGCCACACATGCCTACAAAATAGCCGAAATGATGGGGCAACTTGCAATAAAAAGCAGCAAGTAAGAATGAAGGCATAAAAAATAGCCGAAATGATGGGGCAACTCGCAATAAAAAGCAGCGAGTAGAAAATAAATAAATAGCCGAAATGATTGGGCACCGCGAAAAATAGCCGAAATGATGGGGCAATCGCGACCTTCGCGATATAAAAGCTGAAACGATAGAGCATCGCGGAAAAAGAAATAAAATAAAAATAAAATGTATGCCTTACAGGTGATGTTCCATCACACCCTGTATACAATCCAACGACATAAACAAAAAGGGAACATACCTCCCTCCCCCAGGTTTCACCAAAGAAAGAAGCTAAATCTCGACGGGCCACAAGCGACCTAGAGATCATCCCAACACTCGTCTCGTAACAACGGACACAACTTCAAGCTAAGCGGAACAGCGGCAACTCCCAGTTCCATGGCTCGGTGGTATACATATCGCCAACAGTCAAACCTCCATCCCGTGAAATGCGGATACAATCAGCAACATTCCTGGTTACGTGGAACGCGGATAATGTCACTCTTTGACCCCGTGGAAAACGTCCAGAGCAGATCCTGGTCCTCGCAGAGCACGGCAGTGAACCCGTGTGAAGCATCCAGAGCGGAGCCTAGTCCTCGCCGAGCACGGCAGTGAACCCGTGTGAAGCATCTAGTGCAAAATTCCTGGTCACGTGGAACGCGGATAATGTCACTCTTTGACCCCGTGGAAAACGTCCAGAGCGGAGCCTAGTCCTCGCCCAGCGCGGCAGTGAACCCGTGTGAAGCATCTAGTGCAAAATTCCTGGTCACGTGGAACGCGGATAATGTCACTCTTTGACCCCGTGGAAAACGTCCAGAGCGGAGCCTAGTCCTCGCCGAGCGCGGCAGTGAACCCGTGTGAAGCATCCAGTGCAAAATTCCTGGTCACGTGGAACGCGGATAATGTCACTCTTTGACCCCGTGGAAAACGTCCAGAGCGGAGCCTAGTCCTCGCCTAACGCGGCAGTGAACCCGTGTGAAGCATCTAGTGCAAAATTCCTGGTTACGTGGAACGCGGATAATGTCACTCTTTGACCCCGTGGAAAACGTCCAGAGCGGAGCCTAGTCCTCGCCTAACGCGGCAGTGAACCCGTGTGAAGCATCTAGTGCAAAATTCCTAGTTACGTGGAACGCGGATAATGTCACTCTTTGACCCCGTGGAAAACGTCCAGAGCGGATCCTGGTCCTCGCAGAGCACGGCAGTGAACTCGTGTGAAGCATCCAGAGCGGAGCCTGGTCCTCGCCAAGCACGGCAGTGAACCCGTGTGAAGCATCCAGAGCAAATACCGGACTGTGGAGTCCTTAAAATCCACGGACTATGACGTCCTTAACCTCGACCGTGATGTCTTAAAACTAACGATCAACCACCCCGATTCCCTACAGATTTTGCCTTGGTTTAAGGGTACATCTCTTCACTCCTTTGATGCCCGGCGTTGTAACTCCTCAACGTCTTCAAAGAGGTGACGGGTCCCTGCAACCAAACACCGGATAGTGGAGTCCCTAAATCCACGGACTATGAGGTCCTTAACCTTGACCGTGATGTCTTAAAACTAACAGCGGACTGTGGAGTCCTTAAATCCACGGATTATGAGGTCCTTAACCTTGACCGTGACGTCTTTAAACTACGATACCTTGATAGACCCCTGACTCCGCGAAACACGGATAAGGATGATCACATACGGCACTTGCAGGCCCTCACGACCTGTAAGGAAGAAAAACTCTCTTGTGAAATCCTTACGACTCTCAAGGGAAAATCCGCTTAAGAATCCTCACGATCTTTAAGAAGAACTCACACCTATGGGATCCTCTCGACCTGTAAGGAGAAAGACTCCTTATGAGACCCTCGTGGCTCATAAGATGCAAAAGTCTTAGCAAGCAGATCTTAACCCGGAGTCTTAAGCTATCGCAGTCCTGCAAAGAGATCGAGATAGAGTATCCGCAGAATACATTCAATAGAAAGGGGACACACCATTGAAGAGAAGAATATGTCTTCATTTATAAACCTCCCTTCGACAATAATACTCGATCTAAAGCCAGCACAAACCACCCGATACGGGAGATAACGTGGCAAGTTTCTGATCTGTATCCTATCAAGCACACATTTGCAACTGTACGAGTGTTTAAAAGGAAATGTTGCCGGAGGCACTGATGTGCATGCAACGTAACGATGGTGCTCGTAATTAAAGAAAAACAGACAGCTCATTTACGCAAGCAAGACACACGTACAACTATCTGACAAGCATGAAAATTCAACAGAAAGCATGCAAACTACCAATGATTAAAGGAGTACATTGATTCAAACATGCTACATCAGTGGGAAAAGATTACCAAACAAGGGATCAGAAATACAAGGGTTAACAAAGCAAAACACAAAATTCTCCAACTCCCTTTCCGCCTTCTCCAGCACGTCAAAACGGCGGTTTTCGCGAGGAGTCGCTCCCCACCGGTTGGAGCCGTGCTCATCAGCGAAAGAAGACATGACGGCCCGATGAGCTCTTATCTGACTCAGTAAATGAACTGAGTGATCCTTCAGAGCTTGAGTGATTAGACAAGCCTCATGAAAGCACTCAAGCTTGTCCTCCGCCGCGTCAAGGATCGCCGAAGTCATCTCCGCCGGATGAGGGGGTATATCGGCAAGCACAGACAGGAGGATCATCCGGAGCCAAATGGAGCCCATAGGAAGAGGAGAACCCCGACGGGTCAGTAGCTCGTACATCACCGTGTCACATTGAGTGTCGGTGAGAAGGGGATCCGCCAGCCGCGCAGCGAAGTGAGGAATTATCTCCTCAAGGGGCACCTCCCATGGTTGCCGACGAGCATGGGGACGATCGCAAGCCATGGAGATTGATCGGGTTCTCAAAAATGACCACCTTAAGGTATGAATGGGTTTCTCTGTGAAGAAAAGAAGTAAGGCATAAGGTTCAGGTTATAAAAGGGGCGCATTTAATGCCATGCACAAAAAATGTTGTGCATGGTGGGACTATTCTCAAAGCCCGAAAAGAAGGGGAGAGCGTTGGGAATGAAATCCGACGACGCATTGGAATTAGGTTAGGGAAATGAAACGTCCCCATCAAGTAGATCCCTGCATACGCAACACGTGAGCACTAGCCTTTGATGGAAAATGAGGCGGCACTGCACAGGCACAACAGAGAACTAAGCACTGAGAACGAGAATCAAATTCTTAAAAGAAAGGTTTGAAAGGAAGGACATGAAAAAGTGATGGCGCTTCTAAAAGGACGTTTCGTCTACCCTACTCCCTCAAAGCAGGTCCAGCGGTCATAAAAGGTGACAGCGTTGCACTCATGTGCTGACACGTGAGAATAACGCTGTGGGGGCATTTGTTTCCTGATTTTAAATCAGGAAAGCTTATGGAAAAAGCATGAGAAGAGGGTCACGTGCTTACACATGACCAACAGTCACGTGTTGGCACGTGACACCCAAAAGTACCGGCAAAGCAAGTTCAGCTTCCCGACTACATCAAAGAAAAGGGTTTCAGAAAGGGTCACGTGCTCCCACGTGACCGGGGTAACGTGTTGGCACATGACATTTTTCAAAGGGCACATCGGTTCCCTGATCAAATCAGGGAAAAAGCCTCAAAAGAGGTCACGTGCTCCCACGTGACCAGGGTCACGTGTCGGCACGTGATGATCAAAAGCAGCAGACTTGTTCTCCAGTGAAATCAAGGAAAGAGGCTTCAGACAGTGGTCACGTGTTGGCACGTGATGACCAAGCAACAACCAGAAGACAGCGCAAAAAGAAAGAAGAAGGCTCATTCCAAAGGGGGTCACGTGCCCACACGTGACCATGGGTCACGTGGTCACATGTGACCGGCTTTCAAAGCCCATTTTGTCAACAGAATTAAATTCTGAAAGAGATTCAAATCTTTCCAAAGGAAAGCGACTATCTGGAACCAATCGAATTAAAGATTCAGAGGTGATGAAATATCATCTATCTATGGGAAAATCTCGGGTTTGGAAAGATTTCCCCTTTAAATCTAACCGAAACAACAAAGGAGAATCCCGGGACTTGAAATCTAATGGTGAATAAAATTCACCTAATAATCCAAAGGTCCAAAACGAATGATGGATGCAAATCAAATCTCTCAATGAAGATTCGTCAAAAACTAATTGACTCGGCTGCTTCTCCTATAAATAGGAGCCAAGAGACACAAAAAGAGAGGGATATACGCAGAGGGAAGAAAAGGGAGAGAGCTTTGATACTTTGAGGAATTTGGATCTTCTGCAAAAGAAAACCCTAGGTAAGAAAGGGAAGGCTCCTTGAAGGAAAAGAGAATTTAATTCTCAACAGAGTTTAACTCTGATATATAAAACAGAAGAACATATTTCTTCTCTCTTTGATAGAGGATCTGCAAAGTGCACATCTCCCCTTGAGGTTGAGAATTTAATTCTCAATGGGTCGAGATCCTGCCATGCAGATCCAAAACATAGAGAGGGAATGGAAGCACGAGAATTTAATTCTCACAGAACTATAGGAATTTAATTCCTTTGAAATAAAACTAGGGCTTGACCCTGTGTTATGGGAATTTAATTCCTTCAGAACAAAAGAAACAGGGTTTAACCCTAATTAAGAACCTAGTTCTGTTGGAACAGCGGGGATTTAATTCCCTTGATCATAATTTAACAAGAGAGTGGGAATTTAATTCCTTAAAAGCTTTTATTAGGGTTTAACTCTATTTGGTTCTTCACATGTATGAGGAATTTAATTCCTACAGAAAATTCAGAGTCCAACTCTATTCAGAATATAAACCTTTAAGAGGAAGTAGGAATTTAATTCCTCTGAAATTACTGTCAGGGTTTAACCCTACGAGGAATTTAATTCCTGGAAAAGATTAACAGATCCTCTAAACAATATACATAGAGGCAGGGTCACGTGTCACCACGTGACCCCCCAGGAGATCTACAGAAAACCCCTTTGAGGCAGCACCCCACGTGACCCACGTGACCCTTGACAGAAGCTTTAATACACAGGCATTCGAATGCCCATCACGTCATGGCACGTGATGCTCTGAAAGACGCGATAACCTCAGCAGAATAAATGAAGGGAGGGCGCTCTCACGTGCTGCCACGTGACCCCTCTTGCCTTAGTGTTTAACACTAAATTGAAACTCTCGAACCCAGTGTTAAAACACTGTTGGGCCTTAGTGTTCAACACTAATCAAAAAGCTTTATTTGCAGTGTTCAACACTGATCTGTTTTAGTGTTTAACACTAATTTGAAAAGCCTTGCTGCTGGTGTTTAACACCGATTATCTTTTAGTATTAAACACTAACTTGTTAACCTCATTCCCAGTGTTCAACACTGATTGCTCTGTAGTGTTCAACACTAGGCTTTGGCCCAATTGGCTAAATGGATGGAGGCAAAGCCTCTCCTGATTGGACTTAGCCCAAGATGGCCATAAGTCCTTAATTTGTGATTAACTGGGCCAATGGGCTCATAACATAATTAATCGGCCTTGATCCCAAACTGGGTCAAAGACTATTTAAGCCATTCCGGTTCTAGGGTACATCTCTTCACTCTTTTGATACTTGGCATTATAATCCCTCAATGTCTTCAAAGAGGTGACGGGTCCCGACGACCACACATTGATATGGACTGTGGGGTCCTTAAACCCGTGTTTAATGCAAAATTCCTGGTTACGTGGAACGCGGATAATGTCACTCTTTGACCCCGTGGAAAACGTCCAGAGCGGAGCCTGGTCCTCGCAGAGCACGGCAGTGAACCCGTGTGAAGTATCCAGAGCACATACCGGACTGTGGGGTCCTTAAACCCATGGACTACGACGTCCTTAACCTTGACCGAGATGTCTTAAAACTAACAATGGACTGTGGGGTCCTTAAACCCATGGACTACGACGTCCTTAACCTTGACCGAGATGTCTTAAAACTAACGATGGACCGCAACGTCCTTAAACTACCCATGGACCGCAATGTCCTTAAACTAGAACAATAGAGCCCCGCATGCTCTTTTGTCGGATCTAAACGGTCCCGTTTAAGTTGATCTTAGCCTCAAAGATGGCTAACGTATCCTTAAACCTTCAAACAGACTAGACTATGAATCCCCCCAATTAACTCTGGCTCGAGGGTACATCTCTGAACTCCTCTGACATCCGTCGTTGTAATCCTTCAACGTCGTCAGAGAGGTGACGGGTCCCGACAGCCATACATATGATGGACCACTATGTCCCTAAACTGGAACATTAGAGCCCAAATGCTCCTTTGTCGGATCTAAACGATCCCGTTAAGTTGATCTTAGTCTCAAATTAGACTAACGTATCCTTAACAAACGTTTGAGTTGATCTTAGCCTCAAGTATGGCAACGTATCCTCAAACCAAACCACCAAACCCAAATCTAAGATAACACGGATTTGGACTAGTCCACGCCCTACGGGCGACGACATAACTCAGTCTCCGTAAACAATCCACGGGCAACAAAATACAAAACAAACACCCACGACACGAAGTGACCATCTGGAGAAGGAGAAAGTTGTTACCGCAATGCGGTAGCGTAATTAACTGCAGGGGCTTGCGCCTGCAGGGAAGAGCGTCCCCACAATCAAAAACCCCTCAAACGAGGGGGAATCTGACGAAGTCTGCTACATCGGACGCATCCGTCTAAACCTTCGATACATGGTGCCATAAATCAACTTGGCATCTTCGGAGAGGTGGACGGATAGCACCAATTAGCATCTGCCCTGAATCTCAGCGCCAGGACATCGCAGCCCTGCGCGCCGCCGTTCGGAGGGGAACAGGGGGCGGACGTCCCCGGGTTGTTGCGTTGAGATGACCCGGCATAAACTATCTCGTCTTCTTCTTCGGTATCGCTCCCGAAAACAGGGATGGTGGCCGCGGCTTTGTTCTCCGTCTTGCGACACCTTTCTGTATCCTCGAAATCTAGCAAAAAGTACTTCACATCTTCGTATTTTCGGACTTTGTTCACGGAAAATGGGTTCAGCTCACCTGTTACGGTATACTCGAAACCATCCTTGAAGTACTTCATGCATTGATGTTGTGTCGAAGGGATGATATTGTATTCGTGTAGCCAAGGACGACCGAGCAAGGCGTTGTAGCAGGTCTTGGCGTCAATGACATGGAATTTGATGTCTGTGACGAGTAGTCCAAAGCGTAATGTTAGTATCACGGATCTGAGAGTTCGTGACGATTGTGAATCGAAACCGGAGATGGTAATTTTGTCACGAGCGAGGTGTTGCACACTCATGCAGATTTCCTTTAACACCCGAACGTTAAGGAGATTAACGGAGGATCCATTATCCACTAGGATCTTGCCTATCTTGATATCATGGCAGTATCCAGAGACATATAGGGGACGGTTGTGGTCGCACGTCCCGAGAAGGAGGTCTTCGTCACCGAAAGTGATGTCGGCCGTATGCACTTCCTCCAGTTCATCCTTCATCCTTTCAGTGGCGAGGAAGGCTTGGAATTGCTCAGGTTCCTGTAGCGCCTTAATTAGTGAATCTCGCGCTTCTTTTGATAATAGGAGGGCATCGAGAATGCTAAGCTGAGAAGGTAGCTTCCTTAGGTGCGCTAGGATATTGTAGTCCACCTTACCCTTCCTGGGAGGGTCTTTGTTAGTCAGTTCTTTCATGACTTGGTCATCTAAAGTGATATCCTCAGTGACTTTTTCCTTTCCCTTATCTTTTCTATTCGCAGGCCCGAGATTCTTTTCTGGGAGTGTGCGATTGCGCAACTGAATGTTCTCGTAGGCCTCCGATTTCTCCTCTTTCCCTAAAACGGATTCTTTAAAGAGAGGGCCCAGAGCCATTTCTTCATCAGAGTCGCTCCCAAAGGTGAGAACTTGTGACCCCCCGGTGTTAACCATGTAACAGCTGCCAATAGCTCTGTTGTGCCCGTCGGCAGTACTCCTTCGTTCCCGACGAGTCTTGCGTTTCATGCGCTTAAAATGTTGCCAATGAGCAACATATCCTTGCCACCATATCTTAAAGGCGTCGTACTCCTCCGTGGGGTGTGAAATTTTTCGATGATATGTGCAATAATCAGGGTGCTTCTCCACCCCATCGAGCGTGTTTCCTTCCGAGGTTCGTAGCTTCATTCCCATTGACATGGCTTTGGCAAACATTTTCCTCGTCTTGAATATCTTCTTGTCTGCCTCGGATGCCTTTCGATCTGGCGGGGGTACTTCAACTCTTTCGTTCAGTCGCCTGCATTTGGCTCCTTCTGATGCAGCCATCTCACGCTCCTGATCCGCCTTACTCTTTAGACGAATCTCGTCTAGAAAGGCGTTGATCATTTCATCTGTTGGCCACACACGCTCTGGTTCAGGCTCTGTTCCCAGTTTCTTAGTGCCAGGAGTTTTCTCATCGTCGGTAAACGAGTGGGAGATTACGTTACAACTCGCCACATATCCCTCGGATTCATCCGACGAACTTTCTCTATCATCTCCCTCTTGAAAGATGTGGGTTTTCTTTTGGCCCGGTAAGTGCGGCCATAGCATTCATCATTTCCTGAAGCTTTTGCTGTTGCTCCTGAGCTTTGGTCACTGACCGTATAAGCGGTCTATGAGCTGTAGACGCACGGCTGTCTTCTTTTCCTGACGCCATGTATACGGTGTGGACCATCATGCCCCCAGACTTAGGGTGTCTGGGCTCAGTGCTTTTAGCTGTCGTTGCAGGCTGGGAGATCTTCTCTGGCTTCCTCCTTTTATGAGCAGTGGAGCTTGAGGGGGCCGTTGAGGTGGGCGTCCAGACAGCCTTTCGTGGTTTAGCCTGGTGACCGGCTTCCGGTTGGATTTTCAGCTTCTTATGCTGGCGGGAGAAGTTTGGATCGATCATCGAGTCTCGGGCCTGCCGCCAAACCTTATAGATTTTGGAAGACAGCCGTTGAGGGGATCGGGGCTGTTCTGACTTTATTTCCGCAACCTTTTTTAGTGGGGGAGGAGACCTCTTTAGCACCGCAGTAGGAGAATTCCTTCGCACCTTATTTAGCATCTCGAAGCTGTTCCTAGTTGGAACAGCAACATTAACTTTTGCCATCGGGGCTGATGGAGTTAGCCCAGAGGGGGAGTTACCCCCAGCCTTCCTTACTCGGCGCCAATGGCGACGTCGAGCGTGTCAAGCGGACGGCGTTGGTTCAGCGGTGAGGATGGCTTCGTCTTGCCCCCTGCGTAGGTGGGGGGTCGTTGCTGGTGTTAGCCTGTCAAAGACCGATGTCCTTTGGGTAGCAGGAGCGGGAGCTGGAGCCGTCAATCTCGTAAAGACCGACTTTTTGGCAGGGGAAGCCGCTTTGACGACTTCAGGAGCAGGGCCGGTCACTTTCTTGGAAGCAGCCTTCTCTGGGATTGTAGGCCCCATTGTGGGTCTACAGGAGTTCTGGCCCAATCTAGAGAAGACCGAGGCGCTGATGTTGGGCGACCCGTTGAGAAGGGCCGCGTCAGGGGTAAGACGATCAAAGACCGACTTCTTGGGAGCTTCCGTTGTCAGCACTGGAGCGGTGAAGCTTGTCGGCGGGAGCATAGTCCCAAAGAACAATCCGGTAGTGGCCTGAGTCACCTGGCTACCGGTATTGTGAATAACGAAGCAGCTTGGGGTCCGTAGGCTATACCTCCTGGCGACGCAGAGTGTTGGTCTCAATTGCAGTCCGAGCAGTTGGAGCATTTCGCAGAAGTAGAAGCCATCGATTCTTTGCTTTCTGCAAATAAGCAAGACGCCAATTCTTAGTATCTTGAAACCCAAGGGCAACCATTAGCGAACCGCGATTGGTTCGCGAATCACGACACATGAAGTGTGGAGTGGAAAGAGGAAAAGGTCCTACCGGGCGTGCCAGAATCTGTTCCCCTCCGAATGGCGGCATCGACTGGGCGTCTCGCCTGAGATTCGGGGCAGATGCTAATTGGTGCTACCCGTCCACCTCTCCTAAGATGCCAAGTTGATTTATGGCACCATGTATCGAAGGTTTGAACGGATGCATCCGATGTAGCAGACTTCGTCAGATTCCCCCTCGCTTGAGGGGTTTTTTGATTGTGGGGACGCTCTTCCCTGCCCCTGCAGTTAATTACGCTACCGCGTCGCGGTAACAACTTTCTCCTTCTCCAGATGGTCACTTCGTGTCGTTTGTATTTATTTTATGTTTTGTTGCCCGTGGATTGTTTACGGAGACCGAATTATGTCGTCGCCCGTAGGGCGTGGACTAGTCCAAATCCGTATTATCTTAGATTTGGGTTTGGGGGTTTGGTTTGAGGATACGTTAGCCATATTTGAGGCTAAGATCAACTCAAACGTTTGTTAAGGATACGTTAGTCTAACTTGAGACTAAGATCAACTTAACGGGATCGTTTAGATCCGACAAAAGAGCATTTGGGCTCCATTGTTCCAGTTTAGGGACATAGTGGTCCATTGCATGTATGGCCGTCGAGACCCGTTACCTCTCTGACGGCGTTGAAGGATTACAACGACAGGTGTCAAAAGAGTTCCGAGATGTACCCTTGAACCAAAGTTGATTGGAGGGATTCATAGTCCAGTCTGTTTGAAGGTTTAAGAATACGTTAGCCATATTTGAGGCTAAGATCAACTTAAACGGGATCGTCTAGATCCGGCAAAAGAGCATTTGTGGCTCTATTGTTCCAGTTTAGGGACATGGTGGTCCCTCTCCAGTTTAGGGACATAGTGGTCCATTGATAGTTTAAGGACATTGCGGTCCATGGGTAGTTTAAGGACATTGCGGTCCAATGTTAGTTTTAAGACATCTCGGTCAAGGTTAAGGACGTCATAGTCCATGGGTTTAAGGACCCCACAGTCCACTGTTAGTTTTAAGACATCTCCGTCAAGGTTAAGGACGTCGTAGTCCATGGGTTTAAGGACCCCACAGTCCATTGTTAGTTTTAAAACATCTCGGTCTAGGTTAAGGACTTCGTAATCCATGGGTTTAAGGACCCCACAGTCCATTGTTAGTTTTAAGACATCTCGGTCAAGGTTAAGGACATCGTAGTCCATGGGTTTAAGGACCCCACAGTCTATATCAATGTGTGGTCATCGGGACCCGTCACCTCTTTGAAGACGTTGAGGGATTACAACGCCAAGTATCAAAGGAGTGAAGAGATGTACCCTGGAACCGGAGTGGATTAAATAGTCTTTGGCCCAATTTTGGATCAAGACCAATTAATTATGTTATGAGCCCACTAGCCCAGTTAATTACGAATTGAGGACTTATGGCCAGCTTGGGCTAAGTCCAATCATGTCTGGGACATCGGCCCTCCTGTTGGTCCCTTGAAGGAGAGGCTTTGCCTCTGGCCATTTAGCCAATTGAGCCAATGCCTAGTGTTAAACACTAAAGACCAATCAGTGTTGAACACTGAGAATGAGATTGATAAGTCAGTGTTTAACACTAAAAGATAGTTGGTGTTAAACACCAGCAACTAGGCCTTCAAATTAGTGTTAAACACTAAAACATATCAGTGTTAAACACTGGCAACAAAAATCTCAAATTAGTGTTGAACACTAAGGTAATCAGTGTTGAACACTGCAAATAAAGTTCTTTGATTAGTGTTGAACACTAAGGCCAAACAGTGTTTTAATATTGGATTCAGGGGTTCCAATTTAGCGTTAGACGCTGAGGCAAGAGGGGTCACGTGGTAGCACGTGAGGACGCCCTCCCTTCGTTTGTTCTGCTGAGAAGATCGCATCTTTTGGAGCATCACGTGTCATCACATGACGGGTGTTTAAATGGAGTATGTTAAAGCCTTTGCCAAGGGTCACGTGAGGCACTGCCTCAAAGGGGCTTTTCTGTAGATCTTTTTGGGGGTCACGTGGTGACACGTGACCCTGTATGTTGTTTAGAAGATCTGTTAATCCCTTTCAGGAATTAAATTCCTCGTAGGGTTGAACCCTGACAATAATTTCAGAGGAATTAAATTCCTACTTCCTTTTGAAGAGTTGAACTCTGAATTTCCTGTAGGAATTAAATTCCTCATATATGTGAAGAACTGAATAGGGTTAAACCCTAATAAAAGCTTTGGGGGATTAAACTCCCACTCTCTATTAAAGAATTATTCTGGGGAATGAGATTTAAGGGAATTAAATTCCTGTTGTTTTAACAGAACTAAGTTCTTAACTAGGGTTAAACCCTGATTCTTTTCATTCTGAAGGAATTAAATTCGCATAACACAGGGTCAAACCCTACTTTTATTTTAAAGGAATTAAATTCCTATAGTTCTGCGAGAATTAAATTCTCGTGCTTCCATTCCCTCTCTATGCTTTGGATCTGCATGGCAGGATCTCAACCCATTGAGAATTAAATTCTCAACTCAAGAGGAGATGTGCACTTTACAGATCCTCCACCAAAGAGAGAACTATGTTCTCCTATTTTATATCAGAGTTAAACTCTGTTGAGAATTAAATTCTCTTTTTTTTCAAAAAGCCTTTCCTTTCTTACCTAGGGTTTTCTTTTGCAGAAGATCCAAATTCTTCCAAAGTATCAAGGCTCTCTTCTTTTTTTTGTTTCGATTCCTTTCTGCATATATATATCTTTTGTGTGTCTCTTGGCTCCTATTTATAGGAGAAGCAGTCGAGTCAATTAGTGATGAATCTTTCATTGAGAGATTTGATTTGCATCCATCATTCGTTTTGGACCTTTGGATTATTAGGTGAATTTTATTCACCATTGGATTCTAAATCCAGAGATTCTCCTTTGTTATTTTGTTTAGATTTTACGGGGAAATCTTTCCAAATTCCAGATTTTCCCAAAGATAGATGATATTTAATCACCTTTAAATCTTTAATTTAATCGGTTGCTTTAGAAAGATTTAAGAGGTCCTTTTTTTTTAGAATTTAATTCTGTTAACAGATAGGCTTTGAAAGCTGGTCATGTGTAGCCACGTGACCCTTGGTCACGTGTAGGCACGTGACCCCCTTGGAACGAGCCCTCTTCTTTCTTTCTGCACTCTGCTTTCTGTTCACTGCTTAGCTGTCACGTGCCACCACGTGACCCCTGGTCACGTGTGAGCACGTGACCCTGGTCTGGAGCTTTTTTCTTGATTCAATCAGGGAATTGAGTCTGCCGCTTTTGAGTGTCACGTGCCAACACGTGACCCTGGTCACGTGGGAGCACGTGACCCTTTCTGAAGCCCTTTTCTTCGATGTAGTTGGGAAACTGAATTTGCCTTGCCGATGCTTTTAGATGTCACGTGCCAACACGTGACTGCTGGTCACGTGTAAGCACGTGACCCTTTTCTGAAGCCTTTTCCGCGAGCTTTCGTGATTTTAAATCAGGAAACAGTGTACATGGATTCCATCTCAGATCGCTAAGCATCCAGCCATTCTTACAGAGTCCTTACTCTTGATAGCCTGCTCGAAACTAGTTGGGTTATCATCTCATGATGCATTCCTCGCTCCCACTGTCATCGAGAAACCAAAGTATCTCTCAGGCGGATGAGGAACCCTACCAGATCGGCGGAGAGGCTGAGGTTCGTCGGGGACTATTGAATCCTTTGGTTCTGTCAAATCATCAGCTGCAGTTTTGTATATATGGAACCTTTCCAATTCTACAGAACTGACCTTGCCTCGATCTTGTCCGGATTTTGCTTTTGACATAGGCCGGACAATCCCAAATCTTAACTTACTTAAGAGATAGGCTCTTCCTATACCATATCTTATATGGAGTGGTAGGCACTGATTTGATTCGAACCTAATTCAATAGGTATGCAGCTTCTCAAGTGCATAACCCCCTAAAAGAAACAGGTAACTTAGTAATACTCATCATAGAGCACACCGTATCTAATATGGTGCGATTGCTCCGCCCCAATACACCGTTGTGCTATGGTGTATTCAGAGGAGTAATACTGAGAGAGAATCTCATTCTCCTTTAGAACAGTCCAAGAATTCCATGCACAAGTATTCTCCTCCTTGATCTCATCATAGGACATAATACTTATACCCAGTTTTTGGTTCTCTACTTCTAACTTATATTCTGTGAATATCTCAAAAGTTTCGGACTTGTGTTTCAATAGGAACATATGTCAGAATCTTGAGAGATCATCAGAGAATGTAATGAAGTACAAAGAACCGATCCTGGCATGTGTAGACAGGGGACCTTACATACATCATCATGTATCAGTCCCAAGAGTTTACTAACTCTTTCTCTGTTTCCAATAAACAAAGCTATGGTCATCTTATCTTTGTGACATGACTAGCAAGTTTCACAAGATGTAAATTCAAACTGATTTAAATATGCATCTTAAATGTAACTTCAGCCAGTCGGGTCGCATTGATATGACCCAGTCTACAATGCCTCAAGAAGGATTCGTTCATTTCTGAACTCTTCCTCTTGTGTGTTCTGTATATTAGAAACTGTAGTTTGATTTAGAACGTTAATGCTTTTAGATAGCGTGCATGAACCGATCAACTTTTGAAATAGGAAATGTTCAAAACATTATCCAACAATACAAAATTTTATTATTTCTTTACTAATAAAGAGACCGATATGATTTTGTATATCAGGTTCGGTATCTAATAGCATTTGTTCAGAATCAATGTACTTGTAATACAGGGTGACAGTGACCAACAGACTTGGCTGCAACACTTGCCCCATTTTCTGTCTCATGAAACTTATCACCCGTACTCAGTTCTCTACCTTTCTGTAGCCCTATGTAACGGATTATATTTGCGGGATCCCGATCCGGTATCTAATACCTAGGACGTAGAGGACACTGAGAAACAGTTCTTTATAATGAACACACCCGAAGGAGATGCATCATATGCACTTTCTTCGTTTGGGCGGCATATGAATTTTGGTATTCCCCTATTTCCTGCTCTGTCTTATAACAATTATAAGTTGGAGCGGGACCAACGTTCCCCAGCTCAGTATAACAAGTTGGTTCGGTCAATACATCCATATTATTATCTTGATTAAGACGTGATATGGTCGCTATCTGGAGAGAGAGAGAAGAAAACACTCTGCGTGCGCTCTTGCAAGATTGGATTGGTTATTTATTTTATCTAATCAGAATGGCTCCCACTGTTTTTATCAAATCTTCCTTCAAACCCTAAAAGGGAAGACTAGCCGGGATTAATTACACTCTACAAGTTCGCCAATCTTTCAGCCAGGCCAGTGTCGGTACTTTGAGGGAGGTTCCCCGTGCTTTCGCATGGACCTAATTAAAGTAAACCTCGTTTTCCCAGGGGCGTAACTCCGTTGACACCTACTTGATCGGCTAATTGCAAAGTGCAAAACTCTCTCAGGAGTAACAATTACTCGCAGTGGGTATCGGGATCCAACTATCATATAGAAGGTATACAATCTCATTGCAAATTTCAACACTTGAAACTCCCGATAAAGGTTTTTACCCCTAGCACTTATGACCTTAACTATGGTCAACAAATCATAAATACTAGTCAAGTTCTACCCGTCATTTCGTGATTAATTAGACCCACCCACATGACCCTTAACTAAGGTCAACAAAATCACGCGACTGTCCTAACTAATCGCATCATATGCGGTGTAGGAAGACATCACTTAGCTACCGTACACCGTGCCTTGACTATGGTCAACAAACACAACATGAATACTAAGTACTCTACTTCCTAAAATGACGGAGGGCTGCGAATGGTTTTTAATAAAACCTTTAACGCTTTGAACTTGATCTCGTTGCAGAATCAAATGGTTTTTAAATGGAGTGTTTTTGAGGCTTTTCTAGTTTTGCTAAAGGGGTCACTCCCGGTGAAGGGATCGTCGGCCCTTTTCTCATCGAATAAGGTGCAGGATATATCACATATACCGCTGTGCAAAGCAAAACTATAGAAGCAATCAAAAGACAAACCGAGGGTTGTAGCATCTGCCAGTTATTGCTAAAGGAGTCACTCCCGGTGAAGGGATCTCGGTCCTTTCCTTATCGAATAAGGTGCAGGATGTTCTACAAGGAACACCGCGATGCAAAGCAAGAACTGTAGCTACCTGTTTTTATTTTTGAAATTCGATTCCACAATATCTTTTAGGTTTATTTTCTTTCATTAATCACATTAATGAATATCCCAACATTTAAGTCCACCTAAATATCACAGATAAATATAACGTACGCTTATGCCATCCGCATTCGCCTCGATGTCCCGTCTGCACTGTTAGGTTAGGTAACTAATGGCAGAGCGATGTAGGGCTAGCGCGGGTGTAAAACATAAGCAACGTCTATATAATATATCATATATACTATATACAATATCTATCTGAACATATCACATGATCACATCACAGATAACGCAGCAGAAAATATCATATGAAATATTGGATATACTAGGACGTCCGTGTTTTTAATACGAGCCAGTATAAAACATGGATTCCACGGTCGCGATGAATAACCAAACCCACACCCCTAGACCCCTACGAGAGCGGCAAGCAACCCTACCAATTCTAGAGTTAGGAGACCCGGACTCGACTCCTCGAGTTGGTCTCCCACTGGACTCCAGAACCCGGTTACTTATGCCCTCCTCTTGGGTCTATCCTAGTGCAGAAAAGTAAATAATATACAAAAGGTGACATCTTCCGCAACCTGGAAGTGCCCCAATAAAAGAATATTACATACAAGTTTTTACATGAATGAAAATGAAAAACACTCGTCTCACATAAAAACCCTCGGCTATTCAAACACGATGATCCAATATAACATATCCAGCAACAAATAACATCACATGTCATCAACGTAAGTAAATATGCGCATCCCAATTGTCGTTAACATATAGCAACGAAACCTGCGATATCACATATTACACTTACGGTCACAGAAAAGAAAGTGTAAAACTATAACAGTTGGAATCCGCAACCTTCTTAGACATCGCATGCCTAACCATCTGAATTCCTTAGACATCACATACCTAACAATTATAAACCCCGCATTTTTAGTCTTATTATCGAAAACTCTTTTCAATATCAAGTCGGGCAATTCAACAAGATTCCCGACATTTTGATCGAATGCCCGTTGCAAACTTTAGTAGACGGCCGCACCCCCGATACCGTCGACGAAGTGCACCAAGGCGGAACACCGCTGCCGTGAGCACCCTAACGCATGTTTTCGGCGACGGGGTTCTCCTACAGTCACTTGGTCGGGGCTATGGGGTGTAGCTGTCTATTAAGTTTACCTGGCGAGTATCCGCGTACGCTACGTGATTGCAACGGACTTTTGATCACATCAAAATCCCGTGGCAACCGATCAAGTAAGACTAAAGTGCTAGATTTATAATATTCAAATCAGTTATCTCATAACTACTTGTGGATTCCAAATATTGTATCACATTCCAGATAAATAGAAAATGTTAAACTTTCCGATCGAACAATCAAACACCCAAGTTTTCCCAAACAGCTCAACACTTGAAATAAGTTCAAAAACATCCATTTCATGCCACAGTACCAACGGTCCAGCCGTAGAAGGGTCAAGCCAACGCCTCACATGTGGCACGCCGTACTGCCCCAAACCCTAAGGTTCAAAGGGCAGTTCAAGACGGTCACATAATCGAGTTAAGGTTTGTTGTCTTCTAGAGAGTCCATCGCGTTACTTGCACTACTTAGAACGTCTTTAAACCACGGAAAAATCCAACATTTGGAAATTTCCTGACAGGGGAAAAATTGGGTATTTATATCCGGTCGAACTTTTTAAGATATTCTAAATTATCCGGAAAAACACATAGACAAAATTAGACAATCCGATCGAATCTACGAACTCCCAATACAACCCAGAAAACTCAACTCTTGTGTATAATTTAAAAATTCCCAGAAAACTCAGCAACTAAAGAAAGAGATTACTGTGCAAAGAAAGTGACAAGATGCTCCTATATGGCCGCGGAACCGCCGCACA
Organism: Agapanthus africanus; assembly: GCA_030015575.1. Taxonomy (NCBI): domain Eukaryota; kingdom Viridiplantae; phylum Streptophyta; class Magnoliopsida; order Asparagales; family Amaryllidaceae; genus Agapanthus; species Agapanthus africanus. Next base: position 565,477,171 of record CM057345.1, read on the forward strand.
TGCTATGCTAGTGCCGCGGTTACGCGGCCACTTGGTCGAGTTATGCGCACGTGCTTCACAGTAATTCTTAAAAAAGCCTGCTGATTTTTCTGCATATTTTTAATTCACAAAAATACCAGTTTTGAAAAATTGTACAGAGAAGGGTTTTGGATTAGGGTTTCGGGTTCGATCGGACTTCTAACATCGTCTACACTTCGCCTAAAGCTCTAACTAGGCTCTGATACCACTGTAGGATTCCTAGGCACACCCAAGAGGTTCTACAACTGATCAATCATGTCCAATTCAAAATTTTCTATGTGCCGAAGAACCCTAAACTAGATCGTTACTAGAGATAAAGGAGAAACTACAAGCAAGTTAACAACTTAACTAAAAAGTGAAAGGGGCTACAACCTTTGTAGATCCGGTCCTCCACTTCCTTAGCTCCGTGATGACGTCCCTCCGCTGCGATCATCGGATCCCAGACTCTAGCGATGGTTTCGTCGAAGAAATGATCGGGCTAGGTCGTCGACTTCGATGCCGAAGATGATCTACGTCGAGGCAACTCAAGATCAAGCTCCATCTTCACTTGGTCATAAAACTTGTGAAGATAACACACTCTACTACATGGCAAGTGGTAGAGGATGAAGAAATAGGATGTGGGTTCACTTTGGATTTGGATTTCTCACTTGGATTCATCACTTGATAATTTTCAAGCAAGCTTTCTTTTTCTTCATCAAGAAGAAGAAGAAGAAGAAAAGAATAGAAAAAGAATTAATGAATAATAATAAATCAAGTGATCTTATCATAATGCAACCATGGGTGTCACGTCCCGAAAGTACGGAACATGACCGGCACTTAAACTACGAGACGTCTTGAGACGTACGCAATCTAAGTAAGCCGAAAACCCAGAAATCCAAACCAAGAAAAGTAGTAGAGTGAAGGAAAACCAATTTAAAACAAGTTGTTTTAATAGCATAAGCCGAATTATGCGGTTTTTAAAAACATCAAGTATTTTTTGAAAATTTCGGCAGAGTCTCCTTTGTAAATACTGCCCCCAAACGGGATACAATATGAATAGTATACGAAATCAAAAAAAGGGCATCCCCAAGCGGGAGCTAGCTCTTCGTCAATCGACGGCCACAACCACACAAGTAATATAATATACAACGCCAACAGCGAGGATCAAAATTCAAAAGGAAACTCAAAACCACAAGAAAACCACAGAAATGTAACGCGCGACTCTAAGGTCGAAAGAATAAACATCACTGGTCTCTAACTCAAATAAATACTTGTTTGGTTGATGGAACTTCTAGATACAACAGAATAATGATATACAAAATATATAATGGGGGTACGATACAAGTAAACCCACCTACTAGAAAATCACCCGAAGGAAACTATGCCCGCAAAGCCGTAATGAAACCTGTACGGCAAACCTGCAAGAAACTGGGGCACAACGGGGGTAAGTTGCCAACTCGTGAATAGAAAAACATCTACGAAAAGAAATCGCATAAATAACGCAATTCTAGGTCAATGATCATAATATATCCTCAAATATAAGAATAACATGCAACCTATAACAAGGCTAGCGTAAATATCTAACCCGAGTGTAATCTCATGTGCCCGTGTCAGTGCCTCAGGTAGCAATATATCATATGAATGAGGTATGAATGCATGAAAACAGAATACATGTAAATGAAGAACTGTTTTCATAATTTAGTGAGATTTCCTTTGTATTTTTAAAATGAGGTATCATAATGAAATCAGCATAAAACAGTGACTAGTACCGGCACAAAACGTAATCCCAATATCTAGATATCTCTGTATCACAGTCTCTGTACCTCAATATCTCAAAATCTCAATATCACAGTCTCAATAGCTAGGGCGCCGTCAGTCCATACCGGCCTCTACCATCCATCTCAAGACCACGACGGTATCCTCAGGATATCCGACGCGTCGGGTAAAATCACCGGTAGGTAGTGCTCCCCTGCCAGGCTCACATCATCATCATCATCACGCGCTTCTTGCCCCGGGGTACCTTACCGGGTCCACCATGTACCCGAAACGGTTCATCCGTCTCCTCGAATCGGGTCTCGAAATCCATCAGCAAGCTCATGGTGGACGACTCATACATCATGGGAAAACCACACTTTTTATTTTAAAAGAGAGAAAATGTTTATTTATGTTTTTGCGGTTTTCCTCCAATTCCAGAAAATCTCATGGAAATCCGAATCCAAAACCTCAATAACACGTAAAATAGTGAATATATGCATGAGAATCCATGAATGCGGCATAACAATGAATAACAGTATGCATGAAGTAGCAGGTAATAACTACAATGTCTAAACTAACATATAAGGCAAGTACACTAATATCATGTCTAACTATTAGCTAACAGGCTATGTCAAGCAAATATTATTTTCTAAGGTGTACGTGATATGGCAATTACCGATGAAGATGTGTGTGAGCCGGCAAATAAGTGTACGTGGTACATACGCATCATCGGTAATGGTGCTGGTGTCCTAACAGCATGATATCAATAATGGAGTATGAAACATAAAATAAGCATGCGATGCGAAGCGAACCACAATAATGAGCGGGAGCTGAATACTAGACGCAACTATAACTAATCTGCATTAATCTAATATAAGTCCTACAAATGATGCCTTTTGAAATAACACGAATCATGGAGTTTTGAAAATAGGGGCTACGGTGTTTTTATGAAAAGATACGTCTTTTGAAATATCCGTAGGATCCCTTGGGCTGTCTTTTAAAATACCCACGATTCGTTAGTTTTTGAAATATGTAAGAATCGAATCTAATCTAACAACTAAACTAAACTAAAGGGCTAAACTGACCAGCTGGGCTACAGGTAAGGAAACCGCCTAATATCTGAGTCGATACATATACATACCTGTATATATATTAGTCGGTGATCCCGCCTCAATAATATCATATCCGATACCATATCTATAATCAAACATCCCAAGTCAAGAGTGCGGATCAATCATCAAAATATAGCTCGTACGTAAATCCGTCGTACGGCATCCCCAAATCTGGGTACGGGTTAATATCATATTCATCACACTATTCATCTGGTATCCTCTTTATCCAAGATCATAGTCCAGGGTACTGACCTATGTCTAGTACAATACTAATATCATCAATATAGTCATGATCTGACTACTGATCGACAGTCTCGTACAAACCGATATCACAACCACAAAAAAAATCTCATCGACTCAGCTCAATCCCTAGTATCGTCCTCATATCCGTATGTGAACACATAGTCCCATACCCATGTGAACACATAACTATAAAGAATCCCATGAGCACATATAAATAGGAATGTATACAAGTATGTATGTGTGTATGTATGTGTGTATGTGTAGTGCAACACTACCCTAGGGTTCGCAACACTAAAGTAATCCAACACACCAATATCCATCCTAAACATCGTTATAAATCCCAAATAACATATAACAATTGTTGGTGTGTATACGCATCCGTATACACCACCACGGACTGCGGGGGTGCTATACGTCATCCACCCGACTTCTCCCCGTAGATATAAATCTACTCACCTGGTCCTCGCTCGTCGGTGCCGACGTCGCCATGCGCTTGCTTGCCGTCTCGAAGTCCACCATGGGGGTACCTATATATCATAACGCACCGCATCGCATTAAAATCCGACTCATGACCAAAACGACACACGAATCCCACATAGGTCAAAACCTATGGTTGCTTCCACAAATCAACCCAAAAACCCTCGACATCGGCGTACAAACGCCAGACCATCGAGAAAAACCCAAATACACTCATTTGCACATGCACGAACACTAATTTTAATATAAAATAGTTTAAAACTTACAAAAACCCCAAATTCACTTTAAAAGCCGTTTTTCCGAAAAACTAGCAAGCAAAATTTCCCGTTTTAGTACAAAACTCGACGTTTAAACAATTCTAACGGCCATAATACTTATTAAACAACTTAAATAAGTCATATAACCCATAACCATAATTTAATCTCATCAAACTATATACGTTCAAAAAAACTAGTTTGCAATTTTACCCAAATTTCAACCATTTTAGCAAAAATGCATAAACAACAATTTAGTTTGGATTTGCATGATCTAAAATATTAAAATACAATTTAAAATGTTAATAATACCATGGATACCCTAATTAGATTTTTATCCCAATTGATTAATTAAATTCCCAAAACCTAGTTAACCAAATTAACACAATTAGCAAAATTTTAGACTAACAAATAGCAACTAATAACCAATTTGGGTTTTGCATTCAATTAACATGTTAATCTACCTATTAAAACCATGATCAAACACTACAAACCCTATCTTGATCACAACCCACTCTCTTGAATTTTTCAAAATGAGCAATTCCAATCCAAAATATACATGAAAACACTAAATTAACACTAATTTGAGCCCACTAAGCAAAGTAACCTCTTAAATTTGGTTTGTGTAATAACTAGATAACAAAAGAACTTAATTAACCTAATAATGGTTTCTAAAACCCTAATTAAAATTCAAACCATTCACTTTAAAACCTAGATTAGAAATCAACAACAAAAATTAACACATCAAGGTTCTAATTTAGCATATAACAACTACCAATTAACCAAAGATTGAAATTATACCTCACAAGTTCAAACCTTAGCTTGCCCTAGCCTCCCAAGGCACCTCTTTTCTCCAAGATTTAAACCAATTGGGATGTGAGAAGAGATGGATTAAGGGTTTGCATTGGATTTGTGAATGAAATTTGAATTTTTGATGGATTTTTGAGGTGAAAATGAAGCAAAATAGAAGGTGAAATGGGGAAAATTTTTGGGGCTGTTTTCTGCAGGAATTTGGGCTGAGGAGGGAGTGGGGAGAGGTGTGGGGGAGTTGGGGAAAAGTCAAGATCAACCATACCAATCAACTAAAGACCCATACCCAATTAATAAATCAAAAACCTTATAAAAACACCTCATTTCAACACATAATAAAAAGTCAAAGGAGGCAAGGAATTTTTTTCCTTGTGCTGCTGAAGTGGGCCGGCCTGGGGTGAGGGAGGAGTGAATGGGGGTTTTACAAAAAAAATTTTATGCAAAAAGACCCCCTACAAGTCCAAAATTGCAAGTTTAAGCTTAAATTCAATAAATTTCGTTTTCTATAAGAAAAATTAGTTAAAAGTTAAAATAAAATACTAAAAATTTATGTTACAACTAGATTTTAATTAACATGATTTTAAAGCTTAAATTTAGCCCATTTAAATTTGTATTTATCGCTAATTTAATGTATTTTCTTACCGGCTTAAAATAATATTAAAAATTGAAAAATTAGGGAAAATTTTTAAACGACCAGAATTTTATAAGTAACTCATTAGCTACTAAAAACTAGCAATTACCTATCCAAATTAGGTATAATTAGGCCTAAACTGCAAAATAACAAAAAGACGATTTACGGAAAATTACCAAATTTTCACCGATTTTCGGGAAAATACCAAAACGACTTTTCAAGGCATTAAATGGGTGAGGCTAACACATGTAGAGAATAAACTAGGGTTTAGGTTTAATGGTTAGGTTAAGGCAAAAGACAAAATGGTTAGACTTATCAAAACTTCATGAAGCTTCAAGAATACAATAAAGAAAGCCACCATATTTGTTTTTGCCAAAATGAATAAAGAAAATAAATAAAAACAAATTAAAACCTAACCATTAACCTAAATATGGTTTAAAGCAAACATACACCCAATTTTGCATGTATCATCAAACATGAAACAATCTAGTGCACAAAAATATATCACATATACTACTTGTGCACATCAAGTGAGAAAATCCATGTTAAGTGAACAAATACTAGTTAATGTAAAGTAATATATCAAATATATAATTATACATCAAATCATTAAATCAACACTTGATTTAATGATCCGGTCATATCGCATATAACCGACTAATATCAAGTGTATCAATGTATCGAATCAACACTTGATTCGGTAACCCGGCTATATCATATATAACCGTCCAATGATACAAATCGCGAGAATAGAATACAGTATCACACACTGGTATTATTCTCGGTCCCGCATATATCTCATATGCGCTCCTATTTCGTTTCGCTTGAGTTAGGAATCCTCTGTGTAGGACTCTAAAGACTCGTCAATACGCCGGCAGCAGGTGATGATCATATCAAACACCCTCAAGCCGCAAGCGGTCTGCTAAACGTAACGGCCACCCGGGTATTGAGCGATCAGAAGATAAACGAGCAACCCCGCTCACACTCCTGTGAATCCAACCAGTAACACTTACCGTACAGTCCGGTCTGTTCGTCTGATATGTCGGATATCTCGCCTAGGGGTGGTAAACGTCAGACCCCAGTAGCTTGATAAGTCATGTCGATATAAGGTCCATAACAAACGTGAAACTACTGATAACTCTTACCAGTAAATCACTGCAACCCTGGCCAGGGATTTCCAGTTATGGCCAGTCGAGCATAGCGCAACATTAACCCCTAATACCGGGAGAGACGAATCCCCTCCTATCGCTCATTGCCTCCATGTGAATCGGGACTGTACCCAAAAACCACCTGTTTGCACGACTCAATAGAGCCGTGGTAGGATGGAAATCAAAGCACAGTGGGAGACACACAAGACTCTATGACGATCTCGGGTCAACAGACTAAGCTGTATCAGTGTCACCAGAGAACTGCCATCTGACGTGAGGTATAATACCATCTGGGAGTTCTCGGCGAGTCAGTTCAGTGTACCCAGTCATCACTGAGCACCCGCATACCATCTCTGATGTCAAATACCAATGGATATGGGATCATCCATCGCCCATCACATGGGTCGAGAAGATATACGCTAGTCTACTCTGGAATATCGATGCCCCGTCTCGATATTCCCATGACTAGGAACATTGAAGGATGTACTCATGGACTACCCAGGCCCCACCAGTATGATCTACATCATAGTCCTGGAAGTCGAGTACACATCCTAAGGGCTTTATCAACATGTAACAGAGAGACAGAAAGTATACATGTTAAGATAAAGAGAAACCAGATAGAGTACTATCATGTCGAGCAAGAAAGTCCTACCTATATATGTCCCAGCATCCACTACAATATACATCCAATGTACAGTAATGGCCTCTAGGGTATACATATAACTAACATCGCTTCCATCCGATCGCCGAAAAATGCCCAAAAACCGCTTCTAGCGGTTTGATCTTATCCATTGGACTCTGTGCTTCGCCCGTGCGTCCTTTTGGCTCCCCTTTACTCCTTTTTGTACCTTATTTTCTCTGAACATTAACAGAGAGCAATAAACCCTTCATTTCCCCATTAACACAATTAAATTCATTTTTATTCATTTTTTAATTTTGCATACACTCATATTTTACCTTATAAATTGTAACACCCGAGCCCAATAGTACTATTTCTGTTACTGGTTGAGTGTTAGATATTGCTCATTTCAATTATCTTGCTTGTTTGGTTCTTGTTGCAAAATTTTAACCGGCTATGTCATTTTTGCATATAACAAATTTTAACACCTAAAGTGAAGTTAAAAATATCCATATTGGCCTACTCGTCACCACTAGTCGCGTGGTAGCGTCCACGCGTCAAGATTTCATCCCGTTCGGTGAAACGGGCGAGTTTGGACGGCTACGCGCGCGTGCAAGTGTCCGACTTGGGGGCATGCATTTTAATCATAAAACATCTCATTTTAAAATTTGGAACCCGTTTAAAATCCTATTATTTGAATTTGAAATATTTGGGCGCAACCCGGGCGCAATTTGGAAATGTTTCATTTAGCGCCGAAAAACCCATTTAAATTTAATAATCTAAAACTATATAATATATATTACTGTTTCAAAATAACGTTTAAATCCTTTAAAAATCTTTTTAAAATTTTCTTTTAAACCCCCTTTTCTTTTCCCAGCCAATCACGAGGGGCTTTACCCTCGTGGGCCCCACCGTAACCCTCTCTCTCTCTCTCCGTCTCTCTATCTCTCTCTTCTCTGTCTCTCTCTCATTCTCTCTCTCTCTCCTAAAATCTCTCTCTCTATCCCTTTATATTCTTTTCCCCCTCGTCTTCGTCGTCACGAGAAAAATCCCACGAGAAACCCTATCGCGAACCTAACCCCAGCCTTGCCCTAGCCGCCGCAGCCTCGCCGTCGACCTCCCCGCGACCTCGCCACCATCACCTCTGCACCTCCCTCATCCCTCTCTCCATTTCCCTGTGCCCAGAACCCGCATACTCCGACCCTTCCCCGATCCCAGAAACACCACCGCCTGCACCTCACCGTCGACGGCCCTCATCGTCGATGACTCTTTCATCTTCCTCCCTTCACCCTCTTCCCGACTCAACCACCATTGCTTCACCCCTGCACCCATTGCACCCGAGCCTAACCCTAACACCAAACCCTAGTTCGCCGGAGATCGCGCCGTCGACTCTCGTCGTCGTCGCCAGCGCACCGCCGACCACCTCCTCTCCCCCCTGCAACCCAGACCAGGCCAGTACCTCTCCCCTACTCACCGCACCCCGATCCAGCCACCTCCAAACCCTTGCCGCGTTCACTGTTCCTCGCCGGCGCCCCATCGCCGTCGAACCCGTCGCGGTTGACACCCGTGCCACCCCTGTAAGCATCTCTTTACTTTCTCCCTTCGTGTTAACCCCTCGCTGGTCGTTTGTGTCCATAGTTTGTATTTTGCTAACTTCGTCGCCGTTTTGACATTTCGCCGGATTCCGGCCGTGCCGACGACTTGACCCGACTCTCCAGCGAAGTACTTCGGTCCGTGTGGTCCCGCTGTTCGTTGTTTGGACTCGATCCGTGGCCCGTGCAACCGTCGCGTGTTTTCTGCTGACGCTACGTTCGTGTTTTCCGGTTTGCGAAACCGTCGAGGCAAGTATTACTTGCTACATGCTATGCTATACAAATTAAGTGTGCTTGACTCATTAAACCTGCAAAGATTAACTAGTGTTGTTACTTTTCTCATTTGGACGAAATATGATATATATCACGATACTGTAACCTAAATCGTATTTTGCCACCGTAACCCTAATAACATAACTACCAGTTAATCATTTTGCTATTTAAAGGACGATAATCATACACATATAGCTTCATTACTTTCTGTTATTGATATTGCACTACCCTGTGATTATTGCACCCCAAGGGTGCTCGAACCTGTTAATACGATAATACAACTGCACCATATTAATGCACCATTGTGATTAAATGAACTGTTATTGTTGTTTACTTTATTTCCTGCTGTTATTCCTTATTCGATTCTATACCTGTTATGAGCACACCTTCGATTGCATTACATATTGACCTGACTTTGCTACACATGACATATATATACATACCGATGCACCGGACATGGTACCCTGTACTACCGACTCAACCTGATGTACCATGACCTGACCTGTTACCTGATCTCATGCCTAATGCCAACAAACCTGACTTGGGGTCCTCATGGACCATTCCTGTTGTTTATCCAGACAAACCTGACCTGTTACCTGATCCTGTGTTGGCATTAGTCTTTGATTCATAAATACCTAACTCGACATACATAACTTGGGGGTATGGGGAAATCAAAGGTGAAACCGACTTGTAACTCAACAGTTCGATACCTGTTCTGATCAGTCTTACGGGCTAGGCCAGCCCCGGAGTGATGATGCTGACATCACTCATCCATCCTGCTACTTGTTACTGCCTAGCGGCACGTCTCGGATTCAGCCCCGAGAATCTTGACCGTGGTTCCGGGCACGCACGGGATACTATTGAGTTACATCGACGGGTCATCAATTGATTTCAAAGACTTTAGAATAGAAACCCGATAGAACAGTATAGTTACCCACTGCACACTACCCTGCACTGTTATTTTATATTATTGCTTTATTCATGTCATCCCTGCATTGTTTATTGCCATGTTCATATTATATTACTTGATGACATGACGCGCTGACGTCTGGGTTTTGCATGGCCCAGATTCTTTACCACTGTCGACGACCGAGCAGGAGTACTTCAGCCAGCAGGCTGATCTGTGAGTTCTATAGTGATTAGTTTATTTATTTCATTTCATTTCCAGATGTGAGCCCGCATTATGGGACGTACTATTTATTTATTGTATTGGATCATTTGCTTCCGCACTTATTGTTCATTGACTCTTGTTATTATGGATTTGGACATGTGTTAGATTAGTTTATTTATCTTGTTCTTGATATCTCTACAGCCGTAATGTGACTGTGGACGGATACTTCCTACCCACAGGTAGCATGGTTGGCTATGTCATGTGCCCAATCTTGCGTACTCTGGGAAGCGGGGCGTGACATGGTTCTTTTGGTATCAGAGCAATAGGTTAGTTGGGTTGATTCTTTTGTAGTTGGGTATTGTACCCAATACACGAATCAGAATACCCGTGTTTAGGAAACATGTCCTGCCACCTTGACCGTTTTACCATTCTTGAATCACATTCTTCCGGATTATATCTTTTACGACGTGCAAACTTACTTTGCATGTCGACTCGGAAACCTGATTTCTTGTTATCCCTAGGACTTGGGCGACTTGGGTGGAGTTAAGTAATTGCGGCTATGATACCGCGGCATAGCTACAATACGGTACTCTATTTAAGTATCTTGGAGTTCTAGCCTTGATCCATATTCAGAATCTATCATCATGCTAATGTTGGGTGTTCTGAGTTCAGGATGATGGCAGGTAAGAAGTTGAAGACGTACCAGAGGCGTGTGAACGAAGCCGCCATACTTAGAGTGATAAGAGAAATGTTGGAAAATCAGAAGAGGCAAACTGAGCTGATCCAGCAGCAAGCAGATTCATTTCAGGAGGGTTTGCAGGCCTTTCGGCAGTCCGTAAACACAGCTGTAGCGAAGCCAGTTGACCGAGTAGGGACCGTGGCAGATTTCAGACGTTTGGGTCCTACTACTTTCACTGGTTTGGAGGAGCCGTTGCCAGCCGAGCAGTGGCTAGTAGACACGGAGAATTTGCTGATTGCGGCACAGATCCCAGAGGACAAGAGAGTTGATGTGGTGCGCATTCAGCTAGTGGATTACGCCCGAGAGTGATGGCTTGTAGAGGAGACCCGCTTGCCCAAGCCGATCAGTTGGGCGGATCTCTCTAAAAGTTTCCTGGAGAAATTCTTCTCGCGGACTGCACGGGAGGAAATGGAAGAGAAGTTCATCGGACTAAGGCAGAATGGAGCAACCGTGGACGTGCATGCAGCAGCATGGACGAGACTCAGTAGTCTCGCTGGACCTTTCGCGGCCAACAATGTAGACAGCAGTTGCGGTAAGGAAGCAGTTCTGTCGGGCCAGTCGAGTTTAGGGCTAGGCCGACAAACAGTGTTCTTGCAGCTATGGAAGTTGATAGTAATGAAGAGCCGGCAGTTGTTCACGATTTTATGGACGTATTTGAAGATATATCGGGCTTACCGCCGAAGCGAGACGTGGAGTTCGCGATCGACCTTAGTCCTGGTGCAGTGTCCGTATCAAAATCTTATTATCCGATGGCACCAGTGGAATTGGAAGGAGTTAAGGAGCAAGTTGATGAATTACTTGAGAAGGGTTGGATTCGAAGCAGCAACTCGCCTTGGGAAGCTCCAGTTCTTCTAGTAAAGAAGAAGGATGGCACGAGAAGGATGTGCATCAATTATCGAGAATTAAACCGGGTGGCTAATAAGGACAAGTACCCGATCCCTTGCATTGGAGAACTTTTGAGCAGCTTAGTGGCGCGAGAGTATTCTCGAAACTGGATTTGCGATCCGGATATCATCAGGTCTGAGTGAAAGCAGAAGATATTTGCAAGACGGCGTTTCGAACTCGGTATGGACATTACGAGTATCTAGTGATGCCTTTCGGAATAACGAATGTGCCGGAAATATTCATGGACTTGATGAACCGAATCTTTTCACCGTTCTTGGACCAGTTTATTGTGGTATTCATGGACGACATTCTGGTCTACTCGAGGAGTTTTGAGGAGCTTGCTGAGCCTTTGAAGATCGCACTGCAGACGTTGAGACAGGAGAAATTGTATGCGAAGATGAGTAAGTGCGAAGTTTGGCTGGAAGAAGTGAAGTTTCTGGGGCACGTTGTGTCGGGCAGTGGAATCGCAGTCGATCCCGAAAAGATTGCAGCAGTTCGAGATTGGCTTATTCCAAGAAATGTGGCTGAGATAAGAAGTTTCCTTGGATTAGCCGGATACTACAGGAGATTTGTGGAGAACTTCGCTCGTTTGGCAGAACCGTTGACCAAGCTTACGCACAAGAAAGTACCTTTTATTTGGACGGATGGATGTGCATTGGCCTTCGAGACGTTGAAGCAGAAGTTGATAACCGCCCCTATCCTGACCGTATTAGATAATTCAGGAGGACTGGTGATTCACAGCGACGCATCTGGAAAAGGATTGGGATGTGTTTTGATGCAGAATGGGAAGGTCGTAGCTTACGCATCGAGACAACTGAAGACTCATGAGAAGAATTACCCGACTCATGACTTGGAGCTTGCGGCCGTGATCTTCGCCTTGAAGATTTGGAGACACTACCTTTTAGGCGAGAGAGGGCGAGAGAGTCGAAGTCTTTACAGATCATAAGAGTTTGAAGTATGTGTTCACTCAGAAGGAGTTGAACATGAGGCAACGCAGATAGTTGGAGCTGATGGCCGACTATGACCTTGATCTTAAGTACCATCCGGTAAAGGTTAACGTCGTGCCGGATGCGCTTAGTCGGTTACCAGCGATTCAGGTATTGACTGCACAAAGGGAGATCATTGCGGATTTTCGAAGATTTGACTTGGAGGTTGTGCTACCACATGCTACGGGACAGTTGATGCAGTTGCAAGTACAGTCGTCCTTAGTTGAGAAGGTTAAAGCGGCACAATCGCAGGATCCTAGACTGAAAAAGTTTCGAGAGCAGGTTGAAGCCGGACTACGAACCGATTTAGTGATCCACGGAGATGGTTCGTTGAGGTATGGTAGCCGTGTGTGTGTGCCAAAAGGGGATGTGCGTGAAGAGCTTATGAAGGAGGCACACAGTTCAGCTTACTCTGTACATCCAGGAGGGACAAAGATGTACCGAGATATTCGACAGCACTTCTGGTGGGAAGGTATGAAACGGGAGATCGCTCGCTTCGTGGCTAAGTGCTTGGTGTGTCAGCAAGTCAAGACTGAACACCAAAGGGTTGCTGGTTTGCTGCAACCACTTCCGATTCCTCAGTGGAAGTGGGAACATATAACCATGGATTTCGTGACAGCTTTACCGCGGAGTCCAAAGGGCAACAATGTAGTATGGATGATTGTTGATCGGTTGACCAAGGAAGCTCACTTTATTCCTTTTCGGGTTGGTCAATCGACGGAGACTTTGGCGGAGCGGTACATGCAGGAGATGGTAAGATTGCATGGAGTACCGGTGAGCATCGTGTCCGATCGGGACACTCGGTTCTTGTCACACTTTTGGAGGAGTTTACAAGAAAGTTTGGGGACTCGATTGAAGTTTAGCACAGCTTATCATCCTCAAACTGATGGACAATCGGAGAGAACGATACAGACCCTTGAAGATATGTTGAGGGCTTGCATGTTGGACTTCAAAGGTTCTTGGGAGGATCATCTACACCTGGTGGAGTTTTCATACAACAATAGCTTCCAAGCGACTATTCAGATGGCTCCGTTTGAAGCGTTGTATGGTCGTAAGTGCCGTTCACCTGTTTGTTGGGATGATATTGGTGAACGAAGGTTACTGGGACCAGATTTGGTAGTACAGACAGTCGAGAAGGTGAATACAATCAGGAAACATATGAAGGCAGCTCAAGACAGACAGAAAAGTTGGGCTGACACGTCAACAAGACCTCTAGAGTTCGCCGTGGGCGATTTGGTATTCCTGAAGATATCACCGACTAGAGGGGTGATTCGCTTTGGGAGTCGGGGAAAGCTTAGTCCTCGATTCGTTGGACCCTTCGAGATATTGGAGCGTGTTGGAGAGGTAGCGTACCGTTTGGCGTTACCACAGTCATTGGCCGGAGTGCACGATGTGTTCCATGTATCTCAACTACGGAGGTATGTTCGAGATGAAACTCACGTCTTGGATCATTCGGAGTTGACCGTACGGGAGGACCTAACTTTTGAGGAGCGACCGGTTGAAATCAAGGATCGAAGGGAAAAGGTTCTTAAGAACAGGGTTATCCCTCTTGTGCTAGTTTCTTGGGGTAACCGATCGCATGGAGAATCCACTTGGGAGCGAGAAGACGAGATCCGGCAGAAATTTCCTCACCTTTTCCTGTAGCTATATATCTTGTATTCTTGGAATTTCGAGAACGAAATTCTTTTTGTAGTTGGGTATGATGTAACACCCGAGCCCAATAGTACTATTTCTGTTACTGGTTGAGTGTTAGATATTGCTCATTTCAATTATCTTGCTTGTTTGGTTCTTGTTGCAAAATTTTAACCGGCTATGTCATTTTTGCATATAACAAATTTTAACACCTAAAGTGAAGTTAAAAATATACATATTGGCCTACTCGTCACCACTAGTCGTGTGGTAGCATCCGCGCGTCGAGATTTCATCCCGTTCGGTGAAACGGGCGAGTTTGGACGGCTACGCGCGCGTGCAAGTGTCCGACTTGAGGGCATGCATTTTAATCATAAAACATCTCATTTTAAAATTTGGAACCCGCTTAAAATCCTATTATTTGAATTTGAAACATTTGGGCGCAACCCGGGCGCAATTTGGAAATGTTTCATTTAGCACCGAAATACCCATTTAAATTTAATAATCTAAAACTATATAATATATATTACTGTTTCAAAATAACGTTTAAATCCTTTAAAAATCTTTTTAAAATTTTCTTTTAAACCCCCTTTTCTTTTCCCAGCCAATCACGAGGGGCTTTACCCTCATGGGCCCTACCGTAACCCTCTCTCTCTCTCTCCGTCTCTCTATCTCTCTCTTCTCTGTCTCTCTCTCCTAAAATCTCTCTCTCTATCCCTTTATATTCTTTTCCCCTCGTCTTCGTCGTCACGAGAAAAATCCCACGAGAAACCGTATCGCGAACCCAACCCTAGCCTTGCCATAGCCGCCGCAGCCTCGCCCTAGCCGCCGCAGCCTCGCCGTCGACCTCCCCGCGACCTCGCCACCATCACCTCTGCACCTCCCTCATCCCTCTCTCCATTTCCCTGTGCCCAGAACCCGCATACTCCGACCCTTCCCCGATCCCAGAAACACCACCGCCTGCACCTCACCGTCGACGGCCCTCATCGTCGACGACTCTTTCATCTTCCTCCCTTCACCCTCTTCCTGACTCAACCACCATTGCTTCACCCCTGCACCCATTGCACCCGAGCCTAACCCTAACACCAAACCCTAGTTCGCCGGAGATCGCGCCGTCGACTATCGTCGTCGTCGCCAGCGCACCGCCGACCACCTCCTCTCCCCCCTGCAACCCAGACCAGGCCAGTACCTCTCCCCTACTCACCGCACCCCGATCCAGCCACCTCCAAACCCTTGCCGCGTTCACTGTTCCTCGCCGGCGCCCCATCACCGTCGAACCCATCGCGGTTGACACCCGTGCCACCCCTGTAAGCATCTCTTTACTTTCTCCCTTCGTGTTAACCCCTCGCTGGTCGTTCGTGTCCATAGTTTGTATTTTGCTAACTTCGTCGCCGTTTTGACATTTCGCCGGATTCCGGCCGTGCCGACGACTTGACCCGACTCTCCAGCGAAGTACTCCGGTCCGTGTGGTCCCGCTGTTCGTTGTTTGGACTCGATCCGTGGCCCGTGCAACCGTCGCGTGTTTTCTGCCGACGCTACGTTCGTGTTTTCCGGTTTGCGAAACCGTCGAGGCAAGTATTACTTGCTACATGCTATGCTATACAAATTAAGTGTGCTTGACTCATTAAACCTGCAAAGATTAACTAGTGTTGTTACTTTTATCATTTGGACGAAATATGATATATATCACGATACTGTAACCTAAACCGTATTTTGCCACCGTAACCCTAATAACAAAAATACCAGTTAATCATTTTGCTATTTAAAGGACGATAATCGTACACATATAGCTTCATTACTTTCTGTTATTGATATTGCACTACCCTGTGATTATTGCACCCCAAGGGTGCTCGAACCTGTTAATACGATAATACAACTGCACCATATTAATGCACCATTGTGATTAAATGAACTGTTATTGTTGTTTACTTTATTTCCTGCTGTTATTCCTTATTCGATTCTATACCTGTTATGAGCACACCTTCGATTGCATTACATATTGACCTGACTTTGCTACACATGACATATATATACATACCGATGCACCGGATATGGCACCCTGTACTACCGACTCAACCTGATGTACCATGACCTGACCTGTTACCTGATCTCATGCCTAATACCAACAAACCTGACTTGGGGTCCTCATGGACCATTCCTGTTGTCTATCCAGACAAACCTGACCTGTTACCTGATCCTGTGTTGGCATTAGTCCTTGATTCATAAATACCTAACTCGACATACATAACTTGGGGGTATGGGGAAATCAAAGGTGAAACCGACTTGTAACTCAACAGTTCGATACCTGTTCTGATCAGTCTTACGGGCTAGGCCAGCTCCGGAGTGATGATGCTGACATCACTCATCCATCCTGCTATTTGTTACTGCCTAGCGGCACGTCTCGGATTCAGCCCCGAGAATCTTGACCGTGGTTGGGGGCACGCACGGGATACTATTGAGTTACATCGACGAGTCATCAATTGATTTCAAAAACTTTAGAATAGAAACCCGATAGAACAGTATAGTTACCCACTGCACACTACCCTGCACTGTTATTTTATATTATTGCTTTATTCATGTTCATCCCTGCATTGCTTATTGCCATGTTCATATTATATTACTTGATGACATGACGCGCTGACGTCTGGGTTTTGCATGGCCCAGATTCTTTACCACTGTCGACGACCGAGCAGGAGTACTTCAGCCAGCAGGCTGATCTGTGAGTTCTATAGTGATTAGTTTATTTATTTCATTTCATTTCCAGATGTGAGCCCGCATTATGGGACGTACTATTTATTTATTGTATTGGATCATTTGTTTCCGCACTTATTGTTCATTGACTCTTGTTATTATGGATTTGGACATGTGTTAGATTAGTTTATTTATCTTATTCTTGATATCTCTACAGCCGTAATATGACTGTGGACGGATACTTCCTACCCACAGGTAGCATGGTTGGCTATGTCACGTGCCCAATTTTGCGTACTCTGGGAAGCGGGGCGTGACATAAATACCACTTTATCCTCTAGCTCTCCCATATTATGAAATCTATAGCAAAAAAATTCTCTAAAAATACCACCTTATCCTCTAGTCAAGTGGAATTAACTCGATCCAAGTTCGTTATTTCGAAGACCTGAGCCGTTCTCCGTATACACCATGCAGTACTTGAGAATGTTCTTCACTGCTGTCCAGTGGTTCTCACCTGGGTCTGACTGATACCGGCATGGAGGCAGTCCATACATGGAGGCGCGTAAGCTACATCTGGTCTTCTACATAGCATCGCATACATTATAGATACTACCGTCGAAGCGTAGGGTATAGTGCTCATGTGAACCCTCTCCTCGTCAATCTTGGGAGACATCTCCTTGGAAAGGGTGATTCCATGCAATGCGGGTATGTTACTATGCTTGGAATCTTTTATACTAAATCTCTTTAGTATGGTTTCTATGTACCTGGACTGCGAAAGTCCCAATAATCTCTTAGATCTATCTCTGTAGATCTTGATCCCCAGAATGTACGAGACATCACCCAGGTCCTTCATGGAGAACCATTGTGATAAGAATAGCTTGACCGATTGTAGCATACGAATGTCATTTCCTATCAAAATAATGTCATCCACGTATATGACTAGGAATACGACAGTTCGTCCTACAAACTTTTTATAAATACAAGGCTCATCCTCATTCTTGATGAAGTCAAATTTCTTGACTGTTTTATCAAAACAGATGTTCCAGCTCCGCGATGCCTGATTCAATCCATTCATGGATTTGAGCAACTTGCACACTTTCCCGCTGCTCTCACTTTCTACGAAACCTTCCGGCAGATCCATATAAACACACTCTTATAAACATCCGTTCAGAAAAGCCGTTTTTATGACCATTTGCTAGATCTCATAGTCGTGGAAGGCAGCAATGGCAAGTAAGATCCGAATGGATTTGAGCATAGCCACTGAAGAAAAGGTTTCGTCATAGTCCACACCTGGTCTTTGACGAAAGCCTTTTGCAACGAGTATAGCCTTATAGGTTTCCACTTTCCAATCTATACAAAGTTTCCTTTTGTGGATCCATTTGCATCCAACGGGTTTTACCCCAGGTGGAGCAATATCCACGGTCCACACTTTATTGGTGTACATGGACTCCATTTCGGATCGCATAACATCCATCCACTTATTAGAATCCCTACTGATAATACCTTCCTGAAACTGGTAGGGTCATCTTCTTCCAAGATGAAATCCTCTCGATCCCCGTCTATGAGAAAACCGTAGTATCTCTTGGGCGGATGAGAAATCCTACCAGATCTGCGGAGTGGCTGAGGCTCGTCCGGGGTTATTGAATCTTGAGGTTCCACCAAATCTTGAGTTACAGTTTGTCCTTCTGGAATTTCTTCCAGTTCTACCGCGCTCCCACTAATTTCTTTTGCAAGAAATTGCCACTCTAAAAAAGTGGCGTGCTGAGCAACAAACACCTTCTGTTCCTCGGTGTGGTAGAACAAATATCCATAACCGTTCTTTGGATATCCTACAAACTTACACAAAACTGACCGTGCCTCCAGTTTATCTGGATTATATTTTTTAACATAAGCCGGACAACCCCATAACTTAAATATTTTAAGATACGGCCTTTTACCATTCCATATCTCGAATAGTGTCTTAGGCACCGATTTGGACGGAACATCATTCAACAGATATGCCGCTGTCAAAAGCGTATGTCCCCAAAATGAAAGAGGCAACTTGGCATTACTCATCATCGAGTGAACCATGTCCAATAGGGTACGATTCCTCCGCTCTGATACACCGTTTTGCTGTGGTGTATACGGAGGATTGAGCTTAGAGAGAATTCCATTCTCTTTTAGTGGAAAAATCGGGAGACTTTTGTGATATGGTACAAAGCATTGCTTGATGAATTTTTTATTCATCATCCTACATTATTGAAGCATGATTACAATTTTATATTGATGGAATTAGTTGCTTCAATAATGTGAGGGTTTTAAGCCATTCTTTACTTGGTTCATTTTTTGCCTTAGCTATTTTTTTTAGCTTATCTCTTTAGCTCTCTCCATTTTTTCTTCACCTCCATCACCAAGCTCAATCCTTTACATTTGTTGTGAAACCTTGAGCTTGTGAGAACCCTAGTGAGCAAACAAAACCCCTACTTCACCATCCTACACTTGATTAGCAATTAAGTATAGTGTGTTTCCTTCACTAAAGAGTTTAGTGAAGAGGTGGCTTGGATTAGCGGAGCTTCGGGTGGATTATCTTCGGCACGAAGATCGCAAAGGAAGCTCGATCCAACTTCAAGTGGAGCCTAGTGGAGTCGCGTGGACTACTACATAGAGCTTTTGAAAAGAAGGACACGGTCTACAAAGGTCGTAGCATTCTTCTCTTAGTGTTTTTTTCTTTATATCAAGCAAAAATCCTAATCATCTATTTTAGATTCTAGGTTAGTGTTAATTACCACCCCAATTTTTTTTAAAATGACATGCTTGATGCTAGTAAATCCCAGTGGTGGTGGTAATAAACACTTTCAACCGTAACGTATTTTTCGTTGTCCAGCTGACTTATAGATATTAGACTCTTCTTCAGATCTGGTATGTGTCTGGTATTCTTCAGCTTTATCTGATCTCCTCATGAAGGTTGCAATATAATCATCTCTTTTCCAACGATTCTACATGGCTGACTGTTTTCCACCGTCACAAGCGTAAAATCCCCTTGAATATAATCACTAAAATGATGCCGATTTGAAGTGCAGTTAAAAGATGACCCCAAATATAGAAACCAGATATCTCCCTTTGTACTTTCATTCGCTGAAAGACAAAGTCCATGTTCCCCCTGTTCATGTGTAGACACCACATTGGCTTCTTTATCATCTGAGCCTTTTTTTCTTTCTCCAAGATTCTGTGGTCCTTCTTCAAGTGACCGTTCTTTCTGCGGTTCCAACAGTCACCTTGGATCGTTCCTTTTGACTTTCTCAGCTCTTTGACTTATCCTTCTTCCATTTTTCCCTTTCCATTGTCCTGCCATGATTCTCTACTGAGAGTGCAGAAGTTCCCGAACTTCTACTTAAAGCCTTTCCCCTCATCATTTAATATGCAACTCACCGCATCATTATATGTAAGAGTCTCAGAGATCAAGTTGTTGACCGCCATAACCATATTTTCCTAACTCTTCGGTAATAAACAAAGGAACAATAGGGCTTGAATCTCATCTCTAAACGTGACTGAGACTAATTTGAGTTGGCTTATCGCACTGTTGAACTCGTTCAGTCGATGCTCTATCACTGAACTATTTTCTGCCATTTTTATGTTGAAATACTTTTCATCAGAAATATCTTATTTGACGTTGAAGGCTTCTCATAAAACTTTATTAATGCCTTCATTAGTCCTATGGTTTTTTTCTCTTTCAAAATATTAAAGGCTACTTGCGGAGTCAACGTTAGCCTTATCGTCACCGGGGCTTTCCTACCTAGTAGATTCCATGACTCATCGGACATCTTCTCGGACTTGTCGTCCAATAACGGACGATACAAATATTTCTGATATAGGTAGTCCTCCAACTGCATACGCCACTAACTATAGTCATGACCATTAAACTTCTCGATTCTGATCTTATACTCGGCTATCTTTAGTTTTCAACCGCAACAAACCTAACCTTCTCTCTCGGATCTTTGAACCAACACCTTCGAAATTAGAATCTAAGTAGAAGGGAAGAGGACACAAACGTCGTCATCCGCTGTAAACTTAGACTGTAGAATCGAAAGCCATTCGATTTCCTACGCTCTGATACCACTTGTTGGGGAGAAAGTAACTAGGAGAATCAAGAACCATGCTAAACGACAAATCACACAAAACACAATATATAATGAAAGATAAAACAATACAAGAATAAGATAATCAAACCAGATAGAGGCACTATATTTGTTTACGAGGCTCACCCGCCGTATGGCTAGTCCCCGTCAGAGCGGAATCTACAAAACTTTTACTAATTCTTTAGTCAAGATTACACCAAGAATAAACCCTAGAAGATTCTTCTTAAATGTTTCCAATCTATCTTAGTCGTCACACTCTCTATTTTCATTAGATAGCAACATATATTTTCTTTAATGAGAAATCATATTTATGGGCAAATCCTAATCCCACATGTGTTAGGATTAAACAGTATTACGAAAATACCATGTTTATCACGAAAACACGCGTTCAGACGTCTGATTTGACTTCGTCAGACGTCTGCCGACGCTCTGTGTTGGTTTCAGGCCTTTGGGCAGACGTCCACCAACGCTCTGAGTTCGAATCAGATCCTTCGTCAGTTGTCTGCCGCTTTTGCCCTCAGACGTCTAGTTTTGCTCTGAACTTTTTGCTTGCACATGGCCCTACCGTCTGAACCTCCTTGTTCAGATGTATGAGGAAGAAATCTCCACAATACAACAAGTGGGTATAGGAACTTGCTCATCTCCCTTGAACGAAGAAAGAGAATTGGAGATATGGGGGAGAATTTTCTGTGTATTTTTTTTATTTATAAAAGGACCAATAAATAGAAATTAATTGGATGACTAGGGATCAGACAAATCAGCCAATTGGCCGTAAATGACCCGAAATCAAATCACATGTAAATGGATTCTTTTGGTTGAGGTTGCCAAAATTAATGTTGAAGGAATAAAAATTAATAAACAGTTCAATATTTTAACCTGCATACCTTCTTTTTCAAATTAGTCCAACGGTTCAAGATATAACTCGCTTGAATTTGATTGATTATAAGATATAAGAAGATTATAATCAAATGTGCACATTTAAAATAACCGAAAAAATTCAAACTTTCGGCAAAGAAAAGTCATCGTAGGTGCGGATCACATCAATTTGCACTAAATAAGAATGGATTGGAGCATTAGGTTTTTCAAGATTTCCAACTTTAGAGATCTTAAACGAATCCTGATTTTTTTGAGATAATAGGTGGAATAAATTAGTCACCCATCATAAATGGGAGAAGCACGTATTTGATTGTCCTTGAAGTTCTAGGAATTTTTTTTTATAACGCTTTCTTTTATATACATGTAATGCTTGCCTTTTCATATGATATCCTTGCATTTGGAATTCAAAATTCAAATTTTTGATTAAATATCAAACCAAATTTGTTATTAGAAAAAATCCAAATCAAATTTTGTTATAAATTATTATTTTGTAAACCGTAATCTTCACAAATTTTCAAGTTATAACATTATTATTTAAACAAAACAAACTTTTCAAAGAAAAAATAATAATAAAATAAATCATTTTATTTATTATGATCTCTTGAAATTTGAATTCTCTTGATTCTTATTTACCATTTTCTTAAAAGCTCTTTCCTTCGTTATTTAATTTCAATGAAATTACTATATGCCATAAACTTGCAGTACAAAATAAAAATAAAAAAAAGTACCGAATAAAGCCGGGAAAAAAACTATTTTTTGATACCGGATAGAAACGGATTTAGGTGTACCATATCCGTGCCCCATACGATTATTGGTGGATGTTACGGATTAGAATAATTGTCAGAAATAACAAAGTATATTTGATAAAATCGGATATGGATACAGAATCGGCTTAGATTAACTGTATCCACTTACATCCCTATAAAATGCTAATAGTGTTTCGTAAAAGTCTATTAATTAAATAACTAAAGCCCTAACCCTAGTTTCTTCTGCAGCATCTCCTCTGTCAAGGTTTGGATTTCTCTATTATTTCAGTATTCATACTATAATTTTGTTCCATCCTGTCAACCGTTTCCATTAATTTTTTTTCTTTCATGGTATTGTCTTGCTAATCTTATTATAAATTCCTGTTAATTTAATATTGGCCTAGCTTTTTTAATTTATTTTTTATTTTTTGAAGATTGGGTGCTTTCCATGTCTATTCTGTGTTTGAAAATTAATTTGCATTCTGTTGTGTGATCCATGCAAGTATTACCTTTACCCACTTTTGGATTTCATATTTCATTCTTTCTCAAAAAGGCTGATGTTCTTTGCTCAGATTCAAATCTCTACTATTATAACGCAAACGGCGAAGGGTATAGGTATGGTCTCATCTTTTTTTTAAAATAAATTCAAAAGATAAGAAAAATCATCCAAACCTTATTAAATATTTTTTCATTAATTAAATTCAAATTTCATATTCCCCCCAAATGCAACAATTAATTGATGGTTATGCCATTTTTTTTTTTCAATTTCTAATGCCATCTGTTGAACTTTATATTCAAAAGTAAGGATTTACATAACATAAAATTTAATTAAACAATATGATGTTAAATTGTTGGCTATACATTCACATGCATTGCATAAAAGCCGGAATGTGATTATTCAAATTATGTTAGCGCTATGCTTCCTTTCATGTGGTTGTGGTAATAATAGCCATTGTTGTTCTTCAGCCAAGCAAAGTTTTTCTCATAGATTTATGCTTTCCTTTGATTTTCTAATATAGTCGAAGCATCAGTTGAACGCTCCTTGAATGAAGATTACTCGGAAATTTGTCGAGATTTATTGTCTTGCATGCTGGAAGCATATCCACGAGGACAAAATTACCGGCATCCTAATTAATCCTCTTGAATTCAAGAAGTTTAGAGATGCAATTATACAGACAGATTGTTGGCTACGGAGTAATGAATTTGCACCAGATTGGAAGTGCGAGGAGAGGTTCAGGGAGATCCGGTCTAAGGCGGATAAATTCGATATCCAAGTTCGAAAGATGGAGAATTTCCGCGTGAAGGCTAACGTTTGGATGGATGCCTATCATAATTACGGAAAGTTGGATTTATCCATGAAGATACTTATAGTAATGATAATTCTTAATTTGTGTCTATTTCGTTCGCTGGGACCTCTATTGAAAAATAATCTACTTCAATTTCTGTTTAGTTTTTTCCTTTTTCCTTATCACTTGTAAGTGATTTTGAGACATTAATTTTGATTTTTAACTGTTTTTGGATAATTGTTATGGAATTTGATATAATGTGTTGTCTCCCTATCAAATGATATCGGTTGCTTCAGTTTTGAAATTTTTTAGCTACATATTTGTCCTTCTAAATTGTTGGAAAGTTGCTGTGATTAAAAAAAAGTTTATTTCATAAAAACAACCTTCGAGTTTTCCACATTTTTAAAAACCTGCTTGTGTTTTTCAGTTAGCCCTGTGGTTTCATTTTGTAAGCAAATACTTCGTGTTGTCGTTAATCTCTTGAGAAAATGATTTAAATATCCCTCTCTAAGCAAAACATATTTCTATTCTGCTTCTTTTCAAACACAACCGCCCTCAATTTTCGTTAGGGCACCCAAATTCCAAAATAGAATAGGTCACATGCATGATACGCGATTGATTTTCAAAGAACCTAGAGATTGATGGTGATTATTGCAGCGTTACAAGGACAAACCACACAACACGAAAAGGTTCAAAGAGACGATGGAACTTGAACTGTAATTATTGCAGCGGTATAAAGCTAATTGGACTTGGCACGGTGATGATATTCATATTGAACTTCTACGGATCTTGGTGTGATATAAGTTCAGATTGCAAACAAATAAAAGATATAAGTATAGCCTCTTTGATCTAAAAAGCTCATGACTTATCCACTACTACAATGAAGGGTTGCCCCTACGGATAGAGAAATTCGTAGGGGCAATTTTTTATTGGCCCTACGGATTAATCCGTATGGCCATCTGTTTGCCTCTACGGTGCCCACTGAAGGGGCATAAATAAATTAAAAAATATTAAAATGTAATCTTTTATTCGGCCCTACGGTACCGCAAAAAAAACCCTGTGGATTAATCCGTAGGGACAACAAAGAATTATTTATAAAAAAAAATTAAAGCTAAGTAATTTTCCACCGTCACCAAAATTTCCCATCAATTTCCCGATCGAGCACCCGCACATCGTCGCCACCACATCCATCATCGTCGACTTCCTCGTCGCCACCACACTCTCGTCGTCGTCGCCGCACTCTCGCCGCGAGCAACTCTTCAAGCTCCATCTTTCCGGCCTCCTCCATCTCGTCGAGCTCTTTACCGTCGGCCGGTGACTGCTGAGGTGAGTTAATTTCAAGTTTAATTTATAATTATGCTATTTTTTGTGTTATTGTTGTTGATTTTAGGGTTAGGGTTAGGGTTTGGGTTAGGGTTCGGTTGATAATTAGGGTTAAGATTAAGATTAGTTTAGGTTAATTAGGTAAAATAAAGTTGGTGATGATTAGGGTTAGGGTTAAGGTTAATTTTGGTTTGGGCTAGGGTTAATTTGGGTTAGGCTTTAGGTGATGATTAGGGTTAGGTTAATTTGGGTTAGGGTCTGGGCTAGGGTTAATTTGGGTTAATTAGGTAAAATAGAGTGTATTTGTGTTAGGGTGTTAATTAGGGTTAATTTGGTTTAATTAGCTTAATTTTGGGTTAATTATGGATAATTTGAGTTAGGGTGATGATTAGGACTAATTTGGGTTAATTATGTTAATTTGAATTAATTAGGGTTAGGGTTTAGGGTGCATTAGTTTCTTCAGTAGGATACTCGATGATAACGCAAACGTACAATTTTACCGTAAACGTAAGAAAACTTTACCCTAAACTAAAATCGAACCCTTAAAAACGAAAAGTAAACATAAAACCTATTCAAGTTAAATATTCAAATTAAATTAAAACCAATATATGATACTTGATGATAATATAAAACTTTCATATTCTCATCGCTCATATGTGAAAATCAAAGTATGACTTAGTCCTCGTCTATCGATTAACATACATTCGATATTCATCGTGATATAGAACTATACGATAGTTGTTAAATATCGGACTGTATAGTTTGGTGCTAACAACCGTCATGTAGTCTATGTGACGAGAAAATTCAATCGTATGATAACCGATAAATTTGTCCAGTGTGGACAACTTAGGAATGTATAAAGCAAATATCTGCATTCGCTTGTGTTTTCATTCGTTTCGAGTTATTTCGTCGGTGCTTTTCCGCCGGTTCTCCGTATATAAAAATAGATTAGATATTCATTTCAACATTGTTTCACAGCATTAAAATGATTATCTATTCTATTACAGTATTGTTCCCCTCCGAACGGCGGCCGAGACGTTAGGACGTCTATGCCTGAGGTTCGGGGCAGATGCTATTTAGTTTTATCCGTCTATCTCTCCGAAGATGCCAAGTTGATTTATGGCACCGTGTATCGGAGGTTTAGACGGATGCGGCCGATGTAGCAGACTTCGTCAGATTCCCCCTCAGGGTGAGGGGTTTTTGATTGTGGGGACGCTCTTCCCTGCAGGCGCAAGCCCCTGCAGTTAATTACGCTACCGCATCGCGGTAACAACTTTCTCCTTCTCCAGAATTTCACTTCGTGTCGTGTGTGTTTGTTTTGTTTGTGGTTGCCCGTGGATTGTATACGGAGACCGAGTAATGTCGTCGCCCGTAGGACGTGGATTAGTCCAAATCCGTATTTACTTAGATTTGGGTTTGATGTTTTTTTTAAGTTTAAGGATACATTAGTCGCTTTGCGGCTAAGATCAACTTAAACATTCGTCAAGGATACGTTAGTCCTGTTTTGGACTAAGATCGACTTGACGTAGTGGTTAATTTAATTGTCTGGCTGTCGGGACTCATCGCCTCTCTGACGTCGTTGAGGGATTACAACGACAGGCGTCAGAGGAGTTCAGAGATGTACCCTTAAACCAAAGTTGATTTGGAGTTTTATTATTTATTTAAATATTTAAGGACACATTAACCGTATTTGGGGCTAAGATCAACTTAGACGGGACCGTTTAGATCCAGCAACAGAGCATTTGGGCTCTATTGCGCCAGTTTAGGGACGTGGTGGTCCATTGCCAGTTTTAGGGACGTGATGGTCCATTATTAGTTTAGGGACGTTTCGGTCCGTCGCCAGTTTAAAGACGTAGTGGTCCATATTCCAGTTTAAGGACGTGGTGGTCCATCGCCAGTTTAGGGACGTTTCGGTCCGATGTTAGTTTATGGACATTTCGGTCCACGAGTTTAAAGACCCCGCAGTCCATATCGATGTGTGGTCGTTGGGACCCGTCACCTCTTTGACGTCGTTGAGGAATTACAACGACGGATGTCAAAGGAGTTCGGAGATGTACCCTCGAACCGGATGTAAATTGATTTAGAAGAGCAATTTTGCTCAGTCAATTTAATTTAAGGACTTATGGCCAAAATTGGGCTAAGTCCAGTTGAAATGTTCAACATTTTATTTGCTTTTGCGTTACATTTCTTTTTTTATTTTTATTTGGGCCTTGCCCAGAAAGGATGCAGAGCATCAATTTGTTTTGGGCTTTGCCCTTTTAGGAATGATGCAAGGCATCAATTTTATTTGGGCTCTACCCTTGTATAAAGGATGCAAAGCATCAATTTATTTGGGCTCTGCCCATTTATTGCCTTGCAATTTATTTTGGCCTGTCAGGTCATTTTGGTTTGGGCCTTGCCCTTTAGAAAATGCATTGCATTTATCAAGCGCTTTGCGCCAATCAAAAAGCACAGCGGTGCAAATTTATAAGTGCAAAGCACTATTAATTTGAGAATCTTTTAGATTCAAGAACCAATGGTTCATAAAAAAAGTGCAAAGCACTATTTGATTTCTTGATCTAATTTAGATCAAAGAATAACAAGTTTTTTCCTTTTTATTTCAAGAACCAAAGGTTCATAAAAGTGCAAAGCACTATTAATTTAAGAACCTTTTAGGTTCAAGAACCGATGGTTCATAAAACAAGTGTAAGGCACTATTTTTTTTTAGATCTAAGAAAAAACAAGTTTTTCTTGTTTTTCTTATCTTAGAGAACCAAAGGTTCATGAAAGTGCAAAGCACTATTAATTTAAGAACCTTTTAGGTTCAAGAACCGATGGTTCATAAAACAAGTGCAAGGCACTATTTTTATTTATTTATTTATTTATCGTTAAAGATCTATGATCTTGTTCATAAAAGAATTTTCTTTTCTTTAAAAGGTTTTTACTTTTTTTTTTATTCTTCAAGAGTTCTCTTCTATTTTCTTTTTAGCAAGATGTTGATGATTTTGAAATGAGCTCTAGGGTCCTTTTTATAGTGCCCATGAATTAGTTAAAGTTTGTTAAAGAGATCATTCTCTGAGTGATTTGGGGAATTTTCCCCACTGTCGGATTTTTAATCCAAAGGTCTCTGTTTTACAGAAGAAATCTCTTTGTTTTAACAAAAACAGAAAAGATTTTCTCAAATCTTTATTCTGTTTTTTTTTTGCATAACTCCTTAGCGCGCGACACGTGTCGCGCAACTGCACGTGTCGCGCAGTTAAAAATATTTTTTTATATATATTTTTTTAATTAATTTTTTTCATTATATTTTATTATTTTATTTTTTTATTTTTTATTTTTTTTAAAAAAAAACTGCGCACTGCGCTGCGCAGCGCACGCAGTGCGCGCGCGCAGTTGCGCAATTTTTATTTTTTTATTTTTTTATTTTTTTTAAGAGCTTTGCTCTAAAACTCTTGTGTAGCATATTTTAACTTTAATTTTCTTTTTAATTTTCAAGACAGAGGTTTGCTCTGATTGGAGAAAAACAGAAGTATTGCTTCTTTTCCCGCCTTGGAATTTAAACAGAGCTTTGCTCTGATTGAGATAAACAAAGGTAAACAAATGCCCCCCCACCGTTGCGCTTACGTGGCCTCCTAACGTGAGCGCAGCGGTGGTAGACTCCGAACCGTCGCGCAATCTTTTGGAAGCTGAAAGGGCACTTGATGCGTATAAATAGGACCTTTGGTCTCTTAGATGATTCTCATCTCTAAAATTTTACTTTCAGAACTCAGAGCCCTGCTCTCTTATTTAAACACTTTTAAAAGTTCAAACTTTTAGAGAATTTTAGGTTAAAATATTAATTTTAATTAAATTAAACCAATTTTAAGTGCATTGCTCTCAATAGATCCCAGATCTAAAGAAGTCCCTTTTAGGGTTTCACTTAGTAGAGATTTGCTCTAAGGGGGTCTATAGAAGACTAAGGAGAGCCCTATTAGAGTTCCATTAATAGAGCTTTGCTCTCTAAAAGCTTTTCCCTGTATTTTCTCACTTCATTAATGGAGTTTTGCTCCTCCCAAATCATATAGAAGAACTCTTAAGAATTCTTCATGGATCTTGGAAGTTAAAGATGACATTTTATTTCTCAGTGCATTATATCATTTTACTTAATTAGTCTTTCTGATAATTTTGTTGATCCTCTTTCACAGGAACAATGAACGTCCACATGTATGCTCTTAACGAGATCATCTCTCATGAGGGCATCCGCCGATTTGGCCGCTCTTAAAATCGGGAGTTCACAAACGAGGAATGTGCTGAAATAATGAGTCGCTTTGACGCATACAACGGTCCACTGCTTTCCCGACGTTACTTTCTTCTTAAACTTATCGTGGGAGCTATCTGGGAAGCGCTTCCCCTATTTTGTTCCGGTGTGCCGCTTAAGGCGTTGGATGCCGCTGAGGACAAGGTGCACTCTGTGTACCTATTGAACTTTATCTCGAAGAGACGGCGAGACAGTCTTATTGACCTCTTGCACGAGATCTTTCAACAGTCTGCCATACTCGCTGCTTATCGGAGGGTGGAAGATATCGGGAGGGACCCTGACGCTTGTGCTCGCGAAAGGAAGCACACTAGGATGGTCTGCGAGGCTTGGAAAGTCATAGATAGGATCGCTTTTGAATTCCTCAATCCATGCCCTGGATCTGAGGTTATTTCATTGTAACTTTCGTTTATTGTTTTTATGACTGTAAGAACTTCGGGCAATATTAATGGAATTTTTTTTTTTTATATCCCAGCTTGTCTTTATTATATATCTTTTGTCCTGAGTCTTTTTGCCCATGCATGAATGATTACGTCCTGAACGTTTGATCAAACGTAAATCAGATGTTCTTTCTGTTGCTTTTCCTCTTTCTCAGCATGTCGTAACAATTAGCAGGTAATAGAGTAAGCTTCTTGATTTCTTCACGAGATAGCGAGGGCTTAGGCCGCAGGTTCAGATCTGCTGCCTAAGACTTTTCAACTCTATGAGCCGTGAGGGTCTCATAGAGACTTTTCTCCCTACGGATCGAGAGGATCTCGTAGGTGGGTTTTCTCCTTAGGAATCGTGAGGATTCCTAAGTGTGGTTTTCTCTTATAAGTCGTAAGGATCCTACAAGAGAATTTTTCCCTCTTACGAGTCGAGAGGACTTGTAAGCGGTTGTTTCCCTCCTTGTCGAAGTTCGATGTTGGAGAGTGAGACCCGTGGATGGTATGCAAGAGACCGTTTTGGGCCAACTTGCAGGGTCCCAGTGCTTAGGAAACAGACTTCTTTTATGCCCATTGCCTAAGGCTTTATCTCACGAGTCGAGCCGCCTCGACAATTTTTCACAAGTCGAGCCGAATCGAACGTTTCTCGCAAGAACATCTTAACGTCGCATTTAACCTCTGCTCTTTACGACAGAAGCCCGTTAAGGTCGGTGGTACTTAGGGTTTTGGCCATCGTACCGTCGCATAAGCTGATATAGTCCTCGAT
Source organism: Agapanthus africanus (assembly GCA_030015575.1). NCBI lineage: Eukaryota > Viridiplantae > Streptophyta > Magnoliopsida > Asparagales > Amaryllidaceae > Agapanthus > Agapanthus africanus. The sequence continues at coordinate 565,507,930 of CM057345.1, forward strand.
AGGCAATCGTGCTGTTCGAGTAGCCCCGCGACTGCCGTGTCTCTGATCCCTTCGGGGGCTGGACAAGACGTCTTCAAGCAATCCTCCTTGGCAGTTTGACCGTCGGAAGAGCAAGCGCTAGGAATTTGCCATGCCGCTTTTTACTTGAGGTTAGGCTCATTTTGGAGAGCCCCGATGAGTCATAACCACTCCGCGCTGGTGTGGGATGATCTCCGATAGTCTTTCAGGCTTTATATGACTTGCCATTAAGACCCTGAAGCTAGGAATTTGGCCTTTGCTTCGTTTGCTGGCATTGCGTCCTCTGTATCGAGACGAATGTCATGGTGGGAACTAGGGATTTTGCCGTGGCTCCATTTGTTTGATGACGTTGCGTCTGCTGTGTCGAGACAAATGTTGGGACGACATCTCGTCTACTGTATCGAGACGGACGTCGAGGTTGTCTTTAGGTTGCTGGTGAACCGTCGAGGTTTGGAACTAGGGATTTTGTCGTGGCTCCATTTGTTTAATGACATTGCGTCTGCTGTGTCGAGACGAACATTGGGATGACATCTCGTCTATTGTATCGAGACGGACGTCGAAATAGTGACCACTCTGTGCTGGTGCAAGATGATCTACGGTTGTCTTTCCGGTTTTATATGAGTTACCGTCAAGACGTCGAAGCTAGGAATGTGGCCTTCGCTTCGTTTGCTTTGGTGTGTCCAAATCCTGTTGGAGGACGAACGTTGGGGTTAACATTTCGTCTGCTGTATCGAGACGAACGTCAAGGTGGTGACCACTCTGTGCTGATGCGAGATGATCTCCGATTGTCTTTCCGGTTTCATGTGAGTTACCGTAAAGACGTTGAAGCTAGGAATGTGTCCTTCGCTTCATTTGCCTTGTCATGTCTGAATCCCTGCTGGAGGAAGAACGCTGGGGTCGACATCTCGTCTGCTGTATCGAGACGGACGTCGAGGTGGTGACCACTCTGTGCTGGTGCGAGATGATCTCCGGTTGTCTTTCTGGTTTTATATGAGTTACCGTAAAGACGTTGAAGCTAGGAATGTGGCTTTCGCTTCATTTGCTTTATCATGTCTGAATCCCTGCTGGAGGAAGAACGCTGAGGTTGACATTTCGTCTACTGTATCGAGACGAACGTCAAGGAGGTGACCACTTCATGTGAGATGGTCTCCGATTGTCTTTCCGGTTTTATGTGAGTTACCGTAAAGACGTTGAAGCTAGGAATGTGGCCTTCGCTTCATTTGCTTACACTGCGTCTGGTGATTGAGACGAATGCTGAGGTGGAGCTGGGATTTTGCCATCACTCCGCTTTGTTTCGACCGTGAGGTCTTTTGTTGACGTTGCATCTGCCTCCAGCTGGACTGCGGAGGAACACTGTTGTTGACATTGCGTCTACTGTATCGAGACGAATGCTGAGGTGAAGCTGGGATTTTGCCATCGCTCCGCTTGATGATGTAACATCTGTGTCCTGTTGGAATGAGGAGGCACACTGTTGTTGGTCTCTAGGCTGTAGACGTTGACGTCGAGACCCTGAAGCTCGGGATCTTCGTTTGCTTCGTTTGTTGACATCGTGTCTGTAATATTGCGACAAATGTCGAGAAGGTCTCTAGGTTATCTATGAACCGTCGAGATTTGGCTTCGCTTTCTGATGGAGCCTGTTGGGAAGGTATTGTTCCCTTTTTATCTGTGCCCCTGGATTGTATACAGGGATCGATGTGATTTCACCTGTAGGGCAAAAAGTTTCATTCTTTCATTTTTTATTTTTATTTTTATTTTTATTTTTTATTTTTTATTTTTTTTTTTGATGCTCTATCATTTCAGCTTTAATATCGCGAAGGTCGCGATTGCCCAATCATTTCGGCTATTTTTCGCGGTGCCCAATCATTTCGGCTGTTTATTTTATTTTTACTCGCTACTTTTTATTGCGTGTTGCCCAATCATTTCGGCTATTTTTCTTTTTACTCGTGCATACATTTTTACTTGCTGATTTTGTTTGCAAGTTGCCCCATCATTTCGGCTATTTCGTATGCATTTTTTTCTTATGAGTAGGGGATTTGGGATCTGATACCAATCTTGGCATCAGCATCGCTGTGACTGGAATATTGTCAGGAGCGAATCATCATTTGCCGTGAAAGGACATGGAATTTGATACCGGTTTAGGCATCAGCATCGCTGCAACTGGGATATTGCCAGGAGCGAATCATCATTTGCCTCTGTCGATGTTGAACAAAGGTGGCTTAGTAAACAGGGTTAAGGGTCCTGTCGGCTAAGGCTTTTGACTTCATGGGCCGTAAGGGTCTCACAAAGGTATTTCTCCCTACAAGTCGTGAGGATCTTGTAGGTGTGTCTTCTCCTTAGGGATCGTGAGAATTCCTAAGTGTATGTTCCCATGTAAGTCGTAAGGATCTTACAAAAGGATTTTCTCCTTGTAAGTCGAGAGGACTTACAAGTGTTGTTTGCTGTACAAGCATATCCCTAGTCACGGATGGGACTTTGTTAGGGAAATATTTATTTGCGCCCGTGGATTGTATACAAGGGTCAATACTGAGCAACTTGTAGGGCAATGTCGAAAGTTGTGGGGGTTGCTTAAGCACAGATTTAGGCCTCTGTAACTTAAGACTTTCAAATCTTATGAGCCGTAAGGGTCCCACAAGAGAGTTCTCCTTACGAGTCGTGAGGATCTCGTAAGTGTATTTTCTCCTTAGGAATCGTGGGGATCCCTAAGTGTGTTGTTCCTTTGTGAGTCGTAAGGATCTCATGCAGGTGGTTTCTCCTTATAGGGTCGAGAGGACCCTATAAGTGTTTCTCAACGAGGTTGCGCCCTTTCGGGTTTTCACAAACACTCGCCGGTAGTCCTGCTGTTTTTACTCACGGAGCCCTTTCGGGTTTTCATCCGTGCTCATTTTGCTTGTGGACATACCGTTTTTTTTTATTCTCTTTTTTTTTTCTTTCTTTTTTCTTTTTCCTTTTTTTTTTAAACGAGGTCGCGCCCTTTCGGGTTTTCACGAACACTCGCCGGTAGCCCTGCTGTTTTTACTCACGGAGCCCCTTCGGGTTTTCATCCGTGCCCATTTTGCTTGTGGATATACCGTTATTATTATTTTTTATTTTTATTTTTATTTTTTAACGTCAGCCTGAAGATGCTGCGGGTTGGGAGTAGTTTAACGACGTTTCGGTCATTTGCAAGTTTATAGGACATTGCGGTCCATCATTAGTTTAAGGACATCTCGGTCCGTTGTTAGTTTAAGGACGTTTCGGTCCGTTATCCAGTTTTAGGACATAGTGGTCCGCTAGGCTTTCTCTATGAATGAGCATGATGCCCCCGGCGTGTCCATATTTTTCGGAGCATGCGGTTGTGGCGGGTTCACCTTCCAAATTTCGGACAACGCGAACTTGCCCTGTTGGTATTGGTCTTCAACCCAGTTCTTGAAGACGTAGCAATTCTCGATCAGATGACCTACCGTTTGGTGGTAAGGGCAATAATTAGGATTATTAATATCACCTGGCCACAACGGACGTTTTGGACTCGGCAGATTGATGAGTCTGTCACACACTGCCAGCTCGAACAGTCCCCTTGTTTTATCTTGCGGAAACGAGTAAGGACGTTTCAACTTTTCCTGGAAGGATTGCCGCTTGTTGCTTTGGCAAGCAACCGGTCTAGGGTCACCTGATTGTTGGTGAGTGCTGGCGACGAGGGCCGTTTTTATTTTTCCTTTATCCTTTTTGTTCGATCCTTTGTTTACGGGGCCGAGATTTTTTCCGAGTAGCATGCGATTGCACGGCTGAACGTTCTCGCAGCTTCTCAATTCCTTTATTTTTGAAATAGATTCCCCGATGGAAGAGTTGGGGGTAGCTTCTTCGTCAGAGTCGCTTCCAAAGGTGATAATTTGTGATCCCTTGAAGTCGGCTATATGATAGTCGGCGGTGGCTCTTTTGCGCTCATCTATCGCATTTTTCCGATGTCCACAAGCTTCACACTTTGTCCTGTCGAAGTGTCGCTCTTGAGCGACATACCCTTGCCACCAACAGTTAAAGGATTCGCAGTCTTCGGTAGGATGTATGATCTTCTGATGATATAAACAGAAGTTAGGGTGCATCTCTACCTCAGAGAAAGGATTTTCTTCGGAGGGCGGTAGCTTCATTCCTACTGATAGAGCTTTGGCGAACCGTTTCCTCGTCTTGAATTTGTTTTTACCCGCAGTGTATGGCTTTTGATTTGACGGGAATACCTTGGTTCTTTCCAGTATGGCCATTTCATGCTCTTGATTGGCTTTTGCTTTCAGACGAATTTCATTTAGGAAGGCATCGATCAACTTGTCCGACGGCCGCGGAATTTCTGTTTCAGGGTCCGCCGTTGATTTCTCAGCGCAAGGATCCTCCTCATCATCCGTCAGTGAATGAGAAATCACATGACAAGTCGCTACGTAGTCTTCGGATTCATCCGATAAGTTTTCTCCATCGTTTTCATCCTCGACGAAAGAACAAGTTGCCCCCGGCGTGTCCATCTTCTTTGGAGAGTGCGGCTGTGGGGGGTTTACCTTCCAGCTTTCAGACAGCGTGAATCTGCCTTGCAGGTATTGATCCTCGATCCATCCCTTAAAGACGAAACAATCCTCAATCGGGTGACTTACCGTTTGGTGGTAAGGGCAATAATTGGGATTATTAAGATCGCCTGGCTGCGACAGACGCTTTGGACTCGGCAGATTGATGAGTCTGTTACGCACTGCCAGCTCAAACAGTCTTCTCGTTTTATTCTGATGAAACGAGTAATGACGTCCTAGCCTCTCTTCGAGGGATGGGAGTGGACGCACGTTGTTTTGGCGAGCGACCGGCTTTGAGTTGCTCGACTGTTGCTGAGCGTTGGCGACGATGATCGCTTTTCCTTTCTCATTTCGGGGATCGGGTCTTGGAGGAGACGGTCTATGGCCCATCTGGTCCATTTGGGCTAATTTGTCGATCAAGGCCTGGAAGGTGGTCGGCCTGAAGAACATCATGAATTGCGAGATGGTCGCCTGCGGATCGAGAGTGCCCACAAACATGCCTACCGCAGGTGCCTCTTTTATGTGTTGTTCGCATTTCGACCATAGGTTTCGCCATCGTGTTGCGTATTGGACCCACGTTTCGCCGGGCCTTATCCTGGCATTTATCAGTGCTGTAATCGGGGTGCGTTCACTAGCACTCACGAATCTTTGTGTAAACAGCAGTTCCATCTCTGCAAATGTTTTGACAGAGTCGTTAGGTAGCTCCGAATACCATTCAAAGGTTGTTTCTGCTAAGCTGCCGACGAATTGACGTAGCAACAATTTGTCATCGCCTCCAGTATTGCCGCATAAGGCCCTGAATTGAGCGACATGCTGATGCGGATTCCCTGTCCCTTTATATACGTGGAATTTAAGGATCGTATATCCTGGCGGGTAATTGATTTGGTCATACCAGCTCGGATACGGTCGTCCGGTTCTAACAATTTGCCCAGCCGCTTCATTCGCCTGATGAACCCGGATCTGTTGAGCTATATATTCGTCTAGGTCGACTTTGGAGATTGCCTCCTCCTTGGCTGTTGATAGAGCCGGCGGAGGATTTGACGTTTCTCTCCTGTCGTCTTCAAGGACGATCGGAGGATCTTCAGCAGGAGGGTCCGGCTGTAACATCATCCCTACCATATCTTTGAAGAGGAGCGCCATCTGCTTTATATTAGCCGCCTGCTCTGCAGCTTCTTTGTCCCTCTTTTCGAGGACTCTGCGTAAAAAGTCAGCGTCGGTTTCTTGTTCTTGACGCTCATCCGAAGACGTTTCAGAGCTTTCTTTTGGCTCAGTGAGTGCAGCCATTGTAGTCATCATTTCCTGAAGCTTTTGTTGTTGCTCCTGGGCTTTCGTCACGGATCGGGTGAGCGTTCGGTGGCCCGTAGAAGTGCGGCTTTCCTCCTTTCCAGAAGCCATATAAACAGTGTGCACCACCATGCCCCCAGACTTGGGGCGTTTGTGTTCGGTGTCTTTGCGATTTGCCGAAGACACAGGGGCTTCTTGCGGCCTCCTTTTTTGAGTGATTGGAGTTAAGGGAGCCGTTGTAGTGGGCACCCAAGTAGCTTTTGCTTTTTGTGCTTTGACAGAGTAATCCTTCCCCTGCCGAACCTTCATCTTTTTCTGTCGTCAGAGGCAGTCTTGATCGATCACCGACTCTTGAACCTGTCGCCAGACTTTGTAAATTTTAGAAGACAGCCGTTGAAGGGGCTGCTCTAGCTTCTTCTCTGGAATATTCTTCACAGATGAATGAGTTCGCTTTAGCACCGCAGTAGGAGAGTTTCTGCGCACCGAGTTCAGCAACTCAAAGCTGTTCTTGGTTGGAACAGCAGTATCGATCTCCACCATTAGAGTTAGAGGAGTAAGTCCAGAGGGGGAGTTGCCCCCAGCCTTCTTCACTCGGCGCCAGTAGCGACATCGGGCATGTCGTGCTAATGGAGTTGTTTCAGCTATAGAGGTGACCTCCTCATGCCCCCTGTGTTGGTCAGAATATACTGGTACCAGCTTTTTAAAGATCGACATCCGTTAAACGGGGACGGCCAACTTGTCAGAAGCGGACTTCTGAACATGGGAAGCAACATTGGTGATTTTTCCAGGAACGTGAGTTGGAATGGCTATCCGCTTCGGGATAACGCCTTCTGGTATGGCAGGCTTCTTCATGAGCCTGTTAGAGCTCTGGCCTAGTCCGTTAAAAACTGAAGCAGTGGAGTTGGACGACCCGTTGAGAGGGGTCGCGACAGTGGTAAGTCGATCGAAGACCGACTTCTTTGGAGCTTCTTGCAATGTCATTGGGGGCGTTGAAGCTCATTGATGGGAGCATGGTCCCAAAAAATAGTCCAGTGGTGGCTTGAGCCACCTGCACCACCGGCATTTTGAAAAGGGAGGCCGCTTGGGGCCCATAAGTCACTCCTCCAGCAATGACGGAGCGAGAGTTATCGCTGCGGGCGGTGCAGTTCGAAGCCATCGATTTTCTGTTTTCTGCATAGAGCAAGACACCAAATCTTAGTACCTTGAATCCACAGGCAATCACAGCAAACCGCGATTTGTTCGCGAACACGACACACGAAGTGTGGAGTGGAAAGAGGAAAAGGTCCCCACCGGGCGTGCCAGAATCTGTTCCCCTCCGAACGGCGGCCTGGACTTTAGGGCGTCCGTGCCTGAGGTTCGGGGCAGATGCTATTTGGTTTTATCCGTCTATCTCTTCGAAGATGCCAAGTTGATTTATGGCACCGTGTATCGGAGGTTTAGACGGATGCGGCCGATGTAACAGACTTCGTCAGATTCCCCCTCAGGGTGAGGGGTTTTTAATTATGGGGACGCTCTTCCCTGCAGGTGCAAGCCCCTGCAGTTAATTACGCTACCGCATCGCGGTAACAACTTTCTCCTTCTCCAGAATTTCACTTCGTGTCGTGTGTGTTTGTTTTGTTTGTGGTTGCCCGCGGATTGTATACGGAGACCGAGTAATGTCGTCGCCCGTAGGACGTGGATTAGTCCAAATCCGTATTTACTTAGATTTGGGTTTGGTGTTTTTTTTTTAGTTTAAGGATACATTAGTCGCGTTGCGGCTAAGATCAACTTAAACATTCGTCAAGGATACGTTAGTCCTGTTTTGGACTAAGATCGACTTGACGTAGTGGTTAATTTAATTGTCTGGCTGTCGGGACTCATCGCCTCTCTGACGTCGTTGAGGGATTACAACGACAGGCGTCAGAGGAGTTCAGAGATGTACCCTTGAACCAAAGTTGATTTGGAGTTTTATTATTTATTTAAATATCTAAGGACACATTAACCGTATTTGGGGCTAAGATCAACTTAGACGGGACCGTTTAGATCCAGCAAAAGAGCATTTGGGCTCTATTGCGCCAGTTTAGGGACGTGGTGGTCCATTGCCAGTTTTAGGGACGTGATGGTCCATTATTAGTTTAGGGACGTTTCGGTCCGTCGCCAGTTTAAAGACATAGTGGTCCATATTCCAGTTTAAGGACGTGGTGGTCCATCGCCAGTTTAGGGACGTTTCGGTCCGATTTTAGTTTAGGGACGTTTCGGTCCGATGTTAGTTTAGGGACGTTTCGGTCCGATGTTAGTTTATGGACATTTCGGTCCACGAGTTTAAAGACCCCGCAGTCCATATCGATGTGTGGTCGTTGGGACCCGTCACCTCTTTGACGTCGTTGTGGAATTACAACGACGGATGTCAAAGGAGTTCAGAGATGTACCCTCGAACCGGATGTAAATTGATTTAGAAGAGCAATTTTGCTCAGTCAATTTAATTTAAGGACTTATGGCCAAAATTGGGCTAAGTCCAGTTGAAATGTTCAACATTTTATTTGCTTTTGCATTACATTTCTTTTTTTATTTTTATTTGGGCATTGCCCAGAAAGGATGCAGAGCATCAATTTGTTTTGGGCTCTGCCCTTTTAGGAATGATGCAAGGCATCAATTTTATTTGGGCTCTACCCTTGTATAAAGGATGCAAAGCATCAATTTATTTGGGCTCTTCCAATTTATTGCCTTGCAATTTATTTTGGCCTGTCAGGTCATTTTGGTTTGGGCCTTGCCCTTTAGAAAATGCATTGCATTTATCAAGCGCTTTGCGCCAATCAAAAAGCACAACAGTGCAAATTTATAAGTGCAAAGCACTATTAATTTGAGAATCTTTTAGATTCAAGAACCAATGGTTCATAAAAGAAGTGCAAAGCACTATTTGATTTCTTGATCTAATTTAGATCAAAGAATAACAAGGTTTTTCCTTTTTATTTCAAGAACCAAAGGTTCGTAAAAGTGCAAAGCACTATTAATTTAAGAACCTTTTAGGTTCAAGAACCGATGGTTTATAAAACAAGTGCAAGGCACTATTTTTTTTTAGATCTAAGAAAAAACAAGTTTTTCTTGTTTTTCTTATCTTAGAGAACCAAAGATTCATGAAAGTGCAAAGCACTATTAATTTAAGAACCTTTTAGGTTCAAGAACCGATGGTTCATAAAACAAGTGCAAGGCACTATTTTTATTTATTTATTTATTTATCGTTAAAGATCTATGATCTTGTTCATAAAAGAATTTTCTTTTCTTTAAAAGGTTTTTACCTATTTTTTTTATTCTTCAAGAGTTCTCTTCTCTTTTCTTTTTAGCAAGATGTTGATGATTTTGAAATGAGCTCTAGGGTCCTTTTTATAGTGCCCATGAATTAGTTAAAGTTTGTTAAAGAGATCATTCTCTGAGTGATTTGGGGAATTTTCCCCACCGTCGGATTTTTAATCCAAAGGTCTCTGTTTTACAGAAGAAATCTCTTTGTTTTAACAAAAACAGAAAAGATTTTCTCAAATCTTTATTCTGTTTTTTTTTGCATAACTCCTTAGCGCGCGACACGTGTCGCGCAACTGCACGTGTCGCGCAGTTAAAAATATTTATTTATATATTTTTTTAATTAATTTTTTTTAATTATATTTTATTATTTTATTTTTTTTATTTTTTATTTTTTTTAAAAAAAACCTGCGCGCCGCGCGTGTAGTGCGCGCGCAGTTGCGCAAATTTTTTTTTTTTTAAGAGCTTTGCTCTAAAACTCTTGTGGAGTATATTTTAACTTTAATTTTCTTTTTAATTTTCAAGACAGAGCTTTGCTCTGATTGGAGAAAAACAGAAGTATTGCTTCTTTTCCCGCCTTGGAATTTAAACAGAGCTTTGCTCTGATTGAGATAAACAAAGGTAAACAAGTATACTCGGAGAACAGCGGGGAGCTGCAGCCGAAATTTACTCGAAACAGATGAAAGCACAAGCGAATGGGTGTCTTCTCTATATATTCTTAATGGGATAGAAGCCTTGCCCCCGACAGCCGAAACACACACATACAACACGAATACACAACAAACGCATACACTAACAACCCTACACCTAAGCGAAATCATAAATTGAAACACACATACACAGAATACAATTCATGCTTGGGTATCTTCAAATCTAACTTTTTTAATCGATAATTTATTCTTTTCAACGACAAACTTGCCTCTACGGATTTTCTTCTTTGTCAGTAACCATCTCGTTCTTAAATTTCTCAATATAGTCAGCATAACCTACAATTTATATATTATACAGTCTAACATGGCCCATGAGTACATCAGAGCTAAGGACTGGATGTATGTGGATTGGCAACAACGCATGCAATCTAAGTTCGTCGCAGGAGTTGCTGCTTTCATTGAATTTTCACGCACACATAATAAGATCGTGTTAGAGAAGATTATCTGTCCATGCGATAGATGTGGGAATAAGTTTTGACAGAAGGTAGAAATCGTAGAGCTTCACATCGTTAAACATGGTTTTACTAGACTTTATACAACTTGGCTATATCACGGGGAAGGACAAGAAGAAGACGGTAATGCGGCAGAAGAAGAAGGAGAAGACGGTAATGCGGCAAATGAAGAAGAAGACGACAACTTCTTTCCAGGAGAAGAAATGTAGGATATGGTAAAGGCTGCTCTCGGTGATAGTATTCCTACCGAAAATGACATTCTTTCCGGTCAAGGACTGCGTGCGGATAAGTATGAAAAGTTCATAAATGATGCTAGAAGACTAATTTATGAGAATGCAAAGTATTCCACCCTATCATGGTTCGTCCAACTTTTCCAGAGTAAGTGCCTAAATGGATGGAGCAACAAGTCATTCACGATACTTCTGAAGTTCCCGAAAGATTCTATACCCTCGGGAAATAACGTGCCCGAAAGCTGGTATGAAACCCAGAAGATGATGTATGATTTGATTCTGAAGTGTGAGAAGATTCATACATGTCCCAAAAATTGCGTGTTGACCGGAAAGAAAATTTAGATTTGAAAGAGTGTTTAACATGCGAAGATATTAGGTATAAGCCGAAAGAATTTGATAAGAAGCCCGATATACCTGTCAAGATAGCACGATACTTTCCCATAACACAGAGGCTGCAAAGGCTATTCAGGTGCAAGAAAACAGCCAAGGCAATGATTTGGCATCACCGTGCTGCTCCAAGCGAAGAAGGAAAAATGAGACATCTAAGAGATTCACCGGCATGGAAGGATTTCGATAGGAGGCACGAAATATTCAGTAGTGATCCTCGCAATGTCAGGCTCGGACTCGCTAGTGATGGTTTTTGCCCATTCAACTATATGGCTGGATGTCACAGCATATGACCCGTTATAATGATAGTTTATAATCCGATGTCTTGGTTGGTTATGAATCAATCGTACTTTATGATGCCTCTTCTTATTGACGGACCAAACTCACAGGGAAACAATATCGACGTCTATCTCCGACCTCTGATCGATGAGTTAAAATCTTTATTCATTGATGGTGTAGAGACTTACGATGCAAAGACAGATACAACCTTCACAATGCGTGTGGCTTTAATATGGACAATTAATGACTTTCCTGCGTATGGAATGCTATCAGGTTGGTCCGTACATTGTCACAAAACATGCCCTTATTGCCATCAATATACAACATCAAAATGATTGAATTTTAGCAGAAAGGTTTATTATTGCGGTCATCGGCGTTTCCTGCCACTAGACCATCCATATAGGTTAGACGCTGCTCACTTTAATGGTCATCAGGAGCTTCTTGAGCCTCCAGCCTCATTTTCCGAAGAGGACGTGACTGTTCAGTGGGATGGTTACAATAATGTGACCTTCGGGATAAATCTGGCAAAACAGGTCAAATCATCCTATTGGAACAAGTTAAGCATTTTCTACGAGCTTCCGTACTGGTCAACAAATTTAGTGCGTCCTTTTCTGGACGTCATTTACATAGAGAAGGGAGTATTCGAGCACGTACTCAACTTGCTTCTTTGTAAAGATGGAAAATCGAAAGACAACCTCCGTGCTCGGATAGATCTTCAGGACTAGGAAATTGGAAGTGAATTGCATTCTAAACCGGTAGCGGGTAAACTAGGCAAGTTCGTACTTTCCAATACCGCGTATCATATGTCACAACCAGAGAAGAAAAGGTTCCTGCAGGTGTTGCATGAATTGAAAGTTCCCACAGGTTTCTCAGGATCATTTAGCAAGAAGATAAAAATTGTGAAAGGTAAGATCGATGGGCTGAAAAGTCATCATCACCATGTTATTATGGAGCACCTTCTCCCATTAGCCCTCAAGATTTCCCTTCCTGAATCGGTTGGTCTAGTAATCAATGACCTTTATTGCTTTTTTTGAGAATTCTGCGCTAAAACCTTGGATGTTGTGACGCTGGAGAATATAGAAAATTCTATTCCATTGATACTTTGCAAGCTTGAGCGTATTTTCCCACCGTCATTCTTCAATATCATAATACACCTGACGGTTCATCTTGCAACCAAGGCTAAGTTTACCGGACCAGTACAATATCGATGGATGTATCCCGTCGAAAGGTATGTGGAATTTATTTGTTTCATGCATTTTGTAAAATTATTGTTGTCTTATATTCCCGTATTTATTTATTTATTTAACATATTTTTCTTTAGGTATCTCTACACTCTAAAAAAGTATATACGCAATAGAAATCGACCAGAGGGTTCTATCATACAAGGTTATCTTCTAGATGAAGTAACCACATTTTGTTTCCGCTATCTGGACGAGAACATTGAGACGAAACTTAACCGGCCTCGGAGAATTCAGGATGGGCCATATGGTAAAGCTGATTATAAGAGAGTAGACACTATATTTATCAACAAGATATGTCGGTTTATTTTCCTCAATAGCATACGTCTTGAAGAAATTAGAGAGTAAGTTTTTTTGGATTAATTATTATATTTGTGTTTGTGTGTATATGAAATGATATAATATTAATGTCATAATTTATCGTTGAGAACAGAATTCATATTGATGAGGTGCGTGAGGGGCATCCTGATTGGAATGATGAACAAATGGAAAAATATCATCAGGATAATTCTTGCGATTGGATTACAGATCATGTAAATTGTTCGAATAACATGTTATTGCTACCAGTCTTAATCTAAACTTATATCGTTATGTATTTTCCGTAAAATTTGTTTTGTCAGATCCACGATCCGAACTTGTTTGCATCATTAGAGCGAGATTCGGATGTTTAGCTCAATTTCCTAGCATGGAGGCTGCATATTATAAAGGATTCGGTGTCCTTGGATATAAATTTGAAGTTAAGGACATAGAAATATCTCGAACCACTCAGAATAGTGGGATTGCGACGGTAGGATCGGATGATGTGATTTATTATAAAAAGTTCATTTTATTAATAAAAAAATTCTAAAGTAAACGTTTAAAATTTTGAAATGTTACAATATCCCTATCTTATGAAAATTCGGTCCCCGAATTAAAATTTTAACCCAAAACTTAAAACATTTCATTAAATCAAAACAACGGGGCTCCGAAGGCTCACTCAAGCCAGAAATACTACCTAATGTGTGATAACGGGTATACATAACATAAGTAAAAGCAAGCGTATTCTAATGGATCGTGCACAAATTGAAAATTCTCATCAATAAAACATCATACAAATCATGTTCCAATCATCGACACTCGAAATTCCAAAATATAATGATGCAATGTGTATGCATATGGGATGAAAATGTGAAACCCAGATGTTCGCACCGGTGTAAGTGTGTATCAGATGTCAGGAGCGCACATGATGAAAATGACTTAATCAACTTACGCATCTATATACATGCGCACATGATGAAATTGACTCGATTGACTTGCACACCTATGTAAGTGCACACATGAAGGCTAATGCACGACACGTGCGCATATGCTGACAGTACATCTCGGTAATAAAAGCAAAACCATCTTAGCACAAAACGAAAAGGAAATGCGAATGAAAAAAAGGGAGATTCTTTTCATTCAAAAGGTGGATTACAAGCTACCAACTACTGAACGTTAAAAGACAAAAAAAAGAGCAAAAGGCTGTTACACCACTCACAGCGGCAAAAGACTAGCATCAGTGCATGGATTCTGAAAATTAAAAAGAAGCTCATGCAGGACATCCCAAGCAGCAGCATCCATCTGCTGATACTTCTACTCACGAATACGAGCATCGGGGTCACCGCTGATATCTTCTGCCCTCGTATATGAAAATATGATTGCCTTTTGCTGATATATCCGGTGCAGAATGTCTATTGCACGATCTCTTCGGTTCTTGGAAATCAAGCACATTAGATAGACCGAGTGCACTTTATCCTCAGCATGTTCTCGTGCATGAAGCGGCATCTCCCCAAAAAGCCCGAGTGTAGCACTCCAGATCGCGAGAAAAATCATCTGTAAGAGAGAAGTCCGACGAGGGAGCAACCTTGACAATGATCCTCAAGGCGACAAAGTATACCCTCGCATTAGGCATCGCTATAGGCAGGTCATAAAAATGGACGTTGGCATGGAAAACAATCTTCCTGATCGAATACAGATGGCTGGCCATGACACCTGAAAGAAAAAGACCGGAAAGACGTCAGTTTACTAAAAGGGTGGACTAAGAATATCCGATTTCAAAACTAATGGATAAAAAATTAGTTGATTTAGGCTAAACTTAAGTGACATCCTTGAAGTTAAAGAAATTTTTAAGATTTATTTTAAATTAAGTGCACAGCCAAAAGGATGCGTAAGCTAAGTCAAATGCCCAACCAAAAGAGGTACGCGGCTCATGTTAAGAGCGTAAAGGCAGAGGTGCGCACGTGCACTTACCAAATTAACAAAGAAGCAAAGGCTTCTAATAGAAAATAAAAAGTTCAGAAAAAATACAACTCTAAAAGGGAGTGAAGAAAATGATATCTATTTATAGTGTCTGAAAAGACGGTTCGCATTCCTGCAAGTCCTGAGACAGAACCGACGAATCGTAGCTCGACACTTGTTTGTCGCTTTGAAAGCATGCAGAGATGCAAGTGCACAACTGTTAAAATGCGCACATGTTTAATGACAAAGTCATATGACACGAGCGCACATGTAGCAAGTGCGCATATAATAGGTGCACATATATTTGCCATATGCACGTGCAACGCAAGAGCGCATTGCTCACTTAATCAATAACAAGTGCAAATACATGCTCATTCTTTGAGACATACGTTTGTTAAAAAAGGAATAAATCTTGATTAATGAGCAATCAAAATCCTTAATTAACAGGAAAATATTCTGTTGGTTAAACATCTTAACAAAAACATCTGTGGATAAAAAAATCCAACGGTGCGCATGTCACCCTTGATTGATATAAATCAATTAAATCTTCTTAAATCAACCTGAAATCATATTGAGATCAAAACAAACCAAAACAAATCATACAAATTCTAATTTCTTCTCTCCTTTAAATAAGAGCCCCATATGAAGAAATCACATACCGAAAACCACCCCTCCCACAAGCTTGAAAAATCTCAAGTCTTCTTCTTCCTCAGCAAAAATTGCGCCAAGTAAAAATAAAGAGAAAAACTTCTCTTTTCCCCCATTAAAAAAAACTTTTGCTTTTATTCAAAAGCCTTTACTTCTTTTCGAATTCATTGATTTGCTATAAAAAGATCAAATGATCTTAGGGTTCATCCGTCGTTCATAAGATTTATCCTTTTATTAGAGGTTGATCCTAAGATCAAAGAAAATAAGATGCGCATTATAAAATGCAAGAAAATCAAGATTTTTACTCCTCTGAAAATAAAAGAAGAAGAAAAGAAAATGAAATAGAAGCCATTGCTTCTTTTGGTGAAAGCTTTTGCTTTCTGATAGAAACGAGTGCGTACCCAAATTAGTGTGCGCTTAATAATAAAATTGATGTTCTTTGGAAAATAATGACCTGGGGATGTGTGCATCACATGATACTCACGTGAGTGCATTTGATGAAAACTGCATATGAAGGCATGCGCATCACGTGATACCCACGCGTGCGCACTTGATGAAAACTGCCTATGAAGGCATGCACATCATGTGATATCCACGTGTGCACACTTGTTGAAAATAGGCCCATGGATGTGCGAGCGTCACGTGCAATGCACATTGGCTTGTTAAATACATACGCACGCATATACATGGATATATACATAACTTTGAACCCATAACAGATGCGTCACGTGATACACACATACGTAATATTTTTGAAATAAAACAGTGCGTAATCACATGCAACGCTCATGCGCACCCTTTTTAAATGAAATAAACGGACATGTGCGTCACATATACCTACGCACTTGTATAATAAAGCATCATTTAATCACTTAATCAAAATTGAATTAAGTGATGAAACTTCTAGTTTCTCGTAAGCAAGATATTAAGTAAAACATCAATAAACCTAGGTGATCTTAATCTCAAAAATGACTAAAAGGTCCTTAGTCTATACTTGTTAAGTTGATCTTAATCCAAAACAGGATTAACAAGTCTTAACCATATTCCTGAGTTGATCTTAGTCTCGAAAATGACTAAAGATCCTCAGATGACATATCTCAAAAATGACTAACGATCCTCGTATACAATCTACGTGCAACCATAATAAACAATATGTATAACACGATACAAAGTGACCTACTAGAGCGGCTGAAAGTTGTTATCGCAACGTGATAGCATAATTAACTGCCCGGGTGACTATTAAGAACAAGTACCCGACCTCTCGCATTGGCGAATTATTCAAGCAACTCAGTGGTGTGAGGTATTCTCGAAGCTGGATTTGCGATCCAGATATCATCAAGTTCGAGTTAAATCAGAAGATATTTGCAAGACTGCGTTCCGAATTCTGTATGGACATTACGAGTATTTAGTGATGCCATTCGGAGTCACGAATGCACCAGCGATATTTATGGACTTGATGAACCGAATCTTTTCACCGTTCTTGGATCAGTTTATAGTGGTGTTCATCGATGATATTCTGGTCTACTCGAGGAGCCTTGAAGAGAATGCAGAACACTTGAAGATCGCACTGCAGACATTGAGGCAAGAAAGATTATATGCAAAGATGAGCAAGTGCGAATTTTGGCTTGAAGAAGTGATGTTTTTGGGGCACGTCGTATCCGGAGATGGAATCGCCGTTGATCCCGAGAAGATTGCAGCAATTCAAGATTGGCCGATTCCGAAGAACGTAGCAGAGATCAGAAGTTTTCTTGGACCTGCCGGCTATTACAGATGGTTCGTGGAGAATTTTGATCGTTTGGTTGAGCCATTGACCAAGCTTATGCGTAAGGAAGTACTGTTCGTATGGACGGATAAATGTGCGTCAGCTTTTGAGGCGTTGAAGCAGAGATTGATAACCGCTCCTATTTTGACCGTACCAGACAGTTCCGGAGGATTGGTGATTCACAACGCCGCATCTGGGAATGGTTTGGGATGTGTTTTGATGCAGTATGGGAAAATTATAGCTTACGCATCGAAACAGTTGAAGATCCATGAGAAGAATTAACCAACTCATGATTTGGAGCTTGCAGCAGTAATTTTCTCTTTGAAGATTTGGAGACACTACTTACTGGGCGAAAGGGTCGAAGTATTCACCGATCACAAAAACCTAAAGTATGTGTTCACACAGAAAGAGCTTAACATGAGACAGCGTAGATGGTTAGAGCTGATGGCTGACTACGATCTTGATCTTAAGTACCATCCGGGGAAAGTTAATGTTGTGCCGGACGCGCTTAGTCGGTTGCCAGCAATTCGGATGTTGACTGCACAGAAGGAGCTTATCGAAGACTTTCGGAGATTCGAGTTGGAGATCGTGCTACCGCATTCTTCGGGACAGTTGATGCAGCTGCAAGTACAGTCATCGTTGATCGATAATATTAAAGCAGCGCAGCCACAAGACCCAAGATTGCAGAAGTTTCGAGAACAAGTTGAAGCTGGACTTCGAACGGACTTGCTGATTCATGAAGATGGTTCGTTGCGATATGGTAGCCGTTTTTGTGTGCCGAAAGGAGACATTCGCGAAGAAGTTATGAAGGAGACGCACAGTTCCGCGTATTCCGTGCATCCAGGAGGCACGAAAATGTACCGCGATCTAAGACAGCATTTCTGGTGGGAAGGCATGAAAAGGGAGATTGCTCATTTTGTGGCGAAGTGCTTGGTGTGTTAGCAAGTTAAGGCTGAACATCAAAGGGTTGCTTGTTTATTGCAACCGCTTCCGATTCCTCAATGGAAGTAGGAACATATAACCATGGATTTCGTGACAGCTTTACCGCGGAGTCCAAAAGGCAACAATGCAGTTTGAGTGATTGTTGATCGATTGACCAAGGCAGCTCATTTCATACCATTTCGAGTTGGTCAATCAACGGAAGCGTTAGCGGAACGGTACATGCAGGAGATTGTAAGATTGCATGGAGTACCTGCGAGCATCGTGTCCAATCGTGACACCCGATTCTTATCGCACTTCTGGAGGAGTTTACAGGAAAGTTTGGGGACGCAATTTAAGTTTAACATCGCTTATCATCCTCAGACAGATGGCCAGTCGGAGAGAATGATCCAAACTCTTGAAGATATGTTGAGAGCTTGCATGTTGGACTTCAAGGGTTCGTGGGAGAATCATCTACACTTGGTAGAGTTTTCGTAGAACAACAGTTTTCAGGCGACTATTCAGATGGCTCCATTCGAAGTATTGTATGGTCGCAAGTGACATTCACCTGTTTGTTAGGATGATGCTGGAGAACGAAGATTGTTGGGATCGGATTTGATCGTGCAAACAGTAGAGAAAATTAATACTATCCGTAATTACATGAAGGCAGCACAAGATCGGCAGAAGAGTTGGGCCGACACATCGAGAAGACCTCTAGAGTTCGCTGTTGGTGATTTGGTATTCTTGAAGATATCACCAACTAGAGGAGTGATCCGTTTTGGGAGTCGAGGCAAGCTTAGTCCTCGATTCGTGGGGCCTTTCGAGATTATGGAGCGTGTTGGAGAAGTGGCTTATCGATTGGCGTTACCACCATTTTTGGCAAATGTTCATGACGTGTTTCATATATCTCAACTCCGTAAGTATGTTCGAGATGAAACACATGTGCTAGATCATTCGGAGCTGACTGTAAGGGAGGATTTGACCTTTGAGGAACGACCGATGTCGATTGTTGATTGAAGAGAAAAGGTCCTTAAGAATAAGGTTATCCCTCTCGTACTTGTTTCTTGGGGAAATCATTCGCATGGAGAATCGACTTGGGAACGTGAAGACAAAATCCGACAGAAGTTTCCATATCTATTCTTGTAGTTTCCTGATTGTTTATCTTTCCGTGTTTTTGGAATTTCGAGGACGAAATTCTTTTTGTAGTTGAGTATAATGTAACACCCTAGTTCATTTATACCAATTTCAGTTCACTTATTTCCTTATTTGTGGTATTTTCTTGATTTATCGTGTTCTGGGTGCGAATGGTATTTTATATTTTACATTGCATTCGACCCGACGCACTTGCTTGAAACTTGTTTGATTCATATTTATGAATTATCCTGACTTATTACATAGACACGTGCATTTTCATGAATACTGCATACTGGCATTTTATCTGGCATTTGCATTTTTTTACAATATAACATTTTAAGTCACGCAAAATATTTTAAAGATACATTGCATGGCCTGCTTGATACCCCTAACCCTGTGGTAGCATCCGCGCATCTTGTTCTCGTCCCGTTCAGTGAAACGGACTTGTTTGGATGGCTATGCGCACGTACGTGCATCCGTTCTTGGGGGTATGCATTTTCGTTACTTGAGCATTCATTTTGAAATTTGGATGTCACATATATTTTTCATATTTTAAAACTAAAATTTTAGACCCGACCCGGACGCGTTTTGGAATATTTTTGTATCCTGCCAAAAATTCAAATTTATTAATATAATATTTATTTAAACGGTTACAATTAAAATTTAATTAACTAATTATATTCTTATTATTCTAAAATCCTAACTAAACGCCAAACTTCTCTCTCCTCTCGCACTCTCTCTCCTCTCGATCTCTCTCCTATTCCTATCTCTCTCATCTCTCTCTCGTTCTTTCTCTCTCTCCCTCTCTATTTATATTTTTAAACCCATGCACGTTTTCTTCTCTCTCCCCTTCTCTTTTTTTTTATTTCCTTTCTCCTGCCTTCGCCTCAGCCCTGACCCACGCCGAGCCGACCACCTAGCCGTCGCCCTCGCCGCCGGAGATCCCTCGCCCTCACGGCCACCTTCTCCTCCCCTCTCCTATTTTCTCCTCCCAGGTGACGAGAACCTTCGAACCCATCGCCTCACCTCCGCGCATCAGCCCTGCCTTCGCCGTCGCCCATCATCGCCAACCATCCTCGTCACCTCGACCTCGCCTCCTCTCCATTTCCTTTCTCTTCTCACCCCGAGGCCCTCAACCCACTGCAAACCACCAACCCAAGAACCCCGGCTGCAACCCTTTTCCCTCGCCTGCATGCCTCGCCTCACCGCCGGCGACCACGTCATTGTCGCCTCACCCTCACCACGTCGCCACTACCTTCCTCCCCTCTCTCTGAAAACCATCACCGCCTCCTCTAACCGGGCAAGAACCCTGCACACCATCACTCGACCACCCAACAAATTGTCCGCAACCTCGCCGCCCTTTGCCGTGAACCTCGCCGTCGACGCCCCACCGTCGACGTCCCCCCTTGCAGCCTCCTCTGACTCAGAACATCTTACTACAGTCCCCTCTTCTTCTTCCCCTGATTCTTCTTGTTGTTGTTGTTCTTCTATTCTTATTTCTTGTTTTCGCATTTCCCGGTGATCGCCGGAGCCGTGCCGCTGTCGACGATCCGAGCAACCCAGTGGACGTTCCCTACCTACGCGGTTACATTCTTGCATTGCCTGGTTCTGTTCTGTACGTGTGCGTGTGCATCGAGACTTTCACCGACATTCGACGTTGTCGTGCGTATCCGTATCGCGATCTATCGAGGCAAGTTTATCTTGCTACATGCTAAATTAATATATTCTACATCTATTTAAATTACAACACTTCATAATGATTAGTTTTGCAATCCACATTATCAGTTTACATATTACACCGTTTTCGGACATCCGTATGCGTCCGTACATGTTATTCCGCCTCTAATGCATGCAAAACTATCTTGTTACATACTATATTACAATATACCGCACTCAATGGAATATTCACATCTCATATTGTTTAATTGTACATCATGCATTTACCAGTTTATTATTTTACTGTTATATCAGGTCCGTATGCATCCATACTATTATTTACCCATCTAGTCGCATGCTAAATCATCTTGCTACATGCTAGGTACAGTATTATGCATTCATACTAATAAAATGTTAACCGTTTATCCCATTACACATCCATATGAAAGTTTTTACAGTTTTCAGATACCCGTTTGCATTTATAACATTTAATATACATGTAGCTGCATCTACCTATCATATTAGTCCATGTTATTATTGTTAGAACACCCCATGTTTAATAAAGTGCATCCTAATTAGTATTGGAACTGTAATTGTAACTTTAATCGATAATTGTGCATCCATACCATTGATTTCATATCTATTCGCATACCATGTTGCATTATATCATTTTATTATTATATTAGTACTGCATACTTGATATTGTGTATCCTACATAGTAATATAGTAACCCCTGATAAATATTTGTGTATCCATGCTTTTGTAGTGCATCCGTACCTGTTACAGTTTTATTATGAGGTTCCGCTTGATACCTGTGCATTACTTGACATGGCCTGATACTTGTACACTACTTGACATGACTTGATACATGTACACTACTTGACACGACTTGATACATGTAAACTACTTGACATGTTACCTGATCCTGTTTCTAATGCCGACAACCCTGACATGTTGTCCCGAAGGACATATCCTGTTGTCTGTATAAACAAACTTGTTCCTGCTTAATCTAATGTTGGCATTAGCTTCAGATTTATCAATACCTGACTTGAACACATAACTTGGGGGTGTGGGGAAATCAAGAATGTAACCGAACGTAACTCAAAGGGCCATCTTATTGTTTGCCGTTTTTCCGGGCGTTACGGAATACCTACTGTTTGTCGTTTTTCCGGGCGTTACGGAATACCTATTGTTTGCCGTTTTTCCGGGCGTTACGGAATAATCACCGATGGGTTACGATGAGGATTACATTAATTGATTTCGAATAAGTTTAGAGTAGATAACCCTATAGCACAGTTTAGACTACTCATTGCACTTCACCTGTTTATATCCTATTCACTGATCTATATTCATGTTACTGTTACTTGTTACTGATGACTTGTTACTGTTCATACTCATGCCTGCATGACTTGTTACCCCCTGATTATATTATTGTTGATATTATGACGTGATTGGTTCGAAAAATTGTGTTTTTGTAGTGTACCGCAATCAGAACGGTGTCGCGTGTAGCTAGACCGAGCTGAGTATGGGTCGTCCTCTGGGAAACGTTGAATCTTTTATTCTTACTTTAGATGTGTTGAGAGAGAGGGGGGAATAAAGAATATTGTGAAAAGGTTTCTAGATCAACGTTAAGCACTAATGCAAAAATATAGATCTAGATTATTTTAGGGATGTAGTTAATATAATAAGAGGGCTTGTAGGGTTCGTTAGGATTTAGTAGTTATGGATGATTAATTAAAAGTTAACCTTTTTATCCTTTAATAGATTTAAAACTAGAACGACGGTGATGCGTGTAGATTAGGGTTTCTGGAGGGCAAAGGAATCCCACTCTTAACCCTTATCTCGACACGGAACTCCGTTCATATCTAGCCTTTACCAAAAGAATCATTAATCTAATCTCTAATCGCGGTCGGAACTAACAAAGAATTGTTAGCGCGCCCGATTAGGATGTTAATGATTCTTTTGATAAAGTTCATAAACTTTATAGGACTTAAAAAGGGTTTAGGGATGTTCATCATCCATTAGCCTACCCTAATCCTACGAACCCCAACAAGCGGAGAATTACTCGTGCATGTTGGGAGAAAAAGAGATAGAGAGAAAATGCATAATTAAACTACAAAGAAATAGAATAGGAAAAAGAAAGTTATCTTTATTAATCGACAATATTCATTACACTTTGATTCTTAGAAAATGATTACAAAGACTAGCTTGCTTCTCGATCTC
The DNA here is from genome assembly GCA_030015575.1 of Agapanthus africanus. Classification (NCBI taxonomy): domain Eukaryota; kingdom Viridiplantae; phylum Streptophyta; class Magnoliopsida; order Asparagales; family Amaryllidaceae; genus Agapanthus; species Agapanthus africanus. Next base: position 565,530,918 of record CM057345.1, read on the forward strand.
TTCTAAGGAGGTAGACGAACAGTTGATGATCAGCCTGGATGCGTGAGCCGTCTTAGACTTCGTGATCTCGTCGGCTTGATGATTTTTCCAAGAGGCTCTCGGTCTTTATTTATAGTCCCAAAGCCAGAAATCTTGCTTCCAAATATGGAAGCTAACTATAAAGATCCTCCCCCAAAAAATGCAACTTCTAACTCCTCTTGACTGCCGCGGATCCGCGGCCCAAAGGGGGGTATGGTCGCGGATCCGCGGCCATTTAATCTTGTCCATTGATCAAGTTTTTGGAGCTTCATCTGTGTGACATGTGGGGTTCTCTAGAATCTTTGGAATTTGGAAATCTTCTCGTAGTTGCTGCCAGACTTGATTTCCAAGTTTTGATTTCTTAATTAGGCAGGTTTGCTTTAACAACTTGATTTCCTTGATTTTAGTCTTGGAAAAATTCTGCACATCAACTTAAATAATATTTAGTAGACTTTGTTGTACTAGGATTAGGTCAATAATATTATATACATTTTCTTACCAAATGCTAATTATAATATATCAACACATGGAAAATAGTATTTTTACAAAAAAACCCTCATATGTATGATACATTATAATAAAGACCTTTTTAAATATGGAAATGGTAGGAAAAATGTAACAACAAATGTGCAGTTTTATCAACTGAACAAATACCCCCAAACTTATCTTTGATCGTCCCGAGCAAACTAGTTTATTCAAGAGAAGGAGAAAAAAGAAAGGAGAAAACCAAGCACACTTTCGTAGGCAAACACGATTGCACTGAGCACGTGCAACAAGCCGTTAAACCTCTAGGTGTCCCTAGTAGGAGGAGTGTTGTCTCCTGAGGGTTTTCAGCGGATTACACCCACAAAATCCTATAATAAAAGAGAGATGGTGAAATTTACATATAAAGAAAAGAACCATAAAAGAAATACTTTGAAAATTTAGAGTTTCCAACTATACTAGTTTTTCAGTTGTCATGGGCCCTATCTTAATAGTTTTGAAAAGATGTTAGAAATCACATTATCCCTCAATAAAACATCATCTTTATTCTTCATTCCTACCTTTCATCCAAACATCGATCATATACCCCTACGTGTGTGAAATGGACATCCCTACACTCGGGGAATTCAATTCAAGCTATCATACTCTTGTCCATCTACCTCAGTACTTTTTAATTTGATGAATACTTAAGGATTTGCTCACACATTTTCATGCGACCGTTAATAATTCTTGAAGTATTAACCGATCGATTACTTATGTGCTTGCTGATTAGGTGATAGTATTTTCCTCGTCTTGCACCACCTAAGGCTTAGCAGTGACTCCCAGACCAGTTGACCTTAGGGCACTAGGTGATGAAGCACCCTCGCTATTTTTTTTATTGCTGCCTTGGCGATAACAAAACCAGTGTTCATTTTTCTTTTCACCTTTTTTATATTTTCTTCATTTATTATTTCCTTCATACTTTGGTTTTTAGACAAGAGCATTTCAAGGTATCCTCTACTATCCCGAGTTTTAAGACACGTGTAAGTGCATATAGTAGGGTATCAACATTCAAATGTTTGGCTTCCAGAATAGAAATTATTTTTCAGACTTATTTTTATCCTCAGATTAGTGACTTCTTTCATCTTACTAACCCTTGGGACAACAACTCATAACTACTTATTACTAGTTCGTTTAAGAAAATTTCTAATTTTCTTGGCGTTCTTAAACTATTCCTATCTTTTGAATGTAATTTTTCACTCTCTACTCTTTTGTTATAAAAATATATTATATATATTTTAAAAGTTGTGCTTATGCAAAATATGATGCAAATTGATGTGTAAATAAGCACAAACCTCCCCCAAACCTGTTTACAGCAGTGTCCTCACTGATGTCATCCGTTAAGCTCAAAAACCTGTAGACTTGGGAGGAAATTATTAATGGGGGCAAGAATATATGAAAGTGAAAATCCTCCCCCAAACTTATTTTTGGCTCACAATTTTGTAAAAATCATTTTCTTTCAAGAGCCAAAATATACCCCCCCCCCAAATTTGAGTTAAACAATTTTAATCTTTTAAAATCACACGAGGGGGTCAAGGTTATTGGTCAATGCCAAGCTTTGCAAAGACCGAAGGTCAACACCAACCATTCAAAAATTTTATCGATGAAGCACCAAGGTTGGTGGAAGAACATGTCACCTTTCGACGTGAAGAAGTGGAGAGGTGATAAGAGGTGTGATGGAAAAGGATTGCGTCTCAATTTGGAGAGACGACACAGTGATAGTAATGATAGATTACTCGCATTATCATGATTGTCCAAAAGAAGAGGTGGAGGTCCAATTTCTTCATCTTGGAGTTGATTTATCTCAACACCCATATCTTTTAAAAATGTGAGTTCATCAGCGAAAATTTCCTCAAAGCTTTCATCGATACCCCGAAGAATAATGTCATCAGAAAAAATGGGGTGATCGTCAGACTCTATAAAAAGTTCCTCATCAGCGTTAGATGTTGACCCGGAAGAATACATGGTTGGGTCAAACAACAACATATGAAAAGAGTCAGTATTATGAGGTTGATCAAATTCACTGCTGTCGACATCCATTAATTCGACAGAACACACATAAGCATAGGGTTCAGAGGGTTCACTTCCCGACTTGTAAATGTTAAGCTCAATTGACTTCTTTCCAAAGGATAGGGTCATAGAGCCGTTTCTACAATTGATTACTGTGTTGGAAGTGGCCAAAAAGGGTCGACCGAGTATCACCGGGATTTGATTGCGTGGGTTTGCCACAGGTTGTGTATCAATAACGATAAAGTCCACAGGAAATATAAATTCCCCGACTTTGATTAACACATCCTCTAGCTCACCCCTAGGTTGGGTGATGGATCGATCGGCCATCTGAAGAGTGCAATGCGCAGGTTTTAACTCTCCGATCCCTAATTGCTCATAAACAGAATACGGAAGCAAGTTAACACTAGCACCTAAATCGAGTAGAGCACGATTGATATTTTTACCCCCAATAGAAATAGAAATTGTAGGACTTCCGGAGTCCTTTCGTTTCTTGGGTAGTTGTTGTGTAAAAGCTGTTCTCACATTACTCGCAAGGAAAACTTTTTTAGGTACTTGAACTTTTCTCTTCCTAGTGCACAAGTCCTTTAGGATTTTTGCATATGACGGAACTTGTTGAATAGCATCTAGGAGAGGAATGTTTATGTTAACTTGCTTAAAAATTTCCACAATCTTCTCCATTTGTGGACTTGGTCTGTTGCCCCTTAACCTGTTTGGATAAGGTGCTTTATCAATAAGGGTTTGGTCCAACATTGGAGAAGTTTGTGGGGATGGAATGGATCCCAGAATTGGAGTGAGGATCGTTTTAGGTAGATTTGAGGAAATGGGCGAAGGGTTCGAGCCTTGGGGAAAACGGAGAATAGGCTCGGAAGTAGGTGGGAGACTAGACGAATTAGGGGAAGAAGTAGAAGCTGGGGTATCATTGGTGTCACTAACATCATCATATTGCTCACCCACTCGGTTATTTAGCACTTTTCCCGATCTCAACGTAGTAACGGCACTCATATTATAACTTTGTGAGTGGCCAGGATTAGGTATGGGTTGATATGGGAGTTTCCCTTTCTCTCTTGCACTCATTGCGGCATTCAACTGTGCAAGTTGGTTTTCTATTGATTTAATACTCTCGCCGTGGGAGGCGGAGTCTTTCTGTATGGTATCAATAGAAGACTTCATCTTAGCCGACAATTGCATAGAATATTTCATGAACAAATCCAAAGTTTGTGCAAGTGAAGAGTTGTCAGTACCGGCCACTTGTGGTGTAGAAATGTTGGCCGGATTTTGAAAGTTCTGTGACTGAAAGGGGGTTGATTCTGTGGTTGTGGTTGCTGTGAAGGAGGTCTTTGATAATTGCTTTGTTGGTTTTGATTCCAAGCAAAGTTAGGATGATTCCTCCATCCTTGATTGTATGTGGAAGAAAAAGGATAGTTTCTAGGTTGCTGCTGAAAAGCAGCATTAGCTTGAAACGATGCATTCATAGGGCATTCTTCCGTTAAGTGTGAAGGATCCGAACAGCAACTACAGACGGTCTTAGGAAGCGTGACCTGATTTAGGGAGAATGATGAGAACTTGTTCTCAATAGCATCGAGTTTCTTCTGTATCGCTGCCATTTCGTCTTTTACTGCGATGGAAACATCGAGCTGATGAATACTTCCATTAAAAAAAGGTGGTCTTACGCTTTCCCACTGCAAAGTGTGTTCAGCAAGGTCTTCCAGATATTTCCAAGCTTCATCGTCGTCTTTAGACATGAAATTGCATTGACAATTTGTTTCAAGCATCTTCTTTGTCGCTGGATTAATGCCCTCATAAATAATTCAGCATAAATCCCATCTATTGATTCCATGATGAGGACATTGAACAAGCAGATCTTTGAAACGTTCAAAGGACTTCCAAAATGGTTCATTGGGAAGCTGGGTAAACTGGTTGATCTCGCTCCTAACACGGGCAGTCTTATGGTTTGGATAAAACTTCTTAAGAAATGCTATGACGAATTCATCCCAATTAGTGATAGAGTGTGCGGCAGTATTGTAAAGCCATTTTTCTGCCAAGTCGCATAGTGTGAATGGGAGAAGACGCAAACGCATAGTATCGACAGTCATGTCACGACCTGAAAGTACGGAACATGACCGGCACTTAAACTACGAAACGTCTCGAGGCGTACGTAATCTAAGTAAACCGAAAACCCAGAAATCCAAACCAAGAAAAGTAGTAGAGTGAAGGAAAACCAATTTAAATCAAGTAGTTTTAATAGCATAGCCGAATTATGCGTTTAAAAAAAACATCAAATATTTCCTGAAAATTTCGGCAGAGTCTCCTTTGTAAATACTGGCCCCCAAACGGGATACAACATGAATAGTATACGAAATCAATAAAAGGGCATCCCCAAGCGGGAGCTAGCTCTTCGTCAAATGACGGTCACAACCACACAAGCAATATAATATACAACGCCAACGGCGAGGATCAAAAACTCAAAACCACAAAAATAAAACGCGTGACTCTAAGGTCGAAAGAAAAACATCACTGGTCTCTAACTCAAAATAAATACATGTTTGGTTGATGGAACTTCTAGATACAACAGAATAATAATATACAAGATATATAATGGGGGGGTACGATACAAGTAAACCCACCTACTAGCAAATCACCCGAAGGAAACTATGCCCGCAAGCCGTAAAGAAACCTGTACGGCAAACCTGCAAGAAACTGGGGCACAACGGGGGTGAGTTGCCAACTCGTGAATAGAAAAACATCTACGGAAAGAAATCGCATAAATAACGCAACCTGGGTCAATGATCAAAATATATCCTCAAATATATGTATAACATGCAGCCTATAACAATGGCTAGGGTAATATCTAACCGAGTGTGATCTCATGTGCCCGTGTCAGTGTCTCAGGTAGCAATATATCATATGGATGATGTATGAATGCATGAAACAGAATGCATGTACTGAATAAAACTGGTTTCATAAATCAGTGAGATTTCTGTATTTTAAAAGAAATGAGGTACCATATATGAAATCAGCATAAAACAGTGCCCAGCATCGACACAAAACAAGTGTCCAAATACCTCGATATCTCTGTGTCACAATCTATGTACCTCAAGTCTGAATCTCAATGTCTCAATCACAATATCTAGGGCGCTGTCAGTCCAGAACGGCCCCTACCATCCATCTCAAGACCACGACGGTATCCTCCGAATATCCGACGTGTCGGGTAATATCACCGGTAGGTAGTGCTCCCCTGCCAGGCTCACATCGTCATCATCACGCGTTTCTTGCCCCGGGATACCTTACCGGGTCCACCATGTACCCGAAACGGTTCATCCGTCTCCTCGAATCGGGTCTCGAAATCCATCAGCAAACTCATGGTGGACGACTCATACATCATGGGAAAACCGCACTTTTTATTTTAAAAAGAGAGAAATCAGTTCATATAAGTTTTTGCGGTTTTCCTCCAAATCCAGAAAATCTCATGGAAATCCGAATCCAAAACCTCAATAACACGTAAAATAATGAATATATGCATGAGAATCCATGAATGCGGCATAACAATGAATAACAGTATGCATGAAGTAGCAGGTAATAACTACAATGTCTAAACGAACATATAAAGCAAGTACACTAATAACATGTCTAACTATTAGCTAACAGGCTATGTCAAGCAATAATATTTTCTAAGGTGTACGTGACATGGCAATTACCGATGAAGATGTGTGTGAACCGACAATTAAGTGTACGTGGTACATACGCATCATCGGTAATGGTGCTGGTGTCCTAACAGCATGATATCAATAATGGAGTATGAAACATAAAATAAGCATGCGATGCGAAGCGGACCACAAAAATGAGCGGGAGCTAAAAACTAGACACAACTATAACTAATCTGCATTAATCTAATATAAGTCCTACAAATGGTGCCTTTTGAAATAACACGAATCATGGGGTTTTGAAAATAAGGGCCACGATGTTTTTATGAAAAGATACGTCTTTTGAAATATCTGTAGGATCCCTTGGGCTGTCTTTTAAAATACCCACGATTCGTTAGTTTTGAAATATGTAAGAATCGAATCTAATCTAACAACTAAACTAAACTAAAGGGGCTAAGCAAACAAGCTGGACTACAGGTAAGGAAACCGCCTATCATCTGAGTCGATACATATACATACCTGTATATGTATAGTCGGTGATCCCGCCTCAATAATATCATATCCATAACCAGACATCCCAAGTCAAGAGTGCGGATCAATCATCAAAATATAGCTCGTACGTAAATCCGTCGTACGGCATCCCCAAATCTGGGTACGGGTCAATATCACATTCATCATACTATTCACCTGGTATCCTCTTTATCAAATATTACGATCGGGGTACTGATCTACGTCTAGTACAATACTGATACCGTCTAAGTATGCATGGACGTGTGTGAAACACTACGTCAAGGACCCGCTACAACGTCATGTCGTATCTCAAATACGAATCCTGTCATATCACCGAAGTCACAACCTCAATACAAATCTCATCGACTCATCTCAAACCCAAGCCTCAAATCCGTATGTGAACACATAGTCCTATACCCAAGTGAACGCATAACTATATATTCCCGTATAAGCACAAATGAAAGAAGAAAGTATGCAAGTATGGGTTGGTGTGTGCATGTGTAGTGCGACCACTACTCTAGGGTTTCGGGACACTAAATCATCTAAGAACACCAAATATCCATATTATCATCAATATACTGAAACAATATATAAACAATATATATGTGTGTGTATACGTATTCGTATACATCACCGCGAACTGCGGGGGTGCTATACGCCATCCACCCGACTTCTCCCCGTAGATATAAATCTACTCACCTGGTCCTCGCTTGCCGGTGCCGACGTCGCCACGTGCTTGCTTGTCGTCTCGAAGTCCACATGGGGTACCTACATATCATAACGCACCGTATCGCATTAAAATCCGACTCATGACCAAAACGATACACGAATCCCACATAGATCAAAACTTATGGTTTGCTTTCCCAAATCAACCCAAAAACCCTCGACATCGGTGTACAAACGCCAGACCATCGAGAAAAACCCAAATACACTCATTTTCACATTCACGAACACTAATTTTAATATAAAATAGGTTAAAACTCACAAAAAACCCCAAATTCACTTTAGAAGCCATTTTTCTGAAAATCTAGCAAGCAAAAATTACCCGTTTTAGTACAAAACTCGACGTTTAAATGAATGTAGCGGCCAATATACTTATTAAATATCTTAAATAAGTCATATAAACCCTAATTAGATTTTTAATCTCACTAACTTTCATTAACCCGAAATTCTAGTTTACAATTTTACCCAATTTTAACACTTTTAAAGCAACAATACATAATTCAACAACTAGACTAGGTTTCGCACAACCTAAGGTGTTAAAATACTCATAAACATGCCAAAGACATGATGAAAGCCTTACCATATTTTAATTCTCAATTTAACATAATATTTACAAAAACTAGTTTGCAATATATATAATTATCACAAATTTAAATTAACAAAAATGCAATTAGCAACTAGATTTGATTTTAGCAAGCAATTATATGTTAATCTACCCATCACAATCCTAATCCAATGCTCAAACCCTAATCTTCATTCAAAACCATACACTTGAAATTTCAAACTTCAATTCAAAACCCTTTTTTTTAAACACCTAATTAAACACTTAATTAACTTAGATTAAGCAACTAGATAACAAATTTTAACAAAAGCATGATGTTTCCTGATTTAAAATCAGGAAAGCTTCTGGGAAAAGCTTCAGAGGAGAGTCACGTGCTTACACGTGACTAGCGGTCACGTGTTGGCACGTGACACCTAAAAAGCATCATCAAGTCGAGTTCAGTCTCCTGACCACGCTGAAGAAAATAGGCTTCAGAAAGAGTCACGTGCTCCCACGTGACCAGGGTCACGTGGCGACACGTGACGTTTAAATGCAAGCGTCAAAGACACACAAGTTCTCTGATCAAGTCGAGAAAAAGGCTTCAGAAGAGGTCACGTGCTCCTACGTGACCAAGGTCACGTGTCGGCACGTGACAATCAAAGCAGCAGACTCGCTCTCCAATTGAACCAAGGAAAGAAGCGTCAGACAAGGGTCACGTGCTCACACGTGACCAAGGGTCACGTGGTAGCACGTGACGGCTAAGCAGCAGAAGAAGGCAGAGCGCAGAAGAAAGAGGAAGGCTCGTTCCAAAGGCGGGTCACGTGTCCACACGTGACCATGGGTCACGTGGTCACACGTGACCGGCTCTCAAAGCCCAATTTTGACGACAGAATTAAATTCTGAAGGAAATTTGAATCCTTCCAAAAGAAAGTGATTATCTGGGACCAATCAAATTAAAGATTCTATCTATGGAAAAATCTCGGGTTTGGAAAGATTTCCCTTTTAAATCTAACTAAAATAACAAAGGAGAATCTCTGGATTTAAAATCCAATGGTGAATAAAATTCACCTAATAATCCAAAGGCCCAAAATGAATGACGGATGCAAATCAAATCTCTCAATGAAGATTCATCAAAAACCAATTGATTCAGCTGCTTCTCCTATAAATAGGAGCCAAGAGACACAAAAAAAAGATATACATACGCAGAGAAGAAAAGAGAGAAGGAGAAGAGCTTTGATACTCAGACCTTCTGCAAAAACCCTAGGTAAGAAAGGGAAAGACATTGGAAAGAAAGAGAATTTAATTCTCAACAGAGTTTAACTCTGATATGTAAAAAACGGAAGAACATATTTCTTCTCTCTTTGATAGAGGATCAGCAAAGCGCACATCTCCCCTTAAGGTTGAGAATTTAATTCTCAATGGGTCGAGATCCTGCCATGCAGATCCAAAACAGAGAGAAGGAATGCAAGCTCGAGAATTTAATTCTCACAGAACTATAGGAATTTAATTCCTCCAAAATAAAAGTAGGGCTGGACCCTATATCATGGGAATTTAATTCCTTCAAAACAAAAGAAGAAACAGGGTTTAACCCTAAATAAAAAAAAAACAGTTCTGTTGAAACATCGGGAATTCAATTCCCTTAATCATAATTTAACAAAGGATGGAAGTTTAAACTCCTTAAAAAACTTTTATTAGGGTTTAACCCTATTCGGCCCCTCGCATATATGATGAATTTAATTCCTACAGAAAATTCAGAGTTAAACTCTGTTCCAGAAAAACAAAGTCTTCGAAGGGAAGTAGGAATTTAATTCCTCTGAAAATCTACAGCTCGAGGAATTTAATTCCTGAAAAAGATTAACAAAGCCTCCAAACAAAATACATGAAGGCAGGGTCACGTGCCACCACGTGACCCCCCAAGAGATATACAAAAGCCCCTTTGAGGCAGCACCCCACGTGACCCACGTGACCCTTGACAGAGGCTTTGATACATAGGCATATGAATGCCCGTCACGTGATGGCACGTGATGCCCTGAAAGATGTAGCAATTTCAGCAGAATAATCGCAGGGAGGGCGCTCTCACGTGCTGCCACGTGACCCCTCTTGCCTTAGTGTTTAACACTAAATTAAAACTCTTAAACCCAGTGTTAAAACACTGTTGGGCCTTAGCATTCAGCGCTGATTAAAAAGCTTTATTTGCAGTGTTCAGCACTGATCTGTTTTAGTGTTTAACACTAACTTGAAAAGCCTTGTTGCTGGTGTTTAACACCAATTATCTCTTAGTGTTAAACACTAACTTGTCAACCACATTCCCAGTGTTCAACACTGACTGCTCTGTAGTGTTTAACACTAGGCTTTGGCCCAATTAGCCTAAATGGATAGAGGCAAAGCCTCTCCTGAATTGGACTTAGCCCAAGATGGCCATAAGTCCTCAAATCACATTGAACTGAGCACATCTGCTCTTTCAACCAGCTCATTGGTTCAAGGGTACATCTCTGAACTCCTCTGATACTTGTCGTTGTAATCCTTCAACGTCTTCAGAGAGGTGACGGGTCCCGACAACCACACATTGATACGGACTGTGGGGTCCTTAAACTCATACAAATTCCTGGTTACGTGGAACGTGGATAACGTCACTCTTTGACCCCACGGAAAACGCCCAGAGCGGAGCCTGGTCCTCGCTAAGCACGGCAGTGAACCAGTGTGAAGCATCCAGAGCACATACCGGACTGTGGGGTCCTTAAACCCATGGACTACGACGTCCTTAACCTTGACCGAGATGTCTTAAAACTAACAACGGACTGTGGGGTCCTTAAACCCATGGACTACGACGTCCTTAACCTTGACCGAGATGTCTTAAAACTAACAATGGACCGCAATGTCCTTAAACTACTCATGGACCGCAATGTCCTTAAACTACCCATGGACCGCAAGGTCCTTAAACTACCCATGGACCGCAACGTCCTTAAACTACCCATGGACCGCAACGTCCTTAAACTAGGACAATAGAGCCCCGTATGCTCTCTTGTCGGACCTAAACGGCCCCGTTTAAGTTGATCTTAGCCTCAAAGATGGCTAACGAGTCCTTAAACCTTCAAGCAGACTGGACTACAAATCCCCCCAATTAACTCTGGCTCGAGGGTACATCTCTGAACTCCTCTGACATCCGTCGTTGTAATCCTTCAACGTCGTCAGAGAGGTGACGGGTCCCGACGGCCACACACATACGATGGACCACTATGTCCCTAAAACTGGAACAATGGAGTCCAAACGCTCCTTTGTCGGATCTAAACGATCCCGTTAAGTTGATCTTAGTCACAAAGTTAGACTAACGTATCCTTAACAAACGTTTGAGTCGATCTTAGCCTCAAATATGGCTGACGTATCCTCAAACCAAACCCCCAAACCCAAATTTAAGATAATACGGATTTGGACTAGTCCACGCCCTACGGATGACGACATAACCCGGTCCCCGTAAACAATCCACGGGCAATAAAACAAACACCCATGACACGAAGTGACCATCTGGAGAAGGAGAAAGTTGTTACCGCAACGCGGTAGCGTAATTAACTGCAGGGGCTTGCGCCTGCAGGGAAGAGCGTCCCCACAATCAAAAACCCCTCAAACGAGGGGGAATCTGACGAAGTCTGCTACATCGGACGCATCCGTCTAAACCTTCGATACACGGTGCCATAAATCAACTTGGCATCTTCAGAGAGGTGGACGGATAGCACCAATTAGCATCTGCCCCGAATCTCAGCGCCAAGACCACCGCGGTCCTGCGCGCGTGTCCATTCGGAGGGGAACAGATTCTGGCACGCCCGGTGGGACCTTTTCCTCTTTCCACTCCACACTTCGTGTGTCGTGATTCGCGAACCAATCGCGGTTCGCTAATAGTTGCCCTTGGGTTTCAAGGTACTGAGAATTGGCATCTTGCTTATTGCAGAAAGCAAAGGATCGATGGCTTCTACTCCTGCGAAATCCTCCAACTGCTCAGACGGCAATTGCAGCCAACGCTCTGCCTCGCCAGGAGGTATAGCCTATGGACCCCAAGCTGCTTCGCTATTCACAATGCCGGTGGAACAGGTCACTCGCGCCACCACAGGATTGTTCTTTGGGACCATGACCCCGCCGACAAACTGTACCGCTCCAGTGTTGACAACGAAAGCTCTCAAGAAGTCGGTCTTTGATCGTCTTACCCCTGCCGCGGCTCCTCTCAACGAGTTGCCCAACGTCGACGCCTCGGTCTTCTCTAGATTGGGCCAGAAATCTTATGAACTCATCATGGGGCCCACAATCTCAGAGAAGGCTGCTTCTAAAAAGGTGCCCGCTCCTTCCCCCGAAGTCGTCAAGGCAGCTTCTCCGGCCAAAAGGTCAGTCTTTACAAGATTAACGGCTTCAGCTCCCGCTCCTGCTGCCCAAAGGACGTCGGTCTTCGATAGGCTAACACCAACAACAACCCCCCACCCACACGGGGGGCGAGACGAAACCATTCTCGCCGCTGACCCAACGCCGTCCGCTCGACGCGCTCGACGTCGCCATTGGCGCCGAGTAAGGAAGGCTGGGGGCAACTCTCCCTCTGGATTGACTCCACCAGCCCCGGTGGCAGAGGTCAATGCTGCTGTTCCAACTGGGAACAGCTTTGAAATGCTAAATAAGGTGCGAAGGAATTCCCCTACGGCAGTACTGAAGAGGTCTCCTCCCTCATTAAAAAAGGTTGAGGAAACAAAACCCGAACAGCCCCGATCTCCTCAACGGCTGTCTTCCAAAATCTATAAGGTTTGGCGACAGGCCCGAGATTCGATCATCGATCCAAACTTCTCCCGCCAGCACAAGAAGCTGAAAATCCAACCTGAAGCTGGTCACCAGGCTAAACCCTAAAAGGCTGTTGATCAACTGACTCATAAAAGGAGGAGGCCCGAGAGGACCCCACAGCATGCAGCGACGACTGAAAGCACTAAGCCCAGGCGCCTTAAGTCTGGGGGCATGGTGGCGCATACCGTTTACATGGCCTTTGGAAAAGTGGAAAGCCGCACTTCTACGGGCCACCGACCGCTGACCCGATCCGTGACGAAAGCCCAGGAGCAACAACAAAAGCTTCAAGAAATGATGAATGCTATGGCCGCGCTCACCGGACCGAAAGAAAACCCAGAAACGTCCTCAGACGCACGCCGGGAGGAAGAAACCGACGCTGAATTCCTTCGCCGGACACTGGAGAAAAGGGACAAAGAGGCTGCTGAACAAGCGGCCAACATACAACGGATGGGCCTTCTTTTCCAAGATGTGATAGGAATGATGATCCAGCAGGACTTACCCGCCGAGGATCCCCCGATCGTTCTTGAAGACGACCGAGGAGAAACGTCAAATCCACCACCAGCCCTCTCAACGGCCAAGGAGGAGGCAATCTCTAAGGCTGACTTGGCCGACTACATAGCCCAGCAAATCCGAGTTCATCATGCTACTGAGGCAGCTGGTCAAGTCGTGAAAACGGGGCGGCCGTATCCGAGCTGGTACGACCAAATCAAATACCCACAAGGCTATACGATACCGAAATTCCACGTGTATAAGGGGACCGGCAATCCCCATCAACATGTCGCCCAGTTTCGGGCCCTATGCGGTAACACCGGCGGTGACGATAAATTGTTGCTCCGCCAGTTCGTGGGCAGCTTATCAGAAACAGCGTTCGAATGGTATTCGGAACTCCCGAACGATTCTATCAAAACGTTCGCTGAAATGGAGTTGTTGTTCACTCAGCGATTTGCAAGTGCCAGCGAACGCACTCCAATAACTGCACTTATTAACGCCAGGGTGAAACCGGGCGAAACCTGGGTCCAGTACGCTATACGCTGGCGGAACTTGTGATCGAGATGTGAGCAACGCATTGAGGAAGCACCTGCGGTGGGCATGTTCGTGGGAACTCTAGACCCTCAAGCAACTATCTCCCAGTTTATGATGTTCTTTAAGCCAACCACATTCCAGGCCCTGATCGACAAGTTAGCTCAGATGGACCAGATGGGTCATAGACCACCTACACCGAAGTCGGAACCTCGGAATGACAAGGGTAAAGGGAGGGCAACCTTTGTTGCGAATGCCCAACAGCAACCTAACGCCCCAAAACCGGCAGATCAACTGGAGGAAAGACGCCGGTACTATAATGAGAAGATGAAGCGTCCCTACTCGTTCCCACGAGACAAGACGAAGCGGTTATTCGAGCTGGCAATACGCAACAGGCTTATAAACCTACCAAATCCCAGGCGACCGCCACAACCCACCGAGGTGAATAACTCCAACTACTGCCCTTACCATCAGACGGTAAGTCATCCGATTGAAGATTGCTTCGTCTTCAAAGGATGGATCGAAGATCAATACCTCCAGGGGAAGTTTGTACTGTACGAAAAGTGGAAGGTGAACCCGCCACAACCGCATACTCCTAAAAAGGCAGACACACCAGGGGCAACCTGCTCCTTTATCGAAGAAGCTCCATGGGAGGTCGTGCTATCAACAAAGACCAAAAGAATGCTGAGAGACCTCCATGCATGCCCTGCGATCGAATGGAAGGACCCTCTTGAACTTCAAATTATCGAAGGGATGTTGAAGCCCCGCACCATTGCAAAGACTCGTGATAAGGGCCCAAATACTCACACCCAACCGTCAAAATCTTCAAAGAAAAAGAAGAAGAAATCCAAGAAGCCCGCGAAGCTTGGAGACGAGCGAACAAACTTGCAGAAGCAAATCGATGCGCTGGAAGAATACAATCAAGAGGCGCGAACTCCTGTCACACTGCGAGAGTTCCTTAGCCACATCTTGCAAGAGGGAGATGATGAAGAGAGCTCGTCGGATGAATCCGAAGAGTATGTGGCGAGTTGCAACGTGATCTCCCACTCGTTTACCGATGGTGAGAAAACTCCTAGCACTAGGAAGCTGGGGGCAGAGCCCGAACCAGAGCGTGCGAAGCTGACGACTGATATGATCACTGCCTTCCTAGACGAGATTCGTCTAAAAAGTAAAGCGGATCAAGAGCGCGAAATGGCAACTCTAACGGGAACCAAAGGCGGGCGACTGGACGAAAAAGTTGAGTTACCCCTCCCAGAGCAAAAGGCATCCGAAGTGGACAAGAAAATATTCAGGACAAGGAAAAGGTTCGCCAAAGCCATGTCAATGGGAATGAAGCTACCACCTTCGGAGGGAAATAGGCACAGTGGGGCGGAGAGGCACCCTGACTATTGCGCATATCATCGAAAAATCTCACACCCCACGGAGGAGTGCGACGCCTTTAAGATATGGTGGCAAGGATATGTTGCTCGTCGGCAACATTTTAAGCGCATGAAACGCAATAGCCGTCGAGAACGAAGAAGCACTGCCGACGGGCGCGACAAAACTGCCGGCAACTGTGACATGGTTAATGTCGGGGGGCCATAAGTTCTCACCTTTGGGAGCGACTCCGATGAAGAAATGACTCTGGGCCCTCTCTTTAAAGAATCCGTGTTAGGGAAAGAGGAGGAATCGGAGACCTGCGAGAACATTCAGCTGCGCAATCGCACACTCCCAGAAAAGAATCTCGGGCCCGTGGGCCGAAAAGATAAGGGAAAGGAAAAGGTCATTGAAGATATCACTTTAGATGACCAAGTCATGAAAGAACTGACTAACAAGGACCCTCCTAAGAAGGGTAAGGTGGACTATAACATCCTCGCGCACTTAAGGAAGCTACCTTCTCAGCTTAGTATTCTTGATGCCCTCCTATTATCAAAAGAAGCGCGAGACTCACTAATTAAGGCGTTGCAAGAACCTGAACAATTCCAAGCCTTCCTCGCCACTGAAAGGATGAAGGATGAACTGGAGGAAGTGCATACGGCCGACATCACTTTCGGTGATGAAGACCTCCTTCTCGGGACGTGCGACCACAACCGTCCCCTATATGTCTCCGGATACTGCCATGACATCAAGATAGGCAAAATCCTGGTGGATAATGGATCCTCCGTCAATCTCCTTAATGTCCGGGTGTTGAAGGAAATCTGCATGAGTGTGCAACATCTCGCTCGTGACAAAATTACTATCTCCGGTTTCGATTCACAATCGTCACGGACTCTCGGATCTGTAATACTAACATTACGCTTCGGACTTCTCGTCACAAACATCAAATTCCATGTCATTGACGCCAAGACCTGCTATAACGCCTTGCTCGGCCGTCCTTGGCTACACGGGTACAACATCATCCCTTCTACACAACATCAGTGTATGAAGTACTTCAAGGATGGTTTCGAGTACACTGTAACAGGCGAGTTAAACCCGTTTTCTGTGAACGAAGTTCGCAAATACGAAGATGCGAAATACTTTTTGCCAGATTTCGAGGATACAGAAAGGTGTCGCGACCCGGAGAACAAAACCGCCGCCACCATCCCTGTTTTCGGGAGCGATACCGAAGAAGAGGAAAACCATAACCGCGAAATGGCCATCTACGAGAAGGCCAGGATGCAACGTCTATTTCAACAGGCTCCAAAAGACAAAGATGCTCATCTTTGTCAACCCGTTGTGCGAAAGGCCCGATGCGGGGACGGAAATAAATTAAGAAACGAGAAAAGGATCCGACAACAACGACGCAGGCTTAGAGGGTTACGGGCACTGCGCGGCTCGGATTCGTCCCTCATGGAAAAGATGAGTCGAGCATATTCCTTCCCCCGAGACAAGACGGAGAGGTTACTCAAGCTCGCCCTAAAACATCAAATGATCACGCTTCCAGAGTCTAGGCATCCTGAGCAAGCTAGCAAGGTCTCTCATCCGAGTTATTGCTCTTACCACCAAGCCATAGGACATCCTACCGAAGACTGCTTCACCTTCAAGAACTTGGCCGAGGACCAGTACCGACGGGGTAGATTCGCTTTATCCGACGGTTGGAAGGTAACGCCGCCGCGAAAGCATGAGCCCAAGGCCGCAAGAGCAGAACCGGGTCCACCTCAGTCCAGGGAACGGGCTCGCACTTGTTATACGATTACGATATTAGGAGAAGATCCCGAGAATGTAGACGACCTTTCCCGGTGCTTCGAGAACAGCGATGATGAGTTAATCTCGGAATTTCCGCCAGCTCCGAAAGAACTGGAAGATGGTATACATACTACCGCAGATAACCTCAAGAAGACTGAGTTGGGGTCGGCAGATGACCCGCGACCGACATTTGTCAGCGAGCTGTTATCCGAAGAAAAGGTGGCTGCGTTAAAGAACGTGCTTCTACGGCATAAAGATTGCTTCGCGTGGAACTACTCCGAGATGCCAGGATTAGATCCAGAGATTGCTGTGCATAAATTAGCAATATCCCCAGATATCAAGCCAGTCAAACAGGCGCCAAGAAGGATGCGACTCGAGCTTGAAATGAGCATCAACGCCGAAGTCAAGAAGCTGATCGATTCTGGATTTATCCAAGAAGTCCAGTATCCCGACTGGATCGCCAATATCGTCCCGGTAATGAAGAAGAATGGGACGGTACGCATATGCGTGGATTTCAGGGACCTCAATAAAGCCTGTCCAAAGGATGATTTCCCAGTACCGGTAACCGAGCTAATGATAGATAATACCTCAACTCACGAGGTCTTCTCCTTTATGGACGGTTCATCAGGATACAATCAGATAAAGATGCATCCCGAAGACCAGAAGCACACCGCTTTCCGGACCCCTTTGGGTATATTCTGTTACAGAGTTATGCCCTTTGGTCTAAAGAACGCTGGCGCCACCTATCAAAGGGCCATGACAAAGATCTTCGACGATCTCATACACGACGTCGTCGAGTGCTATATCGATGACCTTGTAGTGAAGAGCATGCCATACAAAGAGCATTTAAAGCATCTGGAAACCGTATTTCAACGCCTTCGGCAATATAATTTAAAAATGAATCCTCTAAAATGCGCGTTTGGAGTCTCCTCGGGCAAATTCCTAGGATTCATCGTTCGACACCGAGGTATTGAAATAGATCCGTCAAAGATTAAGGCGATCATGGAAATGCCTTCGCCGAGAACCCTCAAGCAGTTGCGGTCTCTCCAAGGGAAGCTCGCATACATCCGACGGTTTATCGCTAATCTTTCGGGCAAATGCCGTCCTTACAGCCACCTGATGAAAAAGGGAACCCCGTTCGTTTGGGATCGCAAATGTCAAGGTGCACTAGACGAGATCAAGCAATACTTGCAAAACCCTCCGGTGTTGGCTGCTCCAGTGAAGGGAAAGCCTCTCATTCTTTACACGGCCGCCCTTGAAGGTTCTTTGGGCGCATTATGGGCACAAGAGAACGATCAGGGGAAAGAAAGAGCACTTTACTACTTAAGCCGAGTGCTGCTGGGGGCAGAAAGCAGTTACTCCCCCATCGAAAAACATTGCTTGGCATTAATCTTCGTGATAACAAAGCTTAGACATTACGCATTAGCACATGAAGTCCGTCTTATCTCGAAGGTGGATCCCCTTAAATACTTGATGTCAAAGGGCATATTGACGGGACGACTCGCTAAGTGGGCCCTTCTCTTGATGGAGTTCTCGATAGCATATCAACCTCTCAAGGCAGTGAAAGGCCAGGCCATTGCTGACTTCCTCGCTGAGCACCCGATATCGGCCGATTCTCCTCTGAACTGTGATTTGCCGGATGAGCATGCATTTGATGCAATTGGCGGCGGTAGCACCCGATGGGAGCTCTATTTCAATGGAGCGTCCTCCGTAAAGAAACAGAAACAAGGTATCCCCATGATCAAATCGGGGATAGGTCTCATATTTGCAACTCCACAAGGAGGGATAATGCGCTTCGCCTTCTCTTTAACAGAGCCAAGGATGAACAATGAAGCTGAATACGAAGCTTTGATAGCAGGCCTCGAAATTGCCATCGACATGGGAATTGAAGACCTCCTCATATACGGGGATTCTCAACTGGTCGTTAGCCAAGTAAATGGTGACTACCAAACGTGCAAACCGGAATTGGTGAAGTACGGCGAAAAGGTGCAACAACTGTTGGCCCAAATCCCCTCCTATATTCTAGAGAATATACCGCGCGCGGAAAACAGCAAAGCAGACGCGTTGGCCAAGCTCGCTAAAGAACTGGCTGACGAGAACCTCGATGACGTCAGAATCGTGGTACAAAGCCGTCGAGTGCTCGCCCCGGCAGAAATACCTCCGGAATTATATAAAGAAAAGGGAGCGACTGAGCAGGCGACCCTACAAATAAAAGACCGTGAGAAGGCTGAAGACTGGAGGGAAGTCTTCGTAGACTACTTTAAGTCCCACCGAATGCCCGAAGAAGCGTCCACAAGACATCAGCTCATAAAACGAGCTCTCTCCTTCGCTTTCGTCAACGATACCCTGTATAAGAGATCGTTTGATTCTCTATGGCTGAGATGCTTGGGACCTGACGAAGCAGAAAGGGTCATTCAAGAAGTTCATGACGGACTTTGCGGTTCTCATCAAGCGGGCCCAAAGATGAAGTTAAAAATTAAACGGATGGGTTATTACTGGCCCACGATGATCCAGGACTGCCTCGAGTATGCGAAGAAATGCCACTCATGCCAGATCCATGGAGACTTCATCCACCAACATCCGAATCCACTACACCCGACGCTGGCTAGTTGGCCATTCGAAATGTGGGGGACCGACATAGTCGGCCCCATTGAGCCAGCATCATCCCGGGGACACCGTTTTATTCTGGCGACAACTGATTACTTCTCCAAATGGGCAAAAGCAGTACCACTAAGGGAAGTGAAGACGGAGAATATCCTCCATTTCTTCAAAACGCACGTCATCTATCGGTTTGGGACCCCACGTCGGATTATCTCCGATAATGGGCCGGCCTACCGAAGCCATAAGATTAGCCGCTTCGCACAGCAGCACAATATAGACTGGAGATATTCGTCAGTTTACAATCCACGAGCTAACAGCCTGGCCGAGGCTTTCAATAAGACCTTGACGAAGATTATAAAAAAGACCGTCTCCCGGAATAAGAGAGACTGGCACAAAAGGCTGCAGGAAGCTCTTTGGGCCTATCGAACTACATTCAAGACGGCCACAAACACAACGCCATACGCGTTGGTATTTGGGACAGAAGCAGTGCTCCCCCTCGAGATAGAGTTACCCTCCCTACGAGTAGCAGTCCACCACGAGCTGACGAACGAAGAAAATGCTCACCTTCGGCTTGAGGAGCTTAATGCCCTCGATGAAACCCGGCTCATAGCGCAACAACATTTAGAAGCTTACAAAGCGAAGATGACGCGCTCATACGAAAGATTGACCAGGCCGAGGACATTCCGCCAAGGCGAACTCGTACTAGTGGTCAAAAGACCTATGATCCCCAATCGTGCCAAGCGAGGAAAATTTGAACCAAGCTATGAAGGCCCGTACATCATAGACAAGGTCTATCAGGGTGGAGCTTACCTACTCGTGGACATGCACGGTGAA
The DNA here is from genome assembly GCA_030015575.1 of Agapanthus africanus. Lineage (NCBI taxonomy): Eukaryota > Viridiplantae > Streptophyta > Magnoliopsida > Asparagales > Amaryllidaceae > Agapanthus > Agapanthus africanus. Next base: position 565,551,294 of record CM057345.1, read on the forward strand.
AGGCCTTTCAGGCCAATAAACGGCCGCTTCTTGAAAAAATACTATGCTTAATGAGCCACAGCCCAGGTCAATGATAGATGACGACGACTATGTCCGCTCGCTATCTTCCTAGGCTCAGACTTTACAAGCAGCAGCCGGCCTTCCCCTGTCTACGGACCGAAACGTCCTTAAACTAACGGCGGACCGAAACGTCCTTAAACTAACGGCGGACCGAAACGTCCTTAAACTAACTACGGACCGAAACGTCCTTAAACTAACGACGGACCGAAACGTCCTTAAACTATCGACGGACCGAAACGTCCTTAAACTAGCAACGGACCGAAATGTCCCTGAACTACTACCGCAGCATCCTTGGGCTGACGAGATAAAAAAAAAAAATAATAAAAAATAAAATAAAAATAAAAAAACGGTATGTCCATAAGCAAAACGGGCACGGATGAAAACCCGAAAGGGCTCCGTGAATAAAAACAGCGGGACTACCGGCGAGTGTTTGTGAAAACCCGAAAGGGCGCAACCTCGTTAAAGACACTTATAGGGTTCTCTCGACCTTGTAAGGAGAAACCACCTGCGTGAGATCCTTACGACTCACAAAGGAGCAGCACACTTAGGGATCCTCACGATTCCTAAGAAGAAAATACACTTACGAGATCCTCACGACTCGTAAGGAGAACTCTCTTATGGGACCCTCACGGCTCATGAGATTTGAAAGTCTTAAGTTACAGAAACCTAAACCTGTTCTTAAGCAAATCCTCCACAACCTCCGATATTGCCCTACAAGAGGCTCCATGCTGACCCTTGTATACAATCCACGGGCGCGAATAAACATTTCCCCAAAAAAGTCCAACCCTTATAGGTCCTCTCGACCCATAATGAGAAAGTCCTCTTGTAGGATCCTTACGACTTACAGAGGAGCACACACTTAGGAATCCTCACGAACCCTAAGGAGAAAATACACCTGCAAGATCCTCACGACTTGTAGGGGGAAATACCTTTGTGAGACCCTTACGGCTCATGAAGTCAAAAGCCTTGGTTGACAGGACCCTTAACCCTGTTTGCTGAGCCACCTTTGTTCATCATCGACAAAGGCAAATGATGATTCGCTCCTGGCAACATTCCAGTTGTAGCGGTGCTGATGCCGAAATCGGTGCCTAAAATCCAAGCTTGCGGCGAGAAAGTTAGCAAGCCACACATGCCTACAAAATAGCCGAAATGATGGGGCAACTTGCAATAAAAAGCAGCAAGTAAAAATGAAGGCATGAAAAATAGCCGAAATGATGGGGCAACTCGCAATAAAAAGCAGCGAGCAGAAAATAAATGAATAGCCGAAATGATTGGGCACCGCGAAAAATAGCCGAAATGATTGGGCAATCGCGATCTTCGCGATATAAAAAATCTGAAATGATAGAGCATCGCGGAAAAAGAAATAAAATAAAAGTGAAAGCCTCGCCCTACAGGTGATGCTGCATCTATCCCTGTATACAATCCAGGGGCGCAAACAAAGAAGGGATCATACTCCTTCCCCAGGTTTCATCATAAGGAGAAGCCAAATCTCGACAGTTCACAGATAGCCTAGAGATCATCTCGTCGTTCGACAGACACAATATCAAGCGAAACGGAACGGCGGCAACCCCCAGTTCCATGGCTCGGTGATATACACATCACCAAGAGTCAAACCTCCATTCCGTGAAATGCGGATACAATCAACAAAACTTCCTGGTCACGTGGAACGCGGATAACGTCACTCTTTGACCCCGTGGAAAACGTCCAGAGCGGATCCTGGTCCTCGCAGAGCATGGCAGTGAACCCGTGCGAAGCATCCAGAGTGGAGCCTAGTCCTCGCCTAACGCGGCAGTGAACCCGTGTAAAGCATCTAGTGCAAACTTCCTGGTTACGTGGAAAGCGGATAATGTCACTCTTTGACCCCGTGGAAAACGTCCAGAGCGGATCCTGGTCCTCGCAGAGCATGGCAGTGAACCCGTGCGAAGCATCCAGAGCGGAGCCTAGTCCTCGCCTAACGCGGCAGTGAACCCGTGTGAAGCATCTAGTGCAAACTTCCTGGTTACGTGGAAAGCGGATAACGTCACTCTTTGACCCCGTGGAAAACGTCCAGAGCGAATCCTGGTCCTCGCAGAGCATGGCAGTGAACCCGTGCGAAGCATCCAGAGCGGAGCCTAGTCCTCGCCTAACGCGGCAGTGAACCCGTGTGAAGCATCTAGTGCAAACTTCCTGGTTACGTGGAAAGCGGATAATGTCACTCTTTGACTCCGTGGAAAACGTCCAGAGCGGATCCTGGTCCTCGCAGAGCATGGCAGTGAACCCGTGCGAAGCATCCAGAGCGGAGCCTAGTCCTCGCCTAACGCGGCAGTGAACCCGTGTGAAGCATCTAGTGCAAACTTCCTGGTTACGTGGAAAGCGGATAATGTCACTCTTTGACCCCGTGGAAAACGTCCAGAGCGGATCCTGGTCCTCGCAGAGCATGGCAGTGAACCCGTGCGAAGCATCCAGAGCGGAGCCTAGTCCTCGCCTAACGCGGCAGTGAACCCGTGTGAAGCATCTAGAGCAAACTTCCTGGTTACGTGGAAAGCGGATAATGTCACTCTTTGACCCCATGGAAAACGTCCAGAGCGGATCCTGGTCCTCGCAGAGCATGGCAGTGAACCCGTACGAAGCATCCAGAGCGGAGCCTAGTCCTCGCCTAACGCGGCAGTGAACCCGTGTGAAGCATCTAGTGCAAACTTCCTGGTCACGTGGAACGCGGATAACGTCACTCTTTGACCCCGTGGAAAACGTCCAGAGCGGATCCTGGTCCTCGCAGAGCATGGCAGTGAACCCGTGCGAAGCATCCAGAGCGGAGCCTAGTCCTCGCCGAACGCGGCAGTGAACCCGTGTGAAGCATCTAGTGCAAACTTCCTGGTTACGTGGAAAGCGGATAACGTCACTTTTTGACCCCGTGGAAAACGTCCAGAGCGGATCCTGGTCCTCGCAGAGCATGGCAGTGAACCCGTGCGAAGCATCCAGAGCGGAGCCTAGTCCTCGCCGAACGCGGCAGTGAACCCGTGTGAAGCATCTAGTGCAAACTTCCTGGTTACGTGGAAAGCGGATAACGTCACTCTTTGACCCCGTGGAAAACGTCCAGAGCGGATCCTGGTCCTCGCAGAGCATGGCAGTGAACCCGTGCGAAGCATCCAGAGCGGAGCCTAGTCCTCGCCGAGCACGGCAGTGAACCCGTGTGAAGCATCTAGTGCAAACTTCCTGGTTACGTGGAACACGGATAACGTCACTCTTTGACCCCGTGGAAAACGTCCAGAGCGGAGCCTGGTCCTCGCAGAGCACGGCAGTGAACCCGTATGAAGCATCCAGAGCAAACACCGGACTGTGGAGTCCTTAAAATCCACGGACTATGACGTCCTTAACCTCGACCGCGATGTCTTAAAACTAACGATCAACCCCCGATTCCCTTCGGAGCCTGCCTTGGTTTAAGGGTACATCCCTGAACTCCTTTGATACTTGACATTGTAATCCCTCAATGTCTTCAGAGAGGTGACGGGTCCCTGCAACCAAACATCGGACTGTGGAGTCCTTAAATCCTCGGACTATGAGGTCCTTAACCTTGACCGTGATGTCTTAAAACTAACATCGGACTGTGGAGTCCCTAAATCCACGGACTATGAGGTCCTTAACCTTGACCGTGATGTCTTAAAACTAACATTGGACTGTGGAGTCCCGAAATCCACGGACTATGAGGTCCTTAACCTTGACCGCGACGTCTTTAAACTACGATACCTCGAGAGATCCCTAACCCCGTGAGACGCGGATAAGGGTGATCACATCCGGCACTTGCAGGCCCTCACGACCTGTAAGGAAGAAAAACTCTCTTGTGAGATCCTTACGACTCTCAAGGGAAAACCCGCTTAAGCATCCTCATGACTCTTAAGAAGAACTTACACCTATGGGATCCTCTCGACCTGTAGGGAGAAAAACTCTTTACGAAACCCTCGTGGCTCATAAGATGCAAAAGCCTCAGGAAACAAATCTTAGCCCTGAATCCTAAGCCATCGCCGTCCTGCAAGGAGATCAAAATGTTGGAGATAGTGCCCTCATAGTCAATTATTGGATCGCAGGTACGTGATTGCAATGATTGCGGAGGACCTATCCCGGTAGCACAGTCTTACTCGAGATGATAGTATGCTATCTGGTTTGCCTTTATCAGTTGTGTACATGTTCAGGTGACTGATTGCATGTTACACTTTGATAGAGCCCTTAGGATCTTTCTTTACTACCAACAGTATGATGGCGATCATATACGTGAGAGTTGGGTGGTTTATATGCATATCCTTAATTGTGGTCCCTAGTCGTGGGAGTTTCGAGACAGGGCATCGATACTCCGGAGTAGACTAGTGTATACAGTCGAGACCCCGACGAGGGGCGGTGGCCGGTCTCATAAGCCACTGGTGTCAGGTGGATCACTTAAGATGTATACAGGTGCTCATTGGGTTATGAGTACACCGGACAGGACTCGCCGGGAATCTGCTAGTTAGTATTATATCTACCGTCAGATAGCAGTTCCCTGGTGACATGTGTACAGGTTAGTTCATCGACCTGAGGTCGTCATTTGTCTCGTGTGAGTTCCCACTGTGCTTTGATTTCTACCCTACCACGGCTCAAAGGAGTCGTGCAAACAGGTAGCTTTTGGGTACAGTCCCGAGCCATATGGAGGCACGTGAGCGGATCGGCAGGGGATTCGTCTCTCCCGGTATTGGGGGCGAGGTTGTGCTGTGTCTAGGAGAGCCATTACACAAATCCATGGCCATGGTAGGAGATTTACTGGTAGGTACTCCAGTAGTATCTCAGGGTGTTATTGGGCTTCACTCCGACACGACTTATACTGCTATTGGGGGTCTGACGTTACTAGCCCCCTAGGCAGATATGCGATACTCATTGACGAACGGACCGGACTGTATATACATTGTCACTGTTAGGCTCAGTAGGGTTTTCGGAGGAGTTCGCTCATCGGTCTCCCTTGAGTTCGCTCCTCGGCCACCCTTGAGGTCAGTCCGTGGGCAGCCGTTATGCATTGCTAGTGCCGCTGACGGTTTGTGGTTAAACCCACTGCCAGGGTGCTGACGAGTCATTAGAGTCCCCCACAGACAGTTTCCCAAGTTCGGGCGAAACGTTGTAGAGGCCGTATGGTTTTATGGCAGGGTTCGGAAAATGCACGTGCGTTTACGCACGTGTCGATTTTCGGACAGATGATACTGGTCGGCTTTGGTTTAAGCCGGATCCGAGTATTATATTGAGTAGGTATAATATCTTTGTCTCAGTTACATTTGTATTCGGTCGTAATACAAATGCAGGTATATTTATACAGTTTCGGGGTTATCCTGAAAGTCGTTTCAGGATCACTTTTGGAAGTTGCCAGTTTCCAGTTTTTCTATCAGCCGTCTTTTAACATTTGGTTAAAGACGGGTTTATCTTTTCTTGAGATGAGTGTGGGTTCTTCTAGAAGATTCTAGATTGGTGACTTGACATGGTGACTCATTAGGCATTAATGGTGTCATTAAAGCTTTTGGTGACTAGGGTTTTTAGTTCAATGTTTCTAAATGACTCATCCTTTTTCATTAAAGCTTTTTGTTTACTTAAGGATATTTTCTTCTTGATCTTTTGAAGTGAGAAGCTTTCTTAAGGTCACCACTTGCTCCTACACTCACCCTCCTCCTTCATATATGAATGGAAGGCCTCCTCTCTCATTCACTCTCTCACTTGATAGTTTTTCATGGTTGTAAAAGGATATGATAGATTTTTGGGGTGTATGGAATTCACAGCTCATTTCATTCCATCACCCGATTCCTTCGGCAACTTCATTAACCGATCGTCCACGGACTTGGACGAAGTGAGACAAAGTCATCTACATCATTCTTGGTCGTCTCTTTTAGCAAACTTGACGATCGAGTTGCCTCGAGTCAGAGGCGGGAGCCCGTTTAAAGAATCGTCGATGTGGTGCCACCTCGACGAAGATATCGGAGTTCGAAGAGATCGGAGCAGCCGCAACGGAGCGTGGGATGATGGTTGAAGAACGAAGGACTCGGATCGTTCGGTACAACCTTTCTACACTCTTTACAGTTTGTTAGTTTAGCAATAATGGTAGATCCGGGTTAAAGTATACGATAGCGCCGGTTTAAAAGTTTTGTTCCGCATTTTGGCATCTGTAGACTGCCGGGGCGCTAGCGTAGACTTACAGTGGTATCAGAGCCTCACCATTTTGCTATACTAACTTGTGCTAACGCGTTTAAAACATCGATCCGACCGGAAATCGAAAATTGCAAAATCCTTGCCCGACAGTTTCTGTTGATTTTAAACGGTCTCAAAATTGAATTCTGTATGTCTCTAAAATCTGTGCAGGGTTTTTTAAGCACACGTACAAAATTTGGGCACGTGATCTCTCCATGGAGGCGCGGATCCGCGGCCAAACCCATGGTTTGGCCGCGCATCCTCGGCCACGTGGTGAGCACGTGCTCCCAAATTTTGTCAGTGGGTTCTGTGTTGGATTTTGGGATTTTTGGTAAATATCGTTTTGGCCCAGGTTTTGTTACTGTTCACCAGTAAGCAGTGGGGCCCACTTTTTGATATTTGGTCTTTGGTCGATCGAAATTTAAACACGTTAGTTTACAGTGCTTACATTATATCTCCGACCGGGAATGTCATTTGATCGGTAAACCGCGTCTGATTGCTATAGTTCTTTTAGACGGGTTTGCGAACGTGACATTCGCGTTGATGTTCTGTGTTGTGCTGTGATGTTGCGGATTTGTCATGGTGGATAGCAGTGTGCAATGGTAGTACAGTTTGAGTTTATTTGTACATTTGATATTGCGGGGCGAGCGTCCAACTTGTGGACTGCCGTCACTGCCTGTTGTATAATATTCTTTTGGGGCACGACCAGGTTGCGGTCGATGTACCTGTTGTACTATTTTCATTTTTGTACTAGGTTTTTCCCCGAGACGGAGTGCACGGATAGCCGGGTTCGGGAGGGCAACGGGTCCGCATCTCATGGCTTTGAGAGGCAGAGGGGTCCCACTTCAGAATTGGCAGACTATTCGCCGCACTCGTAGGGGGTACAGGTTGACCCAAGGAGGGGTGCCCAAGATTACCGGATTCTGTGAAGTGCTGGGTGGTCCATTCACTATGCTGTAGGGGGCTGCCTCGCTTCAGGTTTTGGCGGGTAACTTGCCGCACCCGTAGGGGTCTAGGTTTCATTGCACAGGCTATCCACACGACAGGGGAACGTCGAGTTTCAGCAGTGGCTCTGTGAAACTCGGGGATCCCAGATTATCTGTATTGTTCTGTGATACTTATTACTTTTCTGTAATGTTGCATATTATCACGCCTGGAGCGATTATTGTATATTGGTTTATATACTATTAGATGTTGTATATGTTTTACACCCGCGCTAGTCCAGTACCCGCTCTGTCGTTAGTTAAGTAACCTAACGGGTGATGACGGGACCCAGTGACGAATGCGGATGGCATATACGTACATTTTATTTTCGTTCTTTTCTGGTGTGATTGATTGATGGGACTGTGTTGATTCTGATCAACGCAAAGTAAAACAAACCTGTTTACAGTTGTTGGAACAATTTTAAAAAGTGTTGTTACAAAGACGTTTCCTTTTGTTATGCATAGCGGTATTCAGTGGAATATCCAGCACCTCATTCGACGAGGCAAGGGCTGATATCCCTTCACCGGGAAAGACCCCTTGGACAGAAGTTTGCGTCAGGGTAATAACTTCATTATAGTCGATTACATGTTGCTTTGCATAGCGGTATTCAGTGGAATATCCTGCACCTCATTCCACGAGGAAAGAGCCGAGATCCCTTCACCGGGAGTGACCTCTTTAGCAAAGGTTTTCGCCACTATATTTTAAAAAAGCTATCAGGTTCCTTCAGCGATATCAAGTTCACTACGCTAAAGGTTTTTCGCCAAAAACCAGCCGTAGCCCTCCGTCACTTCTTTTGGGTATTCAGTAGTATTCAAGCTATGTATTTTGACCAACGCCAAGGCATAGTGTTTGGTAGCTGCTGGGTATTCAATTGTTGCATAGATAGATGAGTTAGTTTGGGATAGTCGTTCTGCCATTTTGGCCAACGTCAAGGGCATGTGCGGGTGGGTTCAAATTGACAAGATAGTGACGGGTAGAACTTGGCATGTGACTTATGACATTTTGACCAACGCCAAGGTTATAAGAGCATGGGGCAAAATTGATATCGGGAGTTTCTAAAGAAACTGAAACTTGCCAAGTATGCGCATACCTTCTGGAGTATGAGTAACGTGGATGCATTCCATCACGTTATCATGCGATGAGAGTTGGATCCCGATTCCCACTGATGAGTTGGTTTACTCTTCGGGTGATCCCGATTGATTCTTCTTTAGGTTTGGAGGAGAATTTGACAGGACAGTGGGAGGTTTCCGGATTAGATAAAGTGATGACCATTCTTATCTAGGTTAGAGTGCACGCAGAGTGTTTCTTTTCTCTCTCTCTCTTTGGCAGCGACCTTTGACCGACCCTAGACTATGACTCAGTGACCAGGTTGACCGAACCTTCTTAAAATACTGGCTTTTGGATTGTCTGAGTTGCATAAGTCATTGCCACTCCTTCTTTTACCCTTTGAATTTCTCAGAACACCCGTATTACTACGGATATCCACTTCCATTGGATAGATCCATCGTATGGTTATATACGAACTCGAAGGAACTTCTTCGAGGATGGATCCAGGTTCAGGAGAAATAGAATTGGTTTATTCAGTTGTCTTTTATTATCACCTTCTCTCAGGTTGCGAGAGCTCCTTGGTTTAGGAGAGTACACCTATTACGCTTATTGGATAGTCTTATTCCAAACCATAGGCTGGTGCCGAAAGGTAGGGAATGAAGAAAACCAATTAGCCTAAGTAGGGTGTGCAGAAGGTAATATGTAAAGACAAAATAAAGGTATTAGAAAGAGGGCAAAGTAAATTGCGACTGATATCATTCACAACCAAAACCGCGTAATTCATCGCCACTCCTATTTTCACCTTAAAAGAATAAGGTATTATTCAGTTGTCTTTTATCATCACCTTCTCTCAGTTGCGAGTACTCCTTGGTTTAGGAGGGTACACCTATTATGCTTACTGGATAGTCTTCTTCCAAACCATAGGCTGGTGCCGAACGGTAGGGAAGGAAGAAAACCATTTAGCCTAACGATGGTGTACAGAAGGTAATGACTAAAGACAAATAAAGGGATTTGGAGAGACGGCAATAAAATATACGGTTGAAGTCATGAATTGGATTATGGAAGAGGCATTGCTATGAATACCAGGATACCCCTACGAAACATTTTCATGTTTCAGTGCATTGTTAAAGAAAAACTGTTTTCCCGATTAGACACTTACTCCAAGGGTATGTATTTACCAGGTTTCATTCTCATATCTGTATGGTTTTACAGATGATGAGTGGGAGTAAGATATTGGGAATTAGGTGATTATCCTCATTATATCGGAATTCGTTGTAATTGGTGATATTTGAGGAAATCGCCAGGGTACAGTTTTCTACCTACGACGCACAGGTTTTGAGTTGTTTAACTCAGCGGACTTATACAGAGTATTGTATGTTGTCCAAGTGTCCTTCAGGACAAAGGGGTAGGTCCTCGTACTTTGTTCTGTTTACTTATAACTTCTCTAGTATTTAGACAAGTGTTTCGTAGAAATACAAGGTCTAAGTTTTGAGAAGTTGTGGGTATAAGAATAAAGTAGAGAACCAGGCATCACAAGTATCGGGATTCTTCAAAGAGATCGAAGATGTAGATTCTTGTGATTGGTATTCAGATGATAGTGATGGTTTTGAGAAACGTGTTTCTCTTTCAGGTTACTCATAATTGGATGGTTTCCTAAGTTGAGTAATGCTGATTAGCCTCTTTCTATTAAGTTGATATGCACTGGAGACAGCTGCATGATTTGAATATGGTTCCAATTAAATAAGTGCCAAAGTTTCTGTATTGGATATAGAATGGATCGTACCTTAAAAGAAATTAAGGTATGGGGAGTTGTCCGGCTTATGCTTAAAACCAGACTCTGGATAACTCAGGGCACGTTTCTGTAATGGATGTTTGTGGGTTGGCCCAGGCTATGATAAGGGTTGATTTTCTACCATCTGGAAGATCAATAGTGATATTTTTTTTGACTCGCCACAGTTTTAGTAAAATGGATCTTTTTCAGAAAACAGTAGTGGGAGTATGGTAGAACTGGAAGTGATTCCAGAACCGCAAACGATTACGGAAAATTTAATAGGACCTATATATTCAATCAGATTTGACATTCCAATAGCCACTCCGCAGATATGGTAGGTAACCTCAGACACCCGAGAGGTACTTCGGTAGCCTCAAGGACGGTGACAGGGAGGTTCTTATCTACCAAGACTTGACACTACTGTTGTTCCAGGCTATGAGACCCGGTAGGAGGGTTGTCGTAGTCAGTGGGAGCAACGGAAGCATAGTGGGCAAGTAGCTTATATCTATTTATAGACTTGAGCAGTTATAGCGGAGATAGATCATCTAATTTTGATGTGACAGTCATGGGTTTGACTTCAATCAGAATAAGGGATGGATCTGTTAAGAAGGTAGTAGGGTGTGATGTCATGGTATCTGGATGACATACACAGAGTAGGAAGTAAAATTCCTATACTACGATCGGTTGTACTGTGGTCGTCACACAGTTGTTTCTCCAGACAGGACATGGATATAATATTAGACATTCTGGTTTCTGGATCTATGGTTTTAGATCTAGATTTGGGTGGTTTCCCAATGTGGGTACTTTGACAGATATTCTAATGGTTTTTAGAATAGTTGACTCCTAGTGGTGTACCTGCAGGTGATGGAGTCACCCTCTCTAAAGGTGTCGTACAGACTAAAGGGGAGAGGGATGTGCATGATTGGCAGATCACTTGCTTAGGCAATTGAGTCAATCATGAGATGTCAAGTACCGCACCAAATGTTGTTTTTGCACTAGATGCAATAAGTTTGTATTAATCCAATCCTGGAGAAACATAAGGAAGCAGTTTTAGAACATTGGTACATGTTCTACGGATTTGATGACGGCAGCCTCTTTCGGGAGACGGTTATCATTCCAGGCTTTAAAGGTGACATGGATGACAGAGTGATTGTCAGAGTTTTAGTTTTCCCTCTGACGAGGGACAGTATTATGGACAGGTGGTTCAAGAGGATACTGTGGGTGGCATGGTGCCGGATACTGATTAGGTTCAGTGATCCATACAGTCTAAGAAGTTTGGATATGGAGTTCATTTATGAACTAAGGTCCCATCAGATATCCAGACATATTCTAAGACAGGTACTACTCAATTCGGGAGATGGCTTTCTCCGCGAATTTGAGATTATGAGAGATACAGAAAGAAACTTCTAGGCGGATCCACTCACCGAGGCTATTTCTCGAACACAATAGTTTTACAAACGGGCTTTGTGAAACTGATTAGTAGAGGAGTTGGATGTTCGGTTTCACACGGGCTGTGAGCAGTCGACATCGCAATATTAGCCTTGAGTGCAAGTGGGAGATTGTTGGAGATAGTGCCATCATAGTCAATTATTGGATCGCAGGTACGTGATTGCAATGATTGCGGAGGACCTATCCCGGTAGCACAGTCTTACTCGAGATGATAGTATGCTATCTGGTTTGCCTTTATCAGTTGTGTACATGTTCAGGTGACTGATTGCATGTTACACTTTGATAGAGCCCTTAGAATCTTGCTTTACTACCAACAGTATGATGGCGATCATATACGTGAGAGTTGGGTGGTTTATATGCATATCCTTAATTGTGGTCCCTAGTCGTGGGAGTTTTGAGACAGGGCATCGATACTCCGGAGTAGACTAGTGTATACAGTCGAGACCCCGACGAGGGGCGGTGGCCGGTCTCACAAGCCACTGGTGTCAGTTGGATCACCTAAGATGTATACAGGTGCTCATTGGGTTATGAGTACACCGGACAGGACTCGCCGGGAATCTGCTAGTTAGTATTATATCTACCGTCAGATAGCAGTTCCCTGGTGACATGTGTACAGGTTAGTTCATCGACCTGAGGTCGTCATTTGTCTCGTGTGAGTTCCCACTGTGCTTTGATTTCTACCCTACCACGGCTCAAAGGAGTCGTGCAAACAGGTAGCTTTTGGGTACAGTCCCGAGCCATATGGAGGCACGTGAGCGGATCGGCAGGGGATTCGTCTCTTCCGGTATTGGGGGCGAGGTTGTGCTGTGTCTAGGAGAGTCATTACACAAATCCATGGCCATGGTAGGAGATTTACTGGTAGGTACTCCAGTAGTATCTCAGGGTGTTATTGGGCTTCACTCCGACACGACTTATACTGCTATTGGGGGTCTGACGTTACTAGCCCCCTAGGCAGATATGCGATACTCATTGACGAACGGACCGGACTGTATATACATTGTCACTGTTAGGCTCAGTAGGGTTTTCGGAGGAGTTCGCTCATCGGTCTCCCTTGAGTTCGCTCCTCGGCCACCCTTGAGGTCAGTCCGTGGGCAGCCGTTATGCATTGCTAGTGCCGCTGACGGTTTGTGGTTAAACCCACTGCCAGGGTGCTGACGAGTCATTAGAGTCCCCCACAGACAGTTTCCCAAGTTCGGGCGAAACGTTGTAGAGGCCGTATGGTTTTATGGCAGGGTTCGGAAAATGCACGTGCGTTTACGCACGTGTCGATTTTCGGACAGATGATACTGGTCGGCTTTGGTTTAAGCCGGATCCGAGTATTATATTGAGTAGGTATAATATCTTTGTCTCAGTTGCATTTGTATTCGGTCGTAATACAAATGCAGGTATATTTATACAGTTTCGGGGTTATCCTGAAAGTCGTTTCAGGATCACTTTTGGAAGTTGCCAGTTTCCAGTTTTTCTATCAGCCGTCTTTTAACATTTGGTTAAAGACGGGTTTATCTTTTCTTGAGATGAGTGTGGGTTCTTCTAGAAGATTCTAGATTGGTGACTTGACATGGTGACTCATTAGGCATTAATGGTGTCATTAAAGCTTTTGGTGACTAGGGTTTTTAGTTCAATGTTTCTAAATGACTCATCCTTTTTCATTAAAGCTTTTTGTTTACTTAAGGATATTTTCTTCTTGATCTTTTGAAGTGAGAAGCTTTCTTAAGGTCACCACTTGCTCCTACACTCACCCTCCTCCTTCATATATGAATGGAAGGCCTCCTCTCTCATTCACTCTCTCACTTGATAGTTTTTCATGGTTGTAAAAGGATATGATAGATTTTTGGGGTGTATGGAATTCACAGCTCATTTCATTCCATCACCCGATTCCTTCGGCAACTTCATTAACCGATCGTCCACGGACTTGGACGAAGTGAGACAAAGTCATCTACATCATTCTTGGTCGTCTCTTTTAGCAAACTTGACGATCGAGTTGCCTCGAGTCAGAGGCGGGAGCCCGTTTAAAGAATCGTCGATGTGGTGCCACCTCGACGAAGATATCGGAGTTCGAAGAGATCGGAGCAGCCGCAACGGAGCGTGGGATGATGGTTGAAGAACGAAGGACTCGGATCGTTCGGTACAACCTTTCTACACTCTTTACAGTTTGTTAGTTTAGCAATAATGGTAGATCCGGGTTAAAGTATACGATAGCGCCGGTTTAAAAGTTTTGTTCCGCATTTTGGCATCTGTAGACTGCCGGGGCGCTAGCGTAGACTTACACAAAATAGAGTATCCGTAGAATACATTCAATGGAAAGGGGACACACCATTGAAGAGAAAATGTGTTTTCGTTCATAAAACCCCCCTTCGACAACAATACTCGATCTAAAGCCGGCACAAACCACCCGATACGGGAAATAACGTGGCAAGTTTCTGATCTGTATCCTATCAGGCACGCATTTGCAACTGTACAAATGTTTAAAAGAGAATGTTGCCCGAGGCACTGATGTGCATGCAACGTAACAATGGTGCTCGTAATTAAAGAAAAAAAACAGACAGCTCATTTACGCAAGCAAGACACACGTACGACCGTCTGACAAGCATGAAAATTCAACATAAAGCATGCAAACCACCAGTGATTAAAGGAGTACATTGATTCAAACATACTACATTGGTGGGAAAAGATCACCAAACAAGGGATCAGAAATACAAGGGTTAACAAAGCAAAATACAGAATTCTCCAACTCCCTCTCCGCCTTCTCCAGCACGTCAAAACGGCGGTTTTCGCGAGGAGTCGCTCCCCACCGGTTGGAGCCGTGCTCATCAGCAAAAGCAGACATGACGGCCCGACGAGCTCTTATCTGACTCAGTAAATGAACTGAGTGATCCTTCAGAGCTTGAGTGATTAGACAAGCCTCATGAAAACACTCAAGCTTGTCCTCCGCCGCGTCAAGGATCACCGAAGTCATCTCCGCCGGATGAGGGGGTATATCGGCAAGCACAGGCAGGAGGGTCATCCGGAGCCAAAGAGAGCCCCTCGGAAGAGGAGAGCCCCGACGAGTCAGTAGCTCATACATCACCGTGTCACATTCATCGTCAGTGAGAAGGGGATCTGCCAGCCGCGCAGCGAAGCGAGGGATCATCTCCTCAATGGGCACATCCCATGGTTGCCGACGAGCATGGGGACGATTGCAAGCCATGGCGATTGATCGGGCTCTCGAAGATGATCACCTTAAGGTATGAATGGATTTCTCTGTGAAGAAAAGAAGTAAGGAATGGGTTCAGGTTATAAAGGGGAGCATTTAATGCTATGCACAAAAAACGTTGTGCATGGTGGGACGATTCTCAAAGCCCGGAAAGAAGGGGAGAGCGTTGGAAATGAAATCCAAGCGACGCATTGGAATCAGGTTAGGGAAATGAAACGTCCCTATCAAGCAGATCCTTGCACGGGCAATACGTGAGCACTAGCCTTTGATTGGAAAATAAGGTGGCACTGCACAGACACAACAGAAAACTAAGCTCTGAGAACGAGAATCAAATTCTTAAAAGAAAGTTTTGAAAAGAAGAGGATGAAAAAGTGAAGGCGCCTCTGAAAGGACAATTCATCTACCCTACTCCCAAAACAGATCCAACGGTCACAAGAGGTGACAGCGTTGCACTCACGTGCAGACACGTGAGAACAACGCTGTGGGGGCATTTGTTTCCTGATTTAAAATCAGGAAAGCTTCTGGGAAAAGCTTCAGAGGAGAGTCACGTGCTTACACGTGACTAGCGGTCACGTGTTGGCACGTGACACCTAAAAAGCATCATCAAGTCGAGTTCAGTCTCCTGACCACGCTGAAGAAAATAGGCTTCAGAAAGAGTCACGTGCTCCCACGTGACCAGGGTCACGTGGCGACACGTGACGTTTAAATGCAAGCGTCAAAGACACACAAGTTCTCTGATCAAGTCGAGAAAAAGGCTTCAGAAGAGGTCACGTGCTCCCACGTGACCAAGGTCACGTGTCGGCACGTGACAATCAAAGCAGCAGACTCGCTCTCCAATTGAACCAAGGAAAGAAGCGTCAGACAAGGGTCACGTGCTCACACGTGACCAAGGGTCACGTGGTAGCACGTGACGGCTAAGCAGCAGAAGAAGGCAGAGCGCAGAAGAAAGAGGAAGGCTCGTTCCAAAGGCGGGTCACGTGTCCACACGTGACCATGGGTCACGTGGTCACACGTGACCGGCTCTCAAAGCCCAATTTTGATGACAGAATTAAATTCTGAAGGAAATTTGAATCCTTCCAAAAGAAAGTGATTATCTGGGACCAATCAAATTAAAGATTCTATCTATGGAAAAATCTCGGGTTTGGAAAGATTTCCCCCTTAAATCTAACCAAAATAACAAAGGAGAATCTCTGGATTTAAAATCCAATGGTGAATAAAATTCACCTAATAATCCAAAGGCCCAAAATGAATGACGGATGCAAATCAAATCTCTCAATGAAGATTCGTCAAAAACCAATTGATTCAGCTGCTTCTCCTATAAATAGGAGCCAAGAGACACAAAAAAAAGATATACATACGCAGAGAAGAAAAGAGAGAAGGAGAAGAGCTTTGATACTCAGACCTTCTGCAAAAACCCTAGGTAAGAAAGGGAAAGACATTGGAAAGAAAGAGAATTTAATTCTCAACAGAGTTTAACTCTGATATGTAAAAAACGGAAGAACATATTTCTTCTCTCTTTGATAGAGGATCTGCAAAGCGCACATCTCCCCTTAAGGTTGAGAATTTAATTCTCAATGGGTCGAGATCCTGCCATGCAGATCCAAAACATAGAGAAGGAATGCAAGCTCGAGAATTTAATTCTCACAGAACTATAGGAATTTAATTCCTCCAAAATAAAAGTAGGGCTGGACCCTATATCATGGGAATTTAATTCCTTCAAAACAAAAGAAGAAACAGGGTTTAACCCTAAATAAAAAAAAACAGTTCTGTTGAAACATCGGGAATTCAATTCCCTTAATCATAATTTAACAAAGGATGGAAGTTCAAACTCCTTAAAAAACTTTTATTAGGGTTTAACCCTATTTGGCCCCTCGCATATATGAGGAATTTAATTCCTACAGAAAATTCAGAGTTAAACTCTGTTCCAGAAAAACAAAGTCTTCGAAGGGAAGTAGGAATTTAATTCCTCTGAAAATCTACAGCTCGAGGAATTTAATTCCTGAAAAAGATTAACAAAGCCTCCAAACAAAATACATGAAGGCAGGGTCACGTGCCACCACGTGACCCCCCAAGAGATATACAAAAGCCCCTTTGAGGCAGCACCCCACGTGACCCACGTGACCCTTGACAGAGGCTTTGATACATAGGCATATGAATGCCCGTCACGTGATGGCACGTGATGCCCTGAAAGATGTAGCAATTTCAGCAGAATAATCGCAGGGAGGGCGCTCTCACGTGCTACCACGTGACCTCTCTTGCCTTAGTGTTTAACACTAAATTAAAACTCTTAAACCCAGTGTTAAAACACTGTTGGGCCTTAGCATTCAGCGCTGATTAAAAAGCTTTATTTGCAGTGTTCAGCACTGATCTGTTTTAGTGTTTAACACTAACTTGAAAAGCCTTGTTGCTGGTGTTTAACACCAATTATCTCTTAGTGTTAAACACTAACTTGTCAACCACATTCCCAGTGTTCAACACTGACTGCTCTGTAGTGTTTAACACTAGGCTTTGGCCCAATTAGCCTAAATGGATAGAGGCAAAGCCCTCTCCTGAATTGGACTTAGCCCAAGATGGCCATAAGTCCTCAAATCACATTGAACTGAGCACATCTGCTCTTTCAACCAGCTCATTGGTTCAAGGGTACATCTCTGAACTCCTCTGATACTTGTCGTTGTAATCCTTCAACGTCTTCAGAGAGGTGACGGGTCCCGACAACCACACATTGATACGGACTGTGGGGTCTTTAAACTCATACAAATTCCTGGTTACGTGGAACGTGGATAACGTCACTCTTTGACCCCACGGAAAACGCCCAGAGCGGAGCCTGGTCCTCGCTAAGCACGGCAGTGAACCCGTGTGAAGCATCCAGAGCACATACCGGACCGTGGGGTCCTTAAACCCATGGACTACGACGTCCTTAACCTTGACCGAGATGTCTTAAAACTAACAACGGACTGTGGGGTCCTTAAACCCATGGACTACGACGTCCTTAACCTTGACCGAGATGTCTTAAAACTAACAATGGACCGCAATGTCCTTAAACTACCCATGGACCGCAACGTCCTTAAACTACCCATGGACCGCAACGTCCTTAAACTAGGACAATAGAGCCCCGTATGCTCTCTTGTCGGACCTAAACGGTCCCGTTTAAGTTGATCTTAGCCTCAAAGATGGCTAACGAGTCCTTAAACCTTCAAGCAGACTGGACTACAAATCCCCCCAATTAACTCTGGCTCGAGGGTACATCTCTGAACTCCTCTGACATCCGTCGTTGTAATCCTTCAACGTCGTCAGAGAGGTGACGGGTCCCGACGGCCACACACATACGATGGACCACTATGTCCCTAAAACTGGAACAATGGAGTCCAAACGCTCCTTTGTCGGATCTAAACGATCCCGTTAAGTTGATCTTAGTCACAAAGTTAGACTAACGTATCCTTAACAAACGTTTGAGTCGATCTTAGCCTCAAATATGGCTGACGTATCCTCAAACCAAACCCCCAAACCCAAATTTAAGATAATGCGGATTTGGACTAGTCCACGCCCTACGGGTGACGACATAACCCGGCCCCCGTAAACAATCCACGGGCAATAAAACAAACACCCACGACACGAAGTGACCATCTGGAGAAGGAGAAAGTTGTTACCGCAACGCGGTAGCGTAATTAACTGCAGGGGCTTGCGCCTGCAGGGAAGAGCGTCCCCACAATCAAAAACCCCTCAAACGATGGGGAATCTGACGAAGTCTGCTACATCGGACGCATCCGTCTAAACCTTCGATACACGGTGCCATAAATCAACTTGGCATCTTCGGAGAGGTGGACGGATATCACCAATTAGCATCTGCCCCGAATCTCAGCGCCAAGACCACCGCGGTCCTGCGCGCGTGTCCATTCGGAGGGGAACACATGAGATTATACCTCCCATGATGAGATCAAGCTCAAGATCTAGCCTCCTAAGATGCCATTTTGATCCCTAGATCCATGCTAGAATGGCTAATGAGAAATGGGTAGGAGTTGGATTTGGATTTTGGGATTTTTTTGATGGGTATTTGAAGAATTTTTGAAGCAAAAGAGATGGGAAAATGAGGTCAAGAAAATGGGGGGGGCTGCTTGAGGGATAGGCTTGGCCAGATTTGAGGAGGGGGAGAAGAGAGGGTGTGGGGGTGTTTGTAAAGTCAAGGAAAAGTCCAAGTCAACATTATCTAACACCATACCTCTTTATTTAATATTTCCTTTAATCTTTTCTCTTGATTTTCTTTTCTTTTATCAAAAGAAGTGGGGACAATTGATGGGGTTGCTGAATTCAGCCAAGGGAGGGAAAAAATGAGGGTGTGTGAGTGTGGGTGTGGGTATGGGTGTGGTGTGATGAAAAATGATAAATACAATACCCCAAACATCCATTTACACTAAAAAAAAGCCTTTTTCTTCAATAATTTGTAAACCGTTTTGGCAAACGATTTTGTTTCAAAAACCATGTGATAAAATTTTATTTAATGTTTTATGATGCACAAAATTTGTTTCAACTCATTCCAATTTGTAATTTTCCCTAATTAAATATATTAGTGACGGCTTAAAATAATATTAAAATAATTAATTTCGGAAAATTTTTCAGAAAATTTGAAATTTCACCAGTGGGTCAATAAACACCAAATACTAGCAATTACATAGCTAGAATATGTATATTTAATTTTATAATAAAGATATTTGTATTTTGACTTTTTACCGAAACCCCCCTTATTTTACCGTTTTTTCGAAATTTCACCGAAACGATTTTCAAAACGTTACAAGTCAACTGTGAAGTACCCATCATTGCGCATACGTTTTCGAATTTGGTGATGAAAACGTACGCGTCTTCCCACTCAAGCCCGTGAAATTTGGGCAGCAGATTGATGTAGTGTGGTTTAATTTCAAAAGTATCCCCGTTAGCTGGTGGAAGAGATAGACAAGTGGGAAGAGGACCACGGATAGGCTAGCATCTCTCTTGGAGAGAGATGCGCGGTGGATTCTGCGCACCTACGGGAGGTGGCAGCGTGGTGTTATAATCTGATGGAGTGCCGTCCATCTCGGTCGTGTATGGTGGGGGAAAAGAAGATGAAGAAGTACCGACTTCGGTGTCGATAGCAGGAACGCGGACAAGACAGGCACCAGGATCCCGTGTCCAGCCGAGCATGCACTAAGCGGGTTTAGTGCAAGTGGCAGCGTGTGTGTGATTTAAAATTAGTCTGTTTTGAAAAAATGGGACTCAAGACAAATCACCCTAAGATGCACAAGCAACCCTAGAACTAAGGTTACCTAGGTCCAGTCTCTAGACCGCTCCTAGACTTCCAAAGGAAAAGCCACAGGATCAATCCTCTACCACCTCTTTACTACTCTTGTGGCCAGGTAAGTGCCAGGTGAGTGGGAGGCTCCCCACTATGAAAGTAGTGGTCCTAATTAAGTAACCACTCGCTTCAGACACACTTGCCTAGGCACCATAAAAGTAATGCGGATAAGCGATAGATTACCCACGACCTTCCTCTGTCCTTATTGAGCGCGACAGTCCTTAGAGTCTGGTCTAGATATTTTTTAAATTATTGTAGGGTTGATGCAGATACTCGGTTTGTGATTTGTGGGGCTTAGGAAGGGTGATGAAATCCCCACCTATTCTTGATTTGGTCTTTGCTCCTTAAAGTCCGTATTAAAATATGCAAAACAAAACCAATCACAAAACTTTTGCAAAAAGATTTTTGAGCGGCGCTATTTTGCAAAGAATCCTGCAGAAAATAGATTTTATTGGATTTTAGAGGAGAGAGAAAGAATTGAGAAAGATACCATAGAAGTGTGAACCCTAGATCTCCTGTTTCCTCAAGTCTGTGATTCCAGATGTCCTTACAAAAAATTCACGCACAAATCGTTAAATATGCAATTTGCAGTTTTGTTTTAATAATGATATGCATCGTCTAAGAATTCAACACAAATAGTAAGAATAAAAAATTACGCACGTATCCCCGGCAACGGCGCCATTTGATTGGTTCGAAAAATTGTGTTTTTGTAGTGTACCGCAATCAGAACGGTGTCGCGTGTAGCTAGACCGAGGTGAGTACGGGTCGTCCTCTGGGAAACGCTGAATCTTTTATTCTTACTTTAGATGTGTTGAGAGAGAGGGGGGGAATAAAGAATATTGTGGAAATGTTTCTAGATCTACGTTAAGCACTAATGCAAAAATATAGATCTAGATTATTTTTGGGATGTAGTTAATATAATAAGGGGGCTTGTAGGGTTCGTTAGGATTTAGTAGTTATGGATGATTAATTAAAAGTTACCCTTTTTATCCTTTAATAAATTTAAAAGTAGAACGACGGTGATGCGTGTAGATTAGGGTTTCTGGAGGGAAAAGGAATCCCACTCTTAACCTTTATCTCGACACGGAACTCCGTTCATATCTAGCCTTTACCAAAACAATCATTAATCTAATCTCTAATCGCGGTCGGAACTAACAAAGAATTGTTAGCGCGCCCGATTAGGATGTTAATGATTCTTTTGATAAAGTTCATAAACTTTATAGGACTTAAAAAGGGTTTAGGGATGTTCATCATCCATTAGCCTATCCTAATCCTACGAACCCTAACAAGCGGAGAATTACTCGTACATGTTGGGAGAAAAAGAGATGGAGAGAAAATGCATAATTAAACTACAAAGAAATAGAATAGGAAAAAGAAAGCTACCTTTATTAATCAACAATATTCATTACACTTTGATTCTTAAAAAATGATTACAAAGACTAGATTGCTTCTCGATCTTTTCTAAGGAGGTAGACGAACAGTTGATGATCAGCCTGGATGCGTGAGCCGTCTTGGACTTCGTGATCTCGTCGGCTTGATAATTTTTCCAAGAGGCTCTCAGTCTTTATTTATAGTCCCAAAGCCAGAAATCTTGCTTCCAAATATGGAAGCTAACTATAAAGATCCTCCCCCAAAAAATGCAACTTCTAACTCCTCTTGACTGCCGTGGATCCGCGGCCCAAAGGGGGGTATGGCCGCGGATCCGCGGCCATTTAATCTTGTCCATTGATCAAGTTTTTGGAGCTTCATCTGTGTGACATGTGGGGTTCTCTGGAATCTTTGGAATTTGGAAATCTTCTCGTAGTTGCTGCCAGACTTGATTTCCAAGTTTTGATTTCTTAATTAGGCAGGTTTGCTTTAACAACTTGATTTCCTTGATTTTAGTCTTGGAAAAATTCTGCACAACAACTTAAATAATATTTAGTAGACTTTGTTCTACTAGGATTAGGTCAATAATATTATATACATTTTCTTACCAAATGCTAATTATAATATATCAACATATGGAAAATAGTATTTTTACAAATAAACCCTCATATGTATGATATATTATAATAAAGACCTTTTTAAATATGGAAATGGTAGGAAAAATGTAATAACAAATGTGCAGTTTTATCAACTGAACATAACACACTGACGTCTGGTTTTTGCATGGCCCAGATCCGTTACCCTTGTCGCAGGCCGAGCAAGAGTACTTCAGCCGACATGCCGAGCAGTGATGATCCAGTTAATTTAGTTATTTCCATACTTTCCAGATTATTATTGTATTTGGATCTCTTGCTTCCACATTATTTTATTTCTTGACTCGTTATTATGGCTTATGGACATGTACTAGATAGTTTATTTTATTTCTACTGTTCTTGATATCTCTAAACAGCCATAATATGACTGTGTAGGGATGTTTCCTATCCACAGGTAGTATGGTTGGCTCTGTCACGTGCCTATCTTAGCGCACTATGGGAAGCAGGGCGTGACAGGGCTTGTTGCGTGAGGAGACGTGGACAACGAGCAGTTCCTCGACAAACGGTTTTGTGAGTGATTCGGCGGCGTACTCAACCCCGTCGGCCGAGAGGTGACCTTCCCGGCGCATGCCCTCGATCTTCTTTTCGAGGGCGTCGAGTCGGCCGTGGTACCCCGAGGACTCGGCGCCCTGCGATCCCTGACCTCTGCTGTGGGAGACATGCTTCTGGGCACGACCCCGGTTTCTCTCGATGAGGTTCCTCAGATCCCCGAGCGAGGTTCGAGCCGTCGTGGCGAGCCCTTTCTGTGTGACCCCATTGAGGGAGGGGGCGTCGGTCATGCTTGTAGGCGGGCGAGGTGACTGACATCTCCTCAGGGGGGTACGAGTCGCGAGGAGGCTCAGGGTGTGGCGCTCCGGCGGCGGACCTTGGTGTGGAGCCGTGGGGCGCCCAACGGGCCTCAGAGAGTATCGGCCAGTGAGATCCGTGGTCTGGAGTCGTAGTCCGCCGGTAGTCAGCCGTGCCGACGGGGGCAGAGCCTTCTTGAGGCGGAGGAGCGGCGATCTGGGGCCCAGGCCCGGCCGTTTGGACGCGGATGAGCGCCTCTACGAGGGACTGCAGCCGATCTATTCGGCTGGTGAGGGCATTGATGATGGTCGCCGGAGGGGGTTCATCCATGCCTCCGGTGAGGGGGAGGCAGCGGCTGGTACCCGGAACTTTAGGATGGTTGCTTGCCATGTGGACGGAGATCAGAAAACCAACTTTGTTTTTGTGGAGTTTGCGTTCCCACATACGGCGCCAACTGATGGAGGTCCTTTTTGGGTCTCCTTCAGATGTTGTTTTCCGTCGATCTTCCGGTGGATTCTGGAGGTGATCTCCTGTTGCGTGTGGGTCTCAGTGGGTTTGGAAGAGATTGGTGACTTGGGGAGTTTAGCGCCGAGTACCTGCAAAGAAGTCTCGGGGTGGTTTTGTACCATCGAGGACCCTCCGACGATCAAGTTAGTACTAGATCCGAGCAGCGTAACGGCTAAATGGAGTAAAAAATGGCTTACTTGAACCCTCTGTGATGGGGGTTTATATAGCGGTGGTGGCACGCAGCAGCAGGCGCGAGAATCTCGCCGGCAGTCATGCTACCGACGTCACGCCCGCGCGGAGAGCGGATCACCCATTAATAGGGATCGTGATGGCATGGAACGTGGGATATGGCTGGCGGAGAATCTGCGCATGGTGAGATTTGCGGAGCGGCGGTTACGTCCGTGAGCGGTGGAGTTGGTCGGAGGACCGAGGAAGACGTCCTCAGCTGGGGAGCTCGGGGGCGAGCGAGAAGGCCGAGGAGTATTGGTCTTGTGGCAGCTCGGAGCGAGCTGAGAGGCTGTTGAGGCCCATTTGCAGGGGGCCCCGAGGAGGGCCAGCTCGCGCTTGTAGGTCGGGTACAGGGATGGCCTGGTCGGTCCCTGTGGGCCCTTTCTTCTGAGTTCTGGGACACGTCATCTGCCACGTGTCCTGATCTTGGAGATCGTCAATATTGAGCATCATCAGTAATGATAATTAATCATTCTTCTATTAAGATTGAGTTTTGCCAATTTGATTCCTAAATTTGACAACTAGGTTTTGAAAACCCTGGTTTCGTATGTTAAAAGGAAATCGTAATTTGCAATCATGCGAACCTTAATTTCGTAAAGATGGGGTTGCGGTTCGTTCCGTAGAATAGGATTGAAACCAAATCGTTTCATATAAACAGATTATATGAATATAAGCAATTTATAATTAGCATTGACCTTTTATTATGAAAATCATAGTATATGAATAACAAATTTATATGAATAAAAAATTTATATGTTATTTTCATTTGTACCCTCGTCTTAACCAAACTATGTACAAACAGATTATATGAATAAAAATTATTTCTTTGTGAGATCAATTTGATATATTGGGACATAAAATCATTGATATAGATTCTTATGTTTAGATAAAAGGAAAAAAGTAGGGAAGAGAAGAGACTATAGATAGGGGAGGGGGGGGGGAGGGGGAAGAGCGAAAACGGCTGGTTTAGACAGACTGAGATTGGATTTCATTTGACCCTTGGTTGGGAACGAATGATTGGTTCGATCTGCAATGATTTTGGATTGGCTCATAACGGTTAAATTATATCCGGTCTTATTTCCACTTTTTCAGTTATAACTTTTCACTTAATTTTATAATATTATAATTTTGTTATTTAAATAAGTTTTCTGTTCTTCGACTTTTCTTAGGTATTCCAGACAAAGTGTTAATACTAGAATTTTCATGAGTCTGCTGCTATCGGATGATTTGTGATTTATGAGTGAAGGGAAGGCTGAGAGAGAAGAAGAAGCAAAAAGACGGTGCTAAATTTTCGGAATGCGACATGAAAGAGAGGAGCAGCCGAAAATTTTCGAGATTCCAATCCTTTTGGAATTTTACAAGATGGGTTTCAAGCCCTTGAAATTTTTTTAAGCCATGGTTAAGGAAACCTCATTTTGTTTGCTTACAAATGTTAAAGTTTAGCCTTAAAATCTCACAAAATCACGGATTCGGAAAACGTAACCGCGTTGTCAAACAAGGCCTTATAATTTCAAGAATAAATGTTAAATAAACCTTTTTCAAATTCACTCAAATCCGTCATAAGTTTTTAAAATATATTATCTTAACTAAGATATTTTAAAATCTTTTCAAAAGTCTAGTTCCAGGGATATTTATAAGGACACATGTATCACAGGTGAAAGACGCTGGATTTTGTGGAACCACACATGTAGATAAACTTAAGATAAATTTTTAGACAAGCTAGTAGATATAAATATTGAAAGTATGAAGGAATATTTAGAGCCAGACGCTGTCAATAAACTTAAAATAAATTTATAAACATGGGTTAGATTTTAAATTAAATTGAGCTGAGCCTATGTTAAATACTAATTTGAATTTGCTTAGATATAAAATTTCCTTTTCTTTCTTTTTACTAGTCTTTAATTTTGCATACTTATTCAAAAAAATCAAACTACTCTAAAATTGAAATGACATGAATAAGAAATTTCTAATTTAACCTATGTTAAATACTAATTTGAATTTGCATAGATAAAGATGGAACTTCATATATAAATTGCATTGGTTTTTTTTAAAGTACGGAGTAAAACATGCATGGTTTTTGATATTTAATTTTAAAGGACCGATAATTTGGCGCAAGAAAAAAAAGCTAATAGATGTAATAGTTATTACATTTTTTTTAAAAAAATGCACAAAGACAAGCTTAATGATAAAAGAATGTTTTTCCACTTATTGCTTGCTAGCATTTTTGCATGATACACGTGTATCTTAATAAGATTTGATATTAATAATTTTCGTAATCTAAGCTAAAATTTTGAAAATTTATTATTAACTAAAAGTTTTCATAAATCTTTTCAAATATTTTGGTGAAGCACACCCACTCCATTTGCATTAATAGGAGTAGAGATGGAGATTATCAATTTTTCAATTTAAAAGACAATCAATTAGAAAATGATCTTAATGTGTGGGACCCACGTCGCACACTATTATTCTTTTCTTTCGGCCCCACCCAACTGTAGATTTGGGGCATGTTTGTTTGCCATGAAATAGCTTGGAAGTACCGGAAGTAGACTTACTTCCGATACTTCAAGTGTTTGTTTTGACAAGAATTAGCATTTGAAGTCACTTCCATATGCGTGATCCTATGCCTACTTTAAGATTTCCCCCTGATTCATAAGGGGATTTGCAAACCCCCAAACCTCTTGCGGTTTAAGTTTAATGAATCTCTAAACAAAAATAAACACAAATTGACATAAAATTAACCGCCCTTTAAAATAAAAAAGGCCTATATACATAAAAACATAGTCATAAAAATTTCAAACTACAGGTCCAAACTCCAGAAAAATTAATGTCTATACATTAAGGTAAAAGGAATATAGCTATAGTCATTATTGCTGCCAAACATATATAAAAATAAGTCACATATTTTTCCGCTTGTTCGATGTTGCAGTCTATATAATATGATATATCCTTTTCCGAAATTTTTTCATACCACGCACAGAAAGAACACGTGCACCCGCTCCAAAGATAATGTGGAATATGTTGTAAGCTCCGAAAGCAGTTGGGAATGTGTTTTATGTTCCGAGTTAGGAATGCATCGACATCCTCATGTCTTTCCCCAACGATTTTCAGCTTTTCTCTTGTTTCCGGCTTTAGACCCTGTTACAGGGCACAAATTATTATTATTTTAAAAGATGAATTCAACATAAAGCGACTCTCTCTCTCTCTCTATATATATATATATATGGAGAGAGAGAGAGACACTATGAGGGAACAACCTTATTTCAAACACACAATATATCGTGTTTTTCACTGATCCGCTTTGATCATTATAATCTACACATGTCACATAGGTTATGTATCAAATTTACGAGATTTGAATATCTCTAACTAATCCATCAAATATATTAAAAGATCGACAGGTTTACGATCTATGAAAAACAAGATTACTTGATTAATGTGTTAATGTCTCCAAATTTTATAAAATATGTGTTAATGTCTCCAAATCTTATAAAATTTGATAAGTAATTTATCTAGAACATATATATCACAGTGGCTGGTACGGATCGGTAAAAACACGGAAGGTTTGGTATTTGAAAAGCCGGTATCGAAATAAGAAATGAGACTGGACCTTATAAGATCAACTCCATATATATATATATATATATATATATTTTTTTTTTTTTTTAATGACAACAATGTAGGCAACAACACATAGCAGACTTACTTCCATTAAAGCCTCTAGGACAATTCGGGTCGGAGGAGAAATTCGAACTACAAATATATTTTCAAAGAAGCCCAGATATTCCTCTTGTAAACAGGTCATGGCCGATATCGTCAAGTATACCGGAATCATCAATGGATTCACTCGAAGAACGTCGATCACCAAAGTGATTCGATGAGATACACGACGTTCTTCCTTCAATACAGATGCTGCATCCAGAATCAAATAAATATCATTGAAAACATGTTTGCACACGATAATTCTTTCTTTACTCAAAAGGAATGATTGAAGGTATTATTCGGAAAAATCATACCTATATAATTAACAAAATCTTGGAACCGTTGACCGGTGAAGAAATCGAACGCAGCTCCCATACGAAGAAAAAGACATGGTTGAGATTTCTCATCAAAGCCATGCCAGAAAATAAAACGACGGAATTTACCGATCACTTTGGAAGGATGGGCAGGATCACCATTGGACGCACGAGGAAGCCAATATAACTCAGCTTCATACTTACTGAGAAATGATTGTCACATAATTTAGCCATCTCTAAAAATAAGCGAGCAAAAAGAGATATTTAAAATAAACTTATTCGATAACTGAGAACCAAAATTATACAGAAAAATATACACCAACTTTGAAGGAACGGTCATGAATTTATAGAAAAAACTGAATATGCCGTCATATTTTCATTAAACTACCATGAACTTTTAGAGTTTTTACAATTCAGCATTCCATTCAATGCCATATGAGAGTGAGCACTATATAGAAAACGAAAATAACTAAGCCTCATCACACGAAAAGGGCTAAAAGTTTATGGTATTTATTTAAAACAAACAAATTTTTTTTTGGGTGGAATTACATAGTTTACACGATCGAAAGCAATATTAAGGGAGCAAAAACAATTTTAATTGAACCTGGTTGGGGGTAAGGCAGCGCCAAACCGTGTAGACTCGCCGGAGGGATCCAGATGAGACATCGAGGCAGCGAGATTTAGGGTTAAGGTTTTCGTTTTGGCTAGTGTATTATTTGCTCAAGCGGAATGATTTCAAAAAACAATAGAGTTAGGGTTAAAGTTTCCACTCTCCAATCCTTATTGGAAGCAAAAACATAGAAGAAATTTATACACCATCCATGGTGCGATACATACTTTGAGATTTAACAAAAGAAAAACAGTCCATATATTGAGATTTAACAAAAGAAAAATAACAGCCTTAAAAGTAAAAGTCGGTTTTTATTTCGATCTCAACCGTTCATATATCACACAGACGGTGGATAATCTACTTCTATGATTTTTCTAAAAATGCGTATTACCTGTTTGTAGAGATTTTAGGGAGAGCGGGAAGTCAGTTTAGATTTTAGGGTGATTCTGATGTTATTGTATAGATATTTGTATCTCCATCTTTGTTATTCTAAGTTTCTAACCACAAAATTTGGGAGACTCAAATTGATTTCAATTTGATAGTCTAACACAGTCTTAAATAGCGTCATGTCAGTGTAGAATTTTCTTTAACAATATTTAATAAATATAATCACGAACTGAATCAGATATTACTACAGAATCATCTACCGATCTTAAATAACTACCAGGATCATTATGAATTACTTTGAAAACAATTTTTTTTTTTGAATGCAACGAAGCCCACTGGCTCCGCGTGCTCCTCTTGAAGCACTAAATGGGAGATTCCGGATTCGATTCCGGTTCTCCTCCCATAAACTCCTATTGCTCATCACAGTGCTATGTGTCCTGTATATTTTGAAAACAAATTAACCGCTCTTGCCATATATGTTTTAATCTTCTCTAATTTTTTTATTAAACATAATTTTTATTTGAACACGTGCAACTGAGTGCAAGATACTCGTTGTTTTAACACCAAAAGATAAAGGCCTTTGAATTGAAATTGGCAATGCGGATGAAAAATTCTCTTACTTTTAGAAAAGAAGTTGTTGGATGAAGCTCCCTAAGCTCAATTTATATGAACACAAGCAAAATTATGTACAAAAAATCAGAAATTACGTACCCATAAAAATGCACAATTTTTTTTAACGTACAATTTAAAAACAAAAATGATAATTTCGAAATTTTGTGTATAGTCCTTGACATACAAAAAAATCTGAGCTTATGTAATTATTTGTTTTGATATATATGCCTTCTGTTCTTAAGAAATTAGTTGCATGGCTTATAACGATTTGTTAAATTTGGATGAGTTTATAAAATTTTTAAAAATTTACAAAATATCCTAATATTAGTTTTGACAAGGGAGAAAATGCAACAGAAAAATTACATTTAAAAAAAAAAATAATATAGATAACTACCTTATTTATTGTGATCGATTTTTTTTAAAAATAAAATACAGCGGTAGTCTCATTGATTAATGTGATAAATGGTTTGGATTCCAAATGAGAACCTCTAGCATATATATGTTATCCAAAAATCATTAAAATTGGAAGGCTTTTATAAGTAATTAATTTTAAACAACCAATTTATTTTAAACATATATATGTAATTAATTTTAAACATCCAAAAAACTGAAAATTAGTTTCAACGAACTTAAAATAATAGGGTCATATAATTGGCTTATGTATAGTTTGTTATCATACATCATCATAATTGATTTTATTAATCAATCATTTTATAATAAAATAAAGACTTTATTTATTGATAGATTGTGGGTATAGAAAGAATATAAATTACAAATATAAATAGATCATAGATAAGATTTTATTGGAATTAACTTAAAATTAAGCATAACATGCATTCCAAAAAACCATGAGTTTGATTTTAGGAGCAACCTTAATAAGAAAACATAAACAAAGTTTTAAGATGTCCGCTCTCTAATTATTCATTAAAAATATATCTTTTTAATAAGTAAGTAAAATACTTTATCAAATATAATGTAAATTTAATTTTAAATTGAAACACTTGATATGAATACTTATAAATGATTTTTTTAAATCGATTATAATTTTTTTTTAAAAAAACCAATTTTAGTTCGGATGAATAATTATTTGGATATGACGAAAGAAGCTACATAATTAATTTGATTTTAGAGTGTTATGGATATAGATTATAGTTAGATAGATTATAAATATAGATTTCGGGATAATAGATATATTATATATATAGTTATAGATAACACTCTTAGGTCTCTATGTTTTTTTGCGATTATTTTGATTATGAGATGTTTATCAAAAACCATCGTGTGGTTTCACACTTTTACGAAAATCTCATGTGGCTTGCTCCATTAGCGAACCCCTATGTGATTTCGGAAAAACCTAATAATTCTATGTGATTTCGGAAAAACCTAATAGTGTTAATATTTTGAGATATTATTGAATCCTACACACACACATATAGAGAGAGGTTAACGAAGGAAATGTGTCATAGGAGGGAATTTCCTCTGATGGCGTCGGAAAAATGTATCTTTCATGATTTTTTCGACGATCGGCAGACATCATCTCTTTCTTTATCATCTAAGATGTGAATATACCAAATTTCATATGATTATACCATTTTCTCACCGATAATTTAGTTGGTGCAAAATTAATCGTTTACCGACAATAGAACTTTTTACATTTCTAATTCAACGGTGAAAAGATGGTGGAATCACATGAAATTTGGTGTATGCGCATCTTAGATGATAACGATGATGATGATGAATGCCGATCGTCGGAAAAAATGGTGGAAGTTGTATTTTTTTTGATGTCATAGGAGGAAATCCCCTCATATGGCCTCTTTCCTCTCTCCGGCCTCTTTCCTCTCTCTCTCTCTATATATAATATAACTTGTAAAAGTTTGTAGTACTCAAAATACATTAACTTGTAAAAGTTTGTCGTACTCAAAATACATGAACTTATGGGTGTAATACATTAGTGCATTTGGTTTATCTAACCCCATGTTACATGTTTAATACACTTGTGTAGGATGCACAATCCAGCAAAAAGAAAGATATTTGTGGTTGGAAATTTTGTGTAAACATGGGAAATTTTTGTATTTATTGTTGAAATTAAGGAGAATCTTCACACACAGAGCCATATCATATTTGACCAAAATCACAGCTTTTTAATTAAGGAATGTTTTATGGTGCTTTCTTAATTATACCGGTTTCTTAATTTAGAAGTGTCTTATGTTGGTTTCTTAGTTAAGAAATATCTTATGCAAGTTTCTTAATTATGGTAGTCACTTAATTAAAAATTTGGTTTATGTATAAATATGAACCTCTCATATATATGTTTTATGTACAACAAAAATAAAAGAGAGATCATTGTACGAGAGGATGAGGACTTAGATTTAGAGAGTTTTGAGAGAAAACTCATAGGGTTGCTCGTGGTATACTTGATTCAAGATTATAGTAGACATTGCAGATTTCGCTCTGCCAGGTACTAGCCATACGGTAAGTGAATCTCGTTAACAAATCCCTCTTGTTTACTTTTGTTTGATTCTTATTCAATTCTCACACTTTATTTATTGTTTGTTTTTTCGTTGTGATTGCGTAGTTTGTTTGTTGTGAGCATTGTTACGTACATCGGCTTCTCCATCCCCAACAACTGGTATCAGAGTGTGGTTAAGAGAATCTAGGGTACTTCAATTTTACGATCTAGGTCAACGGTGGATAATGACAACTACGTCATCTTTCCCACTTTTTAGATCATTATTCTGAAGACGTTGGTTCAGATCAAGAGAGAAATTAAATTTACTGGCAGAAGATAAAATAAGGATCGAAAAATTTAATGGTCAGAATTATGGTTATTGGTGTATGCAGATGGAGGACAAGCTATATCAAAAGGACCTATATCTTCTGTTGCTAGGAGAAAAGCCTGAGAAAATGGCCGATAATGCAACGACCCAAAAATTCCTATACCTTCGTACTATTCTTCTTTAATAAAATACTACATTTATTTGTTTTATGGTGTTTTCCATATATTTTGTCTTTTACCCCTCACTCTCATTATTACTTCGCCTACCCGTCATAACTGACCCCCACGCTCTCACCCTTCTTCTCCCCTGCACACCCTCTCTCTCCATTACTTCTTCCCCACCTATAAACTCTTTCACTCTATGTTCTATTTTTTAAGCCTATGCAAACCATCCTCTCCGTTATCCCCTTGCGACCCTTGGCCGGCCTGTGACCCTTGGCCGAGCACCCCTCATCCCCTACACCGATACCCACTCATCATCACCATCGCCTCACAATGACAACAGCAGCCGTAGCGACCACAATGACATTAACCTTCGGCTTTCATTCACCTTTTCGATGCATTCCGCATCGAGAACTAAGGCTTCAAGGCCGGGACCAAATTCGCGCGAGCGCCATAGTCATTTTCCACGCCTCCGGATTTTTAATCCATCAACGTTTCAAATTTGCGTCCGAAGTTATTCGATGAAATGCCCCAATGAGTTTTCCATCGTTTCTCGTCGGTGAGTCCCTTCTTCCCTCTGTCTCTCTCCCCTCTTCCTAATTACCAACATGCAAACTTCAGATAATTCTGCAACAGTTTCTAGATCATTTCGGTTTTGTGAAGTTGTTTTTGCTTATATACGCTTATCGTATTTGTTGCGAGAAAGGATATTCTTGAAATAAATACGTCGCGAGTCTCGTCACGTGCATGTTCCCGTCTTTTGGGAAGCGGGACGTGACATGTTTTATTGATGGTCCATGCATATCAGTTCTGCATGAACTTCGTAAGAAATGTATTATAAGAACTATGAAATCCAACTATTATATTTCAACATTTCCTTTGAATCTCATCCTATTTCTTTTGAATCCATCCAAAACTTCATTTTCGACTTTCTTGAATATCACCTCTCGACTTTTGAATCCTTAAAGTTCACCTCTTCTACTTGTATCCCGTAGGCCTATTAACTCACTTGGTTAGAGCACCGATCGACGGAACACGAAGACGACGTTATCCTTAGTTTTTCTCCATGTCTAGTTGCGACATACTCCTTAAGCGAATTTCAGGGACGAAATTCTTTTAAGGAGAGTAGACTGTAACGTCTACACCATGATTTCATCTCTTTGAATCCTTTCTTGTTAATCGTGTCTCGACGTAAAGAGAACGAAACTGTAAACTCTTCATCTCCATTTGAGCTTATCTTCTTGATTCTCTATTATTTTCTTAAATCTTATCCAATTGATTCTGATAGTAGAATTTGAGTGATTTAAATGAAATCATGTGATTGTAATTATGAACTGCAGCATAATTACAATGCGGTACTCTACTTGAGTAATTTGGAGTTCTGCCCTTAATTCTTTTTCCTCTTGATTTAGCTATGTTCTGCCGCATGTCCATATCCTTGACTATTGAATCCTATCTTCCTTGTTAACTTATATCCTTCTCTAATTTGAAATTTGATTTTCTTTATTTATCTTTGTACCATTCTTGACAGTTCAATCCTTATTTACGGTTCTTCTATTCGAGTGTTTGCTTGTGGCATTCTTTAATACTGCTCTTGCTTGTCCTAGCAGTATCTATTCCTATTTTCGAAACTCCTCGTTTTTTTGATTGTATTATCGCGATTTATTTAGAGTACCGACTGATATAGTACGATAACGAAACGCGACTGCATCACCAAACCTTTTCCTTTGCCTTGTTGCAATATTCTTCTTAAATAATTTCAAGGAGGAAATTATTTTTAAGGAAGATAGGATGTAACGACTCTAAAATCCATATACCTTCGTACCATCCTTCTTTAATAAAATACTGTATTTATTTGTTTCATGGTATTTTCCAAATATTGTGTATTTTATAGCTCCATCTATTTTCTACCTACCATTTTTCTAAAGCCCCAAAATCTCATTTTCTACTTAATCTCTAAATATTTTCTATTATTTTTTCTTAAACCCAAAACCCAACTCTCTTTCTTTTCTTCTTTCCAATTTTTCCTACAGCCTAGTCCCATGTTCCCTTAAATAATATTAATCCAAGCCCAAAACCTTAACCCAATTCTTACGTTCTTTCTTTACTGGCCTAATTATTTTCCTACAAACAGCTCATTCTTCTCCATCTCATCTTCTTCTTTTCTTTTGAAACCGAAACCCCTCACTCTCATTATTATTTCACCTCCCCATAAATGACCCTCACTCTCTCACCCTTCTTCTCCCCCCACTCTCTCCATTACATCTTCCTCTCCTATAAACTCCTTCACTCTCCTTTTCTTCTTATTTTTCATTTAAATTGTTTTATTTTTTTAAGCCCATGCAAACCACCATCTCCGTCACTCCCTTTGACCCTTGGCTAACCTGCTACCCTTGGCCGAGCACCCCTCATCCTCTACACCAACACCCACTTCATCATCACCATCGCCACACTACGACAGCAGCAGCTGTAGCAACCACAACGACATCAACCCTTGGCTTTCATTAGCTTTTTTGAAGTGTTCCGAGCCGAGAATTGAGGCTCCAAGGTCGGGCCCTAGTCCGCGTGAGCGCCATGGTCATTTCCACGCTCTGGATCTTCAATCTGTCGATATTTCAAATCTGTGCCTAACGTTATTCGATGAAATGCCCCCATGAGTTTTGCATCGTTTCCCGCCGGTAAGTCTCTTCTTCCTTCCATCTCTCCCCCTTCTTCCTAATTACCAATATGTAAACTTTAGATAATTCTACAACAGTTTCTAGATCATTTCGGTTTTGTGAAGATGTTTTTGCTTATGTACGCTTAAAGTATTTGTTTCGAGAAAAGACCTTTTCGGAATAAATATGTCGCGGGCCTCGTCACATACATGTTCCCGTCTTTTCGGAAGCAGGGCGTGACAGATAATGCATAGAACCTTTTGGATAAAAATGCCCTGGCAACGAACAGATTGTCGTTGACTCCGCAGGTGGTCTTTAACATCTTAAAGGAGAAGACAACCATGACACTAATGACGACGTTAGTAAAGTTGTATGAGAAATCTTCGACATCAAACAAAATACTCTTGATGAAAAAGCTTTTCAACATGAAGATGGCCGAGAACGGTTCGGTGACGGAGCATCTGAACGAGTTCAACAGCGTGACGAGCCAATTAGAATCCATTTTAATTGTATTTGAAGATGATATTCGAGCACTTCCATTCCTCTGTTTGTTACCGAAAAGCTGGGAGAACATAGTCATGGCTGTGAGTAGATGCTCGTGCTCATGTCACAAATCAGTGATCAAGGCGAAATACAAAACAAAAATTTCTATAACATGAGCACGAACTTCTACGAGTTAGTATCGAAACCAATAACTAAACTAGAAATTATGAAGGAGTAAACTACTCGGATAGACGTTTAGCTAATTTTGTAGTCGTGTCCTTCATCTTCTTCCTTCTTTTTACGCTCATAAGGATTCCGGGAACGAGCTTGGATGCCGGACTTCGCTGTCGAAGAAGATCCACCCGAGAGAACCCAAGTAAATGTTATATCATCACACCAAAAACCAAGTGAAGAAAACTAGTGATCAAGACTTGCTAGGAATTGGTCACTAGATGAAGTAGTGGCTAATTTCTATTTATTTCTCTTTCAATCTTTTTCTTTCTCAAGTAAAGAAAACTCAATAAGAGAGGAAGAAGAAGATAATGGTGATAAACTTGAGCATGACAACTAAAAAAATCTCTTCTCATTTCATTCTCATCCTTTTCTTTTTGTTGTGAGAGGAGGTGAACTTCTGACTCACTATGGTGAGTTAAAAGCCCACATTCTTCTCACAAACTCAAGAAAAGATGAGAGAAAAAAGAGTGCCATCCCACCGTTCCCGCCAAATTTTTTGGCTAAGAGCATTTGTTCCCTCATAAAAAAAAAGAAAAGAAAGAAAAGGGGAAAAATTCTTCACTGTTCAAGTCTCACGTGTTAAACACGTGAGCGCCTATATGCAAAGCATATGGGTGCTGCATAAGCCTCATGTGTTAAACACGTGAGTGCCTATATGCAAAGCATATAGGCGCCACAGTTAAAACAAATGGGCTAAAAGAGCCATACGTGTTAAACACGTGAGCGCCTATATGAGGAGTTAAATAATTGGAAGGCTAAACTAGCCTCACGTGTTAAACACGTGAGCGATCTATCAATTCCTCCCCAAACAACTAATGGCATTAGCACGAAGCAAAGACATAGAAGCTAGCGCGAGGCTCGATAAGTGTCTTCACTTCATCCAATTTTTCTCAATGCAAAGCATATGAGCGCTAAATATAAATAAACCTAAGGGACAAACTGGCCTCACGTGTTAAACATGTGAGCGCATATGAGAGCTGAATAAAATAAACCTAAAGGCCAATCAGGCCTCGTGTGTTAAACACGTGAGCGCTTATATGCAAAGTATATAAGCGCCGGAAGCAGATAATAACCAAAGGACAAATAGGCCTCATGTATTAAACACGGGAGCGCTCACATGAAAAGCATATGAGCGCTGAAAATGAACAACCTAAAACCCACATTAAGGGTCACATGTTAAACATGTGGGTTCTCTTTCCGCATTCTTTGGCAGTGCTCACATGCAAAGCATGTGAGCGCCCTAATTTAAAATTCTATCATATGATAGAATTAAATTCCATGTAATAGAATTAAATTCTATTTGGGAAATATTTTCCCTGATCTTTCTAATATGGAAAATCCTTCTCTAGCGGAGAATTTTGGATTTAAAATCCAATTGTGATAAAATCTCACCAACTAAACCATTTAATAGAATTAAATTCTATGTGGGAAATATTTTCCTGATCTTTCTCAAACTAGAAATATTTTCTCTGTTAAACAGAGAACCCTTGGATAAAAAATCCAACGATGATCATCTGATTAAATAAAATTCTATCTTAAGAAAACATTTTCCTAATTTGTTAAACTATCAAGATATTCATATAACAGAATTAAATTCTATGTTAGAAAAATATCTTCCCAATCTTGTTAAAATAACAAGATATTAATAAGATAAAATAAAATTCTAATAACAAGATATTCATATGATAAAATAAAAATTCTTTATTTAGAAAATATCTTCCTAATCTTGTTAAAATAACAAGATATTAATAAGATAAAATAAAATTATAATCTTATTAAAATAATAAGATATTAATATGATAAAATAAAATTCTAATCTTTTTAAACTAACAAGATATTTATAAGATAGAATAAAATTCCATTTTAGAAAAATATTTCCTAATCTTGTAAAACAAATAAGAAATTTTCTCTGTTAAACAGAGAGTCTTTGGATTAAAAATCCAACGGTGAATAAAATTCACCGATTGATCTAAAAGATCATTTTGATTATAAAATTAATCATGATCTCTCAATGAGAGGTTTCCTCAACAAATTGATCCCTTTCTTTCTCCTATAAATAGGAGCAAATATATGACAAGGAGAGAAGGAAAAAAAAGGAGAGGGAAAAAAAGGAGAGGAGAGCTCCCCATAAGCTTCTGTAAAAAAAATAAAGAAGGCTCTCAAAACAATAGATAATTTAATTTTCTCAAAGAAGAAGATCTCCTTCCTAAAAACCCTAGGTAAAGAAAAAAGAAGAGATCAAAATATCTTCTTTACCTAACATACCATATCTAAGGGTTTAACCCTTTTTCAAAGAACTTAGTTCTTTCTCTGGATCTGAGATCCAAAAGACAAGTTTCCTATAAGTTGAGAATTTAATTCTCATCTGGAAGATCTTGTTCTTGAAAATCAAAGATTCAGGAAAGAACAAGCTTGAACATGAAGAATATGGAATCCATAATACTCCAGGAACTTAGTTCCTTCAAATCAAGAACTTAGTTCTTAAAGAACATGATCCCAGATCCTCAAAATAATGATCTTGGTGATTGTTAATGGTTAAAATACCATTAATAAGGATTTAAGTTCTTTAAAAATATAAACAGAGATTAAATCTCCAAAAGAACAAGCGCCTCACGTGAAACACACGTGAGCGCTGGGAAAATTTAGTGCTTAGCACTATTGGAGTGCCTCACGTAAAACACACGTGAGCACCACAAAAGTTAGTGCTTAGCACTATTGGAGCACCTCACGTGATATACATGTGAACGCCATATGCAGCCGAGTGCCTAGCACTGCTGGGTGTTACAGAAACCCAATCTTAGCCTAAACTGGCTAAGTATATATTTATGATATCCAAATTGATATCTAAACTGATCTTAGTCTCAAACATGACTAATGATCTCTCATCGATAATATCCAAAATGATATTCATCTTATGTTTCCTAAAGTAATCTTAGTCTCAAATATGACTAACGACTCTTAGGTCCACCACTTCTCTTTCCCCCAAATACGGGATTTGGTTTAAGGGTACATCTCTCCACACCTCTGATATATGTCGTAATTCTTCAACGTCTTCAGAGAGGTGGCGGGTCCCGACAACCAACAACTCTTTGGTGCACTTCCAAATTGACGTACATGGCTCAAATCGGATCATGCCCTAAATTGGGCACATTCCATATCCCCATTGTTCATTCTGCCACGTAACAAATACACATGTACGCAAGATGGATAGAGGACCGAGAAGTCCCTAAACTAATATCCTCCTCCAAAATGGCGATGATGGACCGAAATGTCCCTAAATTAATATTCATCTCCAAAATGGCGATGATGGACCGAAATGTCCTTAAACTAAATATTCGCCTCAAACATGGCAACCCAATCCTAGCCTAAATTGGCAAAGCTTATGTTTGTGATATCCAAACTGATCTTCATTGTATATCCTAAGTTAATCGTGGTCTCAAATATGACTGATGATTCTTAGGTCCATCACAGTCTTTTTTCTCAAATACGGGATTTGGTTTAAGGGTACATCTCTCCACACCTCTGACATATGTCGTTGTAATTCTTTAATGTCTTCGGAGAGGATGCGGGTCCCGACAACCAACAACTCTTTGGTGCACTTCCAAATTGACGTGCACACTTCAAACCAGATCGTGCCCAAATTGGGCACATTCCATATCTCCATTGTTCATTCTGTCACGTAATAAATACACGTGGGCACATGACGGATGATGGACCGAAATGTCCTTAAACTAACATTCATCCTCAAACATGGCGATAATGGACCGTGATGTTCTTAAACTAAAATAATTGAGCCCATATACTCATTTGTTTCTAAGTTGATCTTAGTCTCAAATATGGATAACGATCCTTAGAAAATCAAAATATCCCGTGAACTAATGGACCTCATTTATATGAGATCGGCGTCCTAAGTTCATTCCCATTGGATAACCAAGCTACAAACGTGGACCCCGTCAAGCGAAATTCTTGACCTAAACCTAAATCTAAAATATACGGATTTGGACTAATTCGTGCCTTACAGGCGACGACATAAATTAGACTCCGTATACAATCCACGGGCAACCCAAAATAAAACAAACACACACGACACGAACTGAACTTCCGGAGCAGGAAAAAATGGTTATCGCGATGCTGGTAACGTAATTAACTGCAGGGACTTGCACCTGCAGAGAAAAGCGTCCCCACAATAAAAAAACCCTAGCTAACGAGGGGGAATTTGATAAAGTTTGCTATAACGGTCGCATTCGTTCAAACCTTCGATATATGGTGCCATAAATAAACTTGGCATCTTTGGAGAGGTGGATGAATAAATCCAAATAGCATCTGCCCCCAAATTCAGGTAAGACGATCTATCCCAGTTCGTCTCCGTTTTCGGCGGTAAACACTCACTTTTCCACAAATACATATATAAGTGCATATATAAATCCACACAAATACACTAATACAAGTATATGCTCCAAATACATATACCCGTATTCGTATCAAGACACGAATACCGTATTCATACAAATACTTGTATTCGTATAAATACCGTATTCTGTCAAAATACGAATACGAAAATGAAAGATACTAAATAGAGATAAATAATATTAGCTCATATTTCATCCAAATATGATAACTTGTCTATTTTTCAAACTTGCCACTATTAATAAACTGTCCAATTAAAAGCACGTGTACAAAAACACGCATTTAATCAAATCCAAGTACGTATCAAAATACGTATACTACATCGTTTTGCCTAAGCTGGGAAACCCTCTGTGTGGGACTCTGAAGACTCGACAATATGTTGGCAGTGGATTTAACCATAAGCACGCCAGTGGCACTGTCTTTATGTAACGGCTACCCAGGTATTTATCGAAAGGAAGGCCAACAAGTAAACTTGTTCGTATCCTTACTGAGTCTGAAAGTGACAATCTATGTACAGTCCGATCTCTTCGTCTGAGAGTATCGCAAACTGGGTTTAGGGAGGTGGAAAAAATCAGACCCCTAATAACCCAATAAGTCGTGTCGATATGGCCCAAAACCATCTCGAGAAACTACTGATCTCACAATCAGTAAATCTCAACTGTTTTGGCCAAGGTCTTATGGTGATGACCAATTGAACACAGCGCGACATCAATTCTGTAAAACCCAGTTCCATTGTAATTTTATCCGTAGTTCGATAATAATTATATATATTTTATTTTTAATCTATTCCATATATATATATATATATATATTCTTCATCAAAATATTTTCCTATATTCCTATATTTCTAGTTTTCTAACTCTAGTTGTTTTATATCCTAATCTAAAACCCTAGTTCTAATTATTTATCCTAAACCATAAACCCAAGTCCATATTTAATCACATTTTTCTTGAACCTATATTCCCAAAACCCACATACAAAATCCTATTAAACCCAAACTCTTCAAATTTATTCAGAAATCCCAGCCCAACACCCATTTTCGTTTACATAATTCCCTCAGCCCAATCTCTTAGCCCCAGCCCATCAATAAATGAAAAGAAATTCATTTTATTTATCCCTCAGTCCACATCCCAAGCCCAGCAACCCAACCCGGCCCACACCCTAATCCCTCCTCCTTCTTCCAACGGCTACTTCCCAAGATTCCCGCCCGCTGTCCCCCGATCCACTCCCTCCGCCGACGCCTCCGCCTGCGCCCATGCCCACGTCGTGCGCCGTTACCCTCAAGATCCCCGCGTCTCCCCTATCTTACTCCCCTCCATGTTCTCTTTCTCTGGCTTTCTCCCATTCTTCTCTTCTTCTTTCTTCATCTCGAACCCATACCCACGCCCGTGCTCACGATCGCTACGTCGCCGTCACTATCATCGCGGCCATCATCGTCGTCATCCCCACCAACCTCTCCTGCACCCTCGCTGTCCTGCGTCACCAGAACCCCGACCCTCCTCTCCATCGCTCCTCGAACCTACGCCGCGCCCTCGTCATCTCACCGTCGCTCGCCTCCTCCTCGCCTTCATTCTTTCCACCTTCTCTCTCCCTCCACCATCACCCGCAACCGACCCTCATTCATCCTCCCTCGCCGCCGACACCCCCACAGAACACCCTGCACACACCGAGTCCCCTGCACCCGAGCTCGACCACCCCTGCCCTGACGCCGGCGAGCTCCTCGTCTCGTCGTCGACTCCCCGCATCATCGTCGCCATCACCTCTTTCTCTCCCTCTCCCTCTCCCTCTTTCCCCTGCTCTCTCTCTCACTTTCCCTCTGCACTCTCTTTCTATCTCTCTTGCTATCTCTCTCTCTCTGTTTCTCCTTCCTTCTCACTCTCTCTCTCTATATATATCACTCCCTCTCTCTCTCTTTCCCAATCTCTCCGTCTGTTCTCTCTCACTCTCTCAAATCTTTCTCTCTACATATTTCTAACTCTCTCTCTCTCTCTAAATTCTCTCTCCCCCCCTCTGCAATCCCTCTCCATCGGCCTCGACAGCATCAGCAATCCCCAGCCCCGACACCGCCTGAGCTCGCAACAGCCCATCCCCAAGCTCGAGCCAAGCCCAAGCCTAGCCGAGACTCGTCGCGTGCTTGCTACTCCGTGCCGGGACGTGTCATTATTGCCTTCGCTGCCGCGCCATCAGTTCACCGTCTCCAGGCAAGTTCTCTACTTGCTACATGCTACTTTATGATAATTACAAATTACAATCGTGTAAATCCCATGTTTTACTTTTCTGTTAAATATTACGACGCAACTGTTCGATGCACGTTCTCAATGGAAATCATCATTTAATTTGGCGGAACTCAATTGTATAATCTGGCCCGTATGGCTGTGAATCTAGTGTGTGAATTTCGTTGGAAAATATGACCGTTAATGACTAAAACGACTACCCCCAAGTAAACCTGTAAAACTGGAAATTTCTTATACCTGAAAACCGTTAAAATCACCATAAATTGTATACACACTGGAAAGATGCGTTCGAGGGCTTAAATCGAAGCCGACTCGACGATCTATAACCCTATGTAAATATATAATTGTTTCTGTACTTAAACTATGACAATATTTGGATCGGAGCGCGACTCTGGACTGCAGCCCAGAGCGACTCCAGTTGCTGTTTACTGTCCCGTAATGAACACCACCTTGTTTCCCTAACTCGTAGATTGCGGAACTCCGCTGTTTATTATAGGTGAACCTGTTAGCTAGAAAACACAAGTGGTTTAATTCTATTTCGTTATCGTTTGTTATTTAATCTGTAATTTAAAAGATCGGGACGCATAACAGTCCCAACAGAATCAGAATTGACATACTAGTATTAAACAGTGTATATCTCCTGGCGTACAGATGTGGTTGAAGATTTGTCTGTTGCGTTGAAAACCTTACTGAAAACCCTAGATTTCATTCAACTGTAGCGTTGCTAAAATCTGATCCCAAGTGGTATTAAAATGCGTTGCGAAACGGACTTCCGATTCTGAAACCGGATTTCCAGCCGTGAACGCTTAAAATGAAATGGCTATAATTAATGATCCTGGAATCCGATTGGCATGAAATCAAATTTGCTGGATAGATAACTGAACATACTATTAATCCCCGTTCATAGTTTTACTAAATTGTAACCGTATAATTTATGATACATTATTCCAGTGGTAGATTACTAATTCATGACATCCTAAACATGCTTTATATACTGTTTACGCATCATATCATACACATGTCACTGCATTGATAACCTAGTGATAACGTGCATTACCCAGTGTTAGGTATTAGTGATGATTGTGGCAAGTACGTTAGTGTTCGTGTATCAGTGAATAAGTGAAAGTGATACGTACTTGTACACAATCAGTGAACCTTATGATTCTATTGCATTGTCGACGTCTATGGAACGCGTGTACGTGTGACTATAAGTGGTATGGGACACTTATGGAAGCTCTTGCATGGGTGTCATAGATAAGACATCAGATTCTGCCATTTATCTTAGGTATTAGTCGGGACGTGCTTGATGGAGGTCCTGCCTCCAGTTCCCGCGCAGACTTGTCACAGACCGATTGGTATTTAAGGTTATGGTTAGCGTTTGATATAGAACCCGGGGTGTGGGGTAGTTTGAGTGTGAGTTCAACAGAATCTCGGGAGTCCCTTGCCGGCTTATATATATGGAGATATATGGAGATTTACAGGGTACATGATTATTACCGTGAGTTACATGTTGGGCCCGTGGTCCCTTGCCCTTGGGTCCTACCCATGGGTGGAGGACACTCGCGAGTGGTTGACTCTCACACTTGGACTGACGTTAGGCTTAGTGACCTGTACAGTGAGACTTAGAGACTGATAGGGATGCTAGCATTGATATACCTTACTTACTGTGTTGACATACGTGGCATATTATTCTACTGCTTTTACTGTTCCGCTGCATTGATTACTGCATGTTCATACCTATACCGTCATTGATTTACTGTTACATATATCTATTATCACTGTTAGAATTGTCATATGATTTTATATATATTATTGCTATTGTGTCGTTCTGACGACCTGAGTATGCATGCTTAGTGTGAGGAGAAGATTTAGCCTGGACCAGGACTAGACATACATCACGGACATCTTGATTTACCATCCAGAGTTATACCCTTTTGTTTCCCATCAGGTCAGTTCTTTACATTGTTTTGTTCAGTTACTGCATTTCTCATTACCTGCGCATTATTTACTGTTTACCATGTAAAACTAGAAACCGAAGTGTGACTACAGCAGGACATTTCCTTGACCGTAGGAGCATGGCTGGCCTTGTCAACCCCTCGTATTCCGTATTTTGGGAAGCGGGGCGTGACATGGTTTTGTTGGTATCATAGCGCCAGGTTTAGAATGGGATTTTAGTTTCCGTGTAGTGCTTGACAATCTAAGACATCCCTCGGTCTAGATTGTAAACTTGTTATCCTTGATCTTGATTCATGCAATGGGTTCTTCTACATATTTTGATCCATTCGCTAGAACTTTGGGTAACTTGGTAGAGTTATGTGGT
Source organism: Agapanthus africanus (assembly GCA_030015575.1). Lineage (NCBI taxonomy): Eukaryota > Viridiplantae > Streptophyta > Magnoliopsida > Asparagales > Amaryllidaceae > Agapanthus > Agapanthus africanus. Next base: position 565,595,726 of record CM057345.1, read on the forward strand.
TGTAATTATGAACTGCAGTATAGTTACAATACTGTACTCTGTTGAGTGACTTGGAGTTCTACATTTGATTTCCACTCATTTGAGTTTCACCCACCCGATATTCTTGTTTCGTTGTCCATTCTATATTTTATTCTGATTCTTATTCCTTGTACCTTATATCGTTCTAAAATTTGTTGTTTTAGGATCATGACCTCCAACCACTCTCCGTTTATATCTTATATCATTCCTGAGTTTTCAAATCTATTTTACGTTTTCATCCTTGCACCTTTCTATTGATCCTACACCTGCTTACGTTTCTTATTGGACTCGTTACATCCTCATGACATCGTTTCTTCAAGTTACGTATCGCGTTGCATATTTTAAGTTCCTATCAGAGTGGCGCAGCGGAAGCTAAAACCTGGCTTCCAACTACTCTTCTCCTATCTCCACTCCCCAAAGTCAAGCCGTCGAGATTTTGAGCATATTGCAAGGTTTGATGGAAGCCCAGGAGCGAACAAACGATCTCTTAGCTGAAGGGCTAAGAAGGCAAACGGCTCAAGCACTAACTGGGGCCCCAATCATAGGGAAATTGCCGATTAACGAAAAGGCGGCGTGCAAATGATGTGCTCATTTGTTACTAAGCAGCCGAAGCAGCGGAGAGCCCAACGTTGTGGTTATTGCAAAAAGTCAGGACACTTTCAGAGGGACTGTCGCCAGGCCAAAGGGCAGTGCTTGATTTAAGGATCCGACGAACATCTGGTCAATGGCTGCCCTAGAAGGAAGGAGCTGCAAGGTGGAGATTCGACAATGCCCTCCAAATCTGATTGAGCGACTTGAGGATGGCACGGACCCAGTACAAGATTCAGACTTGCCTTACAAGACTGCGGAGAATAAATATCGACGCAGAGTTATCACTTTTCCCCGCTTTCAATATAGACATTGTCACTCCATTTTGGTAGTTGTCTCCTTTCATTTTAAATCTTGTATCCGTCGAATTTTTAGTTGAATGCAATAAAAACTTTGAATCGTAATATATGTATCATTCTCTTGTCCTTCCCCTTATTCATACTATTCATTATCACAGCCTTTTAATCCGGATTTTTCCAGTTCCTGCCACCGCATATCTTCCTATACTTCGTACCCTTAGCTATTTTCTTGATGTATTCCACTGAATAATCATGACTCTTTCCTTTCAGGCCATGGCCCACCCTGGAGCAGCGCCGCATTTGGATGAGGATGCACAGTCATGCGTTTCCTTAGACCGCACGCTGATGAGTTCTGACGATGAGATCAACGGTCCCCAGGTCATTTTCGGAAACAACGATTCAGAGGACGAAGGAGCGGCCGCCCCAGAGTTTGACATGATAGGCGATTCCGACGAAGAGGAAGGAGACCCTGAAGAGAACCCGATAGAGGAAGATCCCGAGGAAGACCCGAAAGAAGAAAATCCAGTGAGGAAAATTCCATGGAAGAGAATCCAGAAGAAGAGAATCACATGGAATCAGACCTCGATGAAGAAGCTCCAGCCGAGGAAGAAGGACCAGAAGATCAAGACCCTGCTGTGGAAGAACTCCCAATGGCGATCCCTGCGAGACGATATGGGAATGGACGTCCCTACCTGAGCGCGCGAGCCTACCGCAACCTGCTGAATCTCCACAACCGCGACTGACGGGATTTCTTTTAGATGTTGTCTTATCTGGCCAAATAAATCTGTGTATAGTTTAAGACCACCTTTCGTCTTTGAGAATACTTTGTTTAAAATCTTCTGGAATAAAATAAATTGCTGAGTTCGCTAATCTTTCGATCTTCTTAGTTCACATGATGCTTGATTATTTCTTCTATACAATTATTTTTCCCTACTGGGATCTGTCCACCCCTATTCCTTACATTGTCTTAACCCTCACTCAGATTAACCAGCACCGCATCCGATCTTTTAGTAAGTCCACCCTTCATCCTTCGTCTGTGCCTCGTTTGAGATTCCTTCTGGGAGGAGAAAATTTTTGTGAAATTTCCGAGTTCGCTAATCCTTCAAATTTTTGACTCATATGGTGTACCGACCGTTATCCTCTCCATACTTTCCCCTTGTAGTCCTTTATTGCTCACCCTTACTTCCTGTGCTGACCCGATCCCAATCTCCTTGACCTTCAGCCTAAAGCTGCTACACTCCGACCTTCTGAATAAGCCGCACTTCCTTGTAATCCCTACCCTAGCTAGCCCTATATATATTTGTTTTTCCCTGTTACCCTAACTATATTTAGGCACACTATTATTCGAAATTTAGTTTCATTATTTTGTATTTATCGAAGAGTGCGTGTTATTAATTACTCCGTTTCATGTATTTTAAGAACACTACTATTATTCTCATTTTCGATAGCGCAACCATATATCGCGCATATCTTCTTTCAATGCTTCTTATTTTCACCGAGTGGTTTTCTAAGCTATGTTAAAATGGTTTGATTGATACGTTATTCTAAAATTGTTTTTAAACCACCGACAAGTCCTCCACTGTTTCATTATGACCATGACTTATATTCATTCTTATTTCTGCTGTACTACTTTTTCTATACTTATGTGTGCACATAATTGGGATTTTCTGTTATCGAGCACGCCTCGAATATTATTATTCGTTATTGTTGTTTTTATTCTCGTATACATGTAGTTTGCACTTATAGTTGTTCCTGCCTTATACTTATTTAGACTTATTCTTTTGTATGTTGTTTTTACATATACATACCTTCAAAAAATTTTTATCCACCCGTTTTAAGTAAATCACTATGTATTAGAGTTCGATGTGGTAACTTTTCGCTTACTATTTTATATCTTGCCGTTTCTTTTAAATTTCGAGGATGAAATTTTTGTAAGGGTGGTATGATTGTAAAACCCAGTTCCTTTGTATTTTTATCCGTAGTTCGATAATAATTATATATATTTTATTTTTAATCTATTCCATATATATATATATATATATTCTTCATCAAAATATTTTCCTATATTCCTATATTTCTAGTTTTCTAACTCTAGTTGTTTTATATCCTAATCTAAAACCCTAGTTCTAATTATTTATCCTAAACCATAAACCCAAGTCCATATTTAATCACATTTTTCTTGAACCTATATTCCCAAAACCCACATACAAAATCCTATTAAACCCAAATCCTTCAAATTTATTCAGAAATCCCAGCCCAACACCCATTTTCGTTTACATAATTCCCTCAACCCAATCTCTTTGCCCCAGCCCATCAATAAATGAAAAGAAATTCATTTTATTTATCCCTCAGCCCACATCCCAAGCCCAGCAACCCGACCCGGCCCACACCCTAATCCCTCCTCCTTCTTCCAACGTCTACTTCCCAAGATTCCCGTCCGCTGTCCCCCGATCCGCTCCCTCCGCCGACGCCTCCGCCCGCGCCCACGCCCACGTCGTGCGCCGTTACCCTCGAGATCCCCGCGTCTCCCCTATCTCACTCCCCCTCACGTTCTCTCTCTCTGGCTTTCTCACATTCTTCTCTTCTTCTTTCTTCATCTCGAACCCATACCCACGCCCGTGCCCACGATCGCCACGTCGCCGTCGCTATCATCGCGACCATCATCGTCGTCATCCCCACTAACCTCTCCTGCACCCTCGCTGTCCTGCGTCACCAGAACCCTAACCCTCCTCTCCATCGTTCCTCGAACCCACGCCGAGCCCTCGTCCTCTCACCGTCGCTCGCCTCCTCCTCGCCTTCATTCTTTCCACCTTCTCTCTCCCTCCACCATCACCCGCAACCGACCCTCATTCATCCTCCCTCGCCACCGACACCCCCACAGAACACCCTGCACACACCGAGTCCCCTGCACCCGAGCTCGACCACCCCTGCCCTGACGCCGGTGAGCTCCTCGTCTCGTCGTCGACGCACCTGCATCCCGTCGACTCCCCGCATCATCGTCGCCATCACCTCTTTCTCAGCTCTTTCTCTCCCTCCCCCTCTCTCTCTTTGCCCTGCTCTCTCTCTCACTTTCCCTCTGCACTCTCTTTCTATCTCTCTTGCTATCTCTCTCTCTCTGTTTCTCCCTCCTTCTCACTCTCTCTCTCTCTATATCACTCCCTCTCTCTCTCTTTCCCAATCTCTCCCTCTGTTCTCTCTCTCAAATCTTTCTCTCTACATATTTCTAACTCTCTCTCTCTCTCTAAATTCTCTCTCCCCCCCTCTGCAATCCCTCTCCATCGGCCTCGACAGCATCAGCGATCCCCAGCCCCGACACCGCCTGAGCTCGCAACAGCCCATCCCCAAGCTCGAGCCAAGCCCAAGCCTAGCCGAGACTCGTCGCGTGCTTGCTACTCCGTGCCGGGACGTGTCATTATTGCCTTCGCTGCCGCGCCATCAGTTCACCGTCTCCAGGCAAGTTCTCTACTTGCTACATGCTACTTTATGATAATTACAAATTACAATCGTGTAAATCCCATGTTTTACTTTTCTGTTAAATATTACGACGCAACTGTTCGATGCACGTTCTCAATGGAAATCATCATTTAATTTGGCGGAACTCAATTGTATAATCTGGCCCGTATGGCTGTGAATCTAGTGTGTGAATTTCGTTGGAAAATATGACCGTTAATGACTAAAACGACTCCCCCTAAGTAAAGCTGTAAAACTGGAAATTTCTTGTACCTGAAAACCGTTAAAATCACCATAAATTGTATACACACTGGAAAGATGAGTTCGAGGGCTTAAATCGAATCCGACTCGACGAACTATAACCCTATGTAAATCTCTAATTGTTTCTGTACTTAAACTGTGACAATATTTGGATCGGAGCGCGACTCTGGACTGCAGCCCAGAGCGACACACCACCTTGTTTCCCTAACTCGTAGATTGCGGAACTCCGCTGTTTATTATAGGTGAACCTGTCAGCTAGACAACACAAGTGGTTTCATTCTGTTTCGTTATCGTTTGTTATTTAATCTGTAATTTAAAAGATCGGGACGCATAACAGTCCCAACAGAATCAGAATTGACATACTAGTATTAAACAGTGTATATCTCCTGGCGTACAAATGCGGTTGAAGATCTGTATGTTGCGTTGAAAACCTTACTGAAAACCCTAGATTTCATTCAACTGTAGCGTCGCTAAAATCTGATCCCAAGTGGGATTAAAATGCATTGCGAAACGGACTTCCGATTCTGAAACCGGATTTCCAGCCGTGAACGCTTAAAATGAAATGGCTATAATTAATGATCCTGGAATCCGATTGGCATGAAATCAAATTTGCTGGATAGATAACTGAACATACTATTAATCCCCGTTCATCGTTTTACTAAATTGTAACCGTATGATTTATGATACATTATTCCAGTGGTAGATTACTAATTCATGACATCCTAAACATGCTTTATATACTGTTTACGCATCATATCATACACATGTCACTGCATTGATAACCTAGTGATAACGTGCATTACCCAGTGTTTGGTATTAGTGATGATTGTGGCAAGTACGTTAGTGTTCGTGTATCAGTGAATAAGTGAAAGTGATACGTACTTGTACACAATCAGTGAACCTTATGATTCTATTGCATTGTCGACGTCTGTGGAACGCGTGTACGTGTGACTATAAGTGGTATGGGACACTTATGGAAGCTCTTGCATGGGTGTCACAGATAAGACATCAGATTCTGCCATTTATCTTAGGTATTAGTCGGGACGTGCTTGATGGAGGTCCTGCCTCCAGTTCCCGTGCAGACTTGTCACAGACCGATTGGTATTTAAGGTTATGGTTAGCGTTTGATGTAGACCACGGGGTATGGGGTAGTTTGAGTGTGAGTTCAACAGAATCTCGGGTGTCCCTTGCCGGCTTATATATATGGAGATATATGGAGATTTACAGGGTACATGATTATTACCGTGAGTTACATGTTGGGCCCATGGTCCCTTGCCCTTGGGTTCTACCCATGGGTGGAGGACACTCGCGAGTGGTTGACTCTCACACTTGGACCGACGTTAGGCTTGGTGACCTGTACAGTGAGACTTAGAGACTGATAGGGATGCTAGCATTGATATACCTTACTTACCGTGTTGACATATGTGGCATATCATTCTACTGCTTTTACTGTTCCGCTGCATTGATTACTGCATGTTCATACCTATACTGTCATTGATTTACTGTTACATATATCTATTATCACTGTTAGAATTGTCATATGATTTTATATATATTATTGCTATTGTGTCGCTCTGACGACCTGAGTATGCATGCTCAGTGTGAGAAGAAGATTTAGCCTGGACCAGGACTAGACGTACATCACGGACATCTTGATTTACCATCCAGAGTTATACCCTTTTGTTTCCCATCAGGTCAGTTCTTTACATTGTTTTGTTCAGTTACTGCATTTCTCATTACCTGCGTATTATTTACTGTTTACCATGTAAAACTAGAAGCCGAAGTGTGACTACGGCAGGACATTTCCTTGACCGTAGGAGCATGGATGGCCTTGTCAACCCCTCGTATTCCGTATTTTGGGAAGCGGGGCGTGACAAATTCTCTATACCAGGAGAGACGAATCCCTTCTATCGCTCACTGTCCCTAAGTGCTTCGGGACTGTACCCAACTAAAACCTATTTGCATGACTCTTTAAAACCGTGGTAGGATATTAATCTAACTACAGTGGGAACACACTCGGGATGAATGACGATGTCAGGTCTAAAGGCTAATATGTACCTATGTCAACAGAGAACTAATATCCAACGATAGGTATATCACCATTTAGAAGTTCTCGGCGAGTCCGTACATTGTAACCTATAACCTAATGAGCATCTGTATCCTATCTTTGGTGCCGAACACCAATGGTTGTGGGACAAGCCACCTTCTCTTATGGGAATAAAAGATGTATACACCAGTCTATTCCGGAGTATCAATGCTCTATATCGAAACTCCAACAACTAGGGACAATTTAAGGATGTGCTTATAAACTACTTAGACCCCATGAGTACGATCGCCATCACAACTCTAGTAGTTAAGAAAAGATCCTACGTGCTTTACCAACATGTAATCGAGATACATAATATAAAACAGAACATGTACACATGTTGAGGTAAAGGCAAACCAGATAGTATACTATCATATCGAGCAAGATTGTCCTATACATATATATATCCGAAGCATCCATATATAATATACAATCCTGTACTATACAATAATGGCGGCCTCTAGGGCATATACATCCAACAATCTCCTACTTTCACTAAGGCCATGTATTGACACATCGAAGACTAATCATCTCCAATAGCCGCTCTAGCTGAGTCTAAGGAAGTGTCTTTGTAAGTGGGTCCGCCGTGTTGTCCTTTATATCTACTCTCCTGATCTCGATTTCTCGACGATCAATGATCTTCCTGATCAGGTAATACCGCTTTAAAATGTGTCTGGATTTCTGATGGGACCGTGGTTCCATTGCTAACTCTATAGCCCTATTGTTGTCACAATACAAAAGTATTGGATCAACAATAGACGGAACCACCACAAGTTCATGAATGATATTTCTTATTCAGACAACCTCTTTTGCGGTATAGCTGGCAGCAATGTATTCAGCCTCCAACATCGAGTCTACTACGGTGTTCTGTTTGGAACTTTTCCAACAAACCTCCCCTCCATTGAGGGTAAACATATAACCCAAGACAGACTTACTGACATCCTTATCGCTTTGAAAGCTTGAATCGGTAAAGGACTATATGGAGGTTTCTATTACTAAACACTAAGAACACATTCTTAGTCCTTCTCAGGTACTTCAGAATGTTCTTCATAGTTGTCCAATGCTTCTTTCCTAGGTTGGACTGATACCGGATTACTACGCTAAGTGCGTAAGCTACATCTGGTCTGGTACATAACATCGCATATATTATAGATCGTACCATCGAAGCGTAGGATGTAATGCTCATGTGAGCCCTCTCCTCATCAGTCTTGGAAGATATCTTTTTGGAGAGGGTGATTTAGTGACAAGCCAGAAAATTCCGCTCTTGGAATCTTCTATACTATACCTATTTAGTATAGTGTCAATGTACCTGGACTGTGAAAGTCCCAACATCATCTTAAATCTATCACGATAGACCTTGATCCTTAGAATGTAGGAGGCATCACCCAAGTCCTTCATAGAGAAGTTTTGAGATAAGAACAGCTTGACCGACTGTAGCATAGGAATATCATTTCCTATTAGGATAATATCATTTACGTACGACACGAGAAATACCACAGTTCTCCTGTAACACCCGAGCCCAATACTACTATTTTCTGTTACTGGTTGAGCATTAGATAGTACTCATTTCATTTAGCTTGCCTGTTTGTCACTTACTGCAAAATTTTATCTGGAAAAGTCATTTCTGCATATAACAAATTTTAGCGTCTAAAATGAAATTAATAATATCTATCTTGGCCTACTCGACACCCCTAGCCGCGTGGTAGCTTCCGTGCATCGAGTTCTCGTCCCGTTCGGTGAAACGGGCGAGTTTGGACGGCTACGCGCGCGTACGGGTGTCCGTCTTGGGGGTATGCTTTTTAATCATAAGACACCTCATTTCAAAATTTGGAACCCGCTTAAAATCCTATTTTTTAAATTTCGAATTTTTGGACCCGACCCGGGCGCGATTTGGAAATGTTTCATTTAGCGCCAAAATCCCAAATTTAATATAATATTTAAATCATATAATATTTTGTTTATATATATTCTTTACTGTATAATCTTTTAAATCTTAAATATATTTTTTTTCTTTAACCACTTCCTGGCCAATCGCGATGCCTATATCCCCGTGTGTCCCTTTTCATTTTTCCTTCTCTGTCTCTCTCTCTCTATCTTTCCCTAGCTCTCTCTCTCTTCCCTATATATTTCTCCCTCCTTATATTTTTTCCAGAACGTAACCATCGCGAGAAACCCACGGAGAACCCTAACCCTAGCCGCCTTCACCGTCGCCGCCGCAGCCCCGACGCCGGCGCCAGCGTCACCGTCGCCCTCGCCTCCGCCTCCTCCCCTCAACCTCAACCTTCTTCCTTCTCCCCCGCATGCCCTGCGCAGCCGTGACCACCTGCAGAATTCCCTGCAGTCGTCAAGTCGCCGCCGGCAACCACCTGCGCCGCCGACCATCACCTCGCCGTGTTCCCCTCACCTGAGTTTCCTCTCCTCGCCATCTCCCCTCTCTTCCTTTGTTTACCCGAGTCTCCACCCTCGCAACCCGTCGCCGGCAGGACCTCGTCGTCGCCATCCGCGCCACTGCCGTCGCCCGCACCTCCTCACCTCACCATCATCTCCAGCACCGGCCGACCCCCTCTCCTTCCTCGAATCCAACTGCAGCCGAGACCTCTACAGAAACCCATCTCGTCGTCATCACCGTCGCGGCTTGAACCGCCGGTGATCTTGACGGCACCGATCGCCTCGCTGCCGGGTTGCCGTGAGTGCATCCATCTCTGTCCAGATCATCATCTCTATCCCGAGCCCTTACTGTTATCGTGTCGCGTGGGTTCGCGCTTCCGTTCTCGTGACTGTTATTTCGTCGACGCAAGTATTCGATACTTGCTACATGCTATTGCAACTTTAAAACTTGCCTTAATATTTATGTATGGTTTAATGATGTAATATTTAGTAAATCACCTTACATACATTGCTTCCTGTTTAACCCTAGTAGCATGTCAAATTAATTATTTTCCTGATAAACCCCTATTCAGGAGTGATAACAGTGGAGTTCTAATTAACCGTATCAGGCTCCGCTGTATCTTTATGTTTCCGAACCTAAGACTTAATCTCGCATCGAATTATTCATACCCAACGACCCCGTACATGATAGATTACATTTTGATTTACTGCTATGATACTTTTATTCCAGTTTAGTTTATCTGATATTCATGTACAACTTAAACCGGTCAAATTACAATTGCATTCTTTAAACAGATTATACTTGTCGTGGCATTCTTGGAACACTCAATGTTTTCTTAACCTGATTACAGTAGTTACATTTACCATTCTGTATTCACGTTATATTGACACCATCTATTTAACACAATTGAAAATTGTACAGCTAGATAATAAATCCGATTATTGTTTAACGCATTGATTAGATCATGATGTTTGCTTATTTATCTGATTGTGAGCACACCCACGATGTGTTTGTACCTTGACCTGACATTGCTACACCTATATATATTGATACACCTGACATGGTACCGTTTACTGTTGACTTGACCTGATGTACCATGACCTGACCCGTTACCTGATCCTGTGTCTAATGCCAACAAACCTGACATGTAGTCCTCATGGACCGTTCCTGTTGTCTATCCAGACAAACCTGCTTTTACCTGATCTTGTGTTGGCATTAGTTCTTGATTACTGAATACCTGACCTAACATATTTAACTTGGGGGTATGGGGAAATCAAAAGTGAAACCTGACTTGTAACTCGACAGTTCACCACCTGTTCTGGGTGTACACATTCTTGTTTTGTGCCTAGCGGCATGTCTCGGTTTCGGCCGAGAATATTGTGGCCGTGGTCCCGGGTATGTACGGGATACTATCGAGTGTACACTTTCCTGTTTTGTGCCTAGCGGCATGTCTCGGCTGCAGCCGAGAATATTGTGGCCGTGGTCCCGGGTATGTACGGGATACTATTGAGTTACATCGACGATTCATCAATTGATTTCAAAGACTTTAGACTAGAAAACCTGATAGAACATTTTAGTTACCCACTGCACACTACCCTGCACTGCTTGTTTCACAGTATTACTTTATTCATGTTTTATTTTTGCATTGCTTGTTACACTGTTCATATTATATTACTGGTTGACATGACGCGCCGACGTCTGGGTTTTGCATGGCCCAGATTCTCTACCACTGTCGCAGTCCAAGCAGGAGTACTTCAGCCAGCAGGCTGAGTTGTGAGTTCAGTAGTGGTTAGTTTTATTTCCTGCATTTTCCAGATGTGAGCCCGCATTATGGGACATACTTTTCAGATATTGTATTGGATCATTTGCTTCCGCATTTATTTTATCATTGACTCTTGTTATTCTGGATTATGGACATGCTTTTAGATAGTTTTATCTTGTTCTTGATATCTCTACAGCCGTAATGTGACTGTGGATGGATACTTCCTACCCACAGGTAGCATGGTTGGCTATGTCACGTGCCCAATCTAGCGTACTCTGGGAAGCGGGGCGTGACATGGTTCTTTTGGTATCAGAGCCATAGGTTAGTTGGGTTGATTCTTTTGTAGTTGGGTATTGTACCCAATACACGAATCAGAATACCCGTGTTTAGGAAACATGTCCTGCCACTTTGCCATTTACCATTCTTGAATCACATTCTTCCTGATTATATCTTTTACGACGTGCAAACTTACTTTGCATGTCGACTCGAAAACCTGATTTCTTGTTATCCCTAGGACTTAGGCGACTTTGATGGAGTTAAGTAATTGTGGCTATGATACCGCGGCATAGTTACAATGCGGTACTCTATTTAAGTATCTTGGAGTTCTAGCCTTGATCTATATATTGAATCTATCATCACGCTAATGTTGGGTGTTTTTGATTTCAGGAATATGGCAGATAAGAATTTCAAGACGTACCAGAGGCGTATGGACGAAGCCGCCATGCTGGGAGTAATAAGAGGAATGCTGGAAAATCAGAAGAGGCAGACTGAGCTGATCCAGCAGCAAGCAGACTCGTTTCAGGAAGGTTTGCAGGTCGTTCGGCAGTCTGTAAACAACGCTGGAGCTAAACCAGTTGACCGAGTAGGGACCGTGGCGGATTTCAGACGTTTGGGTCCGTCTACATTCACTGGTTTGGAGGAGCCGTTGCCAGCCGAGCAGTGGCTAGTCGACACAGAGAATTTGCTGATTGCGGCATAGATTCCAGAGGACAAAAGGGTTGATGTGGTGCGCATTCAACTAGTGGACTACGCCCGAGAGTGGTGGCTTGTGGAGGAGACCCGCTTGCTCAAGCCGATCAGTTGGGCGGAGTTTTCTAAGAGTTTCCTGGAGAAGTTCTTCCCGCGGACTGCACGGGAGGAAATGGAAGAGGAATTTATTGGGCTGAGGCAGAATGGAGCACCCGTGGACGTGCATGCAGCAGAGTGGACGAGACTCAGCAGATTCGCTGGACCTTTAGTTGCCAACGAGGCAGACAGGGCACGAAGGTTCATGCGCAGTTTGGATGTGGACATCCAGAGGCAGATTGTCTCCCTGGGTTTGACCACTTTATCACAGGTTCTTACGGCAGCTCGGGAACAATAGAGTTTATCTGGGATGAAAGGGAGCTTGCAGCAGACAGCAGTTGCGGCCAGGAAGCCCGCATTTGTACCTAACCGAGCTCATGGGCGCAAGGGTATTCCAGTGGACCGTCGTGGTGTAGCACCCATGAAGAAGCCCGTGGTCGTCGATCGAAGAAAGAGCATGAATTGTAACTACTGCAATTTACCTGGCCACATGAAAAAGGACTGTCGAAGGAGGCTGGGACTCTGTTTGGTTTGTGGAGCGGCTGATCACGCAGTTGGTTCCTGTCCGTCGAAGCTTCGCATGAGAGATGATATACAGAAGCGTCCGCAGAGACCGTTCCAAGGGCAGAAATAGCTGACTCAAGGACCTAATCAGGCTCGAGCTTTTACCTTGACAGCTGAGGAAGCCAAGGCATCAGGAGAAGTGGTTTCAGGTACTTTACTCGTTCATGGTTTTCCCGCATTGGCATTATTTGATTCTGGTGCATCCCACTGTTTTATGTCATCCAAATTTATAACTACACACTCGATTACCTGCACGACCCTGTCTAGTTTCTAGGACATACACACTGGGAATGGGAAAATCATATCTAGTAGGGAGTGTAGAAATTGTACGGTTGTTGTGTGCGGACGGGAACTCTTTGCAGATTTCTTGGTGATAGATACGGGCAGCTATGAAGTTGTCTTGGGAATGGATTTTCTTGGCACTTTCCACGCCTACATTGACTGTAGGGTAAAGAAAGTAACTTTCCAGATTCCCGGACATCCTGAGTTTACCTTCACTCGAGGAAGCAGTTCTGTCGGGCCAGTCGAGTTTAGGGCTAGGCCGACAAACAATATTCTTGCAGCAATGGAAGTTGATAGTAGTGAAGAGCCGGCGGTTGTTCGCGATTTTATGGACGTATTTGAAGATATATCGGGTTTACCGCCGAAGCGAGACGTGGAGTTCGCAATTGATCTTATTCCTGGTGCAGCGCCAGTATCTAAAGCGTATTATCCAATGGCACCAGTAGAGTTGGAAGAAGTTAAGAAACAGGTTGCTGAATTGCTTGAGAAGGGTTGGATTCGAAGCAGCAACTTGCCTTGGGGAGCTCCAGTTCTTCTAGTAAAGAAGAAGGATGGCACGAGAAGGATGTGCATCGACTATCGAGAATTAAACCGGGTGACTATTAAGAACAAGTATCCGATCCCTCGCATTAGAGAACTTTTTGAGAAGCTTAGCGATGCGAGGGTATTCTCGAAGCTGGATTTGCGATCCGGATATCATCAGGTTCGAGTGAAAGCAGAAGATATTTGCAAGACGGCGTTTCGAACTCGGTATGGACATTACGAGTACCTAGTGATGCCCTTCGGAGTAACGAATGCGCCGGCAGTATTCATGGACTTGATGAACCGAATCTTTTCACCGTTCTTGGACCAGTCTATCGTGGTATTCATTGACGATATTCTGGTTTACTCGAAGAGTTTTGAGGAGCATGCTGAGCATTTGAGGATCGCACTGCAGACATTGAGACATGAGAAATTGTATGCGAAGATGAGTAAGTGCGAATTTTGGCTGGAGGAAGTGAAGTTTCTGGGGCATGTTGTGTCGGGCGATGGAATCGCCGTCGATCCCGAAAAGATTGCAGCAGTTCGAGATTAGCCGATTCCAAAGAATGTTGCTGAGATAAGAAGTTTCCTTGGATTAGCCGGATACTACAGGAGATTTGTAGAGAACTTCGCTCGTTTGGCAGAACCGTTGACCAAGCTTACGCGCAAGGAGGTACCTTTTGTATGGACGGATAGGTGTGCGTTAGCTTTCGAGACATTGAAGCAGAAGTTGATAACTGCCCCAATTCTGACCGTGCCAGACAATTCCGGAGGATTGGTGATTCACAGCGACGCATCTGGGAAAGGATTGGGATGTGTCTTGATGCGGCATGGGAAGGTTGTAGCATACGCATCAAGACAACTGAAGACCCATGAGAAGAATTATCCGACTCATGACTTGGAGCTTGCGTCCATGATCTTCGCTTTGAAGATTTGGAGACACTACCTTTTGGGCGAGAGAGTCGAGGTTTTTACAGATCACAAGAGTTTGAAGTATGTGTTCACTCAGAAGGAGTTGAATATGAGGCAGCGTAGATGGTTGGAGTTGATGGCCGTCTATGATCTTGATCTTAAGTACCATCCGGGGAAGGTTAACGTCGTGCCGGACGCGCTTAGTCGGTTACCAGCAATTCAGGTGTTAACTACGCAGAGGGAGATCATTGCAGATTTTCGAAGATTCGACTTGGAGGTTGTGCTACCGCGTTCTACGGGACAGTTGATGCAGTTGCAAGTACAGTCGTCTTTAATTGAGAAAATTAAAGCAGCCCAATCGCAGGATCCTAGACTGCAAAAGTTTCGAGAGCAAGTTGAAGCCGGACTACGAACAGATTTACTGGTCCACGAAGATGGTTCGTTGAGGTATGGTAGCCGTTAGTGTGTGCCAAAGGGAGATGTTCGTGAAGAGCTTATGAAGGAGGCACACAGTTCAGCTTATTCTGTACATCCAGGAGGCACAAAGATGTACCGTGATATTCGACAGCATTTCTGGTGGGAGGGCATGAAACGGAAGATTGCTCACTTTGTAGCTAAGTGCTTGGTGTGTCAGCAAGTTAAGGCTGAACACCAAAGGGTTGCTGGTTTATTGCAACCACTTCCGATTCCTCAGTGGAAGTGGGAACATATAACCATGGATTTCGTGACGGCTTTACCGCGGAGTCCAAAGGGCAACAATGCAGTATGGGTGATTGTTGATCGGTTGACCAAGGCCGCTCACTTTATTCCTTTCCGGGTTGGTCAATCAACGGAGACTTTGGCAGAGCGGTACATGCAGGAGATTGTAAGATTGCATGGAGTACCGGTGAGCATCGTGTCCGATCGAGACACTCGGTTCTTATCACACTTCTTGAGGAGTTTACAGGAAAGTTTGGGGACTCGATTGAAGTTTAGTATAGCTTATCATCCTCAAACTGATGGTCAGTCGGAAAGAACGATCCAAACTCTTGAAGACATGTTGAGAGCATGCATGTTAGACTTCAAGGGTTCGTGGGAGGATCATCTACACTTGGTGGAGTTTTGTTACAACAACAGTTTTCAGGCAACGATCCAGATGGCTCCGTTTGAAGCATTGTATGGTCGTAAGTGCCGTTCACCTGTTTGTTGGGATGATGTCGGTGAACGAAGATTATTGGGACCGGATTTAGTTGTACAGACAGTTGAGAAGGTTAACACTATCAGAAAGCATATGAAGGCTGCTCAAGACAGACAGAAGAGTTGGGCTGACACGTCAAGAAGACCTCTAGAGTTCGTCGTGGGTGATTTGGTATTCTTGAAGATATCACCGACTAGAGGGGTGATTCGTTTTGGGAGTCGAGGAAAGCTTAGTCCTCGATTCGTTGGACCCTTTGAGATATTGGAGCGTGTTGGAGAGGTAGCATACCGTTTGGCGTTACCGCAGTCCTTGGCGGGTGTGCACGATGTGTTTCACGTATCTCAACTACGAAGGTATGTTCAAGATGAAACACACGTTTTGGATCATTCGGAGTTAGCAGTACGGGAAGACCTGACTTTCGAAGAGCGACCGGTTGAAATCGTGGATCGAAGGGAACAGGTTCTTAAGAACAAGGTTATCCCCCCTTGTGCTTGTTTCCTGGGGTAATCGATCGCATGGAGAGTCCACTTGGGAACGAGAAGATGAGATCCGGCAGAAGTTTCCTCACCTTTTCCTGTAATCTCTATCTTGTATTCTTGGAATTTCGAGGACGAAATTCTTTTTGTAGTTGGGTATAATGTAACACCCGAGCCCAATACTACTATTTTCTGTTACTGGTTGAGCATTAGATAGTACTCATTTCATTTAGCTTGCCTGTTTGTCACTTACTGCAAAATTTTATCTGGAAAAGTCATTTCTGCATATAACAAATTTTAGCGTCTAAAATGAAATTAAAAATATCTATCTTAGCCTACTCGACACCCCTAGCCGCGTGGTAGCGTCCGTGCATCGAGTTCTCGTCCCGTTCGGTGAAACGGACGAGTTTGGACGGCTACGCGCGCGTACGGGTGTCCGTCTTGGGGGTATGCTTTTTAATCATAAGACACCTCATTTCAAAATTTGGAACCCGCTTAAAATCCTATATTTTAAATTTCGAATTTTTGGACCCGACCCGGGCACGATTTGGAAATGTTTCATTTAGCGCCAAAATCCCAAATTTAATATAATATTTAAACCATATAATATTTCGTTTATATATATTCTTTACTGTATAATCTTTTAAATCTTAAATATATTTTTTTTCTTTAACCACTTCCTGGCCAATCGCGATGCCTATATCCCCGTGGGCCCCTTTTCATTTTTCCTTCTCTGTCTCTGTCTCTCTATCTTTCCCTAGCTCTCTCTCTTCCCTATATATTTCTCCCTCCTTATATTTTTTCCAGAACGTAACTATCGCGAGAAACCCACGGAGAACCCTAACCTTAGCCGCCTTCACCGTCGCCGCCGCAGCCCCGACGCCGGCGTCACCGTCGCCCTCGCCTCCGCCTCCTCCCCTCAACCTCAACCTTCTTCCTTCTTCCCCGCGCACCCTGCGCAGTCGCGGCCACCTGCAGAATTCCCTGCAGTCGCCAAGTCGCTGCCGACAACCACATGCGACGCCGACCATCACCTCGCCGTGTTCCCCTCACCTGAGTTTCCTCTCCTCGCCATCTCCCCTCTCTTCCTTTGTTTACCCGAGTCTCCACCCTCGCAATCCTTCGCCGGCAGGACCTCGTCGTCGCCATCCGCGCCACCGCCGTCGCCCGCACCTCCTCACCTCACCATCATCTCCAGCACCGGCCGACCCCCTCTCCTTCCTCGAACCCAACTGCAGCCGAGACCTCTACAGAAACCCATCTCGTCGTCGTCACCGTCGCGGCTTGAACCGCCGGTGATCTTGACGGCACCGATCGCCTCGCTGCCGGGTTGCCGTGAGTGCATCCATCTCTGTCCAGATCATCATCTCTATCCCGAGCCTTTGCTGTTATCGTGTCGCGTGGGTTCACGCCTCCGTTCTCGTGACTGTTATTTCGTCGAGGCAAGTATTCGATACTTGCTACATGCTATTACAACTTTAAAACTTGCCTTAATATTTATGTATGGTTTAATGATGTAATATTTAGTAAATCACCTTACATACATTGCTTCCTGTTTAACCCTAGTAGCATGTCAAATTAATTATTTTCCTGATAAACCCCTATTCAGAAGTGATAACAGTGGAGTTCTAATTAACCGTATCAGGCTCCGCTGTATCTTTATGTTTCCGAACCTAAGACTTAATCTCGCATCGAATTATTCATACCCAACGACCCCGTACATGATAGATTACATTTTGATTTACTGCTATGATGCTTTTATTCCAGTTTAGTTTATCTGATATTCATGTACAACTTAAACAGGTCAAATTACAATTGCATTCTTTAAACAGATTATACTTGTCGTGGCATTCTTGGAACACTCAATGTTTTCTTAACCTGATTACAGTAGTTATATTTACCATTATGTATTCACGTTATATTGCACCATCTATTTAACACAATTGAAAATTGTACAGCTAGATAATAAATCCGATTATTGTTTAACGCATTGATTAGATCATGATGTTTGCTTATTTATCTGATTGTGAGCACACCCACGATGTGTTTGTACCTTGACCTGACATTGCTACACCTATATACATTGATACACCTGACATGGTACCGTTTACTGTTGACTTGACCTGATGTACCATGACCCGACCCGTTACCTGATCCTGTGTCTAATGCCAACAAACCTGACATGTAGTCCTCATGGACCGTTCCTGTTGTCTATCCAGACAAACCTGCTTTTACCTGATCTTGTGTTGGCATTAGTTCTTGATTACTGAATACCTGACCTAACATATATAACTTGGGGGTATGGGGAAATCAAAGGTGAAACCTGACTTGTAACTCGACAGTTCACCACCTGTTCTGGGTGTACACATTCTTGTTTTGTGCCTAGCGGCATGTCTCGGTTTCGGCCGAGAATATTGTGGCCGTGGTCCCGGGTATGTACGGGATACTATCGAGTGTACACTTTCCTGTTTTGTGCCTAGCGGCATGTCTCGGCTGCAGCCGAGAATATTGTGGCCGTGGTCCCGGGTATGTACGGGATACTATTGAGTTACATCGACGATTCATCAATTGATTTCAAAGACTTTAGACTAGAAAACCTGATAGAACATTTTAGTTACCCACTGCACACTACCCTGCACTGCTTGTTTCACAGTATTACTTTATTCATGTTTTATTTTTGCATTGCCTGTTACACTGTTCATATTATATTACTGGTTGACATGACGCGCCGACGTCTGGGTTTTGCATGGCCCGGATTCTCTACCACTGTCGCAGTCCGAGCAGGAGTACTTCAGCCAGCAGGCTGAGTTGTGAGTTCAGTAGTGGTTAGTTTTATTTCCTGTATTTTCCAGATGTGAGCCCGCATTATGGGACATACTTTTCAGATATTGTATTGGATCATTTGCTTCCGCATTTATTTTATCATTGACTCTTGTTATTCTGGATTATGGACATGTTTTTAGATAGTTTTATCTTGTTCTTGATATCTCTACAGCCGTAATGCGACTGTGGATGGATACTTCTTACCCACAGGTAGCATGATTGGCTATGTCACGTGCCCAATCTAGCGTACTCTGGGAAGTGGGGCGTGACATCTCCCTATGATCTTCTTATATATACAAGGCTCATTTATATTTTTGATGAAGTCAAATTCCTTGACTGTTTCATCAAAATAGATGTCCCAGCTCTGCGATACCTGCTTTAATCCATAAAGGGATTTAACCAACTTGCACACCTTCCCTCTACTCCCACTGTCTATGAAATCTTCTGGCTGATCCATATAGACACACTCTTCTAAAGCACCATTTAGAAAAGCGGATTTTACGTCCGTCTGCCAGATCTCATAGTTATGGAAGGCAGTAATAACAAGTAGGATCCGAATGGATTTGAGCATAGCCACTAGAGAAAAGGTTTCGTCATATCCCACACCTGATTTTTGATGAAAACCTTTTGCAACAAATCTAGCCTTATAGGTTTCAACCTATCCATCTGCACCAATTTTCTTCTTGAAGACCCATTTGCTGCCGACGGGTGTTACCCCCAGCGATTCAGTGTCCAAAGTCCAAACTTTGTTGGTGTACATGAACTTCATTTCGGATCGCATAGCATCCAGCCATTTCACAGAGTCCCTACTGGAAATGGCTTGCTCAAAACTAGTAAGACCATCTTCTTCCAAGATACAATCCTCTCAATCCCCGTCTATGAGAAAACCGTAGTATCTCTCGGGTGGATGTGAAATCCTACCAGATCTACGGAGTGGCTGAGATTCATCGGGAACTATCAAATCCCGTGGTTCTTATAAATCTTCAGTTTGAGTTTGTGTTTCTGAAACTTCATCCAGTTCTACCGCACTCCTATTAGTTTCTTTTGCAAGAAATTTCCATTTTAAAAAGGTAGCATTCCGAGAAACAACAATCTTTTGTTCCTCTGCATGGTGGAACAGATATCCACTTGAATGTTTTGGATATTCCACAAACTTACATAAAATTGATCATGTCTCAAGCTTATCTGGGTTCTGCTTTTTAACATAAGCAAGGCAGCCCTATATTTTAATTCGTTTAAGATATAGACTCTTACTACTCCATATTTCATATGGAGTCTTAGGTACGAATTTGGATGGAACCTGATTCAATAGGCATGTCGCTATTTCCAGCGCATATCCCCAGAATGAAAGAGGCAAATCAATACTACTCATCATGGAGCGACCATATACAATAGGGTACGATTCCTCCGCTTCAATATACCGTTGTGCCGTGGTGTATATGGAGGAGTAAGCTGAGAGAGAATACCATTCTCTTTTAGGTATTCAAGGAATTTGTAACAATTCAGAAAATAGAAAATATTATTTTTGGAATTTAAATAATAAAATAATAAATTTCACGGATATTATACAAAAATAGATTTGAGTTTCTGTAAATTGGTATAATTATATACCTCTATTTTGGAAAATAATTGGGATTTAAAATGAATTATCATTTATGAAAAACATTTATTTATTAGGCTTTTCAAGAATTAATATATAATTATTTACATATAAGTTTAATGTTAAACTTGATTAGTATTTCACTAATTAAGTATTAAACCAAATTTGTTTCATTAAACATGCTTTGTGTGCATGACATGTAATATTTTGTTCATGATTTATACCATAGTTTCATTTTATTTGGTCTTATTTGTTTTAAAGAGAAAAGATAAGAAAAGAAAAGTAAGAAAAGAAAAGAAAAAAAGAAATAATAAGAAGGGATATGAGGGAGACATTGAGGTATGGTTGGAGAGAGAGAGAGAGAGAGAAAGAGAGAGGCATAGCTACGACCATGCATTTTCCTCCTCTCATTTGTTTCATCATCTCCTCCTCCTCCTGCTTCTTCTTCCTCTCATTTCTCCACATCCTCTACCACCACTAAACACCCCCAAAATCCCATCAAAACATCACTAAACCTTCACAAAAAGTGTTCCTAAGCTCAACCTAAGCAACATAGCATGATCAAGATTTCGTTTTGGGAAGCTTTGGCCATCTAGGAATTTTCTTGAATTGCTTCATGAGGTAAAACATCCATCTTTGATCATGTCTTTAAGTTCCTAACCTTATATATTAGTTTAGAACTCAAAAGTTTACGTTTTATGAACTTGGAAAATTCTTGAGTGAGCTTTGGTAGATGATATGAGTAGTAGTGTAGTGGAGACTTAGTTAGTGACTAAACCTCTTTAAGTGATAGATAAGGGCCTGTGAATGCATGCAACCTCGGTTAGAATGAGTTTAGAATTTTCCGATATCGGTTTTGTTGAACTTGTGATGATCAAATGAAATCTGGTACTACTTGAGGACTCTGAAAATTATTTAGAGAACACAGAGAGATGTTTAGACCTATAGAAAGCTACCGTAGAAGCTTGAGCCTCCAATTCATTGTTTGGACCACAATTTTATTCTATATGACCACAATTTGCGGATCCTTGTTGGAATTAGAGTTTGGATTTTGGTCTGTAGCATAAACACATGATAACTAAGACTACCATATATGCTATTTTGTCTAAAATCATCTTAAGAAAATTCTGGAGTTGTTTTACTAAGTTTTTGTCAATGGTTTGCGATATTTGAAAACTTGATTTTTGGTATTTGTGTTTTGACACGTTTGTACATCGACATCTAGGGTTGTTTTGTTGTTTTAGCACGCGTTGGCCATAGGTTCTACCCTATGTGTGCCTCGCTCGTGATTTCAAACTCGATTTGGGTTTTCATGCGATCTTGGTTATGATTTTATTGTAGGTACATTCGCGTGGACTTACGAGACAACGAAAGAGGACAAGGCATCCGTCGGGATCGACGAAAGTGAGACGTTTGCAGGTCAGTAGATGTATATCTATGGGGGAAGTCGGATCGATGACGTATAGCACCCCCGCAACCATAGAATTAGGATATCTATAAATATATACTAGATAGGTATACTTAGCTAATAAGTTTTCGAGAATATCATACTACAGTAGTATACTTATAGAAATTATACCCCTAGTACTATTCCTTAACATATGAACTGTATCTACTTATGTGTGTGTGTGTGTGTGTGTATGAGGATATTTACGATATGATATGATGAGATGAGGATATGATTTGATATGATGATACGAGTCGATATGAGGCGATGTTATATGATATAATATATGAGGACATGAGATGATATATGATGGTATGAGATGAGATGATATACGTGACGATAGATCCGTACTATTGATGTGATGATATCGTATGATGGATATTCCGTACGTTATATGGTGAGAATGGATCGCCGATATTATTTCGACTCGAGAAATATTATTTAAACTCACAAGTAGATATTGTTTACCGCCGAAAACGGGAGACGGAACCGGGACGGATCGGCTTGCCTGAATTTGGGGGCAGATTCTATTTGGTTTTATCCGTCTACCTCTTTAAAGATGCCAGGTTGATTTATGGCACCATATATTGAAGGTTTAAACGGATGCGGCCGTTGTAGCAGACTTCGTCAGATTCCCCCTCATTGTGAAGGGTTTTTGATTGTCGGGACGCTCTTCCCTGCAGGCGCAAGCCCCTGCAGTTAATTACGCTACCGCATCGCGGTAACCACTTTCTCCTTCTCCAGATGTTCACTTCGTGTCGTGTGTGTTTGTTATATTTTTGGTTGCCCATGGATTGTATACGGAGACTAATTTATGTTGTCGCCCGTAGGGTGTGGATTAGACCAAATCCGTATTTTCTTAGATTTGGGTTTAGGTTGGTTTAAGGATCGTTAATCTTGTTATAGATTATGATCAACTTAAATATTTGTTAAGGATACGTTAGTCTAAATTTTAGACTAAGATCTACATAACGAGATTTTAGGATCATTTAGATCCAATAAAAGAGCATGTGGGCCCTATTGTTTTAGTTTAGGGACGTTACGATCCATTGGGTTTAAGGACATCATAGTCCATGGAGTTTAAGGACATCATAGTCCATGACTTTAAGGACCTCATAGTCCATAAAGTTTAAGGACATCATAGTCCATGAGTTTAAGGACCTCATAGTCCGAAAGATTTTGGTTTAACCAGTTTGGGGATGCGCCAAAAGTTATTGGTTATTGGGACCCTCCACATCTCTGAAGACGTTGAAGAATTACAACAACATGCATCAGAGGTGTGGAGAGATGTACCCTTAAACCATTGAATGTTCATCAAAGATTTAATGATCTTGTTTGGGACTAAGTCCAATAAAGAGCACATGGGCTCAATTGATTATGAGTCTAGCCAACTTGGGCTCAGCCCACTGAGTCTCTGTCATTTCTTTAATGCTATCCAGTGCTTCTCTCCTGGGTTCGACTGATACCGGCTTACAACGCTCAATGCGTATGCTACAACTGGTCTGGTACACAACATCGCATACATTATAGAGCCAGCTGCAGAAGCGTAGGGTATAGATAGCATGCAAGCCCTTTCCAAATCAGTCTTGGGAGACATCTCTTTGGAAAGGGTGATTCCGTGATAAGCCGGTAAATTACCGCGCTTTGAATTTTCCATACTGAACTGTTTCAGTATGGTGTCGATGTATCTGGACTGTTAAAGTCCTAACATCCTCTTAGATCTATCACGATAGATTTGGATCCCCAGAATGTAGGAGGCATCACCCAGGTCCTTCATGGAGAATCTCTGTGACAAGAATCCTTTAACTGACTGTAGCATAGGAATGCTATTTCCAATTAAGAGAATGTCATCCACGTACAAGACGATGAATATCACAGTTCTCCCTACAATCTTACTGTTAGTGCATGGATCATCTGGATTTTTGATAAAGTCGAATTCTTTGACAGTATCATCAAAGCTGATTGTAAGATTTTTAAAATTTTAGATAATAAATTAATTTAATTAATTAAATAATAAAATGTTAATTTAAAAAGTTATTGAAACAAAATAGGACATTTTCATAAGTACTGTGTGAAACTAATTAATTTGAAATTTTAGGTTGTAACATTAGTAAATTACAAGGGTTTTAGTGAAAAATTTAGCTTCATATGTAGTATGATATAGTATGAGGGGTTTTATGAAAAGTTTAGGAAATTGTGAAAAATTGAAATTTGTGAGGGTTTACGTGTAAAAAGGGTAAGATCATGTTAAGCTTAAGTTATAACCATGGAATAACACATCCTAGATGACACCTCATATATGTACCTCATTCTTGCATGAAAACCCCACCATTTTCTATGCTACACCTCCTACTTGCATGAAACTACCATACCTTTGCTTGGTGACACCTCCTCCTACAACTCAAAGCTCACTCCCCTTATCCTATACAAACTTATTCAGTTCACAAAACTAAATTTATATTAGAATATAGAAAAGAAAAAGGAAAAACATAGAACACACAAAAAGAAAAGAGAAGAGAAGAAAGAGCTAGGTGCTAAAGATTTCAACATCACCCTCAAGCTAGGATCCTTAAGTTTGTGCTTCTTGGAGGGAGTTTTCCAGTGATCTTGCTATAGGTATAATCCTTAAACTCTGTAGGATTTTAGTTCTGTAACTATTTTAGTTTAGAAATCGAATATCGGTAATTTCGTATTTTTATAAATTTAGGCTCTGTCTTGAATCTACTGTAGTTTAGATAAAAATTAACATAATCAAATAGTTACATCATCTTATAAATTGGACTTAAAATAACTCATAGGAAGACGGGCCCCAAACCTCGGATTTTGGCCTGCGACATGAAGGCAAAATCCGAGCTCGCCGGATTTCTTGGGGAGTTGGGTGTTGTGGTTTTTAAGATAGGTCTATGTATATGTATTATGATGTTTGGTATTTTTTGTTTAAGTTATTTTAGCAGTATATGGAATCTGGAAGCTAATATCAGAAATAGGGGTTAAGATTCTAAAACACGACACGTATGTTTCGTAACGCGTTTCTGTTTTCTGTTACGAACAACGATTAATTAAATTCCAGTTACTATAGGTATTAGATAGATTACAAGTCGTACGTAGTATAGTTATTACGTAAAACTTGTATTTTCATGTTTTTGCCGTATCGAGTTAGTCGTTTCTTATACGAATTAATATCGATGTTAGATTTGAGTCTGGGAACTTCGGGGGCCGCAAGGAAAGGAAAGGGATTGGTGATATCTGAGTAAATTCGACGTATTCCGGTGAGTAGACTAAACATCTACCGGGGGATTTTGAATGGATGGCGTGATACGCCCGTAGTTTAAGTTTAAATTACAAGTGTTCCGTCGTTTATAAAGTTTGATCGTATGCATTCATATATATAAATATCATCATGTTAATAATTGTTAGAACACCGCACAAATTATCGACAAGTCATGCTGCACATGCATATATCTACATGTTACACTACACCTCGTCGATATTAACATGTCACACAGACACTTAGTACTTATTATACTAAATATGATTCCCATCATACCTTAAACATCAAGAATGATAGTTATTTTTCATAAATGTCATCATGTTTTATCTTCAAGTATTTGTAGTTCTGATATAAGATGCATCGGATTACTACTGATTTATGGTTTTGAGTTTTATAAACTATCGAAAAGATTCGATGATTTTTCATGTTGATGTGAGATGTCCACCATGAAGCACTGGATTTCGACGTGGGGTACACTCTGAGACGAAGTATGATTCTGACGCAGACTGGTTGTTGATTTGATTCAGAGGCGGAGCTTAATTCCGACGAGGAGGTCGCTGGTTGATTCCGAGCCGAAGCATAATTTCGACAGGGAAGGCAGGTACACCGAGGCGAAGCTTGATTTCGACGCGGGGTACACTCTGAGACGAAGTATGGTTCTAACGCAGAGCTGGTTAGTTGATTTGATTCCGAGGCGGAGCATAATTCCGGCAGGAAAGGTAGATATCCCGAGGCGAAGCATGATTTCGACACGGGGTAAATTTTGGGACGGAGCATGATTCCGCCACAGAGCTTGTTGGTTTGATTTGATTTGGGTTGACATCAGCATCGCTACACTGGAATATGGTACCAGGAGCGAATCATCATTTGCCATGAGTGGATTTGAGGATTTCGGTTTTGGTTTGGCATCTGCATTGCTGCACTGGAATAATGCCAGGAGCAACTCATCATTTGCCCCGAGAGGACTTAGGAGCTAGTTTTTTTTGTTTGGTATCAGCATCGCTACACTGGAATATGGTACCAGGAGCGAATCATCATTTGCGTTTGCTTATTAGGAAACGATGGCTTAGGAGACAGGTTTTAGGTCCCTATCACCTAAGAATTTTCAATTTTGTGAGCCGTAAGGGTCTCACAAAGCATTTTCTCCCTACGGGTCATAAGGATCCCGTAAGTGTATTTTCTCCTTAGGAGTCGTGGGGACTCCCAAGCATATTGCTCCTTTGTGAGTCATAAGGATCTTACGCGGAAATTTTCTCCTCACAAAGTCGAGAGGACTTTGCGAGTGCATTTTATCTCTTTTTCACGAGTTTGCGCCTTTTCGGGTTTTCACAAACTCGCCGGCTGTCCGGCTATTTTTACTCACGGAGCCCTTTCGGGTTTTCATCCGTGTCCATTTTGCCTGTGGACATACCTTCTTTTTTTCTTCTCTTTTTTTTTAAATCTTCCCCGCCGGTGGGACTTTGAATGTGGTCTCGCCGGTAGGACTTGGGAGAGATTGGGATCGTTTTACGCCCGTGGATTGTATACGGTTTTGCAGGATGTATGATCCAGACCGTAGGGCCGGAAAAATTTCGAGATTTTGTTGGCGTCTACATCGCTGCACTGGAATATGGTACCAGGAGCGACTCATCATTCGCCATTGGGGTATGGGATTTGGAATTTGGTTGGCGTCTGCATCGCTGCACTGGAATATAGTATCAGGAGCGACTCATCATTCGCCATTTAGGGATTGGAATTTGGAATTTGGTTGGCGTCTGCATCGTTGCACTGGAATATGGTACCAGGAGCGACCCATCATTCGCCACTTGGGGATTGGGGAGCGATGGCTTAGGAGACAGGTTTAGATCCCTATCGCCTAAGACTTTTCAATTTTATGGACCGTGAGGGTCCCATAAAAGCATTTTCTCCCTACGAGTCATAAGGATCCCGCAGGTGTATTTCTCCTTAGGAGTCGTGAGGACTGTTTCCTGATTTAAAATCAGGAAAGCTTACGGAAAAGGCTTCAGAAAAGGGTCACGTGCTTACACGTGACCAGCAGTCACGTGTTGGCACGTGACATCTAAAAGCATCGGCAAGGCAAATTCAGTTTCCCAACTACATCGAAGAAAAGGGCTTCAGAAAGGATCACGTGCTCCCACGTGACCAGGGTCACGTGTTGGCACGTGACACTCTAAAGCGGCAGACTCAATTCCCTGATTGAATCAAGAAAAAGGCTCCAGACCAGGGTCAAGTGCTCACACGTGACCAGGGGTCACGTGGTGGCACGTGACAGCTAAGCAGCGACCAGAAAGCAGAGCGCAGAAAGAAAGAAGAGGGCTCGTTCCAAGGGGGTCACGTGGCCATACGTGACCAGCTTTCAAAGCCTATCTGTTAACAGAATTAAATTCTGAGGAAAGACCTCTTAAATCTTTCTAAAGCAACCGATTAAATTAAAGATTTAAAGGTGATTAAATATCATCTATCTATGGGAAAATCTCGAATTTGGAAAGATTTCCCCTTTAAATCTAACTGAAATAACAAGGGAGAATCTCTGGATTTAAAATCCAATGGTGAATAAAATTCACCTAATAATCCAAAGGTCCAAAACGAATGGTGAATACAAATCAAATCTCTCAATGAAAGACTCATCAAAAACTAATTGACTCGGCTGCTTCTCGTATAAATAGGAGCCAAGAGACACACAAAGGGAGATATATGCAGAGGGAAGAAAAGAGAGAGAGCCTTGATACTTTGGAAGAATTTGGATCTTCTGCAAAAGAAAACCCTAGGTAAGAAAGGGAAGGCTTTTTGAAAGAAAAGAGAATTTAATTCTCAACAGAATTTAACTCTGATATAAAACAGAAGGACATAGTTCTCTCTTTGGTGGATGATCTGTAAAGTGCACATCTCCCCTTGAGTTGAGAATTTAATTCTCAATGGGTTGAGATCCTGCCATGCAGATCCAAAGCATAGAGAGGGAATGGAAGCACGAGAATTTAATTCTCGCAGAACTATAGGAATTTAATTCCTTTAAAATAAAATTAGGGTTTGACCCTGTGTTATGGGAATTTAATTCCTTCAGAATGAAAAGAATCAGGGTTTAACCCTAGTTAAGAACTTAGTTCTGTTAAAACAACAGGAATTTAATTCCCTTCATCTCATTCCCCAGAATAATTCTTTAACAGAGAGTGGGAGTTTAACTCCTTAAAAGCTTTTATTAGGGTTTAACCCTATTCAGTTCTTCACATATATGAGGAATTTAATTCCTACAGAAAATTCAGAGTCCAACTCTATTCCAGAATATAAATCTTCAAAAGGAAGTAGGAATTTAATTTCTCTGAAATTATTGTCAGGGTTCAACCCTACGAGGAATTTAATTCCTGAAAGGGATTAACAGATCTTCTAAAAAAAAAAAACATACAAAGAGACAGGGTCACGTGCCACCACGTGACCCCCAAAAAGATCTACAGAAAAGCCCCTTTGAGGCAGTGCCTCACGTGACCCAGTGACCCTTGGCAGAGGCTTTAACATACTCCATTTAAACACCCGTCACGTGATGGCACGTGATGCTCCAAAAGATGCGATATTCTCAGCAGAACAAACGAAGGGAGGGCGCCCTCACGTGCTACCACGTGACCTCTCTTGCCTCAGCGTCTAACGCTAAATTGAAACCCCTGAATCCAGTGTTAAAACACTGTTTGGCCTTAGTGTTCAACACTAATCAAAGAACTTTATTTGCAGTGTTCAACACTGATTACCTTAGTGTTCAACACTAATTTGAGATTTCTATTGCCAGTGTTTAACACTGATCTGTTTTAGTGTTTAACACTAATTTGAAGGCCTTGTTTCTGGTGTTTAACACCAACTATCTTTTAGTGTTAAACACTGACTTATCAATCTCATTCCCAGTGTTCAACACTGATTGGTCTTTAGTGTTTAACACTAGGCATTGGCCCAATTGGCTAAATGGCCAGAGGCAAAGCCTCTCCTTCAAGGGACCAACAGGAGGGCCGATGTCCCAGACATGATGGGACTTAGCCCAAGCTGGCCATAAGTCCTCAATTCGTAATTAACTGGGCTAATGGGCTCATAACATAATTAATTGGTCTTGATCCCAAATTGGGCCAAAGACTATTTAATCCACTCCGGTTCCAGGGTACATCTCTTCACTCCTTTGATACTTGGCGTTGTAATCCCTCAACGTCTTCAAAGAGGTGACGGGTCCCGATGACCACACATTGATATGGACTGTGGGGTCCTTAAACCCATGGACTACGACGTCCTTTACCTTGACCGAGATGTCTTAAAACTAACAATGGACTGTGGGGTCCTTAAACCCATGGACTACGACGTCCTTAACCTTGACCGAGATGTCTTAAAACTAACAACGGACTGTGGGGTCCTTAAACCCATGGACTACGACGTCCTTAACCTTGACCGAGATGTCTTAAAACTAACAACGGACTGTGGGGTCCTTAAACCCATGGACTACGACGTCCTTAACCTTGACCGAGATGTCTTAAAACTAACAACGGACTGTGGGGTCCTTAAACCCATGGACTACGACGTCCTTAACCTTGACCGAGATGTCTTAAAACTAACATTGGACCGCAATGTCCTTAAACTACCCATAGACCGCAAAGTCCTTAAACTACCCATGGACCGCAATGTCCTTAAACTAGCAATGGACCACTATGTCCCTAAACTGGAGAGGGACCACCATGTCCCTAAACTGGAACAATGGAGCCCAAATGCTCTTTTGTCGGATCTAAACGATCCCGTTTAAGTCGATCTTAGCCTCAAATATGGCTAACGTATCCTTAAACCTTCAAACAGATTGGACTATGAATCCCTCCAATCAACTTTGGTTCAAGGGTACATCTCGGAACTCCTTTGACACCTGTCGTTGTAATCCTTCAACGCCGTCAGAGAGGTAACGGGTCCCGACGGCCATACATGCAATGGACCACTATGTCCCTAAACTGGAACAATGGAGCCCAAATGCTCTTTTGTCGGATCTAAACGATCCCGTTAAGTTGATCTTAGTCTCAAGTTAGACTAACGTATCCTTAACAAACGTCTGAGTTGATCTTAGCCTCAAATATGGCTAACGTATCCTCAAACCAAACCCACAAACCCAAATCTAAGATAATACGGATTTGGACTAGTCCACGCCCTACGGGCGACGACATAACTCGGTCTCCGTAAACAATCCACGGGAAACAAAACACAAAATAAACACACACGACACGAAGTGACCATCTGGAGAAGGAGAAAGTTGTTACCGCGACGCGGTAGTGTAATTAACTGCAGGGGCTTGCGCCTGCAGGGAAGAGCGTCTCCACAATCAAAAAACCCCTTAAGCGAGGGGGAATCTGACGAAGTCTGCTACATCGGACGCATCCGTTCAAACCTTCGATGCACGGTGCCATAAATCAACTTGGCATCCTCGGAGAGGTGGATGGATAGTACCAATTAGCATCTGCCCCGAATCTCAGGCGAGACGCCCAGTCGACGCCGCCATTCGGAGGGGAACAAGGACCCCTAAGTGTGTTTTTCCTTTATGAGTCGTAAGGATCCCACAAAGATTTGTTCTCTTCATGTATCGTGAGGACACATGAGTGTGTCTTCTCGATGGAGCATAATTCTAAAGACAGAGACCAGCCGCGTAACTGGTGATTGTGGTGGGGCTTAGGTATGACGAGAATTATTTGAGCCCGTGGATTGTATACGGCAGTCAATTTGGGGACTGGCCGTAGGGCTGGAAGAATTTTGGAAATTTGAATTTTTGTTGGCGTCTACATTGCTACACTGGAATATGGTACCAGGAGCGACTCATCATTCGCCTTTGTTTTGTTTTGTTTTTTTTTACCGCGATTGCTCTATCATTTCAGCTTTTCTTATCGCGAAGGTCGCGATTGCTCTATCATTTCGGCTATTTATTCGCAGTTGCCCCATCATTTCGGCTTTATTTTCATTTTTATTTTTACTCGCTGATTTTTATTACGAGTTGCCCCATCATTTCGGCTTTTTTTCATTTTTATTTTTTACTCGCTGATTTTTATTGTGAGTTGCCCCATCATTTCAGCTTTTCCTTTTATTTATTTATTTACACATTCCCTTTTTTTATTTACACATTTTTTTACATTCCCAGTTTAACGACTTAGAGGTCGACTGTTCCTAGTTTAACGACATGATGGTCATCGGTTCCCAGTTTAAAGACTTAGAGGTCTACTGTTCCTAATTTAATGACGTGGTGGTCGATTGTTCCCAGTTTAATGACGTGGTAGTCGATTGTTTTCAGAGAAAGGCAGATGTCTGAGAGAATTCGTTTCACGAAGAACTTCGGTCCCCGTTTGTATGAAATTGACGGTCGTAGCTGGACTATTTGTTAACATGCCTTTAGACAGTTCTATTTCTCCTGTCTTGTATTGCTTTTCGACCCAATCTTTGAAGACGAAGCAGTCCTCAATGGCATGACCTATCACTCTGTGATAGGGGCAGTATTTGGGGTCGTCGGTCATATTCGCTTCCTGCGGTCTTTTTGACTCTGGCAGTTATAGACCATTCCTCAGGGCGTCTTTAAATATTTTACGGATTTTGTCCCTTCTGAAGGAATAGACCTTATGCAGCTTCTCTTTCAGTGGATATTCTCCTCCCTCTCCGAACATTGGCTTCTGCAGCTGGTTGGCACTAGGCCCGCTCATCCCTCGCTTATTTCGGTTAGCCGAAGTGTTGAAAGATTCGGACTCGTCGGGATTTCCGCCTTTGCGATTATCGTCCTTTCGGTTTCTCCAGGACCTATTGTTATTTTGGGGATCCGAGGAGGACTCCTGCTTTGAGCGCTCCAGCATCTGAACTTTCCTGGTCAGCTCTTAGAATGTTTTGAGACCCGTGGTGCATAGAAACGGGGCCATCTAATTGTTGGGATTTCCGACGAGGAGACTGACAGATTGGTCCTGCTCTATCGGCGGTTCACATTTGATGGAGAGATTGCGCCATCGGGTTATAAAATCCGTGCTGCTTTCGTTGTTCTTTGGCTTGGTCCTTACGAGCTCGGCAATGGTGATCTTATCGCTGACGCTCATGAACCTCTGCCGAAACAGAGACTCCATTTGGACGAAAGTTGTGACGGAGCCATCCGGTATGCTCGCGTACCAGTCGAAAGCAACGTCGGCCAAGCTATTAACGAACTGGTGGCGGAGAAGCGCATCATTGCCCCCAGTATTCCCGCATGAGGCTTTAAAGTGGGCGATGTGCTGATTCACATTTCCCATCCCATCAAATCTTCCGAATTTAGGGATGACATAGCCGCTAGGAAATTCTACCAGATCATACTGAGCAGGATATGGTCTCCCACTGCTGCTGATATCTTTTTGTGCTTCGGCTTCGGCTACCAATGTTTTGACTTTGTTGGCAACCAAATCTATGATTTGATCTTGAGTTAGTGGGCTACTGTCATTAGTAGCCAAGGAATTTCCTAAGATAGGATGCGACTGGCTTTCGTGCGGTCTGCCCACCTTTGGATTTGAGGGAATAGGCGTCGGCTGTCTCGGGACACCGTTTCCCGGTTCATGAGCAGAGCCCTGCGCTTGATTGGGTGGCTGAGAGGCAAGTTGGGCCGTGAGCTGTAAGACGACGTTTGTCAAGTCGTCAATTTTTGAGTAGAGCTTGGCAATCTCCTTGTTTTTGCTTCTCAGCTGCTTTCGGAGCTCTTGAAGCAGCTCTTGCTCTGCGGTCCTGGGGCGGAAAGTCGGCTCTTCCTCGTTGTCCGAGCTTGACTCTACATAGACTGAAGGGTCTTTCTGCCTATCATCCTCATCGAGAGGGTTTTCATCATCCAGCAGAGTTGGCTATTCTTGGGAAACGGCAACCACATTCAAGCCAGATTGAATTTGAGATGTGGTAGCCCTATCCTTACTCTTGCTGCGCGTGCCCGCCATGTAGACAGTGTGAACCACATATCCAGCCATTTCCTCATCTTTGGCGGGGTAACCCTGTTCTTCGAATCTCATGAGGTTCAGCCTAGCAGGAGCCCTAGCCCTTTTGTTGGGTCTATACCTGAGCCTTTTCTGCCTTAGCTTCTCAATTTTAAGGGCTTGGCGGGCATCTGTTTCCTGGAAAGCTACCGTGAGTCGATTACCGGGGAGCTTAGAGAAGACACCCAATCGAGCAGTTGTCAGGGGCACCGCTGGAGCTTGCTCGAGAGGCCTTGTTGCTTTGTTGGTGTTGATGGCCTTTCCCCCAGCTGGGGCCAAGGAGAGTCGTTCAAACACCGACTTGCGTTTGAGTTGGGGCGCCTTCGAGACCACCACATTTGGCCTCTTGCCTTTCGAGACCGGTTTGTCTGTCACCGGGGCTTGAGGAGCTGGGATGGCTTTAGCTGACATGAACAGAATAGAGCCAAATGGTAGCGGTGGCTCCTCCCATTGTCGCCTGAGACTGGCCGGAAGGACCGTCCTGGAGTCTATCTTCATCGTGTAGGAGACGGGAGCCGTGCTGAGAGCTGAGTTCATCTTTGGAGACATTGTTGAAAAGTGATTGCTTGAAATCTGCATGAAAAAGCATTATTTTAGTATAAATATAGATATGTATATTGATTGAGTTCGCATGAACGTTTAACCCGAAATATGGGAGGAGAGACAAGGTCCCATCGGGCGTGCCAGAATCTGTAGGGTGTTTTTCGTCACTCTATTGAGATGGGAATACGCGCGCACTTGTCAGGCGTACTACAGATTCCCCCTGCCTAGGGTAGGCCGGGGTTTATTGATTGTGGGATCCGAATCTCCGGCAGCATCGGACTAAGCTGCCGTTAATTACCCCTCGCCTTTGGAGCGAGGGAACTTCCGATTAACGGGTTAAACTGGTCAAGCGAACTCAATGTGCAGTGTACGTTTGTTTTGTTTTGGAAGGGGGTTTGGATATATCGGGGGCCCCGCAGAGTTTTTACGGGGGGTCCCGCTACCCGGATAGCGGGCTGGGGGTCAAGGGGGCCAGCAGCCCCCTTGCGGGGTGCGGGGCAGCGCCTCGGCCCAAAATGTTTTTTGAGAGGGATAGTGTGTGTGTGTGTGTGTGTGTGTGTGAAAAAGGGGAAGGGCGTCCAAATGATGCGTTTGGGTGTTAGCGCTTTGAGCGCCAGCGCCCCACATGTCAGCACGTGGGCGCTCGGGCACTAGCGCCTTGGGCGCTAGCGCTTTGAGCGTTAGCGCCCCACGTGTCAGCACGTGGGCGCTCGGACACTAGCGCTCTGAGTGTAAGGTCGCTGGCGCTTTGAGCGCTAGCGACCCACGTGTCAGCACGTGGGCGCTCGGACGCTAGCGCTCTGAGCGCAAGAGTGCTAACGCCCCACGTGTCAGCACGTGGGCGCTCGGAAGGCAAAAAGGGACTTGGTCCCTGCAATGGGAGGTGTACTCCCAGAAGAGCACTGATTATTCTCTCTCTCTCTGTGTGTGTGTGTGTGTGTGTGTGTGTGTGTGTGTGTGTGTGTGTAATGAGTTAAGGATGTTTTGAAGCTGATGATGGGGCTTCTCCCCTTGAGCCCTAGTTCTTCCCCAAAGTGGGGTTTCTGGAGATGGGTCTCCTTCTTCCTCCTCTGTTGGCAGGATCTTGAAGATCAAGAGATGTGAGATTTTAAAAATCTCTTCTTTCTGAGATCTGATGGCAGATCTGAGTTCCCATTTGTGGGTTTTATGGTGAAAAACTATTTAGTTTTGGAAAAGGAAAAGTGAAACTCTTGATTTAATTCAAAAGAAAGAAGAAGGTTTAGAACCTTCAGAAAGGGGAAAGAGGCACAAAGCCTAGATTTTGAGGGGAATGAAAAGTCTATCCTTTATTCATCATCCTGTTGTCTTATATAGGCTTACATATTTACATATAGCCCCTTGGGCTTTACAAAATGGTATTTTGCCCATCCCATGGCTCATGTGCCATTTCTTTTTGCAAATAAGCCATGGGCTTACAAAAAATTGGCTTTATGCTTATTCATGCACAAAAAATTACATAAAAATTATTTATTACATAATTTTTTATTTTGGCATGGGGAGGGCCGGCCGCTTCATGTTCGGGCTCGACTCGGGCATGAGCCCATTTGATCTGGGCTTGGGCCCGCCTGGCTTGGGATTGACCTTGACGTTGACTTGGTCAACTAGGGGTGCAAATTTTGACCCCAACAAACACCACAGACCAATGACACGTTTAGTACAAGGCTCTGTAAACCTCACGGGACGACGATACATAGGATTCATGTTAGGAGATTTATAAATGGACTCTTGTGCCACGATATGCATTCATTACCCAACTATTCCTTATCCCAAGTTAAAATATATGTTCACATATCATATTGATTGTGTACAAGTGCGTATCACCTTCACTTTTCAATCATGTTTTCACTTATGTCATTTTCGCTTATAATCACTTTCATTGACATACTTGCCACAACCCAATCAATACCGATTACCACTCAACGATGCACTACAGTCATTAGAGCATCAATGAAAAAGGTCACTAATCACCGAGTGTAAAGCAATCACACAATATGATAGGAATGCAGTAAATACAATTCAATTAAATAAGGGCAGCTAGTGTCATTCAGTTTGTAAAATTCATTATAATTCAATCGTGCAGTATCAGGTAAAACGATATAAAGGAAATATGAAGTAAACTCATTTATATAAACATTAAAATTGGCATACCAATAGGCATCATGTTTAAGAAGATATGATCATTTTAAAATAGATGTTCACTGCTGGAGTTCCAGTTTCGGAACTAGAAGTCTAATTTCGAACGCATTTTGCCATTAGTTATGTTCAAAACTAGGTGTTGATATAGTTCAATAAAATCTAGGTTTATCAGTTAAGTTTTCAATGCAACATACGGATCAATAATATCCATTGAATATAGGGAGTTATGTTCTATTTAATGTCAATACGTATAAATGGTCACTGCAGAAAACAACAGAACACGCTAACAGTTTAAAATACTTTTAAAATAGCAAATGACAATTAATTTTAATGAAACCAATACCAACAGTTATCTAACTTGATTATCTACGCAACGATGTGGGTTTATGCTTATTATCATATCTGTACAGTGAGATGTGTATATTTCAATTTAGGTATTGACAAAAAATATTGCTCTAGACTGCAGTCCAGAACCGCATTTCCATTCAGTTTTCATTATCGTATCATGGAAATATTCAATAAAAACTTATAGAGGTTTATAGGCTATCCAGTTAGTTTTGATGCGAGCCGTAGAACGTCGCATTATGAGTTATATTGAATTAACTATGAATTTTACAATGCGACATAAACGGTAAATTCCAGATTTAACGTCACCTCTTGGGAGTATCATTTCATGTGCGAAATTGTAACATTTTGATCCCAGTTTCTTATATGTTACTCGTCAACAGCAATCGGAACTTCTGATAATAAAATTGGGGGATTTTAACAGGGTTTTGGTTAGGGTAATTGCATCGAGCACTCAATAAATATATGTGAACGCTATCTACTTTTACATACACTCATCACACATTTTACCAATTAAATTATTAAACTATATATATACATAGCATGATTTGAACAAGTGAAGGAGGTTCACTTGCCTGGTGATGAATCGACAGCGATGACGATGAAACTGCAGCAGCTAGGGCTAGGGCTCGGGTGTTCGATGAAATGATGACTGTTTGGCTTGAGCTTGAAAGCTCGGTAGCAGCTAGGGCTTTGGTGCGCTGCAGAGCGGCTTAGGCCCGACGAAGCGAAGGTGATGACCGGCGATGATGGTGGCAGCACGGGGCAGTGACGAAGCAGCTGTAGTGGTTCAGGCGGTGGAGTGAAGGCGATTTTAGAGGCTCAGTTCGAGGGTGTTGGGTTAGGTTTGAGAGCGAGGAATTGGGTGTTGGTGGTCGACGGTGCTCACAGACGGCGACGATGGTGGTGGCTGGTGACGGTGGATGCAGCTGCGGTCGCTGTTGGTGGGCTAGGTGGCAGTAGGTGCTCGGGTTTGGGGAAGGGGAAGCTCGGCAGCTTGATGGGTTGGTGAGGAAGAAAGAGGAGCTTGTGGTGGCGGTGTTGGTTGAAGATGGTGAGGGTTGCCGGTGAAGGTGGTCGACAGTGGGGAGAGAGGTGAGTTGTAGGCGAGAGAGAGTTAAAGTGAGATTTTGAAAGGGAGATAGAAATAGGGGGGACGTTGAGAGGGATGAGGAAAGAAGGAGGGGATCTCGGGGTTGTTGGGATCGGCGGCGGTTGAAGGGAGCGAGTCTCGAGGAGATAGGCATGAGGAAGGCGGTGATGATGGGGATCGTGGGGCTCGGTGTTTTAAACGAGGGGAAAAAGAAAGGAGAAAAAGAAGAAGAAAGGGTCGGCTTGGCGGGCTTTGGGCTCGGTGGGTTTTCTTTGTTTTAAAACATCCTAATTAACCATTAAAAACAATTAATAAAATTTACTAAGAATTAAGAGCAAGTTAATAGCCATTTTAAAAAATAAAACGTGAGGGGAGAGTGAGAAGTGACAAAGGAAAAGAGAAGGGATATGTAAAGACAGAGTGGGAAATTAAAAGGGATTTACCAATGTATTAAAGTGTGGTTATTGCGGAATTGATTAATACAAATTGATTACCTTTTAAAACCAAAATACTCATCATTAATACAGAATCAAAACATGAGGGGAAAAATCATGGGCATGAGATTTGAGCGGTAAGGTTTAGAAAAAATATTATAGGAAAATTTATAGGGAAAATATTTTATCTAAAATACGGATAGAAGGAAAATATTTAGGGAAATTATTAAAAGAAATTTTATTAAAATATGAAATACTCCGTACAACAGATACCGATTATTACAATTTGAAAATTATGGGGGTTCTTAGACAACTCCCGAGCAGGCTAGGGGCTTTTTGACAATCTACCCTTTGTTAATTCTAGATCCCAAATATCTCTCTCAATGACTACAAATTTGTTAATGAAAAATGAAGTTTAGTAGTTATTTTGCATTTCTTATAACGTTTTTTGGTCAAATCAGGTATCGAACTTACAACCTCTCATATTGGATAGAAAATTGGTACCAACTGCGCTAAGCCGAGTTGATGCATTGTTTATACTTGATACAAAAGAAAAGAGCGATGGCTCAAACTAGTGTATGATCATGGCTACCTGGTTATGATCCGTCCTGAATATGAATAATGTCGGGTTGGGCCTTTAACAACTTACCTGATTATTGAGCAGGTTGGGTTGACCCACATCCGAACATACAAAAGTTTGAAAGTATCATTCTTTGATCAGGATCTTGACAGTTTTCAAGCATGGCACCTTCTTAATTTTTTTTGCGCGGGGGGAGGGGTGGGGTGTGTGTGTGTGTGGGGGGGGGGGAGGACATACATAACTCATATCATATACAAGCAAGCAAAAGTTTT
Source organism: Agapanthus africanus (assembly GCA_030015575.1). Classification (NCBI taxonomy): domain Eukaryota; kingdom Viridiplantae; phylum Streptophyta; class Magnoliopsida; order Asparagales; family Amaryllidaceae; genus Agapanthus; species Agapanthus africanus. The sequence goes on from CM057345.1 coordinate 565,634,100, forward strand.
AAAGTTTGAAAAGCATCATTCCTTGATCAGGAGATCTTGACAGTTTGCAAGCATAACACCGTTTCTAATCTGGGGGTGGGTTGGTCATACACAACTCACATCATGTACAAGCAAACACCCACCAATTTGCCCCGAAAATATTAAATTGTGGTCACCTCCTCCACTGGTGATCGAACCCCCAGACTCCCAAAGAAAGGAAAGTGACATACTACCCCATGGATTTGAGATGAGTGTTGTTGCTTCCATGCTATTTTGATACTATTTGTGAATCCTAGCTAACCCCACCTCAAAATCAAAAATCATGACACCATAAGCCTACATGTTAGACCCTATTGGCACCGTTGGATTAAATAGCACCAATAATATATTCGCAAAATAGCACCCATCCTGAATTCCTACCGGACAGACTGAGCTATTGCTCATTAGTAACTGAAATATATCTCTGCTATTATAATGGTAATTCATATATATATATAGCTCATCCATATTCTAGAAATACAAGAAAAATGAAAGAAAAAGGGTTACTAATTACTATCATTTATAATGCATAAAGTGGTGTCAACAAATATAATAAATACAACCTCTCTTTCTTTCCAACCTTTTAAATTCAAATTCAAACCAAACAATGAGCCCTAAAAATAATAAACAATATTTATAAGTCAACATTCTATCCGGTAATAGCTAGAATCCTACAAAAATAACTATCATTGTTTTAATATAAAAATGAGCATAGTTAGATCAGAATAAATAAAAAGTGCAAAAATAGTAGCTGCTCATCTCTGCTAGGTACCTGTACACATGAGAGAGAGAGAGAGAGAATCCTATTCAAACCATATAATGTTGAGTTTTAGTTTGGTTAAGACAGAATTAAAAGTTTTAATAAATCTAATTAAAATCCAACACCACCATTATCACTAATTAATCTAATAATATATCTTACAAACTAGCTATATGTTCAATACAAATAATACTAGCAAATAAAGACTTAAAAGGTAAATAAAAATTCAACTCTTTACGATTGGTATTTCTCAATTTAAAATGTACTTGTGAATGAGATAGAGTGAAATAAAAGCCACAATATAGGCTATCTTCATCGCCAAACTGAGCTTTCCGCGACGATAAGCCTCCATCCAGACGTTAGACTTCACGCAGATATTCCCCATCACATCGGCTTCATTATTGTACTTACTAGCCTTACCTTGAAACTCCTTGAACTTATTATCATACTCCCAATCTTGTGCAGATTCATTCTGCTTTAGCCAATGATCCATCTGCGTAATCGCATCTCTAAACTTCTTCCATTTAACAGGATCGGCTAATTTGCCGGCAATCGTGTCTTCCTCGATATATTTCCAGCAAGCAAGACAATAGATCTCAACAAATCTTCGATCAATCTTCATTTGATACGTGCTCTATTACAGCTTCAACCATACAAAAAAAATCCAAAAGAAAACGTAAATTAATGAAGAATTGGCTCAAGTGAAGAACAAAAATCACTATTATTAAACCATAATCACCATTCTCTGCACAGGGAATCCAATGTATCTCGGCATCATGCACACTGAGATATGATTATCATATTAAAAATTTTGTATGCGAATAATTTGCAATTTGCTTCGTTGATGGTACTTTTTTGTAACAGAAAAACAGGCACGTAGTTGTCCTCAGACAGCTGAAAGTTCAATGTTTCCCTCTCATGAATTTTAGCCTACTCATATGCTATATAGACACACACACATCGACAAATTTTGTTCTAATATATTCCATGGGAGTCGTGTAGGAAAACGATCGTTTCAAGACTCCCGTAGAAATATAATCCAAACAGATTCTTTATACTTCACTTGAGCACTCGGGAGATGTAAGAAAAATGACCAATTTGACCGAATAGCCGTAACAATAATAAGCATTGATTGTGAAAATATAACCCAATTTTAGCTCGTTCATGAAACATCTCTGGAGTTTGCCCCGTGTTACCACTTATATCCCCTCAAATGATTAAGTAGGGCAAACAACCCCTCTAATCATTGACCAAAACAATTAAAAAGCTCAAAATTAATTTTAAGAAGCTCAAATGATTGTCTAAATTAAATCAAGGCCTTGTTTGTGTTGTTTAGTACAAAATTTAAGTGTTGCTGAAGTTTTGGATCGGCAAAAAGAGGGGTTGTTTGCTGGAGTATATATATTGCTTAAGGGAGAATAAGTGCTACATGGGTCATGGGGTAAGCTATGTATAGAGGTGCTTTTTTGCACCAAACCCTTTTTGATAAGAATCTTGTGAGATTTAATCACAGCTCAGCCGTGTGATACCATTTTAAAGGTTTATGCCACCGAAATTACAAAGTTACAATGATGAAGGCCGAAGGATATAACTTTATATTCTAACATTGAGATCAAAGACATAAGGTCTTACAAATTTATAAACTATACGCGCGCGCGCACACACATATATAGCGGTCTTCTGTAACACCCTGAATCTGCCTCATTTGGCAATGGAGTTACGGTTTCCAAAACCATTGTTTCGTTGGGTTTTGGGTTTGCACTCTAAAAATGGTAACCGGATCTACTTTGGCAAACAATATAGGGTTTTCCAAACAACGGTTTTAATAAGTTTTGAGGACTCGACCGCCTTCTTTACACTCCAAAAAGGGCCGGAGCTTAAAATTTTTTCAAGCTATTCTGTTTTTAAATCCTCTTTTTGAACCAAAACCTTAGTTTTAAGACTATATATGTTGTCAAACGGACCTAAACTTTGTGAAACCTTATTATAGCCAAACCGTGATCTACCATTAGTTTCGTTTTAACTAATCAAAGCCAACGAGTAATCAATCTAGCCTTCAATTCAATACCATACTACAATCAACTCTGGGGTATGATATCAGGCGAAAAGGCTAAAAGTTTATACAATTTTTTCCCTTTCAATTTACATAGTTTATGCTACATATTGGAAGCAAAATTGGGGGAAAAATTACGAACCTGCAGGATTGAGACATTGAGGTTCAGCTTTCAGAGATAGATTAGGGTTTGGGTTTCGGTGAATGTGTTATTTGCTCGCCCAAAAAGAAAGAAATATGTATATATAAGAGAGATAAGTTACCTTTGTGTAGCATGTGAATATTAATTTACTAGATACTCGAAACTATAAAAACATTTTTGAAGATTTTTAGTTAGGATATATAGTTTTACTTTAAAGGTTAGTTATAGCTAATTTTTAAGATAAGTGATTATTTGAGTTATTATTAATTAAACTAGTATTTCGCATGTGCGATGCATATGTGTATTAAAATAAAAGTATGATATGCATATTTTTATTATTGCAACTAGAAAGGTCTATAATTTTTCAGAATATTCGAAAAATTATTATGCTTTTTAAAATATTTTTTTTCAAAAGTACAAGAATTTTTAAAATATTTTTTCTAATTTATTATTTCAAGGATATAGATATTTTTAACTGAAAGTTTGTAAAGTATCTATTATTTTAACTAAAAATCGTTAAAAATCTTGTTTGTTTGGTTTTAATATGTATCAACGTGCATCACACGTATAAAAAATGGATGATATAGACCATCTAAAAATAATGGATTATTTTAAAACAAATGTGATAGCGTCACATGGTGCTCCTCCTTCTTTGCATGATAATAGTATATAGATTTTTTCTAAAATCTAATTTTGCTATGTGCTTGGCAGAGTTTTAAATTTCAATTTGAATTTGAAATCCCATCTTTCATAGTTCTAAAAACTAGTGTGTTCGACGCGATGGGTTCCTATGAGTAAAGTTGATACGAGGAGAAGAAATAAAGAGATAAGCATCTTCCGTAATAAAAAAAACTTCGGATATATTATTTTAATTTGTTATTAACTCATAACTTGGATATAATTCGAAAGTTAGTTATGGCTTTTCGAAAGTTAGATATGATTCGAAAGTTAGTCATGCCACATGTCAATTTGAGAATCAATTTGCATTAAAATAGCAGAAATTATAATTAGGAAGATTGACAAACATGGCATGTGTGTTACTATTAAAAAAAAATTGATACGAACATGAAGAAATAAAAGAGATTTGTATATTCTGTAATCTAGAAATACTAGGCTTCACCCTTTTAATTTGTTATGGATTTATTACTTTAAAAGATCAGATATGATTTAATAAGTTAGTTATGGATTTTCAGATACATTTTTTTTTATTGGGTTTCTTATATCTCACTCACAAAACTCCAATATTCTTGAATTTCACTGCTAAAAATCCATATTTCTAAATTTCGTACCTAAAACTATTCCTTTAACCAAAAATACCCATGTTCATATATTTGCCATTAGGATTTAATTAGGGTTAATTGCCGCATTCTCTTCCTACAAGATCTAAGCTTCAAGTTCATCACATAGTTGTAGAGTTGTTCCGGATTTATAGTTTAATTTTCTGATTTAAAACATCGGTTTTGCATTAAATTGTTTTTTCCCTTATTTTTGTTACATAGGATTTTCATGTAATACCAAGAAGGAACACAACATCTCATGCCACAACACACAAGAAATGGATAAAGAAGAAATGCGAAAAGCCCAATTTTGGAATTAAGAAGAAACCCAAAGCCTAGCCTAAATTGTAATATTAGAGGAAGAAGAAGATGACTTTTTGAGGTCATTTTAGTCTTTTACTAAGCCAATTAACAGAAGTTAACTCAGCGCGATGAATATCTTATTCAGATGCTTGGTTTAACTAGCTAGAGGAACATTTTTTGAACAACTTAAAGATTTTATCAGGAAAATCTAGAAAATATTGGTTTTTAGATATGAAATTTAGAAATATTGAAGTTTTTGGGGGTGAGCTATAAAAAAATTTGTAACTGCTTAAAAAATATTGTTATATGCCTAGTCGCTCTAATTCATTCATGCTATTTAAGTTGAAATAATGTAAAATCCATGTGACTTGCTTATTTGGTGATTATCTTGTTCAAATAATCACAGACTCATTCTCTCTTTATGGATGGAAGATCAGAATGTTGGACAATTAAGATGGACAATTAAGAAACAACAAGTTTAAAAAATTGAGTGAGACTAAAATGAGAATGTTAAGATGGATTCTCACTAAAGGATAGGTTAAGGAATAAACGTATTTGTAACACGTCTGAGATAGTTCTCATAGAGCATAGGATGAGAGAAAACTGATTGTGATGGTTTGTTCATATACAACAGAAAATAATCAATTCCCCTATTAGAAATAGTGACAAAATCATAATCAATGATGCAACTAGCGACAGATGCCTCTGTTAGAAATAGTGACAGAATCATATATAATTAATGGCGCAACTAGCGACAAAGGCAGACATAAACAAGCATGGAGCATGGATATAAACAATAAAGAACGATATATTGATGTAATTAAGAAAACGGTCTTTAACAAAGCATAATTTGAAAGAAGGATTCATAATTTCATATAACCGACCACAAAATTTTCGACCAAAGTCTTCAAACTTATCGCATATAGAAATTCTATAGATTATGCACCATATGGAATGAGTCGATTCAGAGTTGTGTGTGTGTGAGATGTAATTCATAAGTTATAATGCTATCATTTTGATAATGATGAGGCTCATAAGTGGAAATTCCACAGATCATGATACGTGGTGGCAGATGAAGTGTCGCTTCCGTAGTCCACTAGATTCTTGGGAGGCTACGAAATTGGAGTAAGTATGATATCTTAGGGACTTACCTTGGTACCTCATCTTCGAGGTTGTACCCAACCTTTTTGAGACCTTCCCGGAGTACCTCCCCTATGCGTCTAACAACCAGCCAACAGCTCGCCCCCTAGAAATCCTACAAGCGAGCTTTCACAGCCTCCTTGCTCATCCCTGAGCTATCCACCGAGCTGAGCTTCCTCGGCTTCCATTATCAACAGAGAGCACGGAGCCTGAGCGCCCCCCGTAACGACTCCGTGTATCTCGCCAAAGCGAGATTTCCGTGGCTCCACGTCTCGCATCCCATGCTGGAGCGCCTCCTCATTAATGAGCGTATCTCGCTATTAATGGACTTACCTCGCCATCGACGCGAACGTGACGCAGGGGCGTAACGGACGGCGAGAATCTCATGCCGGTTTGCTCCATGCGACCGCTATATAAACCCTCTCCTCCACACGATTCAGCTAACTCGAACTCATTCCAATACGCCGCTACACTGCCATTATTCCTTGATACTTACTTGATCTTCGGAGGGTCCTACGGTGGTTTTCCACCCCGGGACTTCCCTTGCAGGTAGTGTTAGTTATATGTATGCCCTAGAGGCCATTACTCTACATAGGATGTATATTGTAGTGGATGCTTGGACATATATAGGGAGGACTTTCTTGCTCGACATGATAGTATGCTATCTGGTTACTCTTTATCTTAACGTGTACACTGATTGTCTCTCTGTTACATGTTGGTAAAGCCCTTAGGATGGGTACTTGACTATCTGGACTATGATGCGGATCATACTAGTGGGGACATGGTAGTCCATAAGTACATCCTTCAAGGTCCCTAGTCGTGGGTGTATCGAGACGGGGCATCGATATACCAGAGTAGACTAGCGTATACCTTCTCGACCCATACAGATGGGCGATCGATGATCCCATATCCATTGGTGTTTGACATCAGAGATGATATACGGGTGCTCAGTAGAGACTGGGTACACTGGACGGACTCGCCGAGAACTCCCAGTTGGTATTATACCTTACGTCAGATGGCAGTTCTCTGGTGACACTGGTACAGGTTAGTCTGTAGACCCGAGATCGTCATAGAGTCTTGTGTGATACCTACTGTGCTTTGATTTCCACCTTACCACGTCCAAGAGGGCGTGCAAAACGGTGGTTTTTGGGTACAATCCCGAATCACATGGAGGCAATGAGCGATAGGAGGGGATTCGTCTCTCTCGGTATAGGGAGTTGATGTTGCACCGTGTTCGATTGGCTATAACCGGAAATCCCTGGCCAGGGTTGCTGAGATTTACTGGTAAGTGTTACCAGTAGTTTCTCGAACTGTTATAGACCTCATATCGACACGACTTATCGAGCTACTGGGGTCTGACGTTTACCACCCCTAGGCGAGATATGCGACATATCAGACGATCAGACCGGACTGTACGGTAAGTGTTACTGGTTGGATTCACAGGAGTGTGAGCGGGCTTGCTCGTCGATCTTCTCATCGCTCAAAACCCAGGTGGCCGTTACGTTTAGCAGACCGCTTGCGGCTTGTGGGTGTTTGATATGATCATCACCTGCTGCCGGCGTATTGACGAGTCTTTAGAGTCCTACACAAAGGTTTCCTGGCTCAAGCGAAACGAAATAGGAGCGCATATGAGATATGTGCGGGACCGAGAATTATACCAGTATGTGATACTGTATTCTATTCTCGCGATTTGTATCACTGGTCGGTTATATGTGATATAGCCGGGTTACCGAATCAAGTGTTGATTCGATACATTGATACACTTGATATTAGTCGGTTATATGCGATATGACCGGATCGTTAAATCAAGTGTTGATTTAATGATTTAATGCATAATTATATATTTGATATATTACTTTGCATTAACTAGTATTGGTTCAGTTTAAATGGATTTTCTCACTTGAAATACACAAGTTGTATATGTGATATACTTTTGTGCACTAGTTTGTATCATGTTTGATGATACATGCAAACTTGGGTTTGTGTAAAGAATTAAATCATGGTTATGTTAATGGTTAGGGTTTTGATTTACTTATCTATTCATTTATTTATTTATTCATTTTTGAATGATAAAGAGAAATGGTGGCTTGATTTGTTTTCTAGTTGAAGCTTCATGAAGCTTTGAATAAGTCCACCATTTTTGTTTCATACTTAACCCTAACCATTCAACCTAACCTTAGTTAATTCTCTACACCTAACTATGGTTGCAATATGATAAGAATGAAGGGATTTTTCTTTTTAACTTAATCTTTTTATTGTTATCATATTCTTTTTCTTCTTCTTCTTTTTCCTCTTCAAGAAGAAGAAAGCTTGCAACCATCAATGGTGACTTAATGAAAAGAGTGAGAAATCCAATTCTAAAGTGAACCCACTTCCTATTTTTTCATTCTCTACCACTTGCCAAGTAGTATAGGGTGTTTTCTTCACAAGTTTCATGGCTTGGTAAAGTTGGAGCTTGATCTTGTGTTGCCTCGACGTTGATCATCTTCGGCATCGAAGTCGACGACCTAGCCCGCCCTTTTCTCTGATGAAGCCGACGCTTGAGCCCGGAATCCGATGATCGCAGCGAGGGGAATTCATCATGGAGCTATGAATGTGGAGGACCGGATCTACAAAGATTGTATTTCCGTTCACTCTTAGTTAAAGCTGTTAACTTGCTTGCATCGCCTCATTATCTAGTTAACGATCCGTATTAGGGTTTCTCGGCACCTTGGAAAATTTGAAATTGGCATGGTTGATGCCTTGTGAGACCTCCTTAGAGTGCCTAGGAACCCTACAGTGGTATCAGAGCCTAGCTAGAGCCTTAGGCGATGCGTAGACGATGTTAGAAACCCGATCGAACCCGAAACCCCAATTTTTCAACCTCTCTGGACATTTTTTCAAAACTGGGTTTTTTCCAGATTAAAAATTCTTAAAAAATTCAGCAGGAAATTCTAAGAATTACGGTGCAAAAATGACCAAGTGATACGGCTATAGCGCGGTGGAACTGCGGCAGAAGCTTGGCTTATGCGGCGTTTCCGCGGCCAAATAATGAGATTAGACTTCCATTTTTGCACAGTAATTTGTATCTTCAGGTGCTAAGTTTTCTGGGAATTTTTAATTTGCACTCAAGAGTTGAGTTTTCTGGGGTGTTTTGGAGCGTAGTGGATTCGATCGGATTGTCTAATCTTGTCTATGTGTTTTCCGGATAATTTTTGAATATGTTAAAATGTTCGACCGGATATAAATACACACTTTTTCCTCTGTCGGGAAATTTCCAAGTGTTAGATCTTTCCGTGGTTCAATAACGTTCTAAGTAGTGCAATTACGCGATGGACCCTCTAGAAGACAACAAACCTTAACTCGATTATGTTTTTAAACTTGTTTCATGTGTTGAGCTGTATCGGGAAAACTTGGGTGTTTGATTGTTCGATCGGAAAGTTTAACATTTTCTATTTATCTGGAATGTGATACAATAATTGGAATTCACAAGTAGTTATGAGATAACTGTTCCCCTCCGAAAGGCGGCCGAGACGTTAGGACGTCCGTGCCCAAGATTCGGGGCAGATGCTATTTGGTTTTATCCGTCTACCTTTCCGAAGATGCCAAGTTGATTTATGGCACCGTGTATCGGAGGTTTAGACGGATGCAGCCGATGTAGCAGACTTCGTCAGATTCCCTCTCAGGGTGAGGGGTTTTTTTGATTGTGGGGACGCTCTTCCTTGCAGGCGCAAGCCCCTGCAGTTAATTACGCTACCGCATCGCGGTAACAACTTTCTCCTTCTCCAGAATTTCACTTCGTGTCGTGTGTGTTTGTTTTATTCGTGGTTGCCCATGGATTGTATATGGAGACTGAGTAATGCCGTCGCCCGTAGGACGTGGATTAGTCCAAATCCGTATTTACTAAGATTTGGGTTTGGTGTTTTTAGTTTAAGGATACATTAGTCGCGTTGCGACTAAGATCAACTTAAACGTTCGTTAAGGATACGTTAGTCCTGTTTTAGACTAAGATCCACTTAACGTAATGATTAATTTAATGTATGGCCATCGGGACTCGTCACCTCTTTGACGTCGTTGAGGAATTACAACGACGGATGTCAAAGGAGTTCGGAGATGTACCCTCGAACCAGAGTTGATTGGGAGTTTTATAATCCATTTGAATGTTTAAGGATACGTTAGCAGTGTTTGGGGCTAAGATCAACTTAAACGGGACCGTTTAGATCCGGCAAAAGAGCGTTTGGAAGCTCTGTTGTTCCAGTTTAAGGACGTGGTGGTCCGTCGCCAGTTTAGGGACGTAGTGGTCCATATTCCAGTTTAGGGACGTGGTGGTCCAATATTAGTTTAGGGACGTCTCGGTCCGATATTAGTTTAAGGACGTCTCGGTCCGATATTAGTTTAAGGACGTCTCGGTCCACGAGTTTAAGGACCCCGCAGTCCATATGGGTTGTGGTCGTTGGGACTCGTCACCTCTTTGACGTCGTTGAGGAATTACAACGATGGATGTCAAAGGAGTTCGGAGATGTACCCTCGAACCGGATGTAGATTGATTTAGGAGAGCCATTTTGCTCAGTCAATTTAATTTAAGGACTTATGGCCACGATTGGGCTAAGTCCATTTAAAAATGTCCAATATTTTATTTGCATTTGTTTTTATTTTTATTTGGGCTTTGCCCAGAAAAGATGCAGGGCATCAATTTGTTTTGGGCTCTGCCCTTTATAAATGATGCAGAGCATCAATTTATTTGGGCCCTGCCCATTTATTGCTTTGCAATTTATTTTGGCCTGTTAGGTCTTTTTGATTTGGGCCTGGCCCTTTAGGAAATGCATTGCATTTGTGCAGAGCACCAAGAATCTTTTAGATTCAAGAAAAGAAGTGCAGAGCACTTGATCTAAATTTAGATCAAAGAAAAGAAAGAAATCTTTTCTTTCTTTCTGTTTCAGAGAACCAAAGGTTCATAGCAAGTGCAAGGCACTATTTTTATTATTTTTATTTGTTTATTTATCTATTTATTGAAGATCACTGATCTTGTTTTCTAGATCAATGATCTATTCTTTGAGAGAACTTTCTCTTATCTCCAAGGTTTTTTACCTTCTTTTTGTGTTCTCCAGAAATTCTCAAGAGTTCTTTTCTTTCTTCTCTCTTTTTTTTTAGCCAGGTCTTAATGAATTTGAAATGAGGACTGGGGTCCTTTTTATAGTGCTCATAAATTAGTTAAATTTGTTCAATAAATCTTTTCCTGAGTGATTTGGGAAACTTTCTCCACCGTTGGATCTTTGATCCAAAGGCCCCTGTTTTACAGAAGAAATCTTCTTGTTTTAACAAGAACAGAAAAAATTTCCTTAAATCTTCATTCTGTTGTTGCGCAACTCACCAGCGCGTGACACGTGTCGCGCATTAAGGCGCTTGCGCAGCTGTGCTTGCGCAACTGCGCAGACACGTGTAGCTCAACGGTGCACTTGCGCAACAGTGTTTGCGCAGCTGCGCAGACACGTGTCGCGCAGAGGTGCATTTGCGCAGTTGTGCTTGCGCAACTGCGCAGACACGTGTCGCGCTGCAGTGCACTTGCGCAACAGTGTATGCGCAACTGCGCAGACACGTGTCGCGCAGTTGTGCGCTTGCGCAGTTGTGCTTTTGCGCAACTGCGCAGACACGTGGCGCGCTGAGGTGCACTTGCGCAACAGTGTGTGCGCAGCTGCGCAGACACGTGTCACGCTGTGGTGCACTTGCGCAACAGCGTTTGCGCAGCTGCGCAGACACGTGTCGCGCAACGGTGCACTTGCGCAGTTGAGCGTTGCTTTTGCTTTTTAAAGAGCCTTGCTCTGATTGGACGCACTGCCTTGGGCGTTGTGCTGCCGAGTCAACTTCTGACACGTGGCAAATTGCGCTCAGCGCACGGGATCTGAAGCGTTGCTTCTCAATTTTGAATTTTCAAAATTCAAACAGAGCCTTGCTCTGATTGGGGGAACAAATGCCCCCCCACCGTTGCGCTCACGTGGCGCGCACGTGAGTGCAGCGGTGGCAAGATCCCGACCATTAGATCATAGAGGTCAGGTGAAGAGACGCAGGCGTCTATAAATAGGACCTTTGGTCCTTAAATTTTTTTACCGTTTCAAGAACTTTTACTTTAGAGCCTTGCTCTTGCTTAAAAACTCACAGAGCCTTGCTCTTGCTTCTTCCCAAGAACTTTGAAGTTCAGAATTTAGAATCATTCTTAGGTAGAAATTTAAATTAATTTAAATTAACTTCAATTAACGGAGCCTTGCTCTTGTAGATCTTTGATCTAAAGAAAAACCCCTTTGGGGTTGCTTCAACAGAGCCTTGCTCTCATAGATCTTTGATCTAAAGAAGACCCCTTTGGGGTTTCATCTACAGAGCCTTGCTCTCAAAAATTTACAGAGATCTTGTTCCTGGATTTTAACCCATGAACAGAGCCCTGCTCATAGATCAAATAGAGAACTCCTAAAAGTTTTCATGGATCTTTAAGATCCCAAAAATTTTAATTCTTAGGAGTTATAATTTTTCATTACTACTACAGAGCTAGGCTCTTTTTTTTAAGAAGTTTTATTCTTTTGAGACCAGAGTTTGACAAATGTCACTCTGTGACAGAGCTTTGCTCTAAAAAGAGGAGATTTTCTCCTTGTCTCTAGGGATTCCCCCCCCAAATGAGGATATTCTCTTGGGGGTCTTTTTTGTTGACTGACAGTCTCATCCAATGATGGGACTGTCTTATCAAATGATGCGCCGTCATCTTGATTTTGTGGGTCCCCCTTTGGTCTCCTACCCACTGCATTGTAGTGTGATGTAGGCCTTTGAAATGTGAAGCATTGGAACACTAACGGTTATGTTTTTTTTTTGTCTACAGGAAACATGTCTGAAGATTTGTCTTTCCCTTTTGTTCGCTCAGAAGGAGGGTTCCTACATGCACCAGTGGACCGGGTGGTGTTCGCCTTGATTAGAGATCACGATCCTGAGTGCAAGAGACTTCACCTGTGGGGAAGGTGGTACAGCCAGATCATCCAAGGCCGTCGCAGCTTTAGCTCCGCCTCACCCTCTGAGCCTATAGTTACGATCCCTTATGCGGACAAGCCCCCGGTGGAGTATGCCGTGGAGGTTAAAAATTAGAATTCCGACGACCTCCTTCAGCCTGCAATTGGTGCCATTCCGGTGCAGCTGCCGCCGGCTATAGATATCTTGGGGAGGCGAATCTGTCAGGGTGAAGCGCGCCCTTGGGGACAGGCTTATAACATTGGATTGATCCCGCGGCCGCTTGCCGGATATTTGCAATGGGCCCGTTATATTTTGGCGACGAAGAGGGCTCACCTGACGACGATTGGTTTATACTCGGCCGTCTACGTTTCGCTTTTCGAGTATCCCTCTCCTCCGACGTGGTGGATAAAGGCCTTCATCGAACAATGGAATATCCCCACCCATACTTTCCTGACAGCGGATAGGGAAGTCTCCATCTCTCTGGAGGAATTTGCTGAGATTTCAGTTCTGCCAATGAGGGGAGAACACTACGAGGAGCTGCTTCCTCCTGACGGGTATGTCTTCGCCACCAAGCAGTTAGTATTTGACTTAACTCCGGAAAATGCCATTCAGCATCAGCACCCGGGCGTAGTGAAGGTGTTGGAGATTTATGAAGAACTCCATTTGGAATCGGGCGACCGGGGCGTCAGTTTCGCGGATTTCATTGCTCGTTTTATCCGCCCGGAGTTCCTATCAGAGCAGGGCGAGAAGTTCGCTCAGCTTGCTGACCCCTTTGGTTTCGGCTTGGACCGTCGACCTTTATCGGAAAATGACCAACGGGATTTTTATCTCCCTGGCACTGCCAGCGTCCCTTTTTCAGAGATCGCCGTTCCTGGCATGGACGAGGAGACTTTTTTTATAGGGTTCTTGGGTCTATGGCTATGCAGCTTTGCGCTCCCCATGCATCCACGCCTCATGCGGTCCTCCGTCTTTTACCCGGCGCATCGAATGGCGGCAGGTTTGCAGCTATCGGTAGGGATTGCCGGGCTGGCTTACCTTTATAATGGACTTAGCATAGCGGCGGACGCTAATGAGCCTGGGGTACAACCTGCTAACTTTCCGATGCATTACTTCATTTCTTGGATGGAGCTGCATGTGCGAGGGGTGTTTGGTGCCCATAAGACTCCTCCGTTCTTTGAGAAATTCAAACTCCCAAGAATCATGCGGTTGGTCGGGGCTTCAATTATGGTTGCACCTCCGCGGGAGTCTAGGGGACTACTCCTGCGTTCACATCTAGTCGGAGCGAAGACCTCTTTTGTGGATAAGGTCATCACCATAGGCTCCGAGACTGCTAAGTCAGTGGTGTCGCTGAGTGATGACTTTAAGGGCGGGGTTTCTGTACTGAAGGCTCGGGAAATCCTTCACCTTTACTCCATTCGGCCGGGCTACCTAGTATTTAGGCAGAATAAGACGGCTCTCTTTATGAGGTATAACCCATATCGATTTGCCCGACAATCGAGTTACAATCAAGGGATCCCGATGGAGGCCTTTCTGGAAACACCCGCGGTCGGCCCAGAGGGGATAAGGAATGCGATGCATCATTTCGTCCGGCTTAATACGGGATCCTATTTTTTTATCAGTGAGCCTAGCTGTGCTCCTAAAATAATTCATCCGTATGTAGCCTGGTATGCGCATGCTATGGGTCCAATCATTTTAATGGAGAAATGCTTGCTGGTTGACCGTAGGGGTGCGCCTCCTGGCGGTGATCGCAAGGCTCCCTTGCAGCCAAGGATCCAGGTCACCCTCCCGATAAAAGATGCCGGCGCTGACCGACCACGCGTGTTGGCCCCCCCGCGTGGATTGCCACTGCCTACTACGGTGGATGCACCACCGGCGCCCTATGCTCCCACGAAGACAGTTAATGTAGTATCGCCAGGATCTGGCGGAGGGGCAGAGATCGGGACTCGCCGCCCTAAAGTGGCTGCCAAGCGCAAATCCGCTCCGGGTGGATCTAAAGCTGGTAGACAGCAGAAAAAGAAGAAGTCCGCCCTTTCCCTCGATGCGATCCTCAGCTCAAAGCCTACGGCTTCTCCTGCCGAGGCCATATGTGAATATGGCAGCAATGAGGGCTTCGCGGTAGACCCTGAGGACACCAATTTAGCTGCCGCCATTGCAGCTTCGGAGCGATCGGCGAGGCTTGAAGCGATGTTAAGCAAACTCGCTGAGTCCGGTAATCATCAACCGCTTTATTTGTCATTTTATTGCATTTTTATTATTATCTTTAGCTAATATTTGCTTCATTCTCAACAGGTATTTCTACTGAAGAGGCCATTGCTGCCTCTTTGAAGACCTTCCAGGAGGAGGAGAAGAAGCGTGTCCCAGCAGGCGTTGGTATGTCCCACCCTTTTCCCTTTCATAAGGAAAGTTTGTCATCTTCTCTGATGGTTAACCTAACCTTCTTTTGTTTCTTTGCAGAGGTTATATCAGTTGACGCGGGGATCCTTCCCGAGCCCATTACCGAAATCCCGGCTTCGTCGAAGTTGCCGCAAGAGCCTCGGCTTGACAAGACGACGAGGGATGCCTTGAAGAATCTAGAGGCATCCCTATATACGGACGAGGAAGCCTCACTCAAGGAAGCTCTAGTGGCGTCCGTCTCAACGGCTCGAGAGGAGCGGAAGCGGTTGAGACGCGAAGCAAGGGCGCGCAGAGCTGCTTTGGCCGCAGGAGCGAGCCCTAGCACTATTCCTCATGCCGACACTCCTTCCGGAGCAAAGGTGGGCAGAGCTGCTTTGGCCACGGGAGCGGGCCCTAGCACGATTCCCCATGCCGACACTCCTTCTGAAGAGGCCCCCGCCGTCCTGTCTACTGCTCATAGGCAAGTGGCGCGCGCGCCTCGGAGTGCAAACTATAAGTCCTCTTCAGGTAACATTTCTTTCAGAACCTTGTTGTAAGAATTATCAAGCCATTGGCTCACACGCATTCCATCTTGCAGGGCCAAGCCCGACTGAGGGGGAGGCGGAGACCGTCGAACCCAGGGGAATGGAGGAAGCGGTACTTGCCGAACCCGAGCCGACAGTGAGCACCGTCGTCGGGGCCACGGCGCCTGAAACAGAGGTTGAGGGATTCGTCATCGAGAGGGTCATTGATGCCGCACCTGAAGTGGCGGCAGATGAGATGATTGTCTTAACCGAGCCGAAGGCGGTAGAGGGCGAGGCGCTTGAGGCTGGAGACCTCGTGGCGACGGTGGACGAGACAACCGTGACCGCAGGATTCGAAGGAGTAGCGGGTGAGGTGGCCACGATTCCTGAGGACGAGCCAGCCGCTCCTTCTCTGGAATCTGGCAATACTCCAATCATAGCTCTCCCCGCGTATGGTTCCTTGCCGTCTCCAGGGCTTGCGAGCACAACAACGGTTCCCATCGAGTCGGGTGATGAGGCTACGGGCGGTGGTCTCGTGTCAACAGAAGAGGGGATTGCTTCAGTTTCGGCCGGCAGCTCGGGTAAACTTTGAGTTACCAGCGTTCTTCTTTTTATATATCTCGCGATCTCTTCTAACAAGTTTGTCTTTGCAGGTGCGGCCAGTGCTGACGCTCCATTGCTCGAAGGAGCACCGTCAACTACTGCTTTGGCGGTGGTCACCTCCCCGCCTTCCCTTGTACCATCGCGGATGTTGGAAGGTATGGACTTACGACTCATGCGTTAATCTTTTAAACATGTAGCTTTTGTACTAACGTTATACCATTGTGCCCTTCCAGGAGTGCTCTTTGATCATTTATATCAAGTGTTGCTCCCACACTTCTCCTTCCCATCCGAACTCGCTTCTCCCTCTAGTGGTGCCGGTGAGTATACGTTCACTACAATGTATTTATTTATCCCCTTCTTTAGCAATGGGATGATTTCTGACTTTTCCTTTTCCTTATTGCAGTGCCACAAATCGAAGGAGGGGATGCAAGACCTGTCGCGCTACTGGCCTTTCCGGTTTTGCCGTCCGTTGCAGCCGGTATAGAAAATTTCCTTTTTTGGTAACCCTTCAACATCTCTTGAACCACCGTTTGACCATGTTTTGTTTTGCAGCTATTGTTCCGGCTCCGGTCCCTTTTGAGTCTCGCGTCCTTTCACCGGCAGGCCCTTTCTTGAAACGTTCATCTTCAAAGGGTGCTGTGATGAGCTTGGGCATGCTGAGCGGGTACATCGAAGAGCTCAACATGGACGCTCTCCCTTCTGCCGCAGATTTCGCTGTGGAGGTTAACCCGATGTTGGCGGCGCTCGTAAATTTTCATAACGAAGGCGTCGTCGGATCTTGGGTTAATCACTGCAGGGAGATCGAGGTTTTTCTATACCGGCTGGAGTCGACACGCACTTCTTCCGAAGTTTTAGCCCTGAGCACCCAACGTACAACTTGGCTCGAGCAAAGCACTTCGCACTCCCGCCACTTGGAGCAAGAAGCAGCTTTAAGATTAAGGGAATGCCAAAAGACCTCGAACGAAACGGCCCATCTGCGCGCTGAGGTTGAGGCAAATGCTGCCCAAGTGAAGACTATCTTTGAGGGTCTCTTGGAGCGCATCTCCTACGGGCTAAACTTGAAGCGGAAGCTTGACGTAGCTGAGCGCAATATCCCAAGTCGGGAAGCTGCCTATCAAGTCGTGAGGGAGCAGCTTGCATCGGTCTTGCAGCAACAAGCCCAAGTGGAGGCAGAGCTGGCGGTGGTAGCCGATCAAGAGAAGGCATGGAAGGACATCTGAGAGCGATTGCTACATCTATGCAAGACGCTTCCTTCCCAATAATTCTCCTTGTATCATTTGTCTTTGTAAAGCATATGTATATATATTTTTTTCTTTAGCACAATGTATCCTGTACTCGGTCAATATTTATGAATAAAAGATGCACATTTTTGTAATGTCTTGTGTCATTTCTCCGTCTTTTCTTTCTTTTATTATCAGTATGCCACCTTAATAACCATGATTGACGGATGATTAGGACGAGCATCCCTGACCTTCTTAAGAAATAGCGATGGCTTAGGCCGCGGGTTCAGATCTGCTGCCTAAGACTTTTCAACTCTATGAGCCGTGAGGGTCTCATAGAGACTTTTCTCCCTACGGATCGAGAGGATCTCATAGGTGGATTTTCTCCTTAGGAATCGTGAGGATTCCTAAGTGTGGTTTTCTCTTCTAAGTCGTAAGGATCTTATAAGAGAATTTTCCCTCTTACGAATCGAGAGGATTCGTAAGTGGTTGTTTCCCTCCTCGTCGAAATTCGACTTCGGAGAGTGAGACCCGTGAATAGTATACAAGAGACCAGTTTGGATTGACTTGCAGGGCCCCATTGCTCAAAAAGCAATCTTTTCAATCCTTGCTGTCTGAGACTTCTTCTTACAAATTGAGACGAATCGGGGATCTGTTTGCAGTTGTAGCGGAACAGTTGACATGAGTTAGAAAGCTTTCGTCACGGAGTGTTTGTATCCGTGAGTCGAGGAATTTGCTAGGGATTATTTGTTTCTCAAGCGCCAAGGATTATTTGTTTCCTTGGGGTTTGAAACGAGTCGAGGGTTCCTACGGGGGCTCTGGCGGCTCTGCGGGTCGACGCGGATCAGGAAGCTCTCGTCAAGGAGTGTTTGTATCCGTGAGTCGAGGAGTTTGCTGGGATTTTTTGTTTCCCAAGCGCCAAGGATTATTTGTTTCCTTGGGTTTTGAAACGAGTCGAGGGTTCCCAAGGGGGCTCTGGTGGCTCTGCGGGTCGACGCGGATCAGGAAGCTCTCGTCAAGGAGTGTTTGTATCCATGAGTCGAGGAGTTTGCTGGGATTATTTGTTTCTCAAGCGCCAAGGATTATTTGTTTCCTTGGGGTTTGAAACGAGTCGAGGGTTTCCACGGGGGCTCTGGTGGCTCTGCGGGTCGACGCGGATCAGGAAGCTCTCGTCAAGGAGTGTTTGTATCCGTGAGTCGAGGAGTTTGTTGGGATTATTTGTTTCCCAAGCGCCAAGGATTATTTGTTTCCTTGGGGTTTGAAATGAGTCGAGGGTTCCCACGGAGGCTCTGGTGGCTCTGCGGGTCGACGCGGATCAAGAAGCTCTCGTCAAGGAGTGTTTGTATCCGTGAGTCGAGGAGTTTGCTGGGATTATTTGTTTCCCAAGCGCCAAGGATTATTTGTTTCCTTGGGGTTTGAAACGAGTCGAGGGTTCCCACGGGGGCTCTGGTGGCCCTGCGGGTCGACGCGGATCAGGAAGCTCTCGTCAAGGAGTGTTTGTATCCGTGAGTCGAGGAGTTTGCTGGGATTATTTGTTTCCCAAGCGCCAAGGATTATTTGTTTCCTTGGGGTTTGAAACGAGTCGAGGGTTCCCACGGGGGCTCTGGTGGCTCTGCGGGTCGACGCGGATCAGGAAGCTCTCGTCAAGGAGTGTTTGTATCCGTGAGTCGAGGAGTTTGCTGGGATTATTTGTTTCCCAAGCGCCAAGGATTATTTGTTTCCTTGGGGTTTGAAACTAGTCGAGGGTTCCCACGGGGGCTCTGGTGGCTCTGCGGGTCGACGCGGATCAGGAAGCTCTCGTCAAGGAGTGTTTGTATCCGTGAGTCGAGGAGTTTGCTGGGATTATTTGTTTCCCATTTTGTTCATGCCCTTGGATTGTATATAGGGATCGATGTAACCTTAACTGTAGGGCAAAAAGTTTTATTCTTTCATTTTTTTTATTCTTTCCGCGATGCTCTATCATTTCAGCTTTTATATCGCGAAGGTCGCGACTGCCCAATCATTTCGGCTATTTTTCGCGGTGCCCAATCATTTCGGCTATTTGTTTTATTTTTACCCGTCGCTTTTTATTACGGGTTGCCCAATCATTTCGGCTATTTTGCATGGTGCCCAATCATTTCGGCTATTTGTTTTATTTTTACCCGTCGCTTTTTATTACGGGTTGCCCAATCATTTCGGCTATTTTGTTTTATTTTTACCCGTCGCTTTTTATTACGGGTTGCCCAATCATTTCGGCTATTTTGCATGCATACATTTTACCTGCTGCTTTTTATTACAAGTTGCCCCATCATTTCGGCTATTTCGTATGCATGTGCGGCCTACTGGCTTTCGCCGTAAACCTGAAATTGGACACCAATTTCGGCATCAGCACCGCTGCAACTGGGATATTGCCAGGAGCGAATTATCATTTGCCTCTGTCGTTGTCGAACAAAGGAGGCTTAGCGACCAGGGTTAGGATCCTGTCGGCTAAGGCTTTTGACTTCATGAGCCGTAAGGGTCTCGTGAAGGTATTTCTCCCTACAAGTCGTGGGGATCTTATAGGCGTATTTTCTCCTTAGGAGTCATGAGGATCCCTAAGTGTTTGTTTCCCTGTAAGTCGTAAGGATCCTACTGGGGGGCTTTCTCCTTGTAAGTCGAGAGGATTTACAAGGGTTGTTTACCATGCAAACATATCCCTAGTTTCAGATGGGACTTAGTTAGGGAAATGTTTATTCGCGCCCGTGGATTGTATACAAGGGTCGATATTGAACCACTTGTAGGGCAATATTGGAAGTTTGTGGGGGTTTGCTTAAGCACAGGTTTAGGTCTCTGTAACTTAAGACTTTCAAATCCTATGAGCCGTGAGAGTCTCATAAGAGAGTTCTCCTTACGAGTCGTGAGGATCTCGCAAGTGTATTTTCTCCTTAGGAATCGTGGGGATCCCTAAGTGTGTTGCTCCTTTGTGAGTCGTAAGGATCACACGTAGGTGGTTTCTCCTTATAAGGTCGAGAGGACTCTATAAGGGTTCTTTACGAAGTTGCGCCCTTTCGGGTTTTCACAAACATTCGCCGGTAGTCCTGCTGTTTTTACTCACGGAGCCCTTTCGGGTTTTCATTCGTGCCCATTTTGCTTATGGACATACCGTTTATTTTTTATTTTCTTTTCCCTTTTTTTTTACGAGGTCGCGCCCTTTCGGGTTTTCACGAACACTCGCCGGCAGCCCTGCTGTTTTTACTCACGGAGCCCTTTCGGGTTTTCATCCGTGCCCTTTTTGCTTATGGACACACCGTTTTTTTATTTTATTTTATTTTTATATGTTTTTTTTTATCTTGTCAGCCTAAAAGATGCTGCGGTAGTAGTTTAAGGACGTTTCGGTCCGCTATTAGTTTAAGGACATTTCGGTCCGCTGTTAGTTTAAGGACATTTCGGTCCGTCGTTGAGAGGCTGGCTAATACTTATAAAGCTTGAGCTTAGGAAGATAGCGAGCGGACATAGTCATCGTCATCTACCATTGACCTAGGCTGTGACTCATTAAGCATAGTATTTCTTCAGGAAGCGGCCGTTTATTGGTCTGAAAGGCCTTTCGCCGTGCATGTCGATGAGTAGATAGGCTCCACCTTGGTAGACTTTATCTATGATGTACGGGCCTTCATAGTTGGGCTCAAATTTTCCCCGCTTGGCGCAATTAGGGATCATAGGCCTTTTGACCACTAGCACGAGTTCGCCCTGACGGAATGTCCTCAGTCGGGTCAATCTTTCGTATGAGCGCGTCATCTTTGCTTTATAAGCTTCCAGATTTTGTTGTGCTAAAAGCCGGATTTCATCAAGGGCGTCAATCTCTTCAAACCGAAGGTGAGCATTTTCTTCGTCTGTCAGCTCGTAGTGGACCGTTACCCGGAGAGAGGGTAATTCTATCTCGAGAGGGAGTACTGCTTCCGTCCCAAACACCATCGCGTATGGCGTTGTGTTTGTGGGCGTTTTAAATGTAGTTCGATACGCCCAAAGAGCCTCTTGCAATCTTTCGTGCCAATCTCTCTTATTTCGTGACACTGTTTTCTTCATGATCTTCGTCAAGGTCTTGTTGAAGGCCTCCGCTAGACCGTTAGCTCGCGGATTATAAACTGAAGAATATCTCCAGTCTATATTGTGTTGCTGTGCGAAGCGGCTAATTTTATGACTTCGGTAGGCTGGCCCGTTATCAGAGATGATTCTTCTCGGGGTTCCAAACCGGTATATGACATGCGTTTTGAAGAAATGGAGTATGTTCTCCGTCTTCACTTCCCTCAACGGTACCGCCTCTGCCCATTTAGAGAAGTAATCAGTCGTCGCCAAGATGAAACGATGTCCCTTGGACGATGCTGCTTCGATGGGGCCGACTATGTCAGTTCCCCACATTTCGAATGGCCAACTAGCCACTGTTGGATGCAGTGGATTGGGATGCTGATGGATGAAGTCCCCATGAATTTGGCATGAATGACATTGC
Organism: Agapanthus africanus; assembly: GCA_030015575.1. NCBI lineage: Eukaryota > Viridiplantae > Streptophyta > Magnoliopsida > Asparagales > Amaryllidaceae > Agapanthus > Agapanthus africanus. Next base: position 565,655,941 of record CM057345.1, read on the forward strand.
TTCGCGTATTCCAGGCAATCCTGCATCATCGTGGGCCAGTAGTAGCCCATCCGTTTTATCTTCAACTTCATCTTAGGGCCCGCTTGGTGGGAACCGCAGAGTCCGTCGTGAACTTCTTGGACGACCCTTCTCGCTTCATCAGGTCCTAGGCATCTCAGCCACAGAGAATCGAATGTCCTCTTGTATAGAGTATCGTTGACGAAGGCGAAAGACAGAGCTCGTTTCACGAGCTGATGTCTTATGGAAGCTTCTTCAGGCATTCGGTGGAACTTGAAGTAATCTATGAAGACTTCTCTCCAGTCTTCGGTCTTCTCATGGTCTTTTATTTGTAGGGTCGCCTGCTCAGTTGCTCCCTTTTCTTTATATGATTCTGGATGTATTTCTGCTGGGGCGAGCACTCGACGGCTTTGTATCACGATTCTAACGTCATCGAGGTTCTCGTCAGCCAATTCTTTAGCAAGTTTGGCCAGTGCGTCCGCTTTGCTGTTTTCCGCGCGCGGTATGCTTTCCAAAGTATAGGAGGGAATTTGGGTTAGCAGTTGTTGCACCTTTTCACCGTATTTTATCAATTCCGGTTTGCATGTTTGGTAATCGCCGTTCACTTGGCTGACGACTAGCTGGGAGTCCCCATATATGAGGAGGTTTTCAATTCCCATGTCAATGGCAATCTCCAAGCCTGCTATCAAAGCTTCGTATTCAGCTTCATTATTCGTTCTTGGCTCTGTTAAGGAGAAGGCGAAGCACATTATTCCTCCTTGTGGGGTTACGAAGATAAGGCCTACTCCCGATTTGATCATTGACGTATTTTGTTTGTGCTTTTTCATGGAAGATGCCCCATCGAAATAAAGCTCCCAACGGGTATCACCACCTTCGATTGCGTCAAACGCATGTTTGTCCGGCAAATCGCAATTCAGAGGAGAATCGGCAGGTATCGGGTGCTCAGCAAGGAAGTCGGCTATGGCCTGACCCTTCACTGCCTTGAGGGGTCGATATGTTATCGAGAACTCCATTAAGAGCATAGCCCATTTAGCGAGCCGTCCTGTCAAGATGGCCTTTGACATTAAATATTTGAGAGGGTCCACCTTTGAAATGAGATGGACTTCATGCGCTAATGCGTAATGTCTAAGCTTTGTTATTGCGAAGATCAACGCCAGGCAGTGTTTTTCAATGGGGGAGTAATTACTTTCTGCCCCCAGCAGAACCCGACTTAAGTAGTAGAGTGCTCTTTCTTTCCCCTGGTCATTCTCTTGTGCCCATAATGCGCCTAAAGAACCTTCAAGGGCGGTCGTGTAAAGAATGAGAGGCTTTCCCTTAACTGGAGCAGCCAACACCGGAGGGTTTTGCAGATACTGCTTGATCTCATCCAATGCGCCTTGGCATTTTTGATCCCAAACGAATGGGGTTCCCTTCTTCATCAGGTGACTATAAGGACGGCACTTTCCTGAAAGGTTGGCTATAAATCGCCGTATGTATGCGAGTTTCCCTTGGAGAGACCGCAGCTGTTTGAGAGTCCTCGGCGGAGGCATTTCCATGATCGCTTTAATCTTTGACGGATCTATTTCAATACCTCGGTGTCGAACGATAAATCCTAGGAATTTGCCCGAGGAAACCCCGAACGCACATTTAAGAGGATTCATCTTCAAGCTGTATTGCCGAAGGCGTTGAAATACAGTCTTCAGATGCCCGAGATGTTCCTCGTATGATTTGCTTTTAACCACGAGATCGTCGATATAGCATTCAACGATTTCGTGTATAAGGTCGTCGAAGATCTTTGTCATGGCCCTCTGATAAGTAGCACTGGCGTTCTTCAAACCGAAGGGCATCACTTTATAACAAAATATACCAAGAGGAGTCCTGAAGGCTGTGTGCTTCTGGTCTTCTGGATGCATTTTTATCTGGTTATACCCCGATGAGCCGTCCATGAAGGAGAAAACTTCATGAGTGGATGTATTGTCTATCATCAGTTCGGTGACTGGCACTGGGAAATCGTCTTTCGGACAGGCTTTATTGAGATCCCGGAAGTCTACGCATATGCGCACTGTCCCATTTTTCTTCATCACTGGGACGATGTTGGCGATCCATTCAGGGTATTGAACTTCCTGGATGAAGCCAGAGTCGATTAACTTTTTGACCTCGGTATTGATGCTCATTTCAAGCTCGAGTCGCATTCTTCTCGGCGCCTGTTTGACTGGCTTGATGTTCGGGGATATTGCTAGTCTATGTACAGCGACTTCTGGATCTAGTCCTGGTATCTCGGAATAGTTCCATGCGAAACAATCTTTATGCTGCACAAGGACGTCTTTTAACGCAACCACCCTCTCTTCAGACAGCAGCTCGCTGACGAATGTCGGTCGCGGATCATTTATTGTCCCCAACTCGATTTTCTTGAGGTTATCTGCAGTAGTATGGATTCCATCCTCCAGTTCTTTCGGAGCTGGGGGAAATTCTGAGATTACCTCATCGCTGCCGTTTTCAAAGCACCAAGGAAGGCTGTTCATGTCCTCGGACTCTTCTTTTAATATTGTTACCACGTGGCAAGTGCGAATTTTCTGCCAATCCCAATGCGGAGTTGGTTCTATCCTTGTGTTTTCGGGTTCGTGCTTTTGCGGCGGCGCTACCCTCCAGTTGTCAGACAACGCGAATTTGCCAAGCTGATATTGGTCCTCAACCCAATTCTTAAAGGTGAAGCAATCTTCAAGCGGATGCCCTACTACTCGATGGTAAAAGCAATAATTTGGGTTGAACACCTCGCCTGCGTGCTCGGGGTGCTTGGACTCTGGCAACGTAAGCATTTGATGTTTTAGAGCGAGATCGAATATCTTCCTTGTTTTGTTCCGAGGAAATGAGTATGCTCGACCCATTTTCTTGCTGAGGGCTAAGTCAATAACGCTCGATTCTCGGATATGTGGTTTCTTAGCTCTGCTTTGTGGTTATTGAGCGCCTTTTCTGCCCTTTGACTCATTTCTGCCTCCGCGTCGAGCCCTTTTTGTATCAGGTTGACATGGGGCAGCATCTTCATCCTTCGCTGCCTGTTGAAGGAGACGCTGTGTCTTGGCTTTCTCATAGATTGCCATTTCACGATCGTGATCATCTCGGGCTTTTTGACTCGCATCCCTTATAAATTTGCTCATCTGGTCTTCAGACGATGGACTGGGCGGTTTTGTATCAGGAACTTTTGTTGGTTCAGGATTAGCGTCCTCCCATTGAGCGTCCGCCTCTTCATCGAAGTCATACATGACATAACAGCTGTTTACTAGCTCCCATTTCTTTGACCGGATGTACCCAAGCCCTTTTGTTTCTATTCTCCCGTTAGGCAGTTTGCATTGAGTTCCGGGAACGTTCCAGACCTTGTCATAGAATTTGGCCTTTCTAACGGTCTGTGTGAAGGACATCCCCTGGCGTTTCAGCAGCTTCTTCAAACCTTTGGTATAATATCTGGGAAGACGGATAGGCTGAAGCCTGTCGAGCGTGGGATTCGCGCCATACCAAATTTCTTTTTCCACCTTGTTTTCTTCAGAACGGTAGAATAGGATTGCCTTCTCGCCTTTTCGTCCGGGAGGGATATAAAATGTCTGCAATTCTTCTACGCTATTGGTGTCGAGTGCATCCAGTTCTTTGCAATGTTCAAGCGGCACCATGGTTATCTGCAGACTTCGCTCTTCATCAGCGGAAACCCATATTGAAGGCCGAGCAGGGAATACAGCATGAACTTCATCCTCTGAATCACTACCGAAGATCAATGAAGGAACGGATGGTCCTGGCCTGGTGGATTGGGATGGACCTGAATAAATTATATCCTCTTCCTCCTCGATGTCACTGCCGAAGACAGGGATGGTGGCGTTAGTTTTGTTCTCTGGTTTGTGACACCTTTTCATGTCTTCGAAACTCGATAAGAAGTATTTGGCATCTTCATACTTGCGAACTTCGTTTACGGAAAACGGATTCAACTCTTCCGCCACTGTGTACTCGAGGCCATCCCTAGAATACTTCATGCACTGATGCTGTGTAGAAGGGATGATATTGTACTCGTGTAGCCATGGTCGGCCGAGCAGAGCATTGTAGCACGTCTTGGCGTCTATAACATGGAATTTGATGTCTGTGACGAGCAACCCGAAGCGTAGTGTCAATATCACAGATCCAAGAGTTTTTGATGATTGGGAGTCGAATTCGGAGATGGTGATTTTGTCTCGGGCGAGGTGTTGGACACTCATGCAAATCTCCTTTAACACTCGCACATTGAGTAAATTAACAGACGATCCGTTATCGACCAAGATTTTACCTATCTTTATGTCGTGGCAGTATCCTGAGACATAAAGGGGGCGATTGTGTTCACACGTCCCGAGGAGAAGGTCTTCATCACCAAAAGCAACGTCGGCTGTGTGCACCTCTTCCAATTCATCCTTCATCTTTTGTTCGGCCAGGAAAGCTTGGAATTGGTCCGGATCTTGTAGGGCCTTAATCAAAGAATCCCTTGCCTCTTTTGATAGTAATAGGGCATCGAGAATGCTGAGTTGTGAGGGTAGCTTTCTCAGATGCGCCAAGACATTGTAATCCACTTTATTCCTTTTTGGCGGGTTCTCGGCGTTTAGCTCTTCCAGAACTTGGTCATCTAAGACGATGTCTTCAGAGACCTTTTCTTTCCCTTTATCTTTTCTATTCGAGGGTCCGAGGTTCTTTTCAGGCAGTGTCCGATTCCGCAGCCGGATATTTTCGCAAACCACTGGCTCCTCTTCTTTTCCCGAAGTTGACTCTTTAAAGAGAGGGGCAAGCTCTAGCTCCTCATCAGAGTCGCTCCCAAATGTAGGCACTTGTGACCTGGTAGTGTTAACCATGTGACAATTGCCGGCAGTTCTTTCAAGCTCTTTGGTCGTGTTTCTTTGCTCCCGACGAATTTTACGCTTTTCCCGTTTAAAGCGTTGTTGATTAGCGACGTATCCTTGCCACCATCTATCGAAAGCCTTGCACTCTTGAGTGGGATGCGAGACCTTCTGATGATATAAGCAATAAGAGGGGTGCATTTCTACCACACCAGTCATTTTTCCTTCAGAGGATGGTAGCTTCATGCCCATTGATATGGCCTTAGCAAACCTCTTTTTTATCTTGAATTGGCTTTTGTCAGCGGTGGAGGCATTTTGCTCCAGCGGGATCATCTCAGCTCTTTCCTCAAGTCGCTGGCGCTTGGCCCTTTCGAATATAGCCGTCTCGCGTTATCGACCAGCTTTACTTTTCAATCGAGCTTCACTAAGAAATGCGTCAATCATTTCGATTGATAACTCCGAAATCCTTGACTCGGTATTTGCCCCCAGCGTTTTAGTGCCAGAAGTCCCTTCATCGTTCGTGGTCGAATGGGAGATCATATGACAGCTCGCCACATATTCCTCGGATTCATCCGATGAACTTTCTCCCTCATCTTCTTTTTGAAAGACGTGATCAAGGAAATCTTGGAGCGTAATGGGAGTCCTCGCCTTTTGGTTGTATTCATCCAGCGCGTCGATTTGCTTTTGTAAGTCTGTGCGCTTGTCGCCAGGCTTCACTGGCTACTTAGATTTCTTCTTCTTCTTTTTCGAAGATTTTGACGGCTGGCTATGAACGCTTGAACTACTACCATCGGTCTTCGGAGTCAGTCGTGGCTTCAACATCCCCTCAACAACCTGCGGTTCCAAGGGGTTCTTCCATTTGACCGCTGGACAGGTCTGAAGATTGTTTAGCATCCTCTTCGTCTTGGCTGATAATACAACCTCCCAAGGAGCTTCCTCTATGACGGAGCATGTTGCCCCCGGCGTATTCATCCCCTTAGAAGTGTGGGGCTGCGGGGGATTCACCTTCCATTTGTCAGATAGCGCAAATTTGCCCTGACGGTACTGGTTCTCAAGCCAATTCTTGAAAACGTAGCAATCCTCGATGGGATGGCCTAGCACTCGATGGTAAGGGCAATAATTGGGCTCGTTGACGTCGTTCGGTTGCAACGGACGTTTTGGATCTGGAAGATTTATGAGTCTGTTGCGCAACGCCAGCTCGAATAGCTTCCTCGTTTTATCGCGGGGAAAGGAGTAAGGACGTCCCATCCTGTCCTCAAGGGGTACATATGGGCGTGTACTGTTTGGACGAGCAACCGGTTTCGAGTCGCTCGGTTGTTGTTGGGCATTAGCGACAATGATCGCTTTTCCCTTTCCTTTGTCGTTTCGGGTGTCCGGCTTCGGGAGAGGGGGTTTATGGCCCATCTGGTCCATCTGCGCTAGTTTGTCGATCAAAGCCTGGAAGGCAGTCGGCTTGAAGAACATCATGAACTGCGAGATGGTTGCCTGTGGATCAAGGGTTCCAACAAACATTCCCACCGCTGGAGCTTCTTCTATCCGCTGTTCGCACTTCGACCATAGATTTCGCCACCGTATAGCGTACTGAACCCATGTCTCGCCGGGTTTTACCTTGGCATTAATCAGTGCCGTCATCGGGGTACGCTCACTGGCACTTGCAAAACGTTGGGTGAAGAGCAGCTCCATCTCCGCAAAGGTTTTAATAGAGTCGTTGGGAAGCTCAGAATACCATTCAAACGCCGTATCTGATAAGCTTCCAACAAACTGGCGAAGCAAAAGCTTGTCATCGCCGCCGGTGTTACACAAAGCACCCTGAACTGGGCAACATGTTGATGGGGATTGCCGGTCCCTTTGTAGACATGAAACTTGGGAATTGTGTAACCCGGCGGGTATTTGATTTGGTCATACCAGCCCGGATATGGCCGCCCCGTTTTTACGACGTGGCCGGCTGCTTCGGCCGCGTGATGAACCTTTATTTGCTGGGCTATATATTCGTCCAGATCAGTTTTAGAGATTGTATCCTCTTTAGCCGTTGATAGAACGGGCTGAGGGTTTGATGTCTCTCCCCTATCATCCCCAAGGACAATCGGGGGTTCTTCAGTCGGGGGATCTTGTTGTATCATCATCCCTATCATGTCCTGGAAGAGGAGGCCCATACGCTGTATATTGGCTGCTTGTTCAGCAGCCTCTTTGTCTCTTTTTTCCAGTACTCGGCGGAGGAACTCGGCGTCGGTCTCTTCCTCTTGGCGTTCATATAAGGACGTCTCAGGGTTCTCTTTTGGCTCCGTGAGTGCAGCCATTGTAGTCATCATCTCCTGGAGCTTTTGTTGCTGCTCCTGAGCCTTGGTCACTGATCGGGTAAGCGGTCGGTGGCCCGTAGAAGTACGACTTTCTTCCTTTCCAGAAACCATATAAACCGTATGAACTGTTATGCCCCCTGACTTTGGGCGTTTAGGTTCACCGCTTTTAAACTTTGTCAGTGTCACGGGAGCTTTCTCTGGCCTTTTTCTTTTGTGGACCATTGAGGTTGGAGGAGCCGTTGAATTAGGCATCCTAGCATTTGTTGCCCCCTGCTGTTTAATGGGGCGGTTTTTGTCCTTTTCCACCTTTGCCTTTTTCTGGCGATGAAAGTGGTCTGGGTCAATCACGGAGTCTTGAACCCTTCGCCAAACTTTATAAATTTTTGACGACAGCCGTTGAGGGGGCTGTTCCTGCTTTGTCTCCGGAGCTTTTTCCATAGGCGGAGGAGATCTTTTCAATGTAGCAATTGGAGAGTTCTTTCTCACCTTCCTCAGCAATTCAAAGCTGTTCCCAGTTGGAATAGCAGCGTTGACCTCTACCACTGGAGCAGGTGGGGTTAGCCCTGAGGGGGAGTTGCCCCCTGCTTTCCTTACTCGTTGCCAATGGCGACGTCGCGTACGACGAGCCTTTGGGACTGGCTCGTAAATCGAGATGGTTTCTTGTTGCCCCCTGTTTGAGTGTAGGGTAACTGCCGATGTCAGCCTATCGAAGACTGATGCTTTTTGACCAGCTGGGGGAGGAGTGGGAACCGTCAATCTTGTGAAGACCGACTCTCTGATGGGAGAAGCCGCTTTAACGACTTCCAAAGCAGCGGCCGTTGCCCTCTTTGGGACGGCCACTTTATAGTTCTGACCTAGCCTGGTGAAAACGGAGGCTGTCGGTTTAGTCGCGGGCGACCCGTTGACAGGGGTCATGATAGCAGTGAGCTGGTCGAACATCGACTTCTTGTTCGCTTCCGGTGCAGATATCGGCATAGAAAAGCTTGTAGGTGGGACCATGGTCCCGAAAAACAGGCCGGTGGTGGCCTGGGTCACCTGTTCTACCGGCAGAGCGAGGAAAGAGGCCGCTTGGGGCCCATATGTTACACCTCTCGGTGAGGTGGAGCGTCCGTTGCAGTGGTGCTTCGCGCATTTGGTGCAGTTAGAATCCATGGATGCTTGAGTTCTGCGCCAGGTAAAAGACCAAATCTTAGCAACTTGAAATCCGAAGACAACCATTTAACAAACCGCGATTGGTTCGCGAAGACGACACACAAAGTGTGGAGTGGAAAGAGGAAGAGGTCCCACCGGGCGTGCCAGAATCTGTTCCCCTCCGAAAGGCGGCCTAGACGTTAGGATGTCCGTGCCCGAGATTCGGGGCAGATGCTATTTGGTTTTATCCGTCTACCTCTCCGAAGATGCCAAGTTGATTTATGGCACCGTGGATTGGAGGTTTAGACGGATGCGGCCGATGTAGCAGACTTCGTCAGATTCCCCCTCAGGGTGAGGGGTTTTTTTGATTGTGGGGACGCTCTTCCCTGCAGGCGTAAGCCCCTGCAGTTAATTACGCTACCGCATCGCGGTAACAACTTTCTCCTTCTCCAGAATTTCACTTCGTGTCGTGTGTGTTTGTTTTATTCGTGGTTGCCCGTGGATTGTATACGGAGACTGAGTAATGCCGTCGCCCGTAGGACGTGGATTAGTCCAAATCCGTATTTACTAAGATTTGGGTTTGGTGTTTTTAGTTTAAGGATAAATTAGTCGCGTTTCGACTAAGATCAACTTAAACGTTCGTTAAGGATACGTTAGTCCTGTTTTAGACTAAGATCCACTTAACGTAATGATTAATTTAATGTATGGCCATCGGGACTCGTCACCTCTTTGACGTCGTTGAGGAATTACAACGACGGATGTCAAAGGAGTTCGGAGATGTACCCTCGAACCAGAGTTGATTGGGAGTTTTATAATCCATTTGAATGTTTAAGGATACGTTAGCCGTGTTTGGGGCTAAGATCAACTTAAACGGGACCGTTTAGATCCGGCAAAAGAGCGTTTGGAAGCTCTGTTGTTCCAGTTTAAGGACGTGGTGGTCCGTCGCCAGTTTAGGGACGTAGTGGTCCATATTCCAGTTTAGGGACGTGGTGGTCCAATATTAGTTTAGGGACGTCTCGGTCCGATATTAGTTTAAGGACGTCTCGGTCCGATATTAGTTTAAGGACGTCTCGGTCCGATATTAGTTTAAGGACGTCTCGGTCCGATATTAGTTTAAGGACGTCTCGGTGATATTAGTTTAAGGACGTTTCGGTCCACGAGTTTAAGGACCCCGCAGTCTATATGGGTGTGTGGTCGTTGGGACTCGTCACCTCTTTGACGTCGTTAAGGAATTACAACGATGGATGTCAAAGGAGTTCGGAGATGTACCCTCGAACCGGATGTAGATTGATTTAGGAGAGCCATTTTGCTCAGTCAATTTAATTTAAGGACTTATGGCCACGATTGGGCTAAGTCCATTTAAAAATGTCAAATATTTTATTTGCATTTGTTTTTGTTTTTATTTGGGCTTTGCCCAGAAAAGATGCAGGGCATCAATTTGTTTTGGGCTCTGCCCTTTATAAATGATGCAGAGCATCAATTTATTTGGGCCCTGCCCATTTATTGCTTTGCAATTTATTTTGGCCTGCTAGGTCTTTTTGATTTGGGCCTGGCCCTTTAGGAAATGCATTGCATTTGTGCAGAGCACCAAGAATCTTTTAGATTCAAGAAAAGAAGTGCAGAGCACTTGATCTAAATTTAGATCAAAGAAAAGAAAGAAATCTTTTCTTTCTTTCTGTTTCAGAGAACCAAAGGTTCATAGCAAGTGCAAGGCACTATTTTTATTATTTTTATTTGTTTATTTATCTATTTATTGAAGATCACTGATCTTGTTTTCTAGATCAATGATCTATTCTTTGAGAGAACTTTCTCTTATCTCCAAGGTTTTTTACCTTCTTTTTGTGTTCTCCAGAAATTCTCAAGAGTTCTTTTCTTTCTTCTCTCTTTTTTTTTAGCCAGGTCTTAATGAATTTGAAATGAGGACTGGGGTCCTTTTTATAGTGCTCATAAATTAGTTAAATTTGTTCAATAAATCTTTTCCTGAGTGATTTGGGAAACTTTCCCCACCGTTGGATCTTTGATCCAAAGGCCCCTGTTTTACAGAAGAAATCTTCTTGTTTTAACAAGAACAGAAAAAATTTCCTTAAATCTTCATTCTGTTGTTGCGCAACTCATCAGCGCGTGACACGTGTCGCGCATTAAGGCGCTTGCGCAGCTGTGCTTGCGCAACTGCGCAGACACGTGTCGCGCAGTGAAGCGCTTGCACAACTGAGCTTGCGCAACTGCGCAGACACGTGTCGCTCAACGGTGCACTTGCGCAACAGTGTTTGCGCAGCTGCGCAGACACGTGTCGCGCAGAGGTGCGTTTGCGCAGTTGTGCTTGCGCAACTGCGCAGACACGTGTCACGCTGCAGTGCACTTGCGCAACAGTGTTTGCGCAACTGCGCAGACACGTATCGCGCAGTGGTGCGCTTGCGCAGTTGTGCTTTTGCGCAACTGCGCAGACACGTGGCGCGCTGAGGTGCACTTGCGCAACAGCGTTTGCGCAACTGCGCAGACATGTGTCGCGCTGTGGTGCACTTGCGCAACAGCGTTTGCGCAGCTGCGCAGACACGTGTCGCGCAACGGTGCACTTGCGCAGTTGAGCGTTGCTTTTGCTTTTTAAAGAGCCTTGCTCTGATTGGACGCACTGCCTTGGGCGTTGTGCTGTCGAGTCAACTTCTGACACGTGGCAAATTGCGCGCAGCGCACGGGATCTGAAGCGTTGCTTCTCAATTTTGAATTTTCAAAATTCAAACAGAGCCTTGCTCTGATTGGGGGAACAATAACTGATATGAATGTTATAAGCATAGCACTTTAGTCTCACTTGATCGGTTGCCACGGAATTTTGATGTGATCAAAAGTTCGTCGCAATCACGTAGCTTACACGGATACTCGCCGGGTAAACTTAATAGTCTGCTACACCCCTTAGCCCCGACCAAGTGACTGTAGGAGAACCCCGTCGCCGAAAGCATCCGTTCGGGTGCTCGCGGTAGCGGTGTTCCGCCTTGGTGCACTTCGTCGACGGTATCGGGGGTGCGGCCGTCTACTAAAGTTTGCGACGAGCATTCGATCAGTATGTCGGGAATCTTGTTGAATTGCCCGACTTGGTATTGAAAAGTTTTTTCGATTTCGAGACTAAAATGCGGGGTTTATAATTGTTAGGCATGTGATGTCTAAGGAATTCATTGGTTTAGGCATGCGATGTCTAAGGAGGTTGCGGATTCCAACTGTTGTAGTTTTACACTTTCTTTTCTGCGACCGTAAGTGTAATATGTGATATCGCCGATTTCGTTGCTATATGTCAACGACAATTGGGATACGCATGTTTACTTACGTTGATGCCATGTGATGTTATGTGTTGCTGGATATGTTATATTGGATCGTCGTGTTTGAATAGCCGGGTTTTTTTTATGTGAGATGAGTATTTTTTCATTTTCATTAATGTAAAAACTTGTATGTAATATTCTTTTATTGGGGCACTTCCAGGTTGCGGAAGATGTCACCTTTTGTATATTATTTACTTTTCCGCACTAGGATAGACCCAAGGAGGAGGGCACAAGCAACCGGGTTCTGGAGTCCAGTGGGAGACCAACTTGAGGAGTCGAGTCCGGGTCTCCTAACTCTAGAATTGGTAGGGTTTCTTGCCGCTCTCGTAGGGGTCTAGGGGTGTGGGTTTGGCTATTCATCGCGACCGTGGAATCCGTGTTTTATACTGGCTCGTATTGAAAACACGGACGTCCTAGTATATCCAATATTTCATATGTTTCTTCTGCTGCGATATCTGTGATGTGATCATTTGATATGTTCTGTGATAAATACTGTATATAGTATATATGATATATTATATAGACGTTACTTATGTTTTACACCCGCGCTAGCCCTGCCCTGCTCTGCCGTTAGTTACCTAACCTAACGGTGCACGAGGGGATATCGAGGTGAATGCGGATGGCATAAGTGTACGTTGTATTTATCTGTGATGTTTAGGTACTTAAATGATGGGACTTCATTAATATGATTAATGAAAGAAAAAGAAACCTAAGATGTTGTGGAATCGAATTTCTAAATAAAATAGGTAGCTACAGTTCTTGCTTTGCACAGCGGTATATATGATATATCCTGCACCTTATTCGATGAGGAAAGGACCAAGATCCCTTCACCGGGAGTGACTCATTTAGCAATAACTGGCAGATGCTACAACCCTCGGTTTGTCTTTTGATTGATTCTATAGTTTCTGCTTTGCACAGTGATATATATGATATATCCCGTACCTCATTCGACGAGGAAAGGACCGACGATCCCTTCACCGGGAGTGACTCCTTTAGCAAAACTAGAAAAGCCTCAAAAACACTCCATTTCAAAATTCATTCGATCCTACAACGATATCAAGTTCATTACGCAATAGGTTTTCAGAAAAACCTGTCGTAGCCCTCCGTCATTTCAGATAAGTCCTGTTTAGTATTCGTGCTGCGTTTGTTGACCTTGTCAAGGCGCAGTGTGCGGTAGCTAACCAGTATTTATCTGCTTATGCATATGATGCAGATTGGGTTAGGGTAGTCGTACGGCCTTGTTGACCTTGTCAAGGGTCGTGCGGGTGGGTTTGATTCAATCAAGAAATGACGGGTTGAACTTGACTTACGGTTTATGGTTTGTTGACCTTGTCAAGGTCATAGATCGTTTGGGGCAAAATATTATCGGGAATTTCAAGTGTTGAAATTTGCAATGAGATTGCATACATTCTATGAGATAGTTGGATCCCGATACCCGCTGCGAGTAATTGTTACTCCTGCGAGAGTTTTACACATTACAATTAGCCAATCAAGTAGGTGTCTAGAAAGGTGTTAACGAGGTTACGCCTCTGGGAAAACGAGGTTTGCATTAATTAGGTTCGTGCGAAAGCACGGGGGACCTCCCTCAAAGTACCGACACTGGCCTGGCTGAAAGATTGGCGAACTTGTAGTGTGTAATTAATCCCGGCCAGTCTTTCCTTTTAGGGTTTGAAGGAAGATTTAATTAAAACAGTGGGAGCCATCCTGATTAGATAAAATAATAACCAATCTATTCTTGCAAGAGCGCACGCTGAGTGTTTTCTTCTCTCTCTCTCTCCAGGTAGCGACCATATCACACCTTAATCAAGATAATAATACGGATATATTGACCGAACCCGCTTGTTATACTGAGCTGGGGAACGTTGGTCCCGCTCCAACTTATAATTGTTATAAGACAGAGCAGGAAATTGGGGATTACCAGAATTCCCGTGCCGCCCAAACGAAGAAAATGCATACCAATGCATCATCTTCGGGTGTGTTCATTATAGAGAACTGTTTCTCAATGTCCTTTACATCCTGGGTATATGATACCGCATCAGGATCCCGCATATGTAATCTGTTACATGGGCTACAGATAGGTAGAGAACTGAGAACGGGTGATAAGTTTCATGAGACAGAAAACGAGGCAAGTGTTGCAGCCAAGTCTGTTGGTCACTGTCACTCTGTATTATCAGTACATTGATTCTGAACAAATGCTATTAGATACCGAACCTGATATACAAAATCATATCAGTCTCTTTATTTAGATAAAGAAATGATATAATTTTGTATTGTTGGATATTGTTTTGAACATTTCCTATATCAAAAGTTGATCGGTTCAGGCACGTTATCTAAAAGTATTGATGTTCTAAATCAAACTACAGTTCCTAGTATACAGAACACACAAAAGAGGAAGAGTTCAGAAATGAACGGATCCTTCTTGAGGTATTGTAGACTAGGTCATATCAATGCGACCCGACTAGCTAAGTTGCACATAAATGCATATTTAAATCTGTTTGAATTTACATCTTGTGAAACTTGCCAGTCATGTCACAGAGATAAAATGACCATAGCTCTGTTTACTGAAAACAGAGAAAGAGTTAGTGAACTCTTGGGATGATACATGTTGATGTATGTAGGTCCCCTGTCTACACATGCCAAGACCGGTTCTTTGTACTTCATTACATTCTCTGATGATCTCTTTAGATTCAGACATATGTTCCTGTTGAAACACAAGTCCGAACCTTTTGAGATATTCACAGAATATAAGTTAGAAGTAGAGAACCAAAATACGGGTATAAGTATTATGTCCTATGATGAGATCAGGGAGGAGAATACTTGTGTATGGAATTCTTGGACTATTCTAAAGGAGAATGGGATTCTCTCTCAGTGTTACTCCTCTGAATACACCAAAGCACAACGGTGTATCGGGGCGGAGCAATCACACCCTATATGATATGGTGCGCTCTATGATGAGTACTACTGAGTTACCTGTTTCCTTTTTGGGGTTATGCACTTGGGAAGCTGCATACCTATTGAATTAGGTTTGAATCAGATCACAGCCTACTACTCCATATGAGATATGGTATGGGAAGAGCCCATGTCTTAAGCTAGTTAAGATTTGGGGTTGTCCGGCCTATGTCTAAAAGCAAAATCCGGACAAGCTCGAGGCAAGGTCAGTCATGTAGAACTGGAAAGGTTCCAGCTATACAAACTACAGCAGATGATTTGGTAGAACCAGAGGATTCAGTAGATACCAACGAACCTCAGCCTCTCCGCCGATCTAGTAGGGTTCCTCACCCACCTGAGAGATACTTCGGTTTCTCTATGACAGTGGGAGCGAGGATTGCATCATGAGATGATGACCCAACTAGTTTCGAGCTGGCCATCAGGAGTAAGACTCTGTAAGAATGGCTGGATGCTTAGTGATCTGAGATGGAATCCTTATACACCAACAAAGTATGGACTTTAGTTGCTATATCTGAAGGGTTAAATCCTCACCAGGAGCAAGTATATCTTGAGAAGATTACTTGGTGTAGATGGAAAAGTTGAGACTTTCAAAGCTAGACTAGTTAAAGGTTTTCGTCATCGACCAGGCGCGGATAATGATGAAACCTTTTCCAGTGGCTATGCTTAAGTCCATCCGGATCCTACTTGCCACGGCTACATACCATGACTACGATATTTGGCGGTTGGGTGCCATGACTGCTTTTCTAAATGATGTTTTAGAAGAGAACGTCTATAAGTACACAGCCAGAGGGCTTCGTAAACAGTGGGAGCAGCGGAAACGTGTGCAAGCTGCTTTATAGGATAAAGCAGGCATCGCGGAGTTGGAACATCTGTTTTGATGTAGTAGTCAAATAGTTTGACTTCATCAAAATGGTAGATGAACCTTGTATATACAAAAAGGTAATAGGGAGTATGGTGGCGATCCTCGTAGAGTACGTGGATGACATACTCTTGATAGGGAAGGAGTTTCCTATGCTACGCTCGATCAATCTCCGTTTATCAGAATGATTCTCCATATAGGATCAAAGTGATACCTCCTAAATCCTGGATTTTGGATCTATGAGATAGATCTAATTGGATGTTAGGAGACTCACTAGTTGTAGTGAGATGGTATCAGTTGATCCTGTGGAGAATCACTGGAAAGGTTCCAAGGTGATAAGGACGACTGAATGTCAGTCACTGGCATTGTCTTTACCCTCAGTAAAGGGACGGTATGTTGGAAGAGTTCCAAGCTAGATACCGTGGCATACTAGACGATTAAAGGCAAGATACATCGCTACTTAAGATGCTACCAAAGAGGCTTTCTGGCTGTATATGTGTTCATGAGATGAACTTAGTTCCTCTCATTGTGTGACAATGGAGTTGTGGCTTATGCCAAGGAACGTCCGTCCCATCAGTGATCCAGACATATTCTAAGGCAGTATCACCTGATCATGGAGATGGCTGATCTCCAAGGAGATCGAGGATAGGAGAGTAGACTCAGAGGACAACACGGCGGATCCACTCACAAAGGCCTTTTCCCAGAGAGAGACTTGATTAGTCGAAAATATTGCATCTTTTAACCGGCAATTTCCCTATCATTTGCATTCATTTAGAAGTGTACGGTATTCATATTTCACATATTAGCAAAACAGTCGCAGAATATCAGATTACATGTGTTAGACCTTAAAACCGGCATTTCTAGGGAAATTGACTGCATTTCATTGCATGACATCATTTCTATATATCGCAACCCGTGTTTCGAAGTCTGTGCAGGAAAATCAGAAGCTTGCTCAAATTGACACCGCCCAAACATTACGCCAACTCAATGATTTCAGTTCTGGTATCAATCCAAAGGGGAAAATACAAATCAACACATCAGATAAAGCCCCAAATGTTATCCCAAGACCACACCAGAAGAACCAAGACTTGAAGCCAACAAATGGCCGCGGATCCGCGGCCGGAGCCGGCTTGAGCCGCGGTTCCGCGGTCAACTTGCCACCTCAGCCCTACTTCTTTGCACCATAACTCCTATGCAATCTTACAGGCTTCAGAAAGATACAACAAATTCCAGAAAGCCCCAGAAGCTTCTGCCAGATCAACAAACCCTTGTTCCTACACTAAACTAGCCTTGTATTCTAGAAAGTTCTCCCTAAACCCTAGCTTAAACCCTAAGCTAAGCCTAACTAACTACTTCTAGAAGTCTTTCAACAAACTTTTGGAAGGAACTTCTATTTCAAACTCAAGGCCTAGGGTTTGGGAAATCTATAAATAAGACCCTAGACTCACTTGTAAAAAGGATCATCTCTTAGGATTCATTCATTGAAATCAATAGATCCATTCACTCTCTTTCTTCATCTTCTTCTTCCACAAGTCTAGTGAGAGGGCTTGTGTGAAACCCTAACCCTAATTCCAATCAAAAGCCAAGATCCCGAGTACCCCATCAAGCAAGAAGCCTTGCAACCTTTTATGAGCTAAGCCGATCTTCAACAGAGCAAGTGGTCCAAGCCGATCCGCGACTCACGGAGCCGAGCGAAGCCAATTCGACAATTTAGTTCTTCCTCTTGTAGTTCTTGAGCGACTGTAATCAAATTGTTGATATAAAAAAAGGTGATATTCTTTTATCTTGTTTTCTTTAAATTCTTGCATCATGATTCAATCTAAATTTCTAGCTGTAATTCTTGTTGTGATGTTTGAGTAATACTCCGCTCGTCGAGGAGTCGAGACGATCAATAGAATGATGATGTAATAAATCTTAAATCGATTCTTGAGTCCTACGAGTTTTGTAAACCCTAGCAAGTTCAAGAATCGACGACCCAATTCGTTGCGATACTTTCTTGATTGATATCGCTCGAAATTGGGGAGTTACGATCGTTTCTTGAAATTGCTAGAGGCTAGAATGTGAATGATATCGACGAAAGAACAAGGGTTAAACGATGAAACCCTAGTTTCACGAGAAAGCCCTAACTCTCATCGATCATCATCGATCTAGTATCAATTCTTCGAAGGACAAGAACACGATATCTTGAGATTACATCATGTTTACAGATCCGATCGATTCCTACGAGCCTCATTTAGATTCTTGACATTTTGTTGGAAATATCATCGAAACCCGATTCTCGATTGTTTATCAGTTTCTTGATTCTTGATTAGATTAGTGACACCTGAATCAATCGATAAAATCTTGAATCATGTTTTCTTTTCTTTTCGATTAACTTTTCAATTCAAACAAATTAAATATAGAAACGAATCGCACAATCCTTGTGGATGATCCGCACTCGCTTACGATCTACAACTGACACCGTAATTGATTGCGGTCAAATATGATTCTTTGATTGTGATTCTATACATTTTCTAATTACCGACACAAAGAAACTTATTTGCTTTATTCGATTTACACAAACAAGAATTTCTTTTCAATCAAATGAAACCGTTATCGGGGATCATTTGATTTGATTTGATACTTTTACATCCAATCAAGAAAATATAACAATCAAATGGCGCCGTTGCCGGGGATTACGCGCTAATTCGTTTCATATTAAAGTTTGAATTGAAAGATTTATTCCATTGTAATTTTTGTAATCAAAATTCGTGCAAACCCTAAACAATTTGTTGTGGTTCTTTGCAAGGAGATCTGGAGCTTGCTGTGAAAATGAAATAATTTTTGGGATATACCAGAGATCAGAGGGAGTCTACATAAGCTCCCTGGTGAATTTTGGTGCAGAGATCACATTACCCAACCGCGGAACCGGGGTGTTAGTACCCATATGCGGCGGAACCGCGGCATCTTGGAGGCTTCTCTGTGAAAATTTTGCTTCAGGTAATTTCTTACCTTCTCCTCTCTCCTCTTTTTAGCTCCAACTAATAATTTTCTGCAGGCTTCTTTGCAAATAATCGCAGCTCGCAAATTGCAAAAGTAAATTTGTGCGTGATTTTGTTTCTTGGTTGTTTGCATTCTAAATACGGATATTAAGGGGCACGGCCAAATCCAAATTAGGTGGGGAGTTCATTACCCTTCCTAGGCCCCGAAAACCATAAAACTTGCATCCGCATTGACCCACATTAACTAAAAAAGATCTAGAGATGACTCTAAGGACCGTCGCGCTCACTTAGGACAGAAGAAAGCCGTGGGTAATTCATTGCTTATCCGCGTTTTCTTGTGGTGTCTAAGGCAAGTGTGTCGAAGGCTAGTGGTTATTAATTAGGCCCACTACTTACGTAGTGGAGTACCTTCCCACTTACCTGGTACTTACCTGGCTACAGGGGGACAAAGAGGCAGTGGAGGATTCTATCCCGTGACTTGTCTTTTGGCAGTTAGAAGCGGTCTAGAGCCGGACCTAGATGACCACTAGATTCTAGGGTTTTGTGTGCTGCATTTGTTGTATCGCATCATATTTTCAAAAATCCGTCCCTTTTTCAAAGCAAACACCGCATTCATTCATTTACCCCTAATTATAAGCCAACGCTGCCACTTGTACTAACCCTTTTTAGTATAAGATAGGCTGGACACGGGATTTTAGTGCCCGTTTAGTCCGCGTACCCTTTATCGACTCCGAAGTCGATATTTCTCCATTTACCTTTCCTTTACCCACTACCACACCCACACCGATGGATCCGACTCCATCAAACTTCTTTAACCCTAATCTGCCGCCGTCCGTTGGTGCGCAGAATCCACCCCGCATCTCTCTCCAGGAGAGGTGCTATCCACTTCGAGGTCCTCTTTCGACCTGCTTATCCACACCACCAGCCAATGGGGATAACTTTAAGATTAAACCCCAATACATTAACCTTTTACCCAAATTCCACGGACTCGAGACTGAGGACGCTTACGTTTTCATTACCAAATTTGAAAACGTATGCGCAATGATGGGTACGTCACAACTTTCAGTGGATGCGATGCGTCTACGACTTCTTCCATTTACATTGTACGATATAGCCGAGAAGTGGCTATATAACACTACCGCACACTCTATTACGAATTGGGAAGAATTCGTCGCTGCATTCCTTAAGAAATTTTACCCAATACAAAAGACAGCTCGAATCCGTAGTGAACTGAATCAATTTGCCCAGCTCCCTACTGAACCATTCTCTAAATGCTTTGAACGTTTCAAGGATCTTTTGGTTCAGTGTCCTCATCACGGCATCCCGAGATGGGAATTGTGCCGAATCATTTATGAGGGCATTAACCCAAACACTAAACAGAGCCTTGAGAACATGTGTCAAGGTACTTTTATGACCAAGGATGATGGGGAAGCTTAGAAGTATTTAGAAGAGTTCGCTGAAAAATCACTACAGTGGGAGAGTGGAACCCAACCATTGAATAGGGGTGGCGTACACCAAATAGATGTGTCCATAGGTGTTCAAGCTGAGATGGCAGCAATGCAAAAGAAGCTCGATGCTATGGAACACAAATTTGCAGCAGCCTCCCTAAACCCAGTATTGCTCCCCAAAACTGTTTGTGGGTGCTATTCTGATCCGTCTCATTTAACGGAAGAATGTCCATTAAACTCTGCGTTTCAAGGTCACGAGAATTCTAATGCCGCATTTCAACGACCTAGAAACGATCCATATTCTTCCACGTACAATCAGGGTTGGAGGAATCACCCGAATTTCGCTTGGAACCAAAACCAATCTCAAAACACGGTTCCAAACACGAATAATTTTCAAAGGGCTCTTCCTCCACCACAACAGCAACCCCTTCAACTCACTCAGCACCCCTACCAGTCACAAAATTTCCAAAATCAGGTCAACAATCATGCACAGTCTAATCCTATGACCTGTTCTGACGAATTCTCTCAATTCACTCAAACCATGAAATCACTTTTATCAAATTTCATAGAGATTTCGACTGAGGTCAGATCTTCCGTCAGTGAGATAAAAAAAAACTCAGCGTCTCAAGCTGAGAGTATCAGATCGATGGAAGCTGAAATCGCACGTCTTAAAGCCGAAATGAGTGCGAGAGAAAAAGGGAAACTTCCCTCTCAACCCCTACAGAATCCTGGGCATTATAATGTAAATGCCGTCACAACATTGAGATCGGAAAGAGTGTTGAATAATCATGTCGGGAAAGGTATTGATGATATTGAAAATCCTATCATTAACACCCCGGCTTAGACCTTTCCTCACACACACACTTCTCCTTCTGATCCTTCTTCTTCTACCACACCACCTTCTCGAGAGCCTATTCTCCATTTCCCACTTGGCTCGACACCTGAACCCAACCCTTATAGTTCTCCACAGACGGTCCCCACACCTCTTTTGGGACCTCGTCTACCCCCTCTTCCTTCTCCTATGATGGACCCGACGCTTATTGCGAAAGCTCCTTACCCGAATCGGTTAAGTGGTAATAGAACGAGTCCTCATATGGAGAAAATTATGGAAATGTTCAAACAGGTTAACATCAATATCCCTCTCCTAAATGCAATTCAACAAGTCCCCGCATATGCGAAAATTCTTAAGGACTTGTGCACTAGGAAGAGGAAGACCCAAGTGCCGAAGAAATTCTTCATGGCTAATAATATCAGCACTGCTTTTATTCCCCAGCTACCAAAGAAACGAAAGGACCCAGGATGTCCTACAATATCGATTTCTATTGGGGGTAAAAACATAAATCGTGCTCTTTTAGACCTTGGCGCAAGTGTTAACCTCCTTCCATATTCTGTATATGAGCAATTAGGGATTGGAGAGCTGAAACCTGCTCATTGCACTCTCCAGATGGCAGACCGTTCAATCACCAAACCAAGGGGTGAATTAGAGGATGTGTTGATAAAGGTCGAGGAATTTGTTTTCCCTGTAGACTTCATTGTGCTCGACACACAGCCTGTAGCGAACCCCCGGGGCCAAATTCCGGTGATTCTGGGTCGTCCTTTCCTTGCCACTTCCAACGCTGTTATAAATTGTAGAAACGGTTCAATGAACTTATCATTTGGAAATATGACCATTGAACTAAATATCTACAAAGTTGGAAGTCAGCCATCAGAACCCTCTGCTCATATTTTAGATGCGTGCTCTGTCCATGAGATCGCTCCCGATAGTTGTGGAGCTGAGGAACTTTGCTTTACTGATCTCGATGACATTACCACATCTCTGTTTGATTTCACACAAGATCTTAGTGAGGACACTTTTTCTACACTTGAGTCCTGCAATCCTGACTTTTCTCCACCCGAGTCTGTATCTTTCACAGGCTCTGAGCTTCTTTGTAAATCCAAAAATCACTCAATGATCCCTCCTTCTATCATTTCTCCGCCCGAATTAGATCTCAAAATTTTACCGTCTCATCTGAAATATGCTTATTTAGGTGAGAAGGAGTCTTTACCGGTTATAATTTCCGCTTCTCTAGCATTAGTGCAAGAGAATGCACTTTTATCGGTATTAAGATCAAACAAAGAGGCGTTTGGTTGGAATATGGCGGACATCAAAGGGATTAGTCTCTTGATAGTTGAACATCATATACATGTGATGGATGATGCCAGACCAACCCGAGAACCACAGAGACGGTTGAATCCCGTCATAAAGGAAGCGGTAATGAAAGAGATCGTCAAATGCTTAGATAATGGTATTATATACCCCATCTCCGATAGCCAATGGGTGAGTCCTATACATGTCGTTCCTAAGAAACCCGGCATCACTGTTATAACCAATGAGGCGAATGAGTTGATTCAGACACGCGCCCAAACTGGGTGGTGTGTATGTATCGATTATAGAAAACTCAATGCTGCCACGAGGAAAGACCACTTTCCTCTACCATTCATTGATCAAATGCTGGAACGCTTAGCGGGACGAGAGTATTATTGTTTTATGGACGGATACTCAGGTTATAATCAGGTCCCCATCGCCAAAAAGGATCAAGATAAAACCACTTTTACTTGTCCTTTTGGTACCTTTGCTTACAGTCGCATGCCCTTTGGGTTATGCAATGCTCCCGCTACCTTTCAGCGGTGTATGATGGGAATATTCTCTGATATGGTAGAGAATTTTCTGGAGATCTTTATGGACGATTTCTCGATTTTGGAGACTCTTTTTCTGATTGCCTTGCGAATCTTGACGCTGTTCTTACTCGTTGCAAAGAGAAGAACTTGACTTTGAACTGGGAAAAATGCCATTTCATGGTCCAAGAAGGAATTGTTCTTGGACATGTCATTTCACAGAAAGGCATTGAGGTTGACAGAGCTAAGATAGATGTCATTCAAAACCTCCCTCACCCCAAGAGCGTCAAAGATATTCGATCTTTCCTTGGCCATGCGGGCTTTTATAGGATATTCATTAAGGACTTTAGCAAAATTGCTAGACCTTTAACTCTTCTCCTGGCCAAGGATACGACCTTCCATTTTGACTCGGACTGCGAGACAGCTTTCGACTCACTTAAACACTCACTCACTTCAGCCCCCGTTTTATCATCACCAAACTGGGACTACCCCTTTGAGCTAATGTGTGATGCATCCGACTTTGCAGTTGGTGCAGTCTTAGGACAGCACATCGAAAAGATGCCACACGTGATATACTATGCAAGTAAGACCCTGAATGATATTCAAATTAATTATACAACCACAAAAAAAGAACTTTTAGCGGTTGTATTTGCATTAGAAAAATTCAGGCCTTACTTAATTGGCTCACCTATAGTTGTGTATACTGACCATTCCACTTTAAAACATCTTCTGGCGAAGAAAGATGCAAAAGGTCGACTAATACGTTGGATCCTTCTGTTACAAGAATTTGATCTTGTTATCAAAGATAAGAAAGGATGTGAAAACGTAGTAGCTGACCATCTTTCACGCATCATTTCTTCCTCTGTGACCCTGCCGATCAATGATTCGTTCCCTGATGAACAACTCTTGAACGTATCCGCTGAACCTTGGTTCAGAGATATTGTAAACTATCATGCCACGGGACTGATACCCAGCAATTGGTCAAAATAGGACAAATACCGTTTTCTATCCCAAGTAAAACACTTTTACTGGGACGAGCCCTATTTGTTTAAATATTGTCCTGATCAGATCATTCGCCGGTGTGTCCCGAATGAAGAGTTCAAAAGTGTTCTTTCTTTTTGTCATGATCAGGCCTGTGGGGGTCACTTTGGTCCTAAAAAGACGGCGGAAAAGGTTTTGCAATGTGGATTTTATTGGCCGAACTTATTCAAGAACGCATTTGACTATTGCAAAACCTGTACACAATGTCAGTACACGGGTAGAATCTCCCAGAGGAATGAAATGCCTCAGCAACCTATTTTGGTTGTTGAAATATTCGATGTTTGGGGCATTGATTTTATGGGTCCCTTTCCCAACTCCTTTGGGAATTTGTACATACTGCTGGCGGTTGATTATGTCTCAAAGTGGGTAGAAGCCATTTCATGTCGCACTAATGACAGGAAAGTTGTCATTAAGTTCTTAAAAGAGAATATCTTCTCGCGATTTGGACACCCACGTGCTATCACTAGCGATAATGGGACACATTTCTGCAACAGGTCTTTCGAGACTCTGATGCGGAAATACTCAATCAACCACCGACTTTCTACACCCTATCATTCCCAAACAAGCGGGCAGGCTGAAATCTCAAACAGACAAATCAAACTTATCCCGGAGAAAACTGTTGCTAAAAATAGAAAAGACTGGTCGACCAAACTGACGGATGCTCTTTGGGCATTCCGAACTGCATATAAGACCGACCTAGGGATGTCTCCATATAGGATAGTGTTTGGGAAAGCATGTCATTTACCCGTCGAGATAGAGAATAAAGCATTGTGGGCTATTAAGGAAATTAATTTTGACCTTAAAGAAGCTTGCAACTTTCGGAAGCTGCAACTTAATGAGCTAAGCGAACTCCGCGATGAAGCTTATGATAACGCTGTAATTGTAAAGAATAGGACCAAGGTTTTTCACGATAAAAACATTTTGAGGAAAACATTTACACAAGGTCAACAAGTCCTTCTTTATGATTCACGATTACACCTTCACGCGGGTAAGCTCCGATCTCGATGGAAGGGACCTTTTATTGTGCGGTCTGTATACCCGCACGGGGTAGTAGAAGTAGAAAATGTTAAAAACGGCACCGTTTTCAAAGTGAATGGACATAGGCTAAAGCTGTATTTTTCCACTGACCCCACGGAGGAGCTCTTGTTCTTACAAGAGCTAGTTTATTTGGATTAAAATTCCTCCGTCTCACCTTCATGTCCAGTATATCGTTGCATCATCTTTTGAATGGAGGTGAGTGAAAAGAATAAGTTTGGGGGAAGTTCTTCACTTATATATTTTGCCCCCACTAATAATTCCTCCCAGACTTACAGGTTTTGTAGATATTGCTGTTGGCAACAGTGAGGACACTATTGAAAACAAGTTTGGGGGAGGTTTGTGCTTATTTTTGCATCATTTGCATAAGCACAAAACATTTCTTTTAAAAATCTATAAAAATTTAAAAAATTTCAAAACCCATAAAAATTTAAAAATGTTCAAGTATAAAAATAATTTTAATGTTTACACTTTTTTGTACATAAATAAGATAATGAAAGTTTAGATAGTGAACAATTACATCCATGAGATTAGAAAAATTTTAAGAAAACCAAGAAAATTAGAAGTTTTCTTATACGAACTAGTAATAAGTAGTTATGAGCCGTTGTCCCAAGGATTAGTAAGATGAAAGACGTCACTAATCTGAGGATAAAAATAAGTCTGAAAAATAGTTTCTATTCTGGAAGCCAAACATTTTGAACGTTGATACCTTGCTATTCGCACTTACACACGTCTTAAAGCCTGGGATAGTAGAGGATACCTTGAAATGCTCTTGTCTTAAAGCCAAAAGTATGAAGGAAATATAAAAGAAAAAAAATGAATAAAAATATAAAATGGTGAGAAAAATGGACACTGGTTTTGTCATCACCAAGGGCAATAAAAAAATATATAGCGAGGGTGCTTCTTCACCTAGTGCCTGAGATGGTGCAAGACGAGGAAAATACACCAAATAAGCAAGCACATGAGTAATCGGTCGGTTAGTACCTCAAGAAGTATTAACGGTCGCATGAAAGTGTGTGAGCAATCTCATCTAAATATTCATTAATTAAAAAGTACTGAGACTGATAGGGCAAGAGTATGATAGCTTGAATTGAATTCTCCGGGTGTAAGGATGTCTTTTACACGCACGCAGGGTGATATGATCGATATTTGGAAGAAAGATAGGAATGAAGAATAAGACGATGTTTTATTGAGGGAGGACGTGATTTCTGACATTTTTTCATGACCATTAAGATAGGGCTCATGACAACCGAAAAGCTAGCTTAGTTGGAAACCCTAATTTTCAAAGTCTTTCTTTTACAATTCCTGTCTTTAAATGTAATATTCATGATCTTTCTTTTATTATTGGATTTTGTGGGTGCAATCCGCTGAAAACCCTCAGGAGACAACACTCCTCCTACTAGGGACACCTAGAGGTTTAAAGGCTTGTTGCACGTGCTCAGTGCAATCGTGTTGCCTATGAAAGTGTGCTAGTTAGTTTTTTTCTCTTTCTTTATTTTCTCCTTCTCTTTTTAATAAAACAGTTCGCTCGAGACGATCGAAATTAAGTTTGGGGGAATTTGATTAGTCGAAAATATTGCATCTTTTAACCGACAATTTCCCTATATTTGCATTCATTTAGAAGTGTACGGTATTCATATTTCACATATTAGCAAAACAGTCGCAGAATATCAGATTACATGTGTTAGACCTTAAAACCGGCATTTCTAGGGAAATTGACTGCATTTCATTGCATGACATCATTTCTATATATCGCAAACCCGTGTTTCGAAGTCTGTGCAGGAAAATCAGAAGCTTGCTCAAATTGACACCGCTCAAACATTACGCCAACTCAATGATTTCAGTTCTGGTATCAATCCAAAGGGGAAAATACAAATCAACACATCAGATAAAGCCCCAAATGTTATCCCAAGACCACACCAGAAGAACCAAGACTTGAAGCCAACAAATGGCCGCGGAACCGCGGCCGGAGTCGGCTTGAGCCGCGGTTCCGCGGTCAACTTGCCACCTCAGCCCTACTTCTTTGCACCATAACTCCTATGCAAGCTTACAGACTTCAGAAAGATACAACAAATTCCAGAAAACCCCAGAAGCTTCTGCCAGATCAGCAAACCCTTGTTCCTACACTAAACCAGCCTTGTATTCTAGAAAGTTCTCCCTAAACCCTAACTTAAACCCTAAGCTAAGCCTAACTAACTACTTCTAGAAGTCTTTCAACAAACTTTTAGAGGGAACTTCTATTTCAAACTCAAGGCCTAGGGTTTGGGAAATCTTTAAATAAGACCCTAGACTCACTTGTAAAAAGGATCATCTCTTAGGATTCATTCATTGAAATCAATAGATCCATTCACTCTCTTTCTTCATCTTCTTCTTCCACAAGTCTAGTGAGAGGGCTTGTGTGAAACCCTAACCCTAATTCCAATCAAAAGCCAAGATCCCGAGTACCCCATCAAGCAAGAAGCCTTTATAAGTTTACGGTAGCGCACCGGCCGTCTACAGACGCCAAATGCGGAACACAAACTTTTTAACTGGCGCTATCGTATACTTTTACCCGGATCTTCCATTATTGCTAAACTAACAAACTGTAAAGAGTGTAGAAAGGTTATACCGAACGATCCGAGTCCTTCGTTCTTTAACCATCATCCCACGCTCCGTTGCGGCTTCTCCGATCTCGTCGATCTCCGATCTGCTCGTCCAGGTGGCACCACGTCACCGATTCTTTAAACGGGCTCCCGCCTCTGACTCGAGGCAACTCGGTCGTCAAGTTTGCTAAAAGAGACGACCAAGAATGATGTAGAGAATGAGTAGATGACTTTGTCTCACTTCGTCCAAAACCGTGGACGATCGGTTAATGAAGTTGCCGATGGAAATGAAATGGAACGAGATATGAACTATGAAATTTCCATGCATCCAAAACTTTAGTCTTTTCTTTTTAGCAACCATAATTTTCTCAAGTGAGTGAAGTGAGGAGGAGAGGGGGCCGGCCACTTATATGGAGGAGGAGGGTGAGTGTAGGAGCAATCAAGGAGGTGACCATAAACAAAGATCAACAACAAATATCCTAAAGCAAAACAAAGCATATTAATGAAATGAATGACTCACTAAACCTTGTCATCCATTCATTAATGCAACCAATGAAAACACAACACCAATTAACCTAGTCACCACCTTCTAGAAACTTCTAGAAGCATGACACACCCTCATCCAAGAAAAGATAAATCCGTCTTTAACCGAATGTTAAAAGACGGCTGATAGAAAACTGGAAACTGGAAACTTCCAAAAGTGATCCTGAAACGACTTTCAGGATAACCCCGTAACTGTATAAATATACCCGCATTTGTATTACGACCGAATACAAATGCAACTGAGACAAAGATATTAAACCTACTCAATATAATACTCGGATCCGGCTTAAACCAAAGCCGACCAGTATCATCTGCCCGAAAAATAACACGTGCGTAAACGCACGTGCATTTTCCGAACCCTTCCATAAAACCATACGGCCTCTATAACGTTTCGTCCGAACTTGGGAAACTGTCTGTGGGGAACTCTAATGACTCGTCAGTACCCTGGCAGTGGGTTTAACCACAAACCGTCAGCGGCACTAGCAATGCGTAACGGCTGCCCATGGACTGACCTCAAGGGAGGCTGATGAGAGAACTCATCCAGAAACCCTACTGAGCCTAACAGTGACAATGTATATATAGTCCGGTCCGTTCGTCTATGAGTATCGCATATCTGCCTAGGGGGCTAGTAACGTCAGACCCCCAAGAGCAGTATAAGTCGTGTCGGAGTGTAGCCCAATAACACCCTGAGATACTACTGGAGTACCTACCAGTAAATCTCCTGCCACGGCCGTTGGCTTTGTGTAATGGCTCTCCTAGACACAGCACGATCTCACCCCCAATACCGGGAGAGACGAATACCCTGCCGATCCGCTCACGTGCCTCCATATGGCTCGGGACTGTACCCAAAAGCTACCTGTTTGCACGACTCCTTTGAGCCGTGGTAGGGTAGAAATCAAAGCACAGTAGGAACTCACACGAGACAAATGACGACCTCAGGTCGATGAACTAACCTGTACACATGTCACCAGGGAACTGCTATCTGACGATAGATATAGTACTAACTAGCAGATTCCCGGCGAGTCCTGTCCGGTGTACTCATAACCCAATGAGCACCTGTATACATCTTAGGTGATCCAACTGACACTAGTGGCTTGCGAGACCGGCCACCGCCCCTCGTCGGGGTCTCGACTGTACACACTAGTCTACTCCGGAGTATCGATGCCCTGTCTCGAAACTCCCACGACTAGGGACCACAATTAAGGATATGCATATAAACTACCCAACTCTCACGTATATGATCGCCATCATACTGTTGGTAGTAAAGCAAGATCCTAAGGGGTCTATCAAAGTGTAACATGTAATCAGTCACCTGAACATGTACACGACTGATAAAGTCAAACCAGATAGCATACTATCATCTTGAGTAAGACTGTCCTACCGATATAGGTCCTCCGCAATCATTGCAATCACGTACCTGCGATCCAATAATTGACTCTGAGGGCACTATCTCCAACAATCTCTCACTTGCACTCAAGGCTAATTATTGCAATGTCGACTACTCACAGCCCGTGTGAAACCGAACATCCAACTCCTCTACTAATCAGTTTCACAAAGCCCATTTGTAAAACTATTGTGTTCGAGAAATAGCCTCAGTGAGTGGATCCGCCTAGATGTTTCTTTCTATATCTCTATAAATCTCAAGTTCGCGGAGAAAGCCATCTCCCGAATCGAGTAATACCTGTCTTAGAATATGTCTGGATATCTGATGGGACCTAGTTCATAAATGAACTCCAAATCCAAACTTCTTTAGACTGTATCGATCACTGAACCTAATCAGTATCCGGCACCATGCCACCCACAGTATCCTCTTGGACCACCTGTCCATAATACTGTTCCTCATCAGAGGGAAAAACTATAACTCTGACAATCACTCTGTCAACCATGTCACCTTTGAAGCCTGGAATGATAATCGTCTCCCGAAGGAGGCTGCCGTCATCAAATCCGTAGAACATGTACTTATGTTCTAAAACTGCTTCCTTATGTTTCTCCAGGATTGGATTAATACAAACTTATTGCATCTAGTGCGAAAACAACATCTGGTGTGGTACTTGATATCTCATGATTGACTCAATTGCCTAAGCAAGTGATCTGCCAATCATGCATATCCCTCTCCCCTTTAGTCTGTAAGACACCTTTAGAGAGGGTGACTCCATCACCTGCAGGTACACCACCATGCTAGGAGTCATCTATTCTAAAAACCATTAGAATACTGTCAAAGTACCTACATTGGGAAACTACCCAAATCCAGATCTAAAACCATAGATCTAGAAACCAGAATGTTAAATATTATATCCATATCCTTTCTGGAGAAACAACTGTGTGACGACCACAGTACAACCGATCGTAGTATAGGAATTTTACTTCCTACTCTGTGTATGTCATCCAGATACCATGACATCACACCTTACTACCTTCTTAACAGATCCATCCCTTATTCTGATTGAAGTCAAACCCATGACTGTCACATCAAAATTAGATGATCTATCTCCGCTATAACTGCTCAAGTCTATAAATAGACATAAGCTACTTGCCCACTATACTTCCGCTGCTCCCACTGACTACGACAACCCTCCTACCGGGTCTCATAGCCTGGAACATCAGTAGTGTCAAGCCTGGGTAGATAAGAGCCTCCCTGTCACCGTCCTTGAGGCTACCGGAGTACCTCTCGGGTGTCTCAGGTTACCTACCATATGTGCGTAGTGGCTATTGGAATGTCAAACCTGATTGAATATATAGGTCCTATTAAATTTTCCGTAATCGTTTGCGGTTCTGGAATCACTTCCAGTTCTACCATACTCCCACTACTGTTTTCTGAAAAAGATCCATTTTACTAAAACTGTGGCGAGTCAAGAACAATATCACTATTGATCTTCCAAATGGTAGAATATCAACCCTCGTCATAGCCAGGGTCAACCCACAAACAGCCATTACAGAAACGCGCCCTGAGTTATCCAGAGTCTGGTTTTAAGCATAAGCTGGATAACTCCCCGTACCTTAATATCTTTTAAGGTACGAACTATTCTATATCCAATATAGAAACTTTGGCACTTATTAATTGGAACCATATTCAAACCATGCAGCTGTCTCCAGTGCATATCATCTTAATGGAAAGAGGCTAATCAGCATTACTCAACTTAGGAATCCATCCAATTATGAGTAACCTGAAAGAGAAACACGTTTCTCAAAACCATCACTATCATCTGAATACCAATCACAAGAATCTACATCTTCGATCTCTTTGAAGAATCTCGATACTTGTGACACCTGGTTCTCTACTTTATTCTTATACCCACAACTTCTCAAAACTTAGACCTTGTGTTTCTATGAAACACTTGTCTAAATACCAGAGAAGTTATAAGTAAACAGAACATAGTACGAGGACCTACCCCTTTGTCCTGATGGACACTGGACAACATACAATACTCTGTATAAGTCCGCTGAGTTTTAGCAACTCAAAACCTGTGCGTCGTGGGTTGAAAACTGTACCCTGGCGATTTCCTCAAATATCACCAATTACAACGAATTCCGATATAATGAGGATAATCACCTAATTCCCAATAACTTACTCCCACTCATCATCTGTAAAACCATACAGATATGAGAATGAAACCTGGTAAATACATACCCTTGGAGTAAGTATTCAATCGGGAAAATAGTTTTCCTTTAACAATGCACTGAAACATGAAAATGTTTCGTAGGGGTATCCTGGTATTCATAGTAATGCCTCTTCCATAATCCAATTCATGACTTCAACCGTATATCTCTTTGCCATCTCTCTAAATCCCTTTATTTGTCTTAAGTCATTACCTTCTGTACACCATCGTTAGGCTAAATGGTTTTCTTCCTTCCCTACCGTTCGGCACCAGCCTATGGTTTGGAAGAAGACTATCCAGTAAGCATAATAGGTGTACCCTCCTAAACCAAGGAGTACTCGTATCTTGAGAGAAGGTGATGATAAAAGACATCTGAATAATACCTTATTCTTTTAAAGGTGAAATAGGAGTGGCGATGAAGTACGCGGTTTGGTTGTGAATGATAACAGTCGCAATTTACTTTGCCCTCTTTCTAATCCCTTTATTTTGTCTTTACATATTACCTTCTGTACACCCTACTTAGGCTAATTAGTTTTCTTCATTTCCTACCTTTCGGCACCTGCCTATGGTTTAGAATAAGACTATCCAATAAGCGTAATAGGTGTACTCTCCTAAACCAAGGAGCCCTCGCAACCTGAGAGAAGGTGATAATAAAAGACAACTGAATAAACCAATTCTATTTCTCCTGAACCTGGATCCATCCTTGAAGAAGTCCCTTCGAGTTCGTATATAACCATACGATGGATCTATCCAATGGAAGTGGATGTCCGTAGTAATACGGGTGTTCTGAGAAATGCAAAGGGTAGAAGAAGGAGTGGCAATGACTTATGCAACTCAGACAATCCAAAAGCCAGTATTTTAAGAAGGTTCGGTCAACCTGGTCACTGAGTCATAGTCTAGGGTCGGTCAAAGGTCGCTGCCAAAGAGAGAGAAAAGAAACACTCTGCGTGCACTCTAACCTAGATCAGAATGGTTATCACTTTATCTAATCCGGAAACCTCCCACTGTCCTGTCAAATTCTCCTCCAAACCTAAAGAAGAATCAATCGGGATCACCCGAAGAGTAAACCAACTCATCAGTGGGAATCGAGATCCAACTCTCATCGCATGATAACGTGATGGAATGCATCCACGTTACTCATACTCCAGAAGGTATGCGCATACTTGGTAAGTTTCAGTTTCTTTAGAAACTCCAGATATGATTTTTGCCCCATGCTCTTATAACCTTGGCTTTGGTCAAAATGTTATAAGTCACATGCCAAGTTCTACCCGTCACTATCTTGTCAATTTGAACCCACCCGCACATGCCCTTGACTTTGGCCAATCGGCAGAACGACTGTCCCAAACTAACTCATCTATCTATGCAACAATTGAATACCCAGCAACTACCAAA
Source organism: Agapanthus africanus (assembly GCA_030015575.1). NCBI lineage: Eukaryota > Viridiplantae > Streptophyta > Magnoliopsida > Asparagales > Amaryllidaceae > Agapanthus > Agapanthus africanus. The sequence goes on from CM057345.1 coordinate 565,688,575, forward strand.
CACTATGCCTTAACTTTGGCTAAAATGCATAACTTGAATACTACTAAATACCCAAAAGAAGTGACGGAGGGCTACGACTGGTTTTTGGCGAAAAACCTTTAACGTAGTGAACTTGATATCGCTGAAGGAACCTGATAGCTTTTTAAGATATAGTGGCGAAAACCTTTTGCTAAAGAGGTCACTCCCGGTAAAGGGATCTCGGCTCTTTCCTCGTGGAATAGGTGCAGGATATTCCACTGAATACCACGATGCAAAGCAACTTGTAATCGACTATAGTGAAGTTATTACCCTGATGCAAACTTCTGCCCAAGGGGTCAGTCCTGGTGAAGGGATATCGGCCCTTGCCCCGTCGAATGAGGTGCAGGATATTCCACTGAATACCGCTATGCAAAACAAAGGAAACGTCTTTGCAACAACACTTTTTAAATTTGTTCCAACAGCTGCAAACAGGTTTGTTTTTCTTTGCATTGATCAGAATCAACGCAGTCCCATCAATCAATCACACCAGAAAAGAACAAAAATAAAATGTATGTATATGCCATCCGCATTCGTCACTGGGTCCCGTCATCACCCGTTAGGTTACTTAACTAACGACAGAGCGGGGACTGGACTAGCGCGGGTGTAAAACATATACAACATCTAATAGTATATAAACCAATATACAATAATCGCTCCAGGCGTGATAATATGCACATTACAGAAAAGTAATAAGCATCACAGAACAATACAGATAATCTGGGATCCCCGGGTTTCACGTAGCCGCTGCTGAACCCGACGTTCCCCTGTCGTGTGGATAGCCTGTGCAATGAAACCTAGACCCCTACGGGTGCGGCAAGTTACCCGCCAAAACCTGAAGCGGGGCAGTCCCTTTTACAGCATAGTGAATGGACCACCCAGCACTTCACGGAATCCGGTAATCTTGGGCACCCCTCCTTGGGTCAACCTATACCCCCTACGAGTGCGGCGAATAGTCTGCCAATTCTAGAGTGGGGCCCCTCTACCTCCCAAAGACATGAGATGCGGACCTGTTGCCCCTCAGAACCCGGCTATCCGTGCACTCCGTCGCGGGGCAAAACCTAGTATAGTAATGAAAAATAGTACAACAGGTATATCGACCGCAACCTGGTCGTGCCCCAAAAGAATATTATACAACAGGCAGTGACGGCAGTCCACATGTTGGACGCTCGCCCCGCAATATCAAATGTACAAATAAATTCAAACTGCACTATCATTGAACACTGCTATCCACCACGACAAATCCGCAACATTACAGCACAACACAGAACATCAACGCGAATGTCATGTTCGCAAACCCGTCTAAAAGAACTATAGCAATCGGACGCGGTTTACCGATCAAATGACATTCCCGGTCGGAGATATAATGTAAGCACTGTAAACTAACGTGTTTAAATTTTCAATCGACTAAATATCACAAAGTGGGCCCCACGCAAATCTGTTGAACAGTAATAAAATCTGGGCCCAAAAGATATATACCAAAAACCCCAAATTCCAGAGAAGAATACACTGTGCAAATTTAGGGGCATGATCGCTCAGAACGGCCGCGGATGCGCGGCCAAACCATGGGTTTGGCCACGTTTCCGCAGCAGTATTGTCGATTCACGTGCCCAAATTTGTACGGCGTTCTTATAAAACCCTGCACAGTTTTCTGAGATATGTAGAATAATTTTAAGACATCATTTAAAATCTACAGAAACTGTGAAATTGAAAAATGCGGTTTTTGATTTCCGGTTCGATCGATATTTTAAACGCGTTAACACAAGTTAGTATAGCAAAATGGTGAGGCTCTGATACCACTGTAAGTCTACGGTAGCGCACCGGCCGTATACAGACGCCAAATGCGGAACAAAAACTTTTTAACTGGCGCTATCGTATACTTTAACCCGGATCTTCCATTATTGCTAAACTAACAAACTGTAAAGAGTGTAGAAAGGTTATACCGAACGATCCGAGTCCTTCGTTCTTTAACCATCATCCCACGCTCCGTTGCGGCTTCTCCGATCTCGTCGATCTCCGATCTGCTCGTCCAGGTGGCACCACGTCACTGATTCTTTAAACGGGCTCCCGCCTCTGACTCGAGGCAACTCGGTCGTCAAGTTTGCTAAAAGAGACGACCAAGAATGATGTAAAGAATGAGTAGATGACTTTGTCTCACTTCGTCCAAAACCGTGGACGATCGGTTAATGAAGTTGCCGATGGAAATGAAATGGAACGAGATATGAACTATGAAATTTCCATGCATCCAAAACTTTAGTCTTTTCTTTTTAGCAACCATAATTTTCTCAAGTGAGTGAAGTGAGGAGGAGAGGGGGCCGGCCACTTATATGGAGGAGGAGGGTGAGTGTAGGAGCAATCAAGGAGGTGACCATAAACAAAGATCAACAACAAATATCCTAAAGCAAAACAAAGCATATTAATGAAATGAATGACTCACTAAACCTAGTCATCCATTCATTAATGCAACCAAAGAAAACACAACACCAATTAACCTAGTCACCACCTTCTAGAAACTTCTAGAAGCATGACACACCCTCATCCAAGAAAAGATAAATCCTTCTTTAACCGAATGTTAAAAGACGACTGATAGAAAACTGGAAACTGGAAACTTCCAAAAGTGATCCTGAAACGACTTTCAGGATAACCCCGTAACTGTATAAATATACCCGCATTTGTATTACGACCGAATACAAATGCAACTGAGACAAAGATATTAAACCTACTCAATATAATACTCGGATTCGGCTTAAACCAAAGCCGACCAGTATCATCTGCCCGAAAAATAACACGTGGGTAAACGCACGTGTATTTTCCGAACCCTGCCATAAAACCATACGGCCTCTACAACGTTTCGCCCGAACTTGGGAAACTGTCTGTGGGGAACTCTAATGACTCGTCAGTACCCTGGCAGTGGGTTTAACCACAAACCGTCAGCGGCACTAGCAATGCGTAACGGCTGCCCATGGACTGACCTCAAGGGAGGATGATGAGCGAACTCATCCATAAACCCTACTGAGCCTAACAGTGACAATGTATATACAGTCCGGTCCATTCGTCTATGAGTATCGCATATCTGCCTAGGGGGCTAGTAACGTCAGACCCCCAAGAGCAGTATAAGTCGTGTCGGAGTGTAGCCCAATAACACCCTGAGATACTACTGGAGTACCTACCAGTAAATCTCCTGCCACGGCCGTGGGCTTTGTGTAATGGCTCTCCTAGACACAGCACGATCTCGCCCCCAATACCGGGAGAGACGAATCCCCTGCCGATCCGCTCACGTGCCTCCATATGGCTCGGGACTGTACCCAAAAGCTACCTGTTTGCACGACTCCTTTGAGCCGTGGTAGGGTAGAAATCAAAGCACAGTGGGAACTCACATGAGACAAATGACGACCTCAGGTCGATGAACTAACCTGTACACATGTCACCAGGGAACTGCTATCTGACGATAGATATAGTACTAACTAGCAGATTCCCGGCGACTTCTGTCCGGTGTACTCATAACCCAATGAGCACCTGTATACATCTTAGGTGATCCAATTGATACCAGTGCTTGCGAGACCGGCCACCGCCCCTCGTCGGGGTCTCGACTGTACACACTAGTCTACTCCGGAGTATCGATGCCCTGTCTCGAAACTCCCACGACTAGGGACCACAATTAAGGATATGCATATAAACTACCCAACTCTTACGTATATGCTCGCCATCATACTGTTGGTAGTAAAGCAAGATCCTAAGGCTCTATCAAAGTGTAACATGTAATCAGTCACCTGAATATGTACACGACTTTTAAAGGCAAACCAGATAGCATACTATCATCTTGAGTAAGACTGTCCTACCGATATAGGTCCTCCGCAATCATTGCAATCACGTACCTGCGATCCAATAATTGACTCTGAGGGCACTATCTCCAACAGCCTTGCAACCTTTTATGAGCTAAGCCGATCTTCAACAGAGCAAGTAGTCCAAGCCGATCCGCGACTCACGGAGCCGAGCGAAGCCAATTCGACAATTTAGTTCTTCCTCTTGTAGTTCTTGAGCGACTGTAATCAAATTGATGATATAAATAAAAGGTGATATTCTTTTATCTTGTTTTCTTTAAATTCTTGCATCATGATTCAATCTAAATTTCTAGCTGTAATTCTTGTTGTGATGTTTGAGTAATACTCCGCTCGTCGAAGAGTCGAGACGATCAATAAAATGATGATGTAATATATCTTAAATCGATTCTTGAGTCCTACGAGTTTTGTAAACCCTAGCAAGTTCAAGAATCGACGACCCAATTCATTGCGATACTTTCTTGATTGATATCACTCGAAATTAGGGAGTTACGATCGTTTCTTGAAATTGCTAGAGACTAGAATGTGAATGATATTGACGAAAGAACAAGGGTTAAACGATGAAACCCTAGTTTCACTAGAAAGCCCTAACTCTCATCGATCATCATCGATCTAGTATCAATTCTTCGAATGACAAGAACACGATATCTTGAGATTACATCACGTCTATAGATCCGATCGATTCCTACGAGCCTCATTTAGATTCTTGACATTTGGTTGGAAATATCATCAAAACCCGATTCTCGATTGTTTATCAGTTTCTTGATTCTTGATTAGATTAGTGACACCTGAATCAATCGATAAAATCTTGAATCATGTTTTCTTTTCTTTTCGATTAACTTTTCAATTCAAACAAATTAAATATAGAAACGAATCGCACAATCCCTGTGGACGATCCGCACTCGCTTACGATCTACAACTGACACCGTAATTGATTGCGGTCAAATATAATTCTTTGATTGTGATTCTATACATTTTCTAATTACCAACACAAAGAAACTTATTTGCTTTATTCGATTTACACAAACAAGATTTCTTTTCAATCAAATGAAACCGTTATCGGGGATCATTTGATTTGATTTGATACTTTTATATCCAATCAAGAAAATATAACAATCAAGACTTTTATAGGATGATTGAGTATGAGATACTACAACCACTGCTACAGATGGCCCTAGTGCAAGTGGGAGATTGTTAGTTATATGTATGCCCTAGAGGTCATTACTGTACATAGGATGTATATTATAGTGGATGCTTGGACATATATAGGGAGGACTTTCTTGCTCGACATGATAGTATGCTATCTGGTTACTCTTTATCTTAACATGTACACTGATTGTCTCTCTGTTACATTTTGGTAAAGCCCTTAGGATGGGTACTTGACTATCTGGACTATGATGCGGATCATACTAGTGGGGACATGGTAGTCCATAAGTACATCCTTCAAGGTCCCTAGTCGTGGGTGTATCGAGACGGGGCATCGATATACCAGAGTAGACTAGCGTATACCTTCTCAACCCATACAGATGGGCGATGGATGATCCCATATCCATTGGTGTTTGACATCAGAGATGATATACGGGTGCTCAGTGGAGACTGGGTACACTGGACGGACTCGCCGAGAACTCCCAGATGGTATTATACCTTACGTCAGATGGCAGTTATCTGGTGACACTGGTACAGGTTAGTCTGTAGACCCGAGATCGTCATAGAGTCTTGTGTGATACCCACTGTGCTTTGATTTCCACCTTACCACGTCCAAGAGGGCGAGCAAAACGGTGGTTTTTGGGTACAGTCCCGAATCACATGGAGGCAATGAGCGATAGGAGGGGATTCGTCTCTCCCGGTATAGGGAGTTGATGTTGCACTGTGTTCGATTGGCTATAACCGGAAATCCTTGGCCAAGGTTGCTGAGATTTACTGGTAAGTGTTACCAGTAGTTTCTCGAACTGTTATAGACCTCATATCGACACGACTTATCGAGCTACTGGGGTCTGACGTTTACCACCCCTAGGCGAGATATGCGACATATCAGACGATCAGACCGGACTGTACGGTAAGTGTTACTGGTTGGATTCACAGGAGTGTGAGCGGGCTTGCTCGTCTATCTTCTCATCGCTCAAAACCCGGGTGGCCGTTACGTTTAGCAGACCGCTTGCGGCTTGTAGGTGTTTGATATGATCATCACCTGCTGCCGGTGTATTGACGAGTCTTTAGAGTCCTACACAGAGGTTTCCTGGCTCAAGTGAAACGAAATAGGAGCGCATATGAGATATGTGCGGGACCGAGAATTATACCAGTATGTGATACTGTATTCTATTCTCGCGATTTGTATCATTGGTCGGTTATATGTGATATAGCCGGGTTACCGAATCAAGTGTTGATTCGATACATTGATACACTTGATATTAGTCGGTTATATGCGATATGACCGGATCGTTAAATCAAGTGTTGATTTAATGATTTAATGCATAATTATATATTTGATATATTACTTTGCATTAACTAGTATTGGTTCAGTTTAAATGGATTTTCTCACTTGAAATACACAAGTTGTATATGTGATATAATTTTGTGCACTAGTTTGTATCATGTTTGATGATACATGCAAACTTGGGTTTGTGTAAAGAATTAAACCATGGTTATGTTAATGGTTAGGGTTTTGATTTACTTATCTATTCATTTATTTATTTATTCATTTTTGAAAGATAAAGAGAAATGGTGGCTTGATTTGTTTTCTAGTTGAAGCTTCATGAAGCTTTGAATAAGTCCACCATTTTTGTTTCATACTTAACCCTAACCATTCAACCTAACCTTAGTTAATTCTCTACACCTAACTATGGTTGCAATATGATAAGAATGAAGGGGTTTTTCTTTTTAACTTAATCTTTTTATTCTTATCATATTCTTTTTCTTCTTCTTCTTCCTCTTCAAGAAGAAGAAAGCTTGCAACCATCAATGGTGACTTGATGAAAAGAGTGAGAAATCTAATTCTAAAGTGAACCCACTTCCTATTTATTCATCCTCTACCACTTTCCAAGTAGTATAGGGTGTTTTCTTCACAAGTTTCATGGCTTGGTGAAGTTGGAGCTTGATCTTGTGTTGCCTCGACGTAGATCATCTTCGGCATCGAAGTCGACGACCTAGCCCGCCCTTTTCTCCGATGAAGCCGACGCTTGAGCCCGGGATCCGATGATCGCAGCGAGGGTACTTCATCATGGAGCTATGAAGGTAGAGGACCGGATCTACAAAGGTTGTATTTCCGTTCACTCTTAGTTAAAGCCGTTAACTTGCTTGCATCGCCTCATTATCTAGTTAACGATCCGTATTAGGGTTTCTCGGCACCTTGTAAAATTTGAAATTGGCATGGTTGATGCCTTGTGAGACCTCCTTAGAGTGCCTAGGAACCCTACAGGTAGCTCGGCGTCAACAGAAACCGACAACCCATTGAGATCCATACATTCAACCATCACACCAAATCTCAACCGTTCAGCACCGCTAGCAACACAATCGATGTAGGACAACACTGAAGGAGATACCGAGCTCCATCAGTTGGCGCCGTCTGTGGAAACCGATAGGTTCCTCCATCCAAAAATTTGATCTTCCACCTTCGATTCAATGGTAAGCGATAACCGCGACGAGCCCAGCACGAGCTGCCCCGTCTTCTACAACGGAGGCGGGAGCGGTCTTACTCCCCCTCCTAATGTCATCAACGCCTTACTCGCTCGGATCGATAAGCTCACTGTGATGGTGGACGTGCTCGCCTGTGTTTAAATGGCCGGCCATACCCACCAAACCGCAGTTCCCACCCCCCGGAATGACGACGTACGTAGGAAGCCGGAAGGGCACGCTCAGGCCCTCGACCTCACTCGCCCTCATCTTGATATCACCAAACACCGGCATGTCGATTCCAATAGTTATGACCCACATGAGGGGAATAATTTCATGATCCGTTGGCACCGAACAACTTGACACCCAGATCTCAGGGGAGACCAGGCTATCACTTCAACGCCCGCCGCACTCTCTCGCCTCCTGAAGAGGTGTCGGTCAGATCGCCTGATTCAAGGCAAGACCCATGTCACGCCCCGCTTCCCGGTATACGGCGAAGGGGACGCGACCGGTCCGCTACGTATATACTCAGAAGTACATACGCTAAGCGTATCTAAGCAATATAAAATAAATGCACAAGAGACAAGAGATAATAAAAACAACAACTTTTATTTATTAACATTCTTTTGTACAATGCATGAAAAGGAAATACAACTGAAATAAAACGATGCCTAAACAATGGCATAACAGGAAATGAAAAAAATACCGAATGGAAAATGTACAATGAACTAGAGCTCTGATTCTTCAGCGAACTGCTCCAAGTCTTCTGTAGATGGCTCGATCTCTGCCGGGTCCAAACCACCTGACGACATTCAAAGAAGAAAGAAATAGAATGTCGTCAGCGAACAGGTCGCTCGGTAAGTCCCAAAGATAAGAAGAAAGTAGAATAGACAGAATAAGAAGATGTCTCTTAAAGTTGTATAATATTGTTGTAATATTGTGTTAACGCTGTTGTTTGTAGCTTAGTACAGAAGGATGCCAGTGTATACGAGAGGGGTCTCTATATGCTAGAGACCAGGGCAAACAGAATGTACAAGGAACCGTTAAGCCACGGTACAACAACAATGGAATATAGGTTAGGTGTCTTAATTTTACCACCTCGTGCCACTTTTAACACCTTCCGTACCAATCTACCCCTTAAACCCCGTAGTGTTTTATTTGTATTGTTTTGTACTGTAATTTAAATTGAGTGTATAATTGAAAGACTGACCGAAACCATGATATCAGTAAACGGATATAACCGTAGAATCATGTAAATGGAATAACTGGAGAACCTTGTAAATGGAATGTATATCCATGGTTCGGTTCAGTCAAGTCGTATAGATTGATAATTGGATTCCTGGATTCATATTGAAGTTTGTAGATTGTTAATTGACTTGAATCATATTCAAATCAGATTAATCAGACTCAAACCCGAGTCAGACAATTAGAAATGTAAATTGAAATCATAATTATTTCTTAAACCTATAATTGATAGGGTCCTTAGGGCAATTTATAAAACTTGAGGGGGTTTTATATAAAAATTCTTTTATATACTTTTCAAAATACACCTCAAGTATTCATTATTCGTCTTTAGAGTTGTAATGAAAGTGGATTTTATATTGTGATATTTCTAGTGAAAATATCCTAGTTTCATAAATAAAGGTATTTATTTGTAATATTAATTTATGTGGAATTTATGGTATTTTAATGTAAAATTGATTCTTGTGATTTTTAGAAAAAATGTAGAATATTTATATCTTAACAAAATAGATATTTTAATGATAAATATACATATATTTATACAAAAATAATTTTAATAAATATTTTATGTTCTAAAAATCTCATTTTCCTAAGATGTCATATTTTAAATCTTTTGAGACCGAATGCTCCTTACGGAGGTCTGAATCTCGCACTACTAAGCCCGAGGATGTGCGATAATCCGCACCATCCCGAATGGGTTCCCCAAAAATGGGTTGTAGCGGCGCTTTGCAAAGATTGTAAAATACTAAATCCTTTAGAAAACGGTTTTATAAAGTAAATGGTATTTATTTGTAGAAATGTCAATTTTCCGTATTTTAGATTCTAGGATTTCCTAAGTCAACTAGCCTATTTCTAAATGGTCTAAACGATAAATTATTAGATGCCTCAAATCGCCTCTTCACCGCCAATTGTGGCCAGATAAGTGTAAGGTTTGCCTAGCACCCTATGAAGAGTTTTGAAGCATCACATGTCTCAAAGTATGTATTTTGATGGTGCTAAACAAACACTCAAAGGAATCGATCCTAGAAAATTAGGGTTACTAAACTTTAAGCTAATAAAGTTAGGGTTTCGAGACTACAACCTTTGTAGCTCCCCTTTGCTGGACTCCTTGGTGTCTTGGGTGTTGAATGGAGGTCCTCTTGAAGTCCCCTCGCGTCCACGATGATCCACCACGGAGTTCTCCGTCCAAACTCGCAACTTCATAAAACCGAAGAGAACACTCTAAGCAAGTTGGCTAAACTTGCATAGAATGATGTTGTGGTTTGGAATCTCACTTCAAAAACCTTTCTTTAAGAGTGTTTAACTCACTAGAAAAACCTAGAGAGCAAATGGTGAAAGAGGATGAAGATGGTGGCTTTTCTTTTTAGCAAGTGTAGAATGATAAAAAGATGACCATTGAAAAAGAAATGAAATATAACCATTTATATTTTATTTCTTCTTACACCCAACCATGATTAAGTGATGGAGAGTTAATTTAACTTGAGTTTTAAATGATAAAGAGAAGGATAACCCAAGGTTAGTGGTAGGTGAGCTTGGTTAGGTTAGAAGAAGAATGTAGAAGCTAACAAAGATTATCCTTTCCTTTTCAATTTGTTTTAAATCCAAAATTAAATAAAAAAACCATCACTTAATCTATGGTGTGAGTCTTATATTGCCACCATTTCCATGTGCTAACAACCATGATAGATGGGTGTATGTGTGTATGCATGTATGCACATCCACATGTGCATGAAACTAGATAGAAAGAAAGAAACATATACACACATGCATACATCCATCATGTCCATGAAAGGTTTTAAGTGAGAAAACTAATGGTTAAATGATAAATCAACACTTGATTTATCAATCCAGTCATATCTCATATGACCCCACCAAAAGAAGGCCGCCCGATCAATGTCCGATATCATATACGCACATTTTAATCGGGTGCATGCGCATATCGCATACGCGCACCACAACGTTTCGCCTGGACTGGGTAACTCCTTTGTGGGACTCTAAGACTCGTCAATACGCCGGCAGAGGGTAATGATCATATCAAGTCCCCCAAGCCGCAAGCGGTCAGCTAAACGTAACGGCTACCCGGGTATTGAGCGATCAGAAGAAAACAAGCGAACCTGCTACAACTCCCGTCGAGCCAACCGGCAACACTACCGTACAGTCCGGTCTCTTCGTCAGATATGCTGGATATCGAGCCTAGGGATGGTCACGTCGACCCTAATAACTCAATAAGTCGTGCCGGTGAATGGTCTATAACAGATCGAGAAACTACCGATAACACTTATCAGCAAATCTCAGCAGCCCTGGCCAGGGACTTACTGATATAACCAGTCGGGCACAACACAGCATCAACTCCCAATACCGGGGGAGACGAAAACCCCTCCTATCGCTCATTGCCTTCGTGTGTCTCGGGACTGTACCCAACGGCTACCTGTTTGCACGACTCAGTAGAGCCGTGGTAGAGTGACAATCAAAGTACAGTGGGAGAACACACAAGACTCTATGACGATCTCGGGTCTACAGACTAACCTGTACCAGTGTCACCTGAGAACTGCTATTCGACGATAGATATAATTCCATATAGGAGTTCTCGGTGAGTCCGTCCAGTGTACCCAGTCAGCACTGAGCACCCGTATATGATCTTGATGTCAAACATCGATGAATGTGGGAACATCCATCGCCCATCGCATGGGTCTAGTATCATATACGCTAGTCTACTCTGGTATATCAATGCCCCGTCTCGATATACCTTCGACTAGGTACTTTCCAGGATATGCTTACAGACTACAGATGTCCCACTAGTATGATCTCCATCATAATCAGAGCAGTCAAGCCAATATCCTCAGGGCTTTATCAGCATGTATGAGTGAATAATAAGCATGATCAAGTCAACATGTCAGATAAAGAAGAACCAGATAGCATACTGTCATGTCGAGCAAGAATGCATACTGAATATATATATACATGTATAGATACATCCACTATCATATAATGGCCTCTAGGGCATACATATATCCAACAATCTTCCACTTGCACTAAGGCCAGTTATTGGCGTATCTCATACCCAACATCTCAAAAAGTCGCTCATGCTGCGGTTGAGGGAGGGCCTTGGTGAATGGATCCGCGGCGTTATTCTTTGTGTCTACTCTCCTAATCTCGATCTCGCGGCGATCAACAATCTCCCGAATCAAATGAAAACGCCTCAGGATGTGTCTGGACCGCTGATGGGATCTGGGCTCCTTGGCTAACGCCATAGCCCCATTATTGTCACAATACAAAGGTATTGGATCAATAATGGTTGGAACTACTCCTAGCTCCGAGACGAACTTCTTCATCCAGACGGCTTCCTTGGCGGCATCATTTGCAGCAATATACTCAGCTTCCATCGTAGAGTCTGCAACGGTATCTTGTTTGGAACTCTTCCAACTCACCGCCCCTCCATTGAGGGTAAATACAAACCCAGAGATAGATTTGCTGTCGTCCTTATCACTCTGGAAGCTCGAATCGGTAAAGGCCTCCATTTAGAGATCTCCATTACCATACACCAAGAACAATTCTTTAGTCCTTCGCAAGTACTTAAGAATGTTCTTCACAGCTGTCCAGTGATTCTCCCCTGGGTTGGATTGATACCTGCTTACAACACTAAGTGCATAAGCTACATCTGGGCGTGTACATAACATCGCATACATTATAGATCCTACTGCCGAAACATAGGGTATAATATTCATGCGAGCTCTCTCTTCATCGGTCTTTGGGCAAGAATCCTTGGAGAGAGTGACCCCATGGCAAGCGGGTAAGGCACCCCGTTTGGAGTCTTCCATACTAAACCTTTTTAGGATGGTGTCAATGTACCTGGTTTGGGACAATCCCAATAATCTTTTGGATCTATCCTTATAGATCCTTATGCCCAGGATGTATGTGGCATCACCCAGGTCCTTCATGGAGAACCTTAGTGATAAGAAAGATTTGACCGACTGCAGCATAGGAATATCATTTCCTATCAGAAGAATGTCGTCCACGTACAATACGAGGAATGCGACAGCTCTCCCTACAGCCTTCTTATAAACACAAGGTTCATCTGGATTTTTGATGAAATCAAACTCTTTGATGACATCACCGAAACAGATGTTTCAACTCCGTGATGCCTGCTTTAACCCATATATAGATTTAAGCAATTTACATGCTTTCCCGCTGCTCCCACTATCAATGAAGCCCTCTGGCTGATCCATATAAATGCATTCTTCTAAATTTCCATTTAGAAACGCGGTTTTAACGTCCATCTGCCAGATTTCATAGTCGTAGTGAGCAGCAATAGCAAGTAGGATCCGAATGGATTTAAGCATGGCTACGGAAGAAAAGGTCTCGTCATAGTCCAAACCTGGTCTTTGACGAAAACCCTTCGCCACAAGTCTTGCCTTATAGGTCTCCACCTGCCCATCTACACCAATCTTTCTTTTAAAGATCCATTTGCACCCCACAGGTTTTACCCCAGGGGGTACAACGTCCAAAGTCCACACTTTGTTGGTGTACATAGACTCCATTTCGGATCTCATGGCATCCAGCCACTTCACAGAGTCTTTACTCGTGATAGCTTGCTGAAAACTGGTAGGATCATCATCATCCATGATGCAGTCTTCTCCGTTACCATCAATGAGGAAACCGTAGTACCTCTCCGGTGGGCGAGAAGTCCTACCAGACCTACGGAGTGGCCGAGGTTCTTCAGTTTCTGCTGTAACAGCCGGTTCAACCAAATCGTCATTTGTAGTTTGTGTTTCTAGAACCTCTTCTAGATCCACTACCTTGCCATCATCTTTGTCTGTGAAAAACTCTTTTTCCAAGAATGTGGCATGTTGAGAAACGAACACTTTTTGTTCCTCTTTGTCACGCCCCGCTTCCCAGAGTACGCAAGATTGGGCACGTGACAGAGCCAACCATGCTACCTGTGGGTAGGAAGTATCCATCCACAGTCACATTACGGTTGTAAGGATATCAAGAACAAGATAAAAACTAATCTAATACATGTCCAAATCCATAATAACAAGAATCAATAAACAATAAGTGCGGAAGCTAAAGATCCAATACAATGAATAAACAGTACGTCCCATAATGCGGGCTCACATCTGGAAATGAGATGAAATAAATAAACTAAACCCTAAGGACTCACAGTTCAGCCTGCTTGCTGAAGTACTCCTGCTCGGTCGTCGACAATGGTACGGAATCTGGGCCATGCAAAACCCAGACGTCAGCGCGTCATGACATCAAGTATATAGTATAAACATGGTAATAAGCAATGCAAGTATGAACATGAATAAAGCAGTAATAAGAAATAACAAGCAGGGTAATGTGCAATGGTGACTAAACTGTCCTATCAGGTTTTCTACTCTATAGTCTTTGAAACCAATTGATGAATCGTCGATGTAACCCAATAGTATCCCGTACATACCCGGGACCACGGCCACAATATTCTCGGCGGCAGCCGAGACATGCCGTTAGGCACAGAATGGGAAGGTGTTAGTATCCCGTACATACCCGGGACCACGGCCAAAATATTCTCGGCGGCAGCCGAGACATGCCGTTGTTCCCGCCAAAAATTTCTGCGCAAAAGAGCCCAAGGTATCAAATGGCGGCGATACGCTTAAGAAAATGGGAATCAGTATCTTCCGGGCTGTTTTTTGACAAACTCCCGAATGAGAAACAGATAAATTCTGATGGTATCGAAAGCGGCTCGAAAAACCCTTCGATTTGATATATTATGGGCCTCGTAATTCATCCGGGATCAAAAGTTATGAGGAATTACGTGTCCACACGTAATGGGCTTTTAAGAACCCGCTGGAGGAGTTAAAAGATACAATAAAAACTCAGAAAAGACCCCAATGGGGCATCACGTGGTCACACGTGACCATGGGTCACGTGCAGACACGTGATGGGCTTTTGAAGCCTCTAAAATAATGAATAGAATTTAATTCTAAAAGTCAGAAAATACCTCAACGAGGTATCACGTGCTTACACGTGACCAATGGTCACGTGTTGACGCGTGATGGTTAAAACTGAAACATAAATAAGCGGCTGAGAAAGGAACCCAATTGGGGGTCACGTGCTCACACGTGACCAAAGGTCACGTGCCAGCACGTGACTGGCTTTAAAAAGCATTATAATTTAATAGAATTAAATTCTAAAAGTTTCTGAATCTTTCCAAATGGAAAAGGGTCATGGGGAACCGTTGGTTTAAAAATCCAAGGGTGATTAAAAATCACCAATTTATAGAAAAACCTTGGACAAGGAAAGATTTCCCTGAAAATCTCACCAGGATAACAAATAGAATATCTTTTGGATTTAAAATCCACGGTGAATAAAATTCACTGAATAATCTAAAGGCCTAGATTAATGATAAATATAAATCAAATCTCTAAACATACAAATCAAATCCCTTAATGAGAGATTTGCTAAACAAATTGATTCTCTTCCTTCTCCTATAAATAGGAGCCAAGAAGAGAAGAGGGGGGATCTACTTTTTTGGAGAGAAAAACAGAGGGAGGAGAATTTAATTCTCAAGAGAAGAAGAAACAGAGAAAGAAGAATTTAATTCTCTGTAAAAGAAAAACCCTTTGTAAGAAAAGAGAGGATTCAAAAGAGAATTTAATTCTCAAAAGAGTTTAACTCTTATTTAAAGAAAAAAGAACTTAGTTCTTCTTCTGGTTGAAGATCCGCACAGAGCACATCTCCCCATAAGTTGAGAATTTAATTCTCATCGGGTCGAGATCCTGCCATGCAGATCCTAAACTTAGAAGGGGAATTGAGTTCTGAGAATTTAATTCTCCTAAAACAAAACTAGGGTTTTACCCTAAATAAGAATTTAATTCTTTCAAAATAGGAATTTAATTCCTCCAGAATCAAAATTAGGGTTTTACCCTAAATAAGAATTTAATTCTTAAAGATAAAGAGACTTAAAAGATCTCTGTGCATGAAAAAGACTAAGGTCACGTGCCCCACGTGACCCCTGAACAGATCCCCCAAAAATGAGAAGAGGAAAGTTTTGAGGCAATGCCTCACGTGTTCCCACGTGACCCTCATTATATATGGAACAAAAGCAAAGGCAGAAACAATTCTGGGCGCTCTCACGTGTTAGCACGTGACCCCTAATAAGTGTTCTAATAAATCAGGGCATGATTATACATCACGTGCCCACACGTGATGGCTATGAAAATTAAAAGTGTTTAACACTTATTTGCAGAACAAAATAAAGAGGATCTGGCCTCACTTTTTGATGCCATCACGTGCTCCCACGTGACTCCCAAAACACAGAAAGAAAGATCAATGGAAATGAAGGCTTTGGGCGCTCTCACGTGTTTACCATGTGACCCCTTAGCAAACGTTCTAACGGACAGCGCATAAATCCCCATCACGTGTCAACACGCGATGCTCGAAATAAAAAGGAAAAGTGTTTAACACTTATTCACAGATTTGAGGATAAAACAAAGGAGATCTGGCTCCGCATTTAGGGCGCTCTCACGTGTCCACACGTGACCCCTCTCTCCTTAGTGTTTAACACTAATCTGGAGACTTTGTTCCCAGTGTTTAACACTGATTTGATTTAGTGTTTAGCACTAATTTGAAATCTCTGATTACCAGTGTTTAACACTGATTTGCTTTAGTGTTTAACACTAATTTGAAAGCCCCGTTGCTAGTGTTTAACACTGATTATCTTTTAGTGTTAAACACTAACTTGCTAATCTTAATTCCAGTGTTCAACACTGTTGGTCTTTAGTGTTCAACACTATCTTTAGCCAAATTGGCTAAGTTTCTAGAGGCAAAGCCTCCCCTTCAATGGACTGATAGAGGGTCAATATTTCAAACATAATTGGATTTAGCCCAAACTGGCCGTAAGTCCTCAAATCATATTGAACTGAGCACATCTGCTCTTTCAACTAATTCATTGGTTCAAGGGTACATCTCGGAACTCCTCTGATATTTGTCGTTGTAATCCTTCAACGTCTTCAGAGAGGTAACGGGTCCCGACAACCATACATCAACACGGACTGTGGGGTCCTTAAACTCATGGACTTATGCGTCCTTAAACCAAGATACGGACTGTGGGGTCCTTAAACCCGCGGACTTATGCGTCCTTAAACTAACGGACTAATGCGTCCTTAAACACACCCATATGGACTGTGGGGTCCTTAAACCCATAGACTTATGCGTCCTTAAACTACCAATGGACCGCAATGTCCTTAAACTACCGATGGACCACTATGTCCTTAAACTGGTATTGGACCACCATGTCCCTAAACTGGAGTTGGACCACCATATCCCTAAACTGGAACAATAGAGCCCAAACGTTCTTTTGTCGGATCTAAACGATCCCGTTAAGTCGATCTTAGTCCCAAACTGGACTAACGTATCCTTAACAACCGTTTAAGTTGATCTTAGACTCAAATATGGCCGACGTATCCTTAAACCTTCAAACAGACTTTAGTCCCAAATTAGACTATGAATCACCCAACCAACTTTGGTCCAAAGGTACATCTCTGAACTCCTCTGACACCTGTCGTTGTAATCCTTCAACGTCGTCAGAGAGGTGAAGGGTCCCGACGGCCATACATTCAAAGGACCACCATGTCCCTAAACTGGAACAATAGAGCCCAAACGCTCTTTTGTCGGATCTAAACGATCCTGTTAAGTTGATCTTAGTCTCAAATCGGACTAACGTATCCTTAACAAACGTTTGAGTCGATCTTAGTCTCAAATATGGCTAACGTATCCTCAAACCAAAACCACAAACCCAAATCTAAGTAAACACGGATTTGGATTAATCCACGTCCTACGGGCGACTACATAAATTAGTCTCCGTATACAATCCACGGGCAACCACAAACAAAACAAACACCCACGACACGAAGTGACCAGCTGGAGAAGGAGAAAGTTGTTACCGCGATGCGGTAGCGTAATTAACTGTAGGGGCTTGTGCCTGCACGGAAGAGCGTCCCCACAATCAAAAACCCCTCAAGCGAGGGGGAATCTGACGAAGTCTGCTACATCGGCCGCATCCGTCTAAACCTCCGATACACGGTGCCATAAATCAACTTGGCATCTTCGGAGAGGTGGACGGATAACACCATATAGCATCTGCCCCGAATCTCAGGCGAGGCAGTCCATGTCTCGGCCGCCATTCGGAGGGGAACAGATTCTGGCACGCCCGGTGGGACCTTTTCCTCTTTCCACTCCACACTTCGTGTGTCGTGTTCGCGAACGAATCGCAGTTTACTGTGGTTGCCTGTGGATTCAAGGTACTAAGATTTGGTGTCTTGCTCCGTGCAGAAAACAGAAGATCAATGGCTTCAAACTGCACCGCCTGTAACTGCAACTCTCGCTCGGTCCTTGCTGGAGGAGTGACTTATGGGCCCCAAGCGGCCTCCCTTTTCAAGATGCTAGTGGAGCAGGTAACTCAGGCCACCACTGGATAATTCTTCGGGACCATGCTCCCATTGTTGAGCTTCAATGCCACAATGACGTTGCAAGAAGCCCCAAAGAAGTCGGTCTTTGATCGGCTCACCACTGCCGCGGCCCCTCTCAACGGGTCGCCCAACTTCAATACCTCAGTTTTCAACAGACTGGGCCAGAACGTCTATAAGCCCGTGATACCCGAAGCTGCCATCCCAAAGAGGATAGTCATCCCGGCTCAAGCGGACAAAATTATTGGAAAGGCTCCTCCTTCCAAGAAGTCAATTTTTACAAGGCTGGCTATTCCGGTTGCTGCTCCAGGCGAGGTCCTCAAAGCTGCTTCTCCTACCCAGAGGTCTGTCTTTGACAGATTAGGCATTGCTTCTCAACGGGTATCAGTCTTCGATAGGCTAGCACCAATAACGGTCTCTCCTCAAAGCAGGGGGCATGATGAAGTCGCCCCTACGGCCGAAACAACTCCATCCGCACGACATGCTCGACGTCGCCACTGGCGCCGAGTAAGGAAGGCTGGGGGCAACTCCCCCTCTGGATTTACTCTACCAGCTCCAACGGTGGGGATCGATGCTGCTGTTCCAACCGGGAACAACTTTGAATTGCTGAACACGGTGCGCAGAAACTCTCCTACCGCCGTACTAAAAAGATCCCCTCCTCCGGTGGGAAACGTTGCGGAAGCCAAGCCAGAACATTCCTCTCAGTGGCTGTCCTCTAAAATCTACAAGGTCTGGCGCCAAGTCCAAGACTCGGTGATTGATCGAAATTTCTCCCGCCAGCAGAAGAAGCTGAAGGTCCGGCAGGAAGAAAACCGTCCTGTTAAGCCACAAAAAGCAACGGCTACTTGGGCGCCCACTACAACGACCCCCTCAACTTTAACCACTCAAAAGAAAAGGAGTCCGCAGAAAGCCCCTGTGAACATGGTGAACCGTAAACGCGCTGAGCACAAACACCCCAAGTCTGGGGGCATGGTGGTGCACACTGTTTATATGGCTTTTGGAAAAGAGGAAAGCCGTGCATCGACGGGTCACCGACCGCTCACCCGATCCGTAACGAAAGCCCAGGAGCAACAACAAAAGCTTCAGGAAATGATGACTACAATGGCTGCACTCACTGAGCCAAAAGAAAGCTCTGAAACATCTTCGGATGAGCGTCAAGAACAAGAAACCGACGCTGACTTTTTACGCAGAGTCCTCGAAAAGAAGGACAAAGAAGCTGCAGAGCAAGCGGCTAACATAAAACAGATGGCGCTCCTCTTCCAAGATATGGTAGGGATGATGTTACAGCCGGACCCTCCTGCTGAAGATCCCCCGATCGTCCTTGAAGATGACAGGGGAGAAACGTCAAATCCTCCGCCGGCTCTATCAACAGCCAAGGAGGAGGCAATCTCCAAAGTTGACCTAGACGAATATATAGCTCAGCAGATCCGGGTTCATCAGGCAAATGAAGCGGCTGGGCAAGTTGTTAGAACCGGACGACCGTATCTGAGCTGGTATGACTAAATCAGTTACCCGCCAGGATATACGAGCCCTAAATTCCACGTATATAAAGGGACAGGGAATCCGCATCAGCATGTCGCTCAATTCAGGGCCTTATGCGGCAATACTGGAGGCGATGACAAATTGTTGCTACGTCAATTCGTCGGCAGCTTAGCAGAAACAGCCTTTGAATGGTATTCGGAGCTACCTAACGACTTTGTTAAAACATTTGCGGAGATGGAGTTGCTGTTTACACAGAGATTCGCGAGTGCCGGTGGACGCACCCCGATAACAGCACTGATTAATGCCAGGATAAGGCCAGGCAAAACGTGGGTCCAATACGCAACACGATGGCGGAACCTATGGTCGAAATGCGAACAACGCATAGAAGAGGCTCCTGCAGTAGGCATGTTTGTGGGTACCCTTGATCCGCAAGCGACCATCTCACAGTTCATGATGTTCTTCAAGCCGACCACCTTCCAGGCCTTGATTGAAAAGCTGGCCCAAATAGGCCAGATGGGCCATAGGCCTTCCTCTTTAAAGACGGAGCCTTGGAATGAAAAGGGCAAAGGGAAAGCAACCTTTGTCGCCAACGCTTAACAACAACCGATCATCTTAAAGCCGGTTGTTCGCCAAAACAACGTGCGTCCACGCCCATCCCTCGAGGAGAGACTGGGACGTCCTTACTCGTTTCCCCAGGATAAAAAGAGGAAACTGTTCGAACTTGCAGTGCGCAACAGACTCATCAATCTGCCAGATCCAAAACGTCCGTTGCAACCAGGCGATGTCAACAATCCCAATTATTGCCCTTACCACCAAACGGTAAGCCACCCGATCGAAGATTGCTTCGTCTTTAAGGGATGGATCGAGGATCAGTACCTACAAGGCAAGTTTGCGCTGTCTGAAAAGTGGAAGGTAAACCCACCACAGCCGCACACTCCAAAGAAGACGGACACACCGGGGGCAAGTTGTCACATGATCTCTCACTCATTGATAGATGATGAAGAGGCTCCTTGCACCGAGAAACCGAGGGCGGGTCCTGAACCAGAACTTCTGTGGCCGTCAGACGAGATGATTGATGCATTCCTGAATGAAGCTCGTCTTAAAAGCAAAGCTGATCGAGAGCGCGAGATGGCCATATTCGAGAAAGCCAAACGCCGGCGACTAGATGAAAGGGTCGAAACACTCCCACCGGATGAAAGTACATCCGCCGTAAATAAAAGCAGGATCAAGACAAGGAAACGATTCGCCAAAGCCATATCAATGGGGATGAGGCCGCCCTCTTTCAAAAAAAATTCTCCTGGTGGTATACATTTTGATGAAACGGACGTACACCCTAACTTCTGCTTATATCATCAGAAGATCGTACATCCTACTGAAGACTGCAACTCTTTTAAGTGTTGGTGGCAAGGGTATGTCGCTCACAGGCAACACTTCAACAGGACAAAGCGTGAAGCTCGTAGACAGCGAAAAAATACGACAGATGGGCATAAAAGAGTTGCCGGCAATTGTCATAGGGACGAGCCCGGGGGATCACGAGTTCTCACCTTTGGAAGCGATTCTGATGAAGAAGCCGCTCTTAACCCTCTCTTCAAGGAATTCATTTCTAAAACAAAAGAATTGGAGAGTCACGAGAATGTTCAGCCGTACAATCTCACGCTACCCGGAAAGAATCTCGGACCCGCAAACGACGGAGCAAACGAAATGAGAAAGGAAAAGGAAAAAACGGCCTTTGTTACCAACACTCAACAACAGCCGAGTAACCCGAGACCGTTTTGTCGTCAAAACAACAAGCCGCGATACCTCAATGAGAAGTTGAAACGTCCTTACTCGTTTCCCAAAGATAAAACAAAGAGATTGTTCGAGCTAGCAGTGCGCAGCGGGCTTATCACTCTGCCAGATCCAAAACGTCCATTGCAACCAGGTGACGTTAACAATCCTAACTATTGTCCCTACCACAGATTAATGGGTCACCCACTCGACAATTGCTACGTCTTCAAAAACTGGGTTGAAGACCAATACCAACAGGGCAAGTTCGCGCTGCCCGAAAAGTGGAAAGTAAACCCGCCACAACAACATGCTTCGAAAAAGGTGGATATGCCGGGGGCATCATGCTCATTCATAGGGAAAGCCCCATAGACCGAAAAGTCAGTAAACTAGAGATTCGCCTCAAATACGGCGATGGTAGACCGAAATGTCGTTAAACTAACGATGGACCACTATGTCCTAAAACTGGCGTCGGACTGAAACGTCCCTAAACTAACGATGGACCGCAATGTCCTAAAACTTGCAAATGACTGAAACGTCGTTAAACTACTATCAACCCCCGGCATCCTCAGGCTGGCGTGGTTAAAAAAAAGAAAGAAAGAAAAGCAAAAAAAAAGAGCAAAGAAAAAAGAAGAAGAAAATGGTATGTCCATAAGCAAAATGGGCACGGATGAAAACCCGAAAGGGCTCCGTGAGTAAAAACAGCAGGGCTACCGGCGAGCGTTTGTGAAAACCCGAAAGGGCGCAACCTCGTTAGAAAAAAGAATAAAAAAAAATTGGTATGTCCATAAGCAAAATGGGCACGGATGAAAACCCGAAAGGACTCCGTGAGTAAAAACAGCAGGGCTACCGGCGAGTGTTTGTGAAAACCCGAAAGGGCGCAACCTCGTTAAAAGACACTTACAGGGTCCTCTCGACCTTGTAAGGAGAAACCACCCGCATGAGATCCTTACGACTCACAAGGGAGTAACACACTTAAGAATCCTCACGATTCCTAAGGAGAAATTACACTTGCGAGATCCTCACGACTCGTAAGGAGAACTCTCTTATGGGACCCTCACGGCTTATAAGATTTGAAAGTCTTAAGTTACAGAAACCTTAACCTGTTCTTAAGCAGCCCCCACAACCTTTGATATTGCCCTACAAGCGGCTCATATTGACCCTTGTATACAATCCACGGGCACGAATAAATATTTTCCTAACAAAGTCCTATCCGTGACTAGGGATATGCTTGTACAGCAAACAACACTTGTAAGTCCTCTCGACTTATAAGGAGAAAACCCTTTTGTAAGATCCTTATGACTTACAAGAGAACATGCACTTAGGAATCCTCACGATTCCCAAGGACAAAACACACCTACAAGATCCTCACGACTTGTAGGGAGAAATACCTTTGTGAGACCCTTACGGCTCATGAAGTCAAAAGCCTTAGCCGACAGGACCCTTAACCCTGTTTACTAAGCCACCTTTGTTCAACATCGACAGAGGCAAATGATGATTCGCTCCTGGCAATATCCCAGTTGCAGCGATGCTGATGCCTAAACCGGTATCAAATTCCAAGTCCTTTCATGGCAAATGATGATTCGCTCCTGGTAATATTCCAGTCGCAGCGATGCTGATGCCAAGATTGGTATCATATCCCAAATCCCCTACTCGCAAAAAAAAAATAAAATCAGCGAGCCCAAAAAAAATGCATACGAAATAGCCGAAATGATGGGGCGACTTGCAAACAAAATCAGCAAGTAAAAATGTATGCATGCAAAATAGCCGAAATGATTGGGCAACTCACAATAAAAAGCAGCGGGTAAAAAGAAAAAATAGCCGAAATGATTGGGCACCGCGAAAAATAGCCGAAATGATGGGGCAATCGCGATTTTCGCGATATAAAAAGCTGAAATGATAGAGCATCGCGGAAAGAATAAAAAAAAATAAAAGAATGAAACTTTTTGCCCTACAGGTGAAATCACATCGATCCCTGTATACAATCCAGAGGCACAGATAAAAAGGGAACCATACCTTCCCAACAGGCTCCGCCAGAAAGCGAAGCCAAATCTCGACGGTTCATAGACAACCTAGAGACAACCTCGACATCTGTCGCAATATCGCAAATATAATGTCAACAGACGAAGCAAAAGGAAGATCCCTAGCTTCAGGGTCTCGACGTCAATATCGACAACTTAGAGATCACCAACGGCGTTTCTCCTCACTCCAACCAGATGCAGACGTGACATCAACAACCGATCTCAGAGTCGCAACGAAACGGAACCATGGCAAAGTCCCTAGTTCCAAATCTCAATGGCCACATCTACAGCCTGGAGACCAACAACGGTGTGCCTCCTCATTCCAACAGGACACAGATGTTATACCATCAAACGGAGTGACGGCGAAATTCCAGCTCTACCTCAGCATTCGTCTCGTTACAGAAGACGAGATGTCAACAGCAATGTTCCTTCGCAATCCAGCAGGACGTAGATGTAACGTCAACAAAAGACCTCATGGTCGAAACAAAGCGGAGTGACGGAAAAATCCTAGCTCCACCTCAGCATTCGTCTCGTTACAGCAGAAGAGATGTCAACGACGGTGTTCCTCCGCAGTCCAGCAGGATGCAGATACAACATCGACGAAAGACCCCATGGTCAGCAAAGCGGAGTGACGGCAAAATCCTAGCTCCACCTCAACACTCGTCTCGTCACAGCGGACACATCATCAAGCAAAGCGGAACAGCGGCAACTCCCAGTTCCATGACTCGACGATGTACTCCTACAGAGAGTCAAATCCTAACTCCGTGAAATGCGGATATAATCAAAAAAATTCCTGGTCACGTGGAACACGGATAACGTCACTCTTTGACCCCGTGGAAAACGTCCAGAGCTGATCCTGGTCCTCGCAGAACACGGCAGTGAACCCGTGCGAAGCATCCAGAGCGGAGCCTAGTCCTCGCCTAACGCGTCAGTGAAACCGTGTGAAGCATCTAGTGCAAAATTCCTGGTCACGTGGAACGCGGAAAACGTCACTCTTTGACCCCGTAGAAAACGTCCAGAGCAGATCCTGGTCCTCGCAGAGCACGACAGTGAACCCGTGTGATGCATCCAGAGCGGAGCCTGGTCCTCGCCTAACGCGGCAGTGAAACCGTGTGAAGCATCTAGTGCAAAATTCCTGGTCACGTGGAACGCGGATAACGTCACTCTTTGACCCCGTGGAAAACGTCCAGAGCGGATCCTGGTCCTCGCAGAACACGACAGTGAACCCGTGCGAAGCATCCAGAGCGGAGCCTAGTCCTCGCCTAACGCGGCAGTGAACCCGTGTGAAGCATCTAGTGCAAAATTCCTGGTCACGTGGAACGCGGATAACGTCACTCTTTGACCCCGTGGAAAACGTCCAGAGCGGATCCTGGTCCTCGCAGAACACGGCAGTGAACCCGTGCGAAGCATCTAGAGCGGAGCCTAGTCCTCGCCTAACGCGGCAGTGAACCCGTGCGAAGCATCTAGTGCAAAATTCCTGGTCACGTGGAACGCGGAAAACGTTACTCTTTGACCCCGTGGAAAACGTCCAGAGCGGATCCTGGTCCTCGCAGAACACGGCAGTGAACCCGTGCGAAGCATCCAGAGCGGAGCCTAGTCCTCGCCTAACGCGGCAGTGAACCCGTGTGAAGCATCTAGTGCAAAATTCCTGGTCACGTAGAACGCGGATAACGTCACTCTTTGACCTCGTGGAAAACGTCCAGAGCAGATCCTGGTCCTCGCAGAACACGGCAGTGAACCCGTGCGAAGCATCCAGAGCGGAGCCTAGTCCTCGCCTAACGCGGCAGTGAACCCGTGTGAAGCATCTAGTGCAAAATTCCTGGTCATGTGGAACGCGGATAACGTCACTCTTTGACCCCGTGGAAAACGTCCAGAGCGGATCCTGGTCCTCGCAGAGCACGGCAGTGAACCTGTGTGAAGCATCCAGAGCGGAGCCTAGTCCTCGCCTAACACGGCAGTGAACCCGTGTGAAGCATCTAGTGCAAAATTCCTGGTCACGTGGAACGTGGATAATGTCACTCTTTGACCCCGTGGAAAACGTCCAGAGCAGATCCTGGTCCTCGCAGAGCACGGCAGTGAACCCGTGTGAAGCATCCAGAGCGGAGCCTAGTCCTCGCCGAGCACGACAGTGAACCCGTGTGAAGCATCTAGAGCAAAATTCCTGGTCACGTGGAACGCGGACAACGTCACTCTTCGATCCCGTGGGAAACGTCCAGAGCGGATCCTGGTCCTCACACCAACATGGAGTGATCACCACCGCAACATTCGTCTCGATACAGCAAACGTAATGCCAGCAAATGAAGCGAAGGCCAAATTCCTAGCTTCAACGTCTTAACAGCAAGTCATATAAAGCCTGAAAGACCATCAGAGATCATCCCACACCAGTGTGGAGTGGTCACCACCTCGACGTTCGTCTCGATACAGCAGACGAGATGTCACGACAGCGTTCTTCCTCCAACAGGATTCGCACATGACAAAGTAAACGAAGCTAAGGCCAAATTCCTAGCTTCAACGTCTTAACGGCAAGTCATATAAAGCCTGAGAGACAATTGGAGATCATCTCGCACCAGCACGGAGCGGTCACCACCTCAACATTCGTCTCGACACAGCAGACGCAACATCACCAAAAGGAGTCACGGCAAAATCCCTGGTTCCAAACCTCGACGGTTCACCAGCAACTTAGAGACAACCATGACATTCGTCTCGATACAGAGGACGCGATGCCAGCAAACGAAGCGAAGGCCAAATTCCTAGCTTCTGGGTCTTAACGGCAAGTCATATAAAGCCTGAAAGACCACCGGAGATCATCCCACATGGAGTGGTCACCACCTCGACGTTCGTCTCGATACAGCAGACGCAACATCACCAAAAGGAGCCACGACAAAACCCTAAGTACCACAGACCCTAACGGACTTCTGTCGTAAAGAGCAGAGGTTAACTGTGACGTTAGGATATTCTTGCGAGATCTGCTCGATTCGTTTCGACTCGTGAGGAAAATGATGTTTTTGCGAGAACTTCTCGATTCGTCTCGACTCGTGAGATAAAGCCTTAGGCAGTAGGGATTAAAAAACCTGTTACCTAAGCACTGGGATCCTGCAAGTCGGCCCAAAATGGTCTCTTGCATACTATCCACGGGTCTCACTCTCCGAAGTCGAATTTCGACAAGGAGGGGAACAACCGCTTACGGGTCCTCTCGACTCGTAAGAGGGAAAAATTCTCTCATAAGATCCTTATGACCTTTAAGAGAAAACACACTTAGGAATCCTCACGACTCCTAAGGAGAAAATACACCTGCGAGATCCTCTCGATCCGTAGGGAGAAAAGTCTTTATGAGACCCTCACGGCTCATAAAGTTGAAAAGTCTTAGGTGGCAGATCCTAACCCTGTCTCCTAAGCCATCACTGCCCTGCAAAGAGGTCAAGAGGGACCATCTATGAGCCACAATCGCCAAAGCTATATGCCACTGAAATGGAAAAGCTACTCATGAGCATATAAACTACTTCACTCCAGAGTGAGATATAAAGAGATAGAAGGGTGCGGCTCATGGAGTTGAGGGTTTGGAACGATATCTCTTAAGAGTCGCGATTTGAGTAAATGATAAATGACGACGCTTGTGTCCGCTCGTTATCTTCTCAGATCAAGATTCTGAAAGTAATATACCAACCCGAAACTGGTCATACGCTATGCATTACTTTGCACTACTTCACCCACGTAAATACTTACGTGGGCAAAGTAGTGGGGGGCATTTGTTCCCGCCAAAAATTTCTGCGCAAAAGAGCCCAAGGTATCAAATGGCGGCGATACGCTTAAGAAAATGGGAATCAGTATCTTCCGGGCTGTTTTTTGACAAACTCCCGAATGAGAAACAGATAAATTCTGATGGTATCGAAAGCGGCTCGAAAAACCCTTCGATTTGATATATTATGGGCCTCGTAATTCATCCGGGATCAAAAGTTATGAGGAATTACGTGTCCACACGTAATGGGCTTTTAAGAACCCGCTGGAGGAGTTAAAAGATACAATAAAAACTCAGAAAAGACCCCAATGGGGCATCACGTGGTCACACGTGACCATGGGTCACGTGCAGACACGTGATGGGCTTTTGAAGCCTCTAAAATAATGAATAGAATTTAATTCTAAAAGTCAGAAAATACCTCAACGAGGTATCACGTGCTTACACGTGACCAATGGTCACGTGTTGACACGTGATGGTTAAAACTGAAACAAAAATAAGCGGCTTAGAAAGGAACCCAATTGGGGGTCACGTGCTCACACGTGACCAAAGGTCACGTGCCAGCACGTGACTGGCTTTAAAAAGCATTATAATTTAATAGAATTAAATTCTAAAAGTTTCTGAATCTTTCCAAATGGAAAAGGGTCATGGGGAACCATTGGATTAAAAATCTAAGGGTGATTAAAAATCACCAATTTATAGAAAACCCTTGGACAAGGAAAGATTTCCCTGAAAATCTCACCAGGATAACAAATAGAATATCTTTTGGATTTAAAATCCACGGTGAATAAAATTCACTGAATAATCTAAAGGCCCAGATTAATGATAAATATAAATCAAATCTCTCAACATACAAATCAAATCCCTTAATGAGAGATTTGCTAAACAAATTGATTCTCTTCCTTCTCCTATAAATAGGAGCCAAGAAGAGAAGAGGGGGGATCTACTTTTTTGGAGAGAAAAACAGAGGGAGGAGAATTTAATTCTCAAGAGAAGAAGAAACAGAGAAAGAAGAAATTAATTCTCTGCAAAAGAAAAACCCTAGATAAGAAAAGAGAGGATTCAAAAGAGAATTTAATTCTCAAAAGAGTTTAACTCTTATTTAAAGAAAAAAGAACTTAGTTCTTCTTCTGGTTGAAGATCTGCACAGAGCACATCTCCCCATAAGTTGAGAATTTAATTCTCATCGGGTCGAGATCCTGCCATGCAGATCCTAAACTTAGAAGGGGAATTGAGTTCTGAGAATTTAATTCTCCTAAAACAAAACTAGGGTTTTACCCTAAATAAGAATTTAATTCTTTCAAAATAGGAATTTAATTCCTCCAGAATCAAAATTAGGGTTTTACCCTAAATAAGAATTTAATTCTTAAAGATAAAGAGACTTAAAAGATCTCTGTGCATGAAAAAGACTAAGGTCACGTGCCCCACGTGACCCCTGAACAGATCCCCCAAAAATGAGAAGAGGAAAGCTTTGAGGCAATGCCTCACGTGTTCCCACGTGACCCTCATTATATATGGAACAAAAGCAAAGGCAGAAACAATTCTGGGCGCTCTCACGTGTTAGCACGTGACCCCTAATAAGTGTTCTAATAAATCAGGGCATGATTATACATCACGTGCCCACACGTGATGGCTATGAAAATTAAAAGTGTTTAACACTTGTTTGCAGAACAAAATAAAGAGGATCTGGCCTCACTTTTTGATGCCATCACGTGCTCCCACGTGACTCCCAAAACACAGAAAGAAAGTTCAATGGAAATGAAGGCTTTGGGCGCTCTCACGTGTTTACCATGTGACCCCTTAGCAAACGTTCTAACGGACAGCGCATAAATCCCCATCACGTGTCAACACGCGATGCTCGAAATAAAAAGGAAAAGTGTTTAACACTTATTCACAGATTTGAGGATAAAACAAAGGAGATCTGGCTCCGCATTTAGGGCGCTCTCACGTGTCCACACGTGACCCCTCTCTCCTTAGTGTTTAACACTAATCTGGAGACTTTGTTCCCAGTGTTTAACACTGATTTGCTTTAGTGTTTAGCACTAATTTGAAATCTCTGATTACCAGTGTTTAACACTGATTTGCTTTAGTGTTTAACACTAATTTGAAAGCCCCGTTGCTAGTGTTTAACACTGATTATCTTTTAGTGTTAAACACTAACTTGCTAATCTTAATTCCAGTGTTCAACACTGTTGGTCTTTAGTGTTCAACACTATCTTTAGCCAAATTGGCTAAGTTTCTAGAGGCAAAGCCTCCCCTTCAATGGACTGATAGAGGGTCAATATTTCAAACATAATTGGATTTAGCCCAAACTGGCCGTAAGTCCTCAAATCATATTGAACTGAGCACATCTGCTCTTTCAACTAATTCATTGGTTCAAGGGTACATCTCGGAACTCCTCTGATATTTGTCGTTGTAATCCTTCAACGTCTTCAGAGAGGTAACGGGTCCCGACAACCATACATCAACACGGACTGTGGGGTCCTTAAACTCATGGACTTATGCGTCCTTAAACCAAGATACGGACTGTGGGGTCCTTAAACCCGCGGACTTATGCGTCCTTAAACTAACGGACTAATGCGTCCTTAAACACACCCATATGGACTGTGGGGTCCTTAAACCCATGGACTTATGCGTCCTTAAACTACCAATGGACCGCAATGTCCTTAAACTACCGATGGACCACTATGTCCTTAAACTGGTATTGGACCACCATGTCCCTAAACTGGAGTTGGACCACCATGTCCCTAAACTGGAACAGTAGAGCCCAAACGCTCTTTTGTCGGATCTAAACGATCCCGTTAAGTCGATCTTAGTCCCAAACTGGACTAACGTATCCTTAACAACCGTTTAAGTTGATCTTAGACTCAAATATGGCCGACGTATCCTTAAACCTTCAAACAGACTTTAGTCCCAAATTAGACTATGAATCACCCAACCAACTTTGGTCCAAGGGTACATCTCTGAACTCCTCTGACACCTGTCGTTGTAATCCTTCAACGTCGTCAGAGAGGTGAAGGGTCCCGACGGCTATACATTCAATGGACCACCATGTCCCTAAACTGGAACAATAGAGCCCAAACGCTCTTTTGTCGGATCTAAACGATCCTGTTAAGTTGATCTTAGTCTCAAATCGGACTAACGTATCCTTAACAAACGTTTGAGTCGATCTTAGTCTCAAATATGGCTAACGTATCCTCAAACCAAAACCACAAACCCAAATCTAAGTAAACACGGATTTGGATTAATCCACGTCCTACGGGCGACTACATAAATTAGTCTCCGTATACAATTCACGGGCAACCACAAACAAAACAAACACCCACGACACGAAGTGACCAGCTGGAGAAGGAGAAAGTTGTTACCGCGATGCGGTAGCGTAATTAACTGCAGGGGCTTGCGCCTGCAGGGAAGAGCGTCCCCACAATCAAAAACCCCTCAAGCGAGGGGGAATCTGACGAAGTCTGCTACATCGGCCGCATCCGTCTAAACCTCCGATACACGGTGCCATAAATCAACTTGGCATCTTCGGAGAGGTGGACGGATAACACCATATAGCATCTGCCCCGAATCTCAGGCGAGGCAGTCCATGTCTCGGCCGCCATTCGGAGGGGAACAGCCGTTAGGCACAGAATGGGAAAGTGTACACTCGGTATTACCCCGTACATACCCGGGATCACGGCCACAATATTCTCGGCTGAAACCGAGACATGCCGTTAGGCACAGAATAGGAATGTGTACACTCGAACGGTAGTGAACTGTCGAGTTACAAGTCAGGTTCATCTTTGATTTCCCCATACCCCCAAACTATGTATGTCAGGTCAGGTATTCAGTAGTCAAGGACTAATGCCAATACAAAATCCGGTAAGAGTAGGTCTGTCTGGATAGACAGCGGGGATGGTCGGGTTTGTCGGCATTAGGCATGAAATCATGAAACAAGTAATGTCATGGTACAACAGGATGAGTCGGTATGTATGTATATGTCAGGTGTAGCAGGGTCAGGCCAATAGGTAGTGCAATCGGGTAAGTGCTCACAACAGGTATACAATCAATAATGAACAGCAGCAGGAAACAGTAATTAACCATAATATTCCATGTAACCACGGTGATGTTTGTATTCTCTTATTAACAAGTTCAAGCACCTTTAGGGTGTAATAGCCACAAGGTGAAGCAATATCCACAATCATGAAGTAATGAAGCTACAGGAATTTACATTAAGTATAATAATTGTTTCGTGAATGATTTAACAGTTTAAGCAGACATGATCCAGTCGTTTTATTTAGTTGAAATATGGATTGATGTGGGTTGATTAATTACGAGGAACTGTTGTAACGATTCCATGATAAAGATAACTGCAATAGTATGACATCAATTACCATCATTAAGTTGTTGTATTAAATAGTATGAATTCAATTGCGTGGCAAGACTAGATCTCGCACGCTAGCATGTTTAAGCAAGTATTCAGATACTTGCCTCGACGGTTTTGCAAACCGGAACGCGGATGCGATGTCGGCAGAAAACGCGATATGATAGCACGGGCCACGGATCGAGTCCCAACAGAGAACAACGGGATCACACGGACCAGGGTTCTTCGCTGGAGCGTCGGGTTCGCCAAGACGGCACGGTCGGATTCCGGCAAAAACACGGCAACGAGGTTAGTAACACGATAAACATAAAAGGATCAGCGGGGGAGAAAGTGCACAAAAGGAAAGATAAGGATGCTTACAGAGAGATACCAGGGTAACCCCGACGGGCTCGACGGCGCTGGAACGCCGGCGAGGCAGCGACGGCGGCTGCGAAGGCTTGAACAGCCTCGGGGGTTCGCGGGAGAGGGTGTTGCGACGAGTAGAGGAGGGGGTGGTCGGCTCTGGTGGTCGAGGGGGAGACGGAGGTGGCTCTGGTGACGACGGAGATGATC
This sequence comes from Agapanthus africanus, assembly GCA_030015575.1. NCBI lineage: Eukaryota > Viridiplantae > Streptophyta > Magnoliopsida > Asparagales > Amaryllidaceae > Agapanthus > Agapanthus africanus. The sequence goes on from CM057345.1 coordinate 565,720,644, forward strand.
GCCGGCGCGTTCTCCGGCGAACAGCGGAGGGTAGAAGATGGGTTTATGGGCTCGGGTTAGTGGTCCGGCGAGGGGAGGAGGGCAGCGACGACGAGGTCGGGACGAGGAGGGTGAGAGGGTGTCGCGGGAGTCGTCGGCGACGGGAGGTCGCGTCGACGGCGAGGTCTGCGGGGGTTGGAGGCATCGTTGGGGTTGGGTGCAGGTGCGGGAAAGAGCGGGAGAACGAGAGAAGGAAGGTGCGGCTAGGTCGAGGAGGTGTTGATGGCAGCGACGAGGTCACGGGGAGGTCGGCGGTGAGGTCGCGAGGGCTAGGGTTAGGGTTGCGTTGGGTTCTCGTGGTGGAGGCAAAACGAAGGGGGCGGCTGCATGGGAATATAAATAGAGGAAGAGAGAGAGAGAGAGAGATTTAAGAGAGAGATTGAGGGAAGAGAGAGAGAGAGAGAGATAGGGAAAGGGGAGGGGCCCACGAGTGAGGGTTCAGAACTCGTGATTGGCTGATCACGAGATGAGGAAAAGATTTGAAGGGATTCTGAAGGATTTGAATGATTTTTAGTTAGGGAAAAATATATATTCGTATAAAATAGTTTAAGATATTAAATTGAAATGGGCCGTTTTGGCGCGAAATGAAACATTTCCAAATCGCGCCCGGGTTGCGTCCAAATATTCCAAATTCAAATTATAGGATTTTAAGCGGGTTCCAAATTTTGAAAATAGGTGTTTAATGATTAAAATGCATGCCCCCAAGTCGGACACTTGCACGCGCGCGTAGTCGTCCAAATTTGCCCGTTTAGCCAAACGGAACGGAATCTCGACACGCGGACGCTACCACGCGACTAGTGGCGACGAGTAGGCCAACATGGACATTTTAGTTTTCATTTTAGGAGTTAAAATTTGTTATGTGCCAAAATGACTTAACCGGTTAAAATTTAGCAATAAACCCCAGAAAACAGGATAATTGGAAATGAGCAATATATAACCCTCAACTAGTAATATAGATAGTATTATTGGGCTCGGGTGTTACACTCTTTGTGGTAGAATAGATATTCATAAGAATTCTTTAGATATCCCACAAAGTTACACATGACTGACCGTGTCTCGAGTTTGTCCGGATTCTGCTTTTTAACATAGGCCGGGCAACCTCAAATCTTAATTCTCTTAAGAGATGGTCTCTTCCCATGCCATATCTCATATGGCGTGGTAGACACGGTTTTGGTTGGAACCCTGTTTAGCAGAAACGCTGCGGTCTCCAATGCATGCCCCCAAAATGAGACTGGTAACTCAGCGTCACTCATCATGGACCGGACCATATCTAATAGGGTCCTATTCCGTCGTTCTGACACACCGTTGTGCTGTGGTGTGTAAGGAGGAGTGAGTTGAGAGAGAATCCCATTCTCTTTTAGGAAGGTTGCAAATTCTGCACTAAGATACTCACCACCTCGATCTGATCGAAGCATCTTTATACTCAAGCCGGTCTGTTTTTCTACTTCTTGTTTATATTCAATGAATTTCTCGAAAGCTTCGGACTTATGTTTTAATAAAAATACATGACCGAATCTTGAGAAGTCGTCAGTGAATGTAATGAAGTATGAAAAACCGCCTCTAGCCTGTGTAGACATTGGCCCTCATACATCACTATGTATGAGGCCCAGGAGCTGAGTAGCTCTTTATCCGTGTCCGGTAAACGGAGTTTTGGTCATTTTACCCTTGATACAAGACTGGCAAGTCGCATAAGATTTATATTCAAAAGAGTTTAAATATCCATCTTTGTGTAACTTGTTTAGTCTTGTTTCGTTAATATGACCAAGTCTACAGTGCCAAAGAAAAGCTTCATTTAATTCTGAAAATTTTCTTTTATTAGTGTGTTGTATACTGAAAACTGTGTGTTGATTTAGGACATATATTCCGTTGTTAAGCGTACCATACCCAACCAACATTTGGTTCAGGTTAATGTTCATAACATTGTTCTGCAATACAAAATTATACCCTTCATTGTCCAACAAAGAAATGGATATTATATTACATAGCATACTTGGTACAAAATAACATGGATTTAAAACCAAAATACATCCAGATGACAACCCCAAGTGATACTCTCCCACCGCGACTGTATGTACATTGGAACCATTTCCAACGCGGAGAGTATGGTCACCTGTCCTCAAAACCTTGCTATTTCTCAGCCCCTGCATAGAATTGCAAATGTGAGAACCTGAACCGGTATCCAATACCCAGGAATCAGAGTTTATAGAAAAACAGTTTTCAGTCACAAACGCACCTGAAGCAAAAGCATCACCATGCTTCTTCTTGAGACTTAAGTACTCCGTGCAATTGCGCTTCCAATGTCCTGTCTTGTGGCAGTGAAAACATTCGCCCTTCCTCGAGTCTCCAGCCTTGGACTTTCCCTTTCCCTTCACCTTTTTAACTCCGCCCTTAGGATTAGTGGGTTTCTTCTTTTTCTTTCCCTTGGCCTTGGCTTTCGGGCGAGAAGTGGAAGACTGTCCAATAGTCATAACGGGAGTTTTTGCTAACTTCATAGTGCTCTCTGCACTCCTTAACATATTAAGGAGTTCAGGGAGGTCCTTCTCCATGCCATGCATGTTGAAGTTCACTATGAACTGAGCAAAGGTGGAGAGGAGGGACTGCAGAATAATATCTATATATTGTTCATTGTCCATCGTCCATCCAAGGTCCTCAAGCTCTTCTATAAGAGCTATCATTTTCAGAACATGGTCTCCTACTGGTGTGCCAGGAGCCATTCGCATCTGAAACAATTTCTTTGATGCTTCGTATCGTAATACGCGGGATTGCTCCCCATACAACTCCTTTGTATGGAGCAATATACCGTGAATGTCCATGTCCTCGTGTTGCTTTTGATGTGTGTTATCCATCGATGCAAGCGCGAGGCATGTGGCCGTGGCACAGTCAGCGTACCATGTCTTGCGGACTTCAATGTCCGCAATTGAGGATTTTGGACCAGGGACGGGCGGGGCTGAAGCCGTGAGGACATATGATACTTTATCATAAGTCAAGGCGATTTTCAGATTCCTCAGCCAGTCTTTATAGTTGGTCCCATTCAGTTTGTTTTTATCTAGTAGAAGCTTGAGTCCAGTCATGGGTATCTGCCATTAAGAGAGAGAAAAGAATACACTCAGCGAAAGCTCTTGTATAGATTAGATTGGTTATTATCTTGTCTAATCGATGTTTCCCACTGCTTTTTATCGAGTTTTTCTTTCAAACCTTAAAAAGAAAAACTAGCCAGGATTAATTACAGTCTACAACTTCGCTAACCGTTCAGCCAGGCCAGTGTCGGTACTTGAGGGAGGTTCCCCGTGCTTTCGCACGGACCTAATTAGAGTAAACCTCGTTTTCCCAGAGGCGGAGCCCCGTTAACACCTTTCTAGACACCTAATGAGTTAGCTAATTGTAAACTGTAAAACTCTCATAGGAGCAACTATTGCCCACAGTGGGATCGGGATCCAACCATCACATGGAAGGTATGCAATCTCATTGCAAATTTCAACTATTGAAATTCCCGATGTGGTTTTTACCCCTAATACTCGTGACCTTGGCTAAGGTCAACAAATCACGAGCACTAGTCAAGCTCAACCCGTCATTTCTTGATTGATTAGACCCGTTCACATGACCCTTGGCTAAGGTCAACAAAGTCATATGCCCGTCCTAATTAATCTGCATCATATGCGTTTGTAGGAAGACATCACTTAGCTACCGTACACTACGCCTTGGCTAAGGTCAACAAACGTAGCACGAATACTAAGTACTCTACTTCCTAAAATGACGGAGGGTTGCGGATGATTTTTAAGAAAATCTTTAACGCTTTGAGCTTGATATCGTTGTAGAATCAAGTGGTTTCAAAAAGGAGTGGCTTAAGCTCCGCAGTTTTTGAAATAAAGCTTTTTCATAAAAAGCCGAGTGGTTTTTCAAATCCGATTCTACAACATCTTTTAGGTTTATTTTCTTTACATTAATCACATTAATGTAATCCCATCATTTAAGTCCTTAAGCCAATCACAGAAAAGAAACGAAAATAACACGTACGCTTATGCTATCCGCATTCGCCGCAATGTTCCGTTAGGTTACTTAACTAACGGCATACCGGGACGGGACTAGCGCGGGTGTAAAACATAAGCAACGTCTACTATATATCATATATATAATATGTCATTCGTCTCAGATATCACAGAACACAGGCAGCAGAAATATAGATATAACGTTGGATATACTAGGACGTCCGTATTTAGTATTTAGCCAGAATAGAAAATACGGATTCCACAGTCGCGATGAATAGCCAAGCCCATACTCTGGACCCCTACGAGAGCGGCAAGTGACCCTGCCAATTCTGGAGTTTAGGAGACCCGGTCTCGACTCCTCGAGATGGCCTCCCACCGAACCCCAGAACCCGATCACCTGTGCTCCCCTCCTTGGGTCCATCCTAATGCGGAAAAGTAAATAATATACAACACTGGTGACACAACCTCAACCCGGAAGTGTCCCAAATAAAAGAATATTATATTACATTTGAATTTACATGAATGAAAATATAAAACTCTCATCTCACATAAAACCCCCCGGCTATTCAATCGCGACAATCCTGCACATCATATCTGAGCAACACATAATATCTCCTATCATCAACATAAGTAAGTATGCATACCCTAATTGTCGTTGATGTATAGCAACGAAACCGGCGATATCGTACATACTACACTTACGGTCACAGAAAAGAAAGTGTAAAACTGCAATATCTGGAATCCACATTCGCTTTAGACATCGCAAATGCGAGATATCACATATTCCGTATTTCATGTCTCGTAATATGAATTCCATACATTGCATCACATTCCGGATAAACAAACAGTATTGAAGTTTCCGAACGAACAATCAAACACCCAGGATTCACTAAAGCCCAACACTTGAGCAGAGTTCAAACACCTGGAGTGTGTCACAGTAGTAGCGATCCAGCCGTAGAAGGGTCAAGCCAACGCCTCACATGTGGCACGCCGTACTGCCCCAAACCCTAAGGTTCAAAGGGCAGTTCGAGACGGTCACATAATCGAGTTAAGGTTTGTTGTCTTCTAGAGGGACCACCACAAAAAGACTTGCACGTATCTCCAAAACATTTAAACCCCATGAATAGTGAGCAAATGATACTCGTTCAAACACTTCAATACTTTCTTATTTACCCGGAAAAGCTACGAAATGAAAATTCCGATCGAATCGACGAGTCCAAAATCATCTCCAGAATTTTTCAAAACTAAATACAGATTAAAAATACCCAAAAATTTATACAAGCAGATTCAAAAATTACAGTAAAAAAATTATCCAATAATTCATATATACGGCCGCGGAACAGCGGTCTAAGCAAGCTTAGACCGCGTTTCCGCGGCAACAATCACTGTTCATTGGAAAATTTTTGTACCGTAATCCTTAGTTTTACCTGCTGATATTTTTACATATTTTTAATTCTGAAAAATGTCAAATTTTAGAAAATTTCCAGAGAGCACCCTAAAATACCGTATTTCGGTTCGATCGGAGTTTTATTTTCGTAAAAAGGTCGCCTAATGTTCTAGGTCGGCTCTGATACCAATGTAAGGTTTTCCTAGCACCCTATAAAGAGTTTTGAAGCATCACATGTCTCAAAGTATGTATTTTGATGGTGCTAAACAAACACTCAAAGGAATCGATCCTAGAAAATTAGGGTTACTAAACTTTAAGCTAATAAAGTTAGGGTTTCGAGACTACAACCTTTGTAGCTCCCCTTTGCTGGACTCCTTGGTGTCTTGGGTGTTGAATGGAGGTCCTCTTGAAGTCCCCTCGCGTCCACGATGATCCACCACGGAGTTCTCCGTCCAAGCTCGCAACTTCGTAAAACCGAAGAGAACACTCTAAGCTAGTTGGCTAAACTTGCATAGAATGATGTTGTGGTTTGGAATCTCACTTCAAAAACCTTTCTTTAAGAGTGTTTAACTCACTAGAAAAACCTAGAGAGCAAATGGTGAAAGAGGATGAAGATGGTGGCTTTTCTTTTTAGCAAGTGTAGAATGATAAAAAGATGACCATTGAAAAAGAAATGAAATATAACCATTTATATTTTATTTCTTCTTACACCCAACCATGATTAAGTGATAGAGAGTTAATTTAACTTGAGTTTTAAATGATAAAGAGAAGGATAACCCAAGGTTAGTGGTAGGTGAGCTTGGTTAGGTTAGAAGAAGAATGTAGAAGCTAACAAAGATTATCCTTTCCTTTTCAATTTGTTTTAAATCCAAAATTAAATAAAAAAAACCATCACTTAATCTATGGTGTGAGTCTTATATTGCCACCATTTCCATGTGCTAACAACCATGATAGATGGGTGTATGTGTGTATGCATGTATGCACATCCACATGTGCATGAAACTAGATAGAAAGAAAGAAACATATACACACATGCATACATCCATCATGTCCATGAAAGGTTTTAAGTGAGAAAACTAATGGTTAAATGATAAATCAACACTTGATTTATCAATCCGGTCATATCTCATATGACCCCACCAAAAGAAGGCCGCCCGATCAATGTCCGATATCATATACGCACATTTTAATCGGGTGCATGCGCATATCGCATACGCGCACCACAACGTTTCGCCTGGACTGGGTAACTCCTTTGTGGGACTCTAAGACTCATCAATACGCCGGCAGAGGGTAATGATCATATCAAGTCCCCCAAGCCGCAAGCGGTCAGCTAAACGTAACGGCTACCCGAGTATTGAGCGATCAGAAGAAAACAAGCGAACCTGCTATAACTCCCGTCGAGCCAACCGGCAACACTACCGTACAGTCCGGTCTCTTCGTCAGATATGCTGCATATCGAGCCTAGGGATGGTCACGTCGGCCCTAATAACTCAATAAGTCGTGCCGGTGAATGGTCTATAACAGATCGAGAAACTACCGATAACACTTATCAGCAAATCTCAGCAGCCCTGGCCAGGGACTTACTGATATAACCAGTCGGGCACAGCACAGCATCAATTCCCAATACCGGGGGAGACGAAAACCCCTCCTATCGCTCATTGCCTTCGTGTGTCTCGGGACTGTACCCAACGGCCACCTGTTTGCACGACTCAGTAGAGCCGTGGTAGGGTGACAATCAAAGTACAGTGGGAGAACACACAAGACTCTATGACGATCTCGGGTCTACAGACTAACCTGTACCAGTGTCACCTGAGAACTGCTATTCGACGATAGATATAATTCCATATAGGAGTTCTCGGTGAGTCCGTCCAGTGTACCCAGTCAGCACTGAGCACCCGTATATGATCTTGATGTCAAACATCGATGAATGTGGGAACATCCATCGCCCATCGCATGGGTCTAGTATCATATACGCTAGTCTACTCTTGTATATCAATGCCCCGTCTCGATATACCTTCGACTAGGGACTTTCCAGGATATGCTTATAGACTACAGATGTCCCACTAGTATGATCTCCATCATAATCAGAGCAGTCAAGCCAATATCCTCAGGGCTTTATCAGCATGTATGAGTGAATAATAAGCATGATCAAGTCAATATGTCAGATAAAGAAGAACCAGATAGCATACTGTCATGTCGAGCAAGAATGCATACTGAATATATATATATATATATATATAGATACATCCACTATCATATAATGGCCTCTAGGGCATACATATATCCAACAATAAGTACAAGTGAGGAAAGGAGGGATCCGCTCATGAATCACCGTGAGACGGGCCTTTTAAAGTTACCTTTCTCACTTGCCTAGCGTAGACACCACAAAGTCAGATTTAGTTAAACGACCGATGTCTACAACTTATCGTATTTTCCTAATAATAGGTATTTATTTAAAAGTGCATCAACTCTAAATCTTTTATGATAGTTTTATTAAGTATATGGTATTTAAATGTAAATTCTTGTTTTCTCGTTTCCTAAGGTTTTAATGGTATCGTGTTAGGTTGTATGTAAGTGTGTGAGGAGGTAGGTCATTACCTCGTGATCTACTATAAATGTATAGCAAGTTTGATAGGGTTAAATGAAAGAGTGAAACAATGTGGTATTTAAGCGAAAAATACGGTAAATTGAGAAAGCTATCATTTCATGTGGTCAAACTTCAAATTCTTTGATTAGTGTTTAGTAGTCAACATAAGGATGTTTAATTATGATTGTATTAGTGAGAAGTGAAATTTATAGAAAACCGAATCGGAAATCGGATTTGTTCCGATTCCGTCGGGTTTGTAATTTCGTATTTTCTTGAATAGGGAAGAGAGAGATAGAAAGGGACTTACGAGTTTTGATTAAACAAGGGAGTGAGGGGGAACTAAAGGGATTGCCGATGCGTTGCGTCGTCGCCGGTAGTTCCTAAAAACTTCACCGGAATTTCCGCTGGAATTTCGTCGGAGCTTCGCTGCGAGCTTGTTTTCAAAGTACACAACTCTTGAAAAATTTTGAGAGAGTGAGCTTACGATTTTGGGATGAGAGGGTAGAGGGTATGTAACACCCGAGCCCAATAATACTATTTCTTTTGCTAGTTGAGTGTTTTATATTGCTCATTCCAATTATCCTGATTGTTTGGTGCTTTTTGCAAAATTTTAACCGGTTAAGTCATTTTGGCACATAACAAATTTTAATACCGAAATTGAAATTAAAAATATCCTTGTTGGCCTACTCGTCGCCACTAGTCGCGTGGTAGCGTCCGCGTGTCGAGATTTCTTCCCGTTCGGCGGAACGGGCAAGTTTGGACGTCTACGCGCGCGTGCAAGTGTCCGACTTGGGGGCATGCATTTTAATCATTAAACACCTCCTTTCAAAATTTGGAACTCGCATAAAATCCTATAATTTGAATTTGAAACATTTGGGCGCAACCCAGGCTCGATTTGGAAATGTTTCATTTCGCGCCAAAATCCCCATTTAATTTAATAAACTAAAACTATATTATATATTTCTGTAACGATTAATCTCTTAAAATCCTTTTAAATCCCCATCTAAATCTTTTGCGCAGCCAATCACGAGGGATTTAAATCCCTCGTGGGCCCGCCTCCTCTCTCTCTCTATCTCTCCAAAAATCTTCCCTATCTCTTTCTCTCTCTAAAACCTCTCTCTTTCTCCCTTCATCAAATCTCTCTCTATCTCTCTCCAATCCTAACCTCTCTCTCTCTCTCTTCCTATATATATAAAACCCCCCTCACTGTTCCTCCTTCTTCCTCACGAGGAAAATTTTCGCGTGAACCCCGAACCCTAACCCTAGCCTCCTCGTGACCTCGCCGCCGGCCCCATCGCGACCTCGCCGTTGCCGTCAACACCTCCTCAGCCTAGCCGCACCCTCCTACCTCCTTCCTCCGTCTCTTTCCGCGCCTGCACCCAACCCCGACGCCATCACCAGCCACAGACCTCGCCGCCGCCGCCGCCTCCCTTTGCCGACGACACCCAAATCCTTCTCTCTTCCTCCTCGTCCCGACCTCGTCGTCGCTTTCCTTCTCCCCTCGCCGGACCACAGAACCCGAGCCGACCCTAGCACCAACCCCGGGTCGCTGGAAAACGTGCCGTCGGTCCTCGCCGTCGTCGCCAGAGCCACCTCCGACCGCCCCCGTCTTCCCTCGATCACCAGAGCAGGCCAGCAAACCCCATACTCACCGCACCACATCTTCCAGAGAACCAGGAAGCTTTCCAGCCTTTGCTGCATCGCCGTCGCTGCCTCGCCGGCGTCCCATCGCCGTCGAGCCCATCATGGTTGCCCCTGGTACTTCCCTGTAAGAATCTCTTTCACTTCCTTTAGTGCTAGAACCCCCCCGCTGATCTTATTACGTTTATCATGTTGCTAACCTCGTTGCCGATGACTTTTGCCGGATTCCGACCGTGCCGTCGTTTGAACCCGACGCTCCAGCGAAGTACCCTAGTCCGTGTGGTCCCGCTGTTCGCTGTTGGGACTCGATCCGAAGTCCGTGCACCCGTCCCGTGTTTTCTGCCGACTTTGCATCCGTGCTTTCCGGTTTACGAAACCGTCAAGGCAAGATTTCTTGCTACATGCTACGTTAAACTAATTAAATGTTTGACTCACAAACTTGCTATATTAACTAGTATTGCTACTTATCTCATTGGACGAAATATGATGTACATTATAATACTGCCACCTAAATCGTATTTTGCCACCGTAACCTTAATAACAACTACCTGCTAATCATTTTACTATTTAGAGGATAATAGTCGCACACTTATATCTTTATTGCCTGCTGTTATTAATATTGCACTACACCGTGATTATTACACCCCAAGGGTGCTTGAACCTGTTAATAAGAGAATACAAAGCATCACTGTGTTTACATGGAATAATATTGTTATTTGCTGTTCCTGTTGTTGTTCCTTATTCGTTACTATACCTGTTATCAGCATACATTTGATGGCATTACATATTGACTCGACCCTGCTGCACCTGACACATGTACTGATACACCGGACTTGACACCCTGTACATATCGACTCAACCTGTTGAAACGTGACCTGACCTGTTACCTGATTTCAGGCTTAATGCCGACAGACCTGACCATTCCTGCTGTCTATCCAGACAGACCTACTTTTACCTGTTTTGTGTTGGCATTAGTCCTTGACTACTGAATACCTGACCTGACATACATAGCTTGGGGGTATGGGGAAATCAAAGGTGAAACCGACGTGTAACTCAACAGTTCGATACTTGTTCTGATCAGTCTTACGGGCTTGGCCTGCCCCGGAGTGATGATGCTGACATCACTCATCCATCCAGCTACCTATTACTGCTTAGCGGCACGTCTCGGATTCAGCCCCGAGGACCTTGACCGTGGTCCCGGGCACGCACGGGATACTATTGAGTTACATCGACGCTTCATCAATTGATTTCAAAGACTATAGAGTAGAAACCTGATAGGACAGTTTAGTCACCACTGCACATTACCCTGCTATGTTATTTCTTAGTACTGCTTTATTCATGTTCATACCTGCATTGCTTATTACTATGTTTATATTATATTATTTGGTTGACATGATGCGCTGACGTCTGGGTTTTGCATGGCCCAGATTCCTTACCACTATCGACGACCGAGCAGGAGTACTTCAGCCAGCAGGTTGAACTGTGAGTCCCTTAGGGTTTAGTTTATTTATTTTCATTTCATTTCCAGATGTGAGCCCGCATTATGGGACGTACTGTTTATTTATTGTATTGGATCATTTGCTTCCGTACTTATTGTTTATTGATTCTTGTTATTATGGATTTGGACATGTATTAGATTAGTTTATTATTTTGTTCTTGATATCTCCACAACCGTAATGTGACTGTGGATGGATAATTCCTACCCACAGGTAGCATGGTTGGCTATGTCACGTGCCCAATCTTGCGTACTCTGGGAAGCGGGGCGTGACATGGTTCTTTTGGTATCAAAGACATAGGTTAATTGGGTTGATTCTTTGTAGTTGGGTATTGCACCCGATACACGAATCAGAATACCCGTGATTAGGAAACATGTCCTGCCACCTTGACCGTTTTACCATCCTTGAATCATTCTTCCGGATCATGTCGACATGCAAACTTACTTTGCATTGTCAACTCGAAAACCTAATTTCTTGTTATCTCTAGGACTTAGGCGACTTGGGTGGAGTTAAGTAATTGCGGCTATGATACCGCGACATAGCTACAATGCAGTACTCTATTTAAGTATCTAGGAGTTCTAGCCTTGATTTATATATTGAATCTATCATCATGCTAATGTCGTTTGTTTTGATTTCAGGACCATGGCAGATAAGAATTTCAAGACGTATCAGAGGCGTGTGGATGAAGCCGCCATGTTAGGAGTGATACGTGGGATGTTGGAAAATCAGAAGAGGAAAACTGAGCTGATACAGCAGCAAGCAGATTCATTTCAGGAGGGTTTGCAGGCTATTCAGCAGTCTGTAAGCACCGCTGTAGCGAAGCCAGTCGACCGAGTAGGGACCGTGGCATATTTCAGACGGTTGGGTCCTACTACTTTCACTGGTTTGGAGGAGCCGTTGCCAGCCGAGCAGTGGTTAGTGGACATGGAGAATTTGCTGATTGCGGCACAGATCCCTGAAGACAAGAGAGTTGATGTGGTGCGCATTCAGCTGGTGGATTACGCCCGAGAGTGGTGGCTTGTGGAGGAGACCCGCTTGTCCAAGCCAATCAGTTGGGCGGATTTCTCTAAAAGTTTCTTGGAAAAGTTCTTCCCGCGGACTGCACGGGAGGAAATGGAGGAGAAATTTATCGGGCTGAGACAAAATGGAGCAGCTGTGGATGTACATGCAGCGGAATGGACGAGACTCAGCCGCTTCGCTGGACCCTTAGTCGCCAAGGAGGTAGACAGGGCGCGAAGGTTCTTGCGCAGTTTGGATGTGGACATCCAGAGGCAGATTGTCTCCCTGGGTTTGACCACTTTCTCGCAGGTTCTTACGGCAGCCAGAGAGCAACAGAGTTTATCAGGATCGAAAGGGAACCTTCACCAGACAGCAGTTGCGGCCAGGAAGCCTGCATTTGTACCTAACCGAGATCATGGGCGCAGAGGTATTCCAGTGGACCGTCGAGGTGTAGCGCCAATGAAGAAGCCTATGATCGTTGATCGAAGGAAGAGCGTGATTTGTGATTACTGCCGATTACCTGGGCACGTGCAGAAGGATTGTCGAAGGAGACTGGGACTTTGTCTGGTTTGTGGAGCAGCCGATCACGCAGTTGGTGCTTGTCCGTCGAAGCTTCGCACGAGAGATGATATACAGAAGCCTCCGCAGAGACCGTTCCAAGGGCAGAAACAGCTGACACAAGGACCAAAGCAGGCTCGAGCTTTCACGTTGACAGCTGAGGAAGCCAAGGCATCAGGAGAAGTGGTTTCAGGTACTTTACTCGTTCGTGGTTTTCCCGCATTGGCATTATTTGATTCCGGAGCATCCCACTGTTTTATGTCATCCAAATTTATAACTACACACTCGATTACCTGCACGACCCTGTCTAGTTTTTGGGACATACACACTGGGAATGGGAAAATCATAGCTAGTAAGGAATGTAAAGATTGTACAGTTGTTGTTTGCGGACGGGAGCTTTTTGCAGATTTCTTGGTGATAGATATGGGCAGTTATGAAGTAGTCTTGGGAATGGATTTTCTTGGCACTTTCCACGCACACATCGATTGTAGGGCAAGGAAAGTAATTTTCCAGATTCCCGGACACCCTGAGTTTACTTTCATTGGAGGAAGCAGCTCTGTCGGGCCAGTCGAGTTTAGGGCTAGGCCGACAAACAGTGTTCTTGCGACAATGGAAGCGGATAGTAATGAAGAGCCTGTAAGTCCACGTTGCGACCCCCGGTTCTTACGGGGAGGCGGAAACGGTATAAAAATCAAAGTTTTTAGCGCATGGGGCAACATGGACTAGCAAAGGTCGGGATCTTTTCCTAAACTAAAACTAGCAAACTAGCTAAAGAGAGTTAGCTACTCGGAAAGATGGTTATACCTAAACTTGAACTCCTTCTTCTTCAAACTTTGTAGAGGTTGATGGTTCTTTCCTCGTAGCCTTCTTCCGTCGAAGATGGATCCACCTGAGGGTTCAACCTTTGGGCTCTTCCTCGATCTTTGAGTGAACTAGGATCTCCGGCTTGCTAAACCTTGAACCCTAGAGAGAGTAGAGAGTATCTATGGGGTGCTTTCTTTTTCAAGGTGAGGGATTCTCAACACATGAGAAGGAATCACCTTGAGCTTGAGGAAGAAGAAGATGAAATGAGGAGAGAGAATTGTTATGATAGAATGAGCTTTCTTTTCCTTTTACAACCATATCAAAAGAAAAAGAATTATCAAATTAATAATAATAATGAAAATGAAAAGGTTGATGGAAAGTTTAGGAATGACCATTATCATTTCAAACATTAAATGAATTTGCTAGAATCAAAGAGCATCTTTCTTTTGTAATGATGATGGTCAAAACTTCAACCATGGTCAACAAGTCAACCATGGTCAACAAGTCAACATAAAAACCAACCATGACACAATTTCATTTTATTATATATTATTAATTGATATAACAAAAATCCATTAGGGTTTGGAAAAAGACGACTGTAAACTGTGCATGCGCACCCGTTCCGAAACCCTAATGAAAGTCCTCTCCCTCCTCCTCAAATAACTGTGCATACACACCTGCATTCTTGTTCCGAGGAACACGAATACCGAGAGATAAAAGCAACCCCAAAAACATATACCAGTATCTGACTCAAACCAGAGCCAGCCAGTAATATCCGTCCGGACTCCAAACGTGCACAAGTGCGCGGATGAGAACGAACCCTGTCGCAAAACCATGCGACCTCTACTCTGTTTTGCCCAGAGGCGAATACCCTCTGTGTGGGACTCTAAAGACTCGACACTATGCTGGCAGTGGGTTTAACCACAGACCGCAAGCGGCACTAGCTGTGCATAACGGTCCCCAAGTAGATGCCGACAAGAAGGCTGACGAGGTGAAACCCCATCTGAACTCCTACTGAGTCTGAATGTGACAGTCTCCGTACAGTCCGGTCTGTTCGTCTAATACATCGCATGTCGGGCCTAGGGGGCGGTAAAACGTCAGTCCCCTAATAGCGGTACAAGTCGTGTCGGAGTGAAGCCCAAAACACCCTGAGATAACACTGGAAGCCTACCAGTATATCTCGCTTGCCCTGGCCAGGGACTACTCGTGTAATGGCTCTCCTAGACACAGCGCGATGTCAACCCCCAATACCGGGAGAGACAAATCCTGTCTAACCGTCACTGCCTCCAAGTGCTTCGGGACTGTAACCAACTACTACCCGTTTGCACGACTCCTTTGAGCCGTGGTAGGGTAGTAATCAAAGCACAGTGGGAACACACTCGAGGCGAAGTGCCAGTGTCAAGTCAGCGGACTAAGCTGTACTCATGTCACCTGGGAACTGATAACTGACGATCGGTATAATACCAACCTGTCAGTTCCCGACGAGTCCTGTCCAGTGTACTCGTAACCCAACGAGCACCCGTATACTATCTCCAGTACGACGTACTGATGGCTGTGGGACAGACCATCTCCCACACTGGGATGAGAAGCGCATACGCTAGTCTACTCCGGAGTATCGATGCCCTGTTTCGATAGTCCTGCGACTAGGGACCTGTATAAGGATGTACTTATAGATTACCCAGCCCCCACTAGTGTGACTGCCATCACAACGCCGGTAATCAAGCAAAGATCCTAAGGGCTCCACTAATGCGTATAAGTGATATACTAAAATAAACACAAGTACACATTGAAGTAGAAACAAACCAAGTAGCATACTACTATATTGAGCAAGATTGTTTATACAAGGTGAATATCCCAAGCTTCCATTAAGTAATATACAAACTAGTATGATACAGTAATGGCCTCTAGGGCATATACACTAACAATCTCCCACTTGCACTAAGGCCATGTACTGGCGTATCGAAGACTTATCATCTCGATCAGCCGCTCGAACTGAGTCTGGGGCAGTGCCTTGGTGAATGGATCTGCAGTGTTTTCTTCTGAAGCAACCCTCCGAACCTCGATCTCCTTGCGATCCACGATCTCCCTGATCAGGTGATACCACCTCAAGATGTGCCTGGATCTCTGATGGGACCTGGGTTCCTTTGCTAAAGCTATAGCCCCGTTGTTGTCGCAATACAGAGGTATTGGGTCAACAATGGACGGAACCACCTGAAGTTCTTTCAAGAACTTCCTTATCCAGACAGCTTCTTTTGCGGCATCAGATGCAGCGATGTATTCCGCTTCCATTGTCGAGTCTGCAACGGTTTCCTGTTTGGAACTCTTCCAACACACCGCCCCTCCATTGAGGGTAAAGAAAAAACCCGACATGGACTTGGAATCATCCTTGTCACTCTGGAAGCTGGAGTCAGCAAAGGCCTCAATCTGGAGGTCTTTTCCGCCATACACCAAGAACATCTCCTTAGTCCTTCTCAGGTACTTGAGAATGTTCTTTACCGCTATCCAGTGTTTCTCCCCAGGGTTTGACTGATACCGGCTTACCACACTCAGTGCATAAGCTACATCCGGTCTGGTACACAACATCGCATACATTATAGAGCCTACCGCAGAAGCGTAGGGTATAATAGACATGCGATCCCTCTCCAAATCAGTCTTGGGAGACATCTCTTTAGAGAGGGTGATCCCGTGACAAGCCGGTAGGTTACCGCGCTTGGAATCTTCCATACTGAATCTTTTCACTATGGTGTCGATGTACCTGGACTGAGAAAGTCCTAATATCCTCTTGGATCTATCACGATGGATCCGGATCCCCAGGATGTATGAGGCATCACCCAGGTCTTTCATGGAGAACCTGTGTGACAAGAACCCCTTGACAGATTGTAGCATAGGAATGTCATTTCCTATTAAGAGAATGTCATCCACGTATAAAACGAGGAATACTACAGTTCTCGCTACAAATCTACTATAGATGCATGGTTCATCTGGATTTTTGATAAAGCCAAATTCCTTGACCGTCTCATCAAAACAGATGTTCCAACTCCGCGATGCCTGCTTTAGTCCATAGATGGACTTAAGCAACTTGCACACCTTTCCGCTGCTCCCACTCTGAATGAAACCCTCTGGCTGATCCATATAGACACACTCCTCTAAATTTCCATTCAGAAAAGCGGTCTTTACGTCCATCTGCCAAATCTCATAATCGTGGAAGGCAGCAATGGCAAGAAGGATCCGAATGGATTTCAGCATAGCCACTGGAGAAAAGGTTTCGTCATAGTCCAAGCCAGGTCTTTGACGGAAACCCTTTGCTACAAGTCTAGCTTTATAGGTCTCAACCTGTCCATCTACACCAATCTTCCTTTTGAAGATCCACTTGCATCCTACGGGTTTTACCCCGTCTGGAGCAATGTCCAACGTCCATACTTTGTTGGTGTACATGGACTCCATTTCGGTTCGCATTGTATCCAGCCATTTTACCGAGTCAACGCTCTGAACGGCCTGCTGGAAGCTAGTAGGCTCATCATAGTCTATGATGCAATCCTCTCTATCCCCGTCTATGAGAAAACCGCAGTATCTCTCGGGCGGATGAGACTGCCTACTACTCCTGCGGAGCGGCATAGGAATGTCCTGTTCTTTTGAACTTACTGGCTCTTCCAAGTTTTCAGTAATGGCTTGTGGTTCTGGAATCTCTTCCAGTTCTATTGCGTTCCCACTTATCTGGGTTTCCAAAAACTCAGTTTCCAAGAAGCGGGCATGTTGAGAAACAAAAACCTTTTGTTCCTCATCGGAATAGAACAGATACCCCCTGGAGTTCTTTGGGTATCCCACAAACTTACACTGTACTGAACGTGCCTCGAGCTTGTCCGCATGCTGCTTTTTTACAAAAGCTGGACATCCCCATATCTTAAGGTACTTAAGACAGGGTTTCTTCCCACTCCACATCTGATATGGAGTGGTAGGCACTGTCTTGGTAGGAGCCTTGTTCAAGAGATATGCAGCTGCTTCTAGTGCATAGCCCCAGAAAGATCGCGGTAACTCAGCCTTACTCATCATGGAACGAACCATATCCAATAGGGTTCGATTCCTCCTTTCCGATACACCGTTATGTTGCGGAGTGTATGGAGGAGTACGCTGAGAGAGAATTCCATTCTCTTTTAAATAGTCCAGGAACTCGGCACTCAAGTATTCACCACCTCGATCCGATCTTAGAATCTTAATACTTTTGCCTGTTTGTTTTTCAACTTCATTCTTGTAATCCCGAAATTTCTCAGAGGCCTCGGATTTGTGCTTCATTAAGAAGACATGTCCATACCTAGAGAAATCGTCTGTGAAAGTAATGAAGTATGAATAACCGCTTCGCCCATGTGTAGACATTGGACCACACACGTCACTGTGTATGAGTCCCAAGAGCTCGCTCGCTCTTTCTCCGTGTCCAGTGAACGGAGTCTTTGTCATCTTTCCCATGAGACAAGATTCACAAGTGGCATAAGATTGATACTCGAACGGATCCAAGTATCCTTCTTTATGTAACTTAGTCAACCGTGTCTCATTGATGTGACCCAGTCTACAATGCCACAAGAAAGCCTGATTGATATCTGGAGACTTTCTTTTGTGTGTATTCTGGACATTGAAAATCTGTGGTTGGTTTAATACGTATATACCATTGCTCAATGTACCTGACCCAATCAAAACTTGATTAAGGTGAATGTTTACAACATTACTTACAAACGCAAATTCATAACCTTCTTTAGAAACCAAAGATACAGAAATGATATTACAAGTTGCGTTGGGTACAAAAAAGCAATTACGCAAAACCAAAACATGCCCATCTGACATTCCTAGGTGATAGTCCCCCACGGCTTTAGCATCCATGCTAGCTCCGTTCGCAACTCTGAGGGTCATGTCACCTTCCTTCAAAAACCTACGGTTTCTCAACACCTGTAAAGAATTACAGATATGAGATCCTGATCCGGTATCCAATACCCAGGAAGTAGAGTTTATAGAAAGACAGTTTTCAATAACATACACACCTGAAGCTGAAGCCGCAACCTGCTTCAGTTCCTGTGTCCTGGCCTTCCAGGACCTGCAATCTTTCTTCCAGTGTCCACTCTTATGACAATAGAAGCATTCTTCCTTCCCAACAAGCTTCCCCGCAATCTTTGTTGCCATTTCTTTTCCCTTCGTACCCACTTTACTAACACCGCCTCTTGGTTTGGCGGGGGCTTTCTTCCTCTTTCCCTTGGCTTTCGCCTTGGACCTAGAGGAAGAAGATCCTCCTACAAACAAAGCGGGTGTTTCCCTACCCTTCTGTAGGGTGCCCTCTGCGCTCCTCAGCATGTTGAGGAGTTCTGAAAGTTCAACTTCCTTTTCTTGTAAGTTGAAGTTCAGTATAAACTGGGTGTAAGTGGATGGAAGGGACTGGAGAATTAAATCCGTATAGAGTTCACTGTCCAACGTGGTCCCAAGTTCCGCGAGCTCCTCAGTGTAGCCAATCATCTTAAGCACGTGGTCCGCTACCGATGATCCGACGGCCAACCTTGTCGAAAATAACTTCTTCGACACTTCGTATCTTGCGATACGAGACTGCTCTCCATACAGTTCCTTTGTATGGAGAAATATGGACTCGAGGTCCATATTCTCATGCCTCCTCTGATGTTCGTTGTCCATAGAGACAAGCACGAGGCACCTGGCCTTCACGCAATCAA
This sequence comes from Agapanthus africanus, assembly GCA_030015575.1. Classification (NCBI taxonomy): domain Eukaryota; kingdom Viridiplantae; phylum Streptophyta; class Magnoliopsida; order Asparagales; family Amaryllidaceae; genus Agapanthus; species Agapanthus africanus. Next base: position 565,739,843 of record CM057345.1, read on the forward strand.
TCTCCCAAGTCTTACGGATTTCCTTATCCGCGACGCTGGAGGTGGGACCTGGGACGGGGGGAGCTTTGGTGGTAAGAAGATACCCCAGCTTGTCGTAAGTGATTGCCAATTTGACATTCCTGAGCCAATCTTTGTAGTTTGGCCCTGTCAGTATGTTTTTATCTAGAAGTAACTTAAGTCCAGTCATTTCCAATTTGGTCGCTGCAGGGGGGAGAGAAGAAACACTTTAGCACGATGCTCTTGCAAGTTTAGAATGGTTTGTAATTTGTCTAAACAGGATGGCTCCCACTGTCTCTCGAATCCCTCCTCAAACCATAAAGGAAGAATTAGCCGGGATCAATCCCACCGTACAATACTTACTTAACCGTTCAGCCAGGCCAGTGTCGGTACTTCGAGGGAGGTTTTCCAACGCTTTCGCGAAGTTCCTTAATTTAAGAACCTCTTTTCCCTGGGGGCGTAGCCCCGCTAACACCTTTCTAGGCACCTACTAGGTTTATAGCATTGATCGTTTAGTGAGAAATTTCCCGAGGAGTAGCATATACTCACAGTAGGATCGGGATCCAAATATCATCGCGTGACGAAAATGAAGGAATCCTACCATAATCATCACACTCCAAATGGTATGCAAATCTAGCAAGTTTCAGTACTTATGAAACTCCCGATGTGGATTTTTGCCCCATGCTCTTATGACCTTGACGAAGGTCAACAAATCATAAGTCACATGTCAAGTTCTGCCCGTCATTATCCAGGTTAATTTGAACCCACCCGTATATACCCTTGACGAAGGTCAACAAGGCAATACGACTGTCCCAAACCAACGCATCTATCTATGCTACATATGAACACCCAACAGCTACCAATCTCTATGTCTTGACGAAGGTCAACAAACATAGCTTGAATACTATTGAATATTCATACGAAACGACGGAGGGCTACGAATGGTTTTGGCGAAACCGTGAACGTAGTGAACTTGATATAATCGATGGAACGAGATAGCTTTTAGAAGGAGTGGCTCAAGCTCCGCATTTAAAAGTTAGTTTTTGAAAAGAACCGAGTGGGTTTTCAAAAGTGTTCCAACGACTTTAACTTGGTTTATTATCTTGCATTAGTTCTTTTAATGCGTGATATTCTTGCATTAGTTCTTTTAATGCGTCCCATCATTTAACCCTACCATTGCAGAAAACAACCAAAATATGACGTACGCTTATGCCATTCGCATTCGCCACGGGGTCCCGTCATCACTCGTTAGGTTACTTAACTAACGACAGAGCGGGGGCTGGGCTAGCGCGGCTGTAAAACATAAGCAACGCCTAAATAAAAAGCAATGATAGACATTACAGATCACAGATGAATACATTGGATATACTAGCAATCTGCAATCCTTTCGAGCCTGCAACGAAAAGCGGATTACACGGTCGCGGTGAATAGCCAAAAACCCCACCCAAGACCCCAACGGGTGCGGCAAACTACCCGCCAAGTACTTGGCAGTTTGTGCACCCCTCCATGGGTCTATCCTAGGAGCAAAAACAGTAAAAAGAATTATACAATGACGGCTACAACCCCGACCCGGTTGTGCGGCCATACAAATAATATTATTACATCAATTTACATGTTACAAATGAATGAAAGAAAAACAAAAGCTCATCTCACATCCACCCCGGCTATTCACCCGCGACAGTCCAACACATTCATATACACAATCCAATATCAAACACAGATCATGTATAACCCCGACCAATCGACTTATAGCGATTAGCCGACGTTCAATACATGCAAACATCACAGATATAACCAACATAGCAAAAGTGTAGCGAAGTTCGAAAAAATACGGATTTATAGGACCCCAAAAGCAAATTTCTGTTCTGGAAAATCTGGGCACATATATCATATTTGAAAAATCCCAAAACCAAGCCACAAGAACACTGCACAAAACCCAACCACATGAAGACACTAAACGGCGGCGGATCCGCGGCAAAGGCATGCCTTTGGCCGCGGTTCCGCGGCGGTTTGAAGGGTTCATGGTGTCGTTTTTGGTGGGTGTTCTCACAAAACCCTGAGCCAATTTTTGGAGTATAAAGTTTTTCATTTAGAGCATAAAAAATTTCAACAGAAACTTAGGGTTTTAGTTTTTCCGGTTTTGCGATTTTACGGTTTCGAACTTCCATACACTTCGCTACCAAGCTAGTTTAAGTTTAGTTAGGCTCTGATACCACTGTAAGTCCACGTTGCGACCCCCGGTTCTTACGGGGAGGCGGAAACGGTATAAAAATCAAATTTTTTAGCGCATGGGGCAACATGGACTAGCAAAGGTCAGGATCTTTTCCTAAACTAAAACTAGCAAACTAGCTAAAGAGAGTTAGCTACTCGGAAAGATGGTTATACCTAAACTTGAACTCCTTCTTCTTCAAACTTTGTAGAGGTTGATGGTTCTTTCCTCGTAGCCTTCTTCCTTCGAAGATGGATCCACCTGAGGGTTCAACCTTTGGGCTCTTCCTCGATCTTTGAGTGAACTAGGATCTCCGGCTTGCTAAACCTTGAACCCTAGAGAGAGTAGAGAGTATCTATGGGGTGCTTTCTTTTTCAAGGTGAGGGATTCTCAACACATGAGAAGGAATCACCTTGAGCTTGAGGAAGAAGAAGATGAAATGAGGAGAGAGAATTGTTATGATAGAATGAGCTTTCTTTTCCTTTTACAACCATATCAAAAGAAAAAGAATTATCAAATTAATAATAATAATGAAAATGAAAAGGTTGATGGAAAGTTTAGGAATGACCATTATCCTTTCAAACATTAAATGAATTTGCTAGAATCAAAGAGCATCTTTCTTTTGTAATGATGATGGTCAAAACTTCAACCATGGTCAACAAGTCAACCATGGTCAACAAGTCAATATAAAAACCAACCATGACACAATTTCATTTTATTATATATTATTAATTGATATAACATAAATCCATTAGGGTTTGGAAAAAGACGACTGTAAACTGTGCATGCGCACCCGTTCCGAAACCCTAATGAAAGTCCTCTCCCTCCTCCTCAAATAACTGTGCATACACACCTGCATTCTTGTTCCGAGGAACACGAATACCGAGAGATAAAAGCAACCCCAAAAACATATACCAGCGTCTGACTCAAACCAGAGCCAGCCAGTAATATCCGTCCGGACTCCAAACGTGCACAAGTGCGCGGATGAGAACGAACCCTGTCGCAAAACCATGCGACCTCTACTCTGTTTTGCCCAGAGGCGAATACCCTCTGTGTGGGACTCTAAAAACTCGACACTATGCTGGCAGTGGGTTTAACCACAGACCGCAAGCGGCACTAGCTGTGCATAACGGTCCCCAGGTAGATGCCGACAAGAAGGCTGACGAGGTGAAACCCCATCTGAACTCCTACTGAGTCTGAATGTGACAGTCTCCGTACAGTCCGGTCTGTTCGTCTAATACATCGCATATCGGGCCTAGGGGGCGGTAAAACGTCAGTCCCCTAATAGCGGTACAAGTCGTGTCGGAGTGAAGCCCAAAACACCCTGAGATAACACGGGAAGCCTACCAGTATATCTCGCTTGCCCTGGCCAGGGACTACTCGTGTAATGGCTCTCCTAGACACAGCGCGATGTCAACCCCCAATACCGGGAGAGACGAATCCTGTCTAACCGTCACTGCCTCCAAGTGCTTCGGGACTGTACCCAACTACTACCCGTTTGCACGATCCTTTGAGCCGTGGTAGGGTAGTAATCAAGCACAGTGGGAACACACTCGAGGCGAAGTGCCAGTGTCAAGTCAGCGGACTAAGCTGTACTCATGTCACCTGGGAACTGATAACTGACGATGGGTATAATACCAACCTGTCAGTTCCCGACGAGTCCTGTCCAGTGTACTCGTAACCCAACGAGCACCCGTATACTATCTCCAGTACGACGTACTGATGGCTGTGGGACAGACCATCTCCCACACTGGGATGAGAAGCGCATACGCTAGTCTACTCCGGAGTATCGATGCCCTGTCTCGATAGTCCTGCGACTAGGGACCTGTATAAGGATGTGCTTATAGATTACCCAGCCCCCACTAGTGTGACTGCCATCACAACGCCGGTAATCAAGCAAAGATCCTAAGGGCTCCACTAATGCGTATAAGTGATATACTAAAATAAACACAAGTACACATTGAAGTAGAAACAAACCAAGTAGCATACTACTATATTGAGCAAGATTGTTTATACAAGGTGAATATCCCAAGCTTCCATTAAGTAATATACAAACTAGTATGATACAGAAATGGCCTCTAGGGCATATACACTAACAGAGCCGGCAGTTGTTCGTGACTTTATGGATGTGTTTGAAGATATATCAGGCTTACCGCCGAAGCGAGATGTGGAGTTTGCGATTGACCTTATTCCTGGTGCAGCGCCAGTATCAAAATCTTATTATCCGATGCCACCGGTGGAATTGGAAGAAGTTAAGAAACAAGTTGGTGAATTACTCGAGAAGGGTTGGATTCGAAGCAGCAACTCACCTTGGGGAGCTCCAGTTCTTTTAGTAAAGAAGAAGGACGGTACGAGAAGGATGTGCATTGATTATCGAGAATTGAACCGGGTGACTATTAAGAACAAGTACCCGATCCCTCGCATTGGAGAACTTTTTGAGCAGCTTAGTGGCGCGAGGGTATTCTCGAAACTGGATTTGCGATCAGGATATCATCAGGTCCGAGTGAAAGCAGAAGACATTTGCAAGACGGCGTTTCGAACTCGATATGGACATTTCGAGTATCTAGTGATGCCCTTCGGAGTGACTAATGCGCCGGCAATATTCATGGATTTGATGAACAAGATCTTTTCACCATTCTTGGACCAGTTTATTGTGGTATTCATTGACTATATTCTGGTATACTCGAAGAGTCCGGAGGAGCATGCAGAGCATTTAAAGATTGCCCTGCAGACGCTGAGACAGGAGAAATTATTCGCGAAAATGAGTAAGTGCGAATTTTGGCTGGAAGAAGTGAAGTTTCTGGGGCATGTTGTGTCGGGCGATGGAATCGCCGTTGATCCCGAGAAGATTGCACCAGTTCGAGATTGGCCTATTCCAAGAAATGTGGCTGAGATAAGAAGTTTTCTTGGACTCGCTGGATACTACAGAAGATTCGTGGAGAACTTCGCTCGTGTAGCTGAGCCGTTAACCAAGCTCACGCGCAAGGAGGTACCGTTTGTTTGGACGGATGGATGTGCATTGGCCTTCGAGACGTTGAAGCAAAAGTTGATAACCGCCCCGATCCTGACCGTACCAGATAATTCAGGAGGACTAGTGATACACAACGACGCATCCGAAAAAGGATTGGGATGTGTTCTGATGCAGAATGGGAAGGTCGTCGCTTACGCATCGAGACAACTGAAGACTCATGAGAAGAATTATCCGACTCATGACTTAGAGCTTGCAGCCGTGATCTTCGCCCTGAAGATTTGGAGACACTACCTTTTGGGCGAGAGAGTCGAAGTCTTTACAGATCACAAGAGTTTGAAGTATGTATTCACTCAGAAGGAGTTGAACATGAGGCAACGCAGATGGTTGGAACTGATGGCCGACTACGACCTTGACCTTAAGTACCATCCGGGAAAAGTTAACGTCGTGCCAGATGCGCTAAGTCGATTACCAGCAATTTAGATATTGACTGCACAGAGGGAGATCATTGCGGATTTTCGGAGATTTGACTTGGAGGTTGTGCTACCACATGCTACGGGACAGTTGATGCAGTTGCAAGTACAGTCGTCCTTAGTTGAGAAGATTAAAGTGGCGCAATCCCAGGATCCTAGGCTGCAAAAGTTTCGAGAGCAGGTTGAAGCCGGACTACGAACCAATTTACTGATCCATGAAGACGGTTCGTTGAGATATGGTAGCCGTGTGTGTGTGCCAAAAGGAGATGTGCGTGAAGAGCTTATGAAGGAGGCACACAGTTCAGCTTACTCTGTACATCCAGGAGGGACAAAGATGTACCGAGATATTCGACAGCACTTCTGGTGGGAAGGTATGAAACGGGAAATTGCTCGCTTCGTGGCTAAGTGCTTGGTGTGTCAGCAAGTCAAGACTGAACACCAAAGGGTTGCTGGTTTGTTGCAACCACTTCCAATTCCTCAGTGGAAGTGGGAACATATAACCATGGATTCCGTGACGGCTCTACCGCGGAGTCCAAAGGGCAACAATGCACTATGGGTGATTGTCGATCGGTTGACCAAAGCAGCTCACTTTATTCCTTTTCGGATTGGTCAATCGACGGAGACTTTGGCAGAGCGGTACATGCAGGAGATTGTAAGACTGCATGGAGTACCGGTAAGCATCGTGTCCGATCGGGACACTCGGTTCTTGTTGCACTTCTGGAGGAGTTTACAAGAAAGTTTGGGGACTCGATTGAAGTTTAGCACAGCTTATCATCCTCAGACTGATGGGCAGTCGGAAAGAACGATCCAGACCCTTGAAGATATGTTGAGAGCATGCATGTTGGACTTCAAAGGTTCTTGGGAGGATCATCTACACCTGGTGGAGTTTTCGTACAACAATAGCTTCCAGGCAACTATTCAGATGGCTCCATTTGAAGCATTGTATGGTCGTAAGTGCCGTTCACCTGTTTGTTGGGATGATGTTGGTGAACGAAGGTTACTAGGACCAGATTTGGTGGTACAGACAGTCGAGAAGGTGAATACAATCAGGAAGCATATGAAGGCAGCTCAAGACAGACAGAAGAGTTGGGCCGACACGTCAAGAAGACCTCTAGAGTTCGCTATGGGTGATTTGGTATTCCTGAAGATATCACCGACTAGAGGGGTAATTCGCTTTGGAAGTCGGGGAAAGCTTAGTCCTCGATTCGTTGGACCCTTCAAGATATTGGAGCGTGTTGGAGAGGTAGCGTACCGGTTGGCGTTACCACAGTCATTAGCAGGAGTGCACGATATGTTCCATGTGTCTCAACTACGGAGGTATGTTCGCGATGAGACTCATGTCTTAGATCATTCGGAGTTGACTGTGCGGGAGGACCTAACTTTTGAGGAGCGACCAGTTGAAATCAAGGATCGAAGAGAAAATGTTCTTAAGAACAAGGTTATCCCTGTTGTGCTAGTTTCTTAGGGTAATCGATCGCATGGAGAATCCACTTGGGAACGAGAAGACGAGATCCGGCAGAAATTCCCTCACCTTTTCCAGTAGTTAGCTATCTAGCATTCTTGGAATTTCGAGGACGAAATTCTTTTGTAGTTGGGTATGATGTAACACCCGAGCCCAATAATACTATTTCTTTTGCTAGTTGAGTGTTTTATATTGCTCATTCCAATTATCCTGATTGTTTGGTGCTTTTTGCAAAATTTTAACCGGTTAAGTCATTTTGGCACATAACAAATTTTAATACCGAAAATGAAATTAAAAATATCCTTGTTGGCCTACTCGTCTCCACTAGTCGCGTGGTAGCGTCCGCGTGTCGAGATTTCTTCCCGTTCGGTGGAACGGGCAAGTTTGGACGTCTACGCGCGCGTGCAAGTGTCCGACTTGGGGGCATGCATTTTAATCATTAAACACCTCCTTTCAAAATTTGGAACTCGCTTAAAATCCTATAATTTGAATTTGAAACATTTGGACGCAACCCGGGCTCGATTTGGAAATGTTTCATTTCGCGCCAAAATCCCCATTTAATTTAATAAACTAAAACTATATTATATATTTCTGTAACGATTAATCTCTCAAAATCCTTTTAAATCCCCATCTAAATCTTTTGCGTAGCCAATCACGAGGGATTTAAATCCCTCGTGGGCCCGCCTCCTCTCTCTCTCTATCTCTCCAAAAATCTTCCCTATCTCTTTCTCTCTCTAAAACCTCTCTCTTTCTCCCTTCATCAAATCTCTCTCTATCTCTTTCCAATCCTAACCTCTCTCTCTCTCTCTTCCTATATATATAAAACCCCCCCACTGTTCCTCCTTCTTCCTCACGAGGAAAACTTTCGCGTGAACCCCGAACCCTAACCCTAGCCTCCTCGTGACCTCACCGCCGGCCCCACCGCGACCTCGCCGTCGCCGTCAACACCTCCTCAGCCTAGCCGCACCCTCCTACCTCCTTCCTCCGTCTCTTTCCGCGCCTGCACCCAACCCTGACGCCATCACCAGCCACAGACCTCGCCGCCGCCGCCGCCTCCCTTTGCCGACGACACCCAAATCCTCCTCTCTTCCTCCTCGTCCCGACCTCGTCGTCGCTTTCCTTCTCCCCTCGCCGGACCACAGAACCCGAGCCGACCCTATCACCAACCCCGGGTCGCTGGAAAACGTGCCGTCGGTCCTCGCCGTCGTCGCCAGAGCCACCTCCGACCGCCTCCGTCTTCCCTCGATCACCAAAGAAGGCCAGCAAACCCCATACTCACCGCACCACATCTTCCAGAGAACCAGGAAGCTTTCCAGCCTTTGCTGCATCGCCGTCGCTGCCTCGCCGGCGTCCCATCGCCGTCGAGCCCATCGTGGTTGCCCCTGGTGCTTCCCTGTAAGAATCTCTTTCACTTCCTTTAGTGCTAGAACCCCCCCGCTGATCTTATTACGTTTATCGTGTTGCTAACCTCGTTGCCGATGACTTTTGCCGGATTCCGACCGTGCCGTCGTTTGAACCCGACGCTCCAGCAAAGTACCCTAGTCCGTGTGGTCCCGCTGTTCGCTGTTGGGACTCAATCCGAAGTCCGTGCACCCGTCCCGTGTTTTCTGCCGACTTTGCATCCGTGCTTTCCGGTTTACGAAACCGTCAAGGCAAGATTTCTTGCTACATGCTATGTTAAACTAATTAAATGTTTGACTCACAAACTTGCTATATTAACTAGTATTGCTACTTATCTCATTGGACGAAATATGATGTACATTATAATACTGCCACCTAAATCGTATTTTGCCACCGTAACCTTAATAACAACTACCTGCTAATCATTTTACTATTTAGAGGATAATAGTCGCACACTTATATCTTTATTGCCTGCTGTTATTAATATTGCACTACACCGTGATTATTGCACCCCAAGGGTGCTTGAACCTGTTAATAAGAGAATACAAAGCATCACTGTGTTTACATGGAATAATATTGTTATTTGCTGTTCCTGTTGTTGTTTCTTATTCGTTACTATACCTGTTATCAGCATACATTTGATGGCATTACATATTGACTCGACCCTGCTGCACCTGACACATGTACTGATACACCGGACTTGACACCCTGTACATATCGACTCAACCTGTTGAAACGTGACCTGACCTGTTACCTGATTTCAGGCTTAATGCCGACAGACCTGACCATTCCTGCTGTCTATCCAGACAGACCTACTTTTACCTGTTTTGTGTTGGCATTAGTCCTTGACTACTGAATACCTGACCTGACATACATAGCTTGGGGGTATGGGGAAATCAAAGGTGAAACCGACGTGTAACTCAACAGTTCGATACTTGTTCTGATCAGTCTTACGGGCTTGGCCAGCCCCGGAGTGATGATGCTGACATCACTCATCCATCCAGCTACCTATTACTGCTTAGCGGCACGTCTCGGATTCAGCCCCGAGGACCTTGACCGTGGTCCCGGGCACGCACGGGATACTATTGAGTTACATCGACGCTTCATCAATTGATTTCAAAGACTATAGAGTAGAAACCTGATAGGACAGTTTAGTCACCACTGCACATTACCCTGCTATGTTATTTCTTAGTACTGCTTTATTCATGTTCATACCTGCATTGCTTATTACTATGTTTATATTATATTATTTGGTTGACATGACGCGCTGACGTCTGGGTTTTGCATGGCCCAGATTCCTTACCACTATCGACGACCGAGCAGGAGTACTTCAGCCAGCAGGCTGAACTGTGAGTCCCTTAGGGTTTAGTTTATTTATTTTCATTTCATTTCCAGATGTGAGCCCGCATTATGGGACGTACTGTTTATTTATTGTATTGGATCATTTGCTTCCGCACTTATTGTTTATTGATTCTTGTTATTATGGATTTGGACATGTATTAGATTAGTTTATTATTTTGTTCTTGATATCTCCACAACCGTAATGTGACTGTGGATGGATAATTCCTACCCACAGGTAGCATGGTTGGCTATGTCACGTGCCCAATCTTGCGTACTCTGTGAAGCGGGGCGTGACAGGGTAGGGGGTGTATTTATAGGGTAGGTTAGGGGTAGGGTAGGTGAAGGGTTTTAATAAAAAAAATTATAAAAAATGTGTGAAAATCATTAAAATTATAGTAAATGGGGGATAATTAAATCTCGGGAACCGATCCAATAAATTAGAGTATACAGGGGGTTAGGGGAGACGAAGAGCCCCAACTTTCATGTTGGGGACTCCGGCTGAGTCCGGCCGGCGGCGCCGGCCGACTCGGCCGAGTCGGGTGGTCGGGGGGTGGGGTGTTTCCTGATGTAGCCTCTGGTGCATTTAACTTTTCAGGTGCAATTTTCATAATAATTATGGGTACATATTTGCCAAAAGATATGATTGTTTGTCAATAAGATGATGTCCAAACTAAGTACATTAGAATATATATTAAATATTTATTTTTTCTTTCTATTCATAGGTTGTTTTTTCCCCCTAAACATACCAATAATATCCTTTCGTCAATTTTGAAGCAGCATAGCATTAATTAACAGGGGCATGATTCTATAGTTAGGTTTAATTTTAAAGTAGCCTACGCCATAGCATTAATTATTGGGGGTATGATTTAATAGCTAGGCTGAACTCCACGTGTGTCATAGTAACTGTCTACAAAGTTCCTCCTCAATGCACAAATAGTTAGGTAAGTTTCCGTACTGTATTAAAATTTTTGACGGCATTACTTATCCTTTAGAAACACCTACTTTTTTATTCTTATATATAGCACATATCTTTGCATGATTCTGACCCTTTGTTCCCTTATTACCGTAGGCTATTTTGACAACTCTGCCCATTATGCCCTTCTTTTATTGATATGGTGAATAGAGCTACATGATTTAAAAAAATATCAATGTATGCACGAAGAGAGTGAAGGCGCATGCATGATCTAAGTAAAGCATAGTATAAGTAATTAATGAAAATAAGAAAAAATACATATGAAACAAAAGAGTTTGTATAAATGACAAAAGCTCACACACACACACACACACACACACACACATACACACACATATATAAACTCATCCGTGAAGTGACAGCTCACACATAATGATGATATACAAAAGTCCTCTAACAAGAATTTTTTTTCAATCCGCTGCAGTTCGTAAATTGCAGTTATATTCCTATGCTCGACAGAAATACTTGAAAAACATTTGGTTATGATAAATTTGTTGATAGTAAATTATGATTTCTCACTTATTATTTATCTATCTAACATTATGTAAAAGTCGGATGAGATAAATTTTTAGGCCTTAATGTTTACATGCTAGGTTTATACTGTCTTTGTTCTTTGCGTACCTTATTATTGTAAGCATTCATTTGTCAAAGAAATGACGGTCAATCAATCAGTTGCTGCCATGATTAACACTAAAATATGCTAAATATTCGAGTAAATAAAAGTCATTTCATATGTTACGATCAGTAACGGAGACATGAATTTTTCCTTGGGAAGCATAATTTATATATCAAAATTTAACATATTAATGAATATAATGTCTTTTGCCTTTCTAAATGATAACTTTCATATATAAACTTTCGATACCAAATATTTCTCAATACGTTTATAATATATTGTCAATGACAATATTAATATTGTTTACTATAGGATGCAAAACAATTTCAGCAAGACTATTCATATTTTCCAAACTCTTATGATCTCATAACTATTCAGCGATTAATCATGCTCATAGAAACTTCACCTCCAGTGGACAAAGGTAAGAAACAATATAATTTATTTAATAAAAATTATATTATATTATGAAAATATAAGTTTATCCGTATATATTATTGTATAGAAATTGAGGTTTAAAATAACGGCTACATTGCATAACTATACAACAATTCTGTCGTTTAGTGTAGCATCCGCTCACATTGCAATAAAAGACAATTCATGTATTTTACAATTCAAATTCATGCAATGAATGTCGGCATTCGATTGCAAAATTTTTGACAAGCTATGACATAAGCAGTACTGCATATGGTTGCAATAATCATATTAAAACAACCAAAATTAGCAAATTTCGATTTAAATTATCTTTCCCTCTCAATTATAAAATTAGTTGAAAGACAAAACCACTCCAAATATTTTTGAGATTTAAATCTTGGATCGAAATTTAAATCACAAAGGGAGATAGTTGAAAGGGTTATCCCGGGCTATGACGAGGGTTAACTTTCTACCATTTGGAAGATCAATAGTGATATTGTTCTTGACTCGCCACAGTTTTGGTAAAATGGACTTTTTCAGAAAACAGTAATGGGAGTATGGTAGAACTGGAAGTGATTCCAGAACCACAGACGATTACTGAAAATTTAAATAGAACCTAAAGATTCAATTGAATTTGACATTCCATTATCCACTCCGCAGATATGGTGGATAACCTCGGACGCCCGAGAGGTATTTCGGTATCCTCAAAGACGGTGACAAGGAGGTTCTTGTTTACCCAGACTTGTCATTACTGTTGTTCTAGACTATGAGACCCGGCATGAGGATGAGTATAGTATCATTCCAAACTAGATTTAAAAGTGCACGTGTACATGACTCTGCTAGAGGGTTGTTGAAGTCAGCGGAAGCAGCGGAAGTATAGTGGACATGTTGCTTATGTCTATTTCTAGACTAAAGCAGGGATAGCGGAGATAGATCATCGAATTTTGATATGACAGTCATAGGCTTTGATTTCATCAAAATAGGAGATGGATCTGTTAAGAAGATAGTAGGGTGTGATGTCCTGGTATTTGGATGACATGCACTTTGTAGGAAGTGAAATTCCTATACTACAATCGGTTATACTGTGGTTGTCACACAGCGGTTTCTTGATATAGGATTTGGATATTATATCTGGCATTCTGGTTACTAGATCTATGGTTTTAGATCTAAATTTGGGTAGTTTCCCAATCTGGATACTTAGACAGTATTCTAAAGATATTTTAGAATGGACGACTTCTGGCAGGTGGTGTACCGGCAGGTGATGGAGTCACCCTCTCTGAAGTTGTCTTACAGACTAAAGGGGAAAGAGATGTGCATGATTGGCAAATCACTTGCTTAGGCAATTGAGTCAATCATGAGATGTCGAGTGCCACACCAGATGGTGTTTTTGTACTAGATGCAATAAGTTTATATTAATCCAATCCTGGAGAAACGTTCGGAAGCAGTTTATGAACATAAGTGGATGTTTTGAAGATTTGGTAACGACTGCCTCCTTCGGGAAATGGTTATCATTCCAGGCTTCCAAGGTGACCTGGATGACAGAGTGACTGTCAGAGTTATAGTTTTCTCTTTTTGAGGGGTAGTTGTTTAGACACGCGGTCCTAGCGGATACTGAGGGAGGCATGGTACATGATACTGATTAAATTCAGTTGACGATACAGTCTAAGAAGTTTACTGGATTTGGAGTTCATTTGTGAACTGGGTCCCATTAGATATCCAGATATATTCTAAGACAGGTATTGCTCATTTCGGGAAATGGCTTTCTCCGCGAACTTGAGATAAAGAGAGACATAGAAAGAAACAATGGAGGGGATCCACTCACCGAGGCTATTTCTCGAACGTAATAGTTTTACAAACAAGCTTTGTGAAACTGATTAGTAGAGAAGTTGGGTGTTCGGTATCACACAGGCTGTGAGTATGTGATACCACAATAATTAGCCTTAAGTGAAAGTAGGAGATTGTTGGCTATAGTGCCCTCATGTCAATTATTGGATCGCAGACACGTGATTCTAATGATTGAGGGATGACCTATACCTGTAGAACAGTCTTACTCGAGATGATAGTATACTATCTGGTTTGTCTTTATCATCGTGTACATGCTTCAGGTGACTTTACAGATCATAATTACATGTTGATAGAGCCCTTAGGATTCTTGCTTGACTACCAGCAGTATGATGACGATCATATACATGAGAGTTGGGTGGTCTATAATACATCATTAAAGTGTCCCTAATCGTAGGAGTTTCGAGACTGGGCATCGATACTCCAAGAGTAGACTAGTGTATACGGATCGAGACCCCGACGAGGGGCGGTGTCCGGTCTCACAAGCCATTGGTTTCAGTTGCTTTACCTAAGATATATACAGGTGCTCATTAGGTTATGAGTGCACCGGACGGACTCGCCGGGAACATGCTAGTTGGTATTATACCTATTGTCAGATAGCAGTTCCCAGGTGACATGTATACAAGTTAGTCTATCGACCTGAGATCATCATTTGTCTCGTGCGATTTCCCACTGTGCTTTGATTACTACCCTACCACGGCTCAATGGATTCGTGCAAACAGGTTTTAGTTGGATACAATCCCGAGCCACATGGAAGTAGTGAGCGGATCGTCAGGGGATTCGTTTCTCCCGGTATTGGGGGTTGATATCACAGAGTGCATGGGTGGCCATCACAAGAAATCCTAGGCCGGGGTAGACGAGAATTACTGATTCGGATCAGTAGTTTCTCAGTTGGCGATAAGCTTCATACCGACACTAAATGTCGCGTTATTAGGGGTCTGATTTTATCCACCCCCTAGACTCGATATGCGATACTCATAGACGAACGGTCCGAACTATACGGATATTGTCACTGTCAGACTCAATAGGGTTTCAGGATAAGTTTGCTCATCGGCCTCCCTTTCGCTCAATACCTGGATAGCCGTTACGTACAGCTAGTGCCACTGACGTGCTTGTGGTTAAACCCACTGCCAGCGTATTGACGAGTATTTAGAGTCCCACACATAGGGTTTCCCTAGTTCAGGAGAAACGTTGTAGAGGCCGTATGGTTTTATGGCAGGGTTTGATCATATTCATGCACTTGTGCACGGATCATGATCGGACGAATAATTCTAGTGAGATTTGGTTTAAACCGGATCCTAGCATTATAGTGATGGATTACTTTCGTCTCGTTGTATTCGTATTCAGTTGGAATACGGATGCATGCATGTATATACGGATGGGAGGTATTCATGTAATTCGTTACGAGTTTACTTTAGAAGTTGCCATTCTCTTTTTGATTAAACATTTAAGATTTAATGTTTATTTGATGGAAATTATGAGTGCAAGTTTTGGCTTGGGCATTGATGGTGGCATGACACATTGGTGTGAGTCATAAGTGTGCATTTATTCATGGTGCATGCACTTGGTGACTCACATGGTGAGTCATGGAGCATGTTGTGAGATATTTTTGAATAAGAGCAGATCTTTCTTGTGTTGGGAATTATTTTCTTGACTTGCTCTTCACAAATACTTCACAACTCATCACAAAAGAAAAACAACAGAGAGCATTTATTCTTCACTTGCCAAAAGTCTTGAGCTCACACATTTCCTCACTTGGCTTCTTCTTGACCTCCATCTATACCCTCTCATGAGTTGAGAATCCATGGATGTTTTGAGATAAAGTATTCACACACTATCTCTACTTCATCTTGGGTATCTAGGCTAGCAAACTGGATATCCGAGTTGCTTCGGTTTTGAAGCGGGAGCCCGTATTACTAATCCTCGATGTAGATCGTCTTCGACGAGGGAGACCGGAGATCGAACTTCATCGAGGCAGCCGCGACGAGCTAAGGACAGAGATTGAAGACCGAAGGACATGGATCGATCGGTATAATCTCTTAAACTCCTTTATATAGAACTGGTATTGGGTTAATGGTACGATCCATCGATTAGGGTTCCGTTAGCACCGAATTAAGTTTTTGTTCCGCGTTTGGCCACGGATTGATGCCGGGGCGCTGCCGTAACCCTACGGGATTGGTTGGGCAGTTTTCACAAACAAATTGATTGCTGAGCCAAGATCATGATCTTTCGTTTCGCTAACTATCCAGAGTTTGTGTTTATTAGGGGCATCAAGTCTTTGGGACCTATAGAGTTTATAGCAAAACCAGCGATCAACACCTTAGCATCAATGGAGGTAGACTGGGTTTGAGCACTGATTATAGTTCGAGAATTCTTGGATGTATTTCCTTAGGATCTACCCGGTCTACTTCGCCTCGTATTTTTGGGTTGTCGATTGAATTGATCCCAGGAACGGCGCCAATTTCTAAGGCCCTGTATAGGATGGCGCCGGTCGAGTTGGCTGAGTTGAAGAAGCAAATAGAGACCTTCAAAGTAAGGGATTTATACGCTCAAGTACTTCTACTTGAGGCACTCCAGTTTTACTAGTGAAGAAGAAGGACGTTTTCTTACGCATTTGCATTGATTACTGTGAGTTGAACCGAATTACGATCAAGAACAAATATCTTAGTCCATGTATTGATGATTTGTTCGATCAGCTCTGTAGTGCCTGAGTATTCTCAAAGTTGGATCTTCAATCAGGATACCGCCAAGTCTGGGTTAAAGAGAAGGATATATGCAAAACCACCTTTAGAATCTGGTACGGCCACTATGAGTTTCTAGTGATGCCATTCGGTGTTACTAATGTACTAGCCGTGTTCATAGATTTAATAAACCGAGTTTTCTAGTAGTACCTTGATCAGTTCATCATAGTCGTTATTGACGACATTCTCATGTATTCGGAAACCAAGGAGGAGCAAGCCGGGGATTTGAGGATCGTGTTGCAAGTGTTGAGGCAGGAGAAGTTGTATGCTAAATTTAGTAGATGCGGGTTCTGGATTGACTAAGTTCAATTTTTGGACCTCATTATTTCCGGAAATGGTATATCTGTAGACATCTCACTTGAGTGTGTGTGTGTGTGTGTGTGTGTGTGTGTGTGTGTGTTTTGAGGGTTTCCAGGTATAATCTAAGCATCTTTTAGAAAAATTCTTATACTTAGGGGGTGTGATCATTGGCTTACAAGTGAAAAAATTGAATATAGTGATTTTGTTCCTTCATAACTCACCTATTTTGACTAGCCATTTATCGGATTAATCATGGGCCTTCTAAGATTAATTGATCTTGTAGGTTACTAGTTGTGCTGACAAGTCTTAGGGATTTTTGATCATTCGGGCGGCGGCGGCGGCAGTCTTGTTAGTTTTTCAGTTGCAAAATGGTTATTATGAAGTGACCATTTGTATGCACACCCAACCCCCTCCGTGTATAGAAGCTGCAGTAATTCGCCCTTCAACCCCAAACCGAAAGAAAGAAAGGAGAAGGAAAGAAAGAAATCATCTGTGACCGCGCATTAGAAAGATTTTGGTCCTCTTTCTTGCTATAGCCAACATTGCTAAGCTGCTCGAACAATTTGTATTTATACGCGATAAGTTTTGTTGTGTTATGTGTTTGTATTGAACAGGCATAAAATTTGATGCTAACATGTTATTTTCATAAAGACACATGTATAGAACACGCATAAGACACTCATATGTCATGTGTATGTTTTGCCCGGTATGTGTCAGGGCACTATATGGACTTATTATGATTCATGTCACCTTGGCCTGTCATCAAACATTTTATATACAAATTTACTGTCAGAATGATAGCATTATAACCTATGAATTACATTTCACACACACACAACTCTGAATCGACTCATTCCATATGGTGTGTAATCAATAGAATTTCTATATGCGGTAAGTTCGAAGCCTTCGGTCCAAAATTTTGTGGTCGGTTTTATGAAATTATGAATCCTTCTCTTAAATTATGCTTTGTTAAAGACCGTTTTGTTGGGCACATCAACATATCGTTCTATATTGTTTATATCCATGCTCCATGCTCGTTTATGTCTGCCTTTGTCGCTAATTGTACCATCAATTATGATTTGTCACTACTAATAGGGGCATCTGTCGCTAGTTGCGCCATTGATTATGATTTTGTCACCACTTCTAACAGAGGCATTGATGGAGGTCTTGATCTCCTTCAGATGTTGTCCTCCGTCGATCTGGTTGTGAACAGTTTGAGTGGTTTAGATGGAGTATGAAAGTTTTTGTGTGGATCTCAATCGGTAGTTGGATGCTACTGAGGCCGAGCTACCTGCAAGGAAAGTCCCGGGACGGGAAACCACCGTAGGACCCTCCGACGATCAAGTTAGTACCGTGGAATGAGAGCAGAGTAGTGGCGTATTAGAATGAGTTCGTCTTACTTGAGTTGTCTGAAAGAGGGGTTTATATAGCGGTCGCAAGGAGCGAGCCGGTACGAGATCCTCGTCATTCGTTGTCACGCCCCGCTTCCCAAAAGAAAGAGAAGGAAGACGTGGTAAGGTCCGCAACCTAACTGTATTGAAGGTGGTCTATTCAATACAGTTACGTTAAGCGTATAAATATTTAATATGCAGGATGTGTACCAAAACAAAAATAATAAAAACGAAAAGCATTTTATTTCCATTAACCAATCTTTATTACATCCCAAAGGAAATAGTAAAATAAACTAAGTAGTTTAATTACATCAAAGGAGAAACAAAAGCCCTAAACATGTGGACAACAACAAAAATTAAAACTATCTAATTTTCCATCGTCCAGTCTGCAAGATCTTCATAAGCTGACTTCACCTTGATCTTCGCTGTAATACTTATTCTTATCTGACGGACATTCCAAAGATAGAGAAAGAAAAGAAAGGTCCGTCAGCGAGTTATACTCGGGTAGGATTGCCTCATAAGATAGTAAGGGTGTAGAAACAAACAGGTGTGTATAATGAATATGATGTACATGTGTATAAAGGTATGAGGTTATGTACAAATTGGATATGTGATTATGAGTAGGTTATATATGTTGTAAGTTATATGTAGATGAAGATAATAGTTTGTATTAGTTTGTTAAATAAAGGTCCAGATACTCGTGATTATTCCGTTGTGGCCACAGAACAACAACTGGGGAAGTGAAATGTACCGTTTCACTTCCCGGGATCATGATCGAGTAGTATGGGAATCCGAGTTCCGAATTATCCTTGTCTAATCAAACTACCCATCCCCGTGATTCAGTATAAAGGTTTGGACGGATTAGAGTTAGTGCGTATACTTCTAAGCATGGAATTTCTACATTGTATAGTCGCCCATATATTGGACTGGTCATTCGGAATATCGGGATCTTCATATTTGTATAGTCGCCCATATATTGGACCGATCACCCGGAATATCGGGATCTTCATATTTATATAGTCGCCCATTTATTGGACTGTTCACCCTGCCTGCAGGGATCTTCATAAAGTATTCCATACCTAGGTCCGCGCATTCTAACCCTAACCGTATCATGATTTGTATATATCATGTTGTCATAAACTGGAATTTTAGAAAGAGTATTTGATCTCATTTAATATGGCCTTCCACAACCACTCGTTTTATCTTTTAGAATTTGTAAAGTACTTCGTGTTCTTCAGAAAAAGCTTAGTTAAAATAATAAGGTTTAAATATCGTTTATTACTTCTAAGAAAAACCATGATATTTGGGATATTTATTATTTTGGAAAAGAATAAGGTTTTACAGAAAATATCCTTTTGATAAAAGGTTGTGGTGTTTATTTGAAAATCTTTTGTAAAAGGTTTTTATTTAAAAATCTAGACTGCTCCTAATATTCCAAAAGGACAAGTTATGAGATCCTCAAATCGTCTCTTCACCGCCAATTGTGGCTAGGTAAGTGCCAGGTAAGTGGGAAGGTACTCCACTACGTAAGTAGTGGGCCTAATTAATAACCACTAACCTTAGACACACTTGCCTAGACAGCACAAAGTCTGGTTTAGATAAACGATCAATGACTACAACCTTTCCTTTATTTTAGATTGGTGTTATTTTAAAATTACATTTTAAAAGATACTAAATATTCCCTTTTGAAAAGATATCGTTATTTAAATAATATTTTCTTTCTTAAAAAGTTGAGGGGGTTTTAAAAATATTTGCAAGTAAAATATACGGATGCTGTATCAAAATATTTATTTTACGTATCTTTAAAATATAATATTTAAACGAGGGTATCTTGTAGAAGTAACCTATTTCGAGATCATTTTTATAGTATGGGTATGTCAGAGATGAAATGACAATTCATGGGTTACATCAGATTCCAGGTATTATAGGTGTGGAATATAATTTTATGTACAGATGAAATTTAAACACCGTTTTAAAATATGGGTTAACATTAACATGATTAAGGGTACAAGGAAAAAGGGTATGCACAAATATTATAACACCATTTTAAATGGGGATTGAGAATTAAAAGTTGGAATTAGGTTATTGAGATAGAAGAAGGTGACAGGAAAAGGAGAGAGAGGCGGATCCTACCTTTTGTTTGAGTCGGAAAGCTGAAGAGCTGAAAACGTAGTTTCGTACTAAATCCTCAATAACTCCGCGTCCCGATTTTTCCTCAGCGATTGGATGGAGCTATAGCGTCGGCGTCGTCGATACGAAGGCACCGGTATTTTTTTCAGAATTTTTGGAGTTCTGAGGTGTGAGAAATTGAGATTTGAATGTGCCTATTTATAGCGTTCAAAAATAACAAGAAAATCCAAAAAAATCCTCAAAACTAGCGCCACTAATGATTGCTGATGATTGCCTCATCAGTACGCCCGCCGCTAATGCTTCGTCGCCGTTGGATCTGCATCCAACGGCCCGCAGCGCACCGCCTCGTCGCCACGTGGCGCGACGCGATTCGCCCACTGCCGTCGGTGCGGATCACAACGTGGGCGCCACCAGGGTGCTCTGGACTGTTGGATCTTGGATCCAACGGTCCAGCTTAAAAAGCTTTTAAAAATTTAAAATAAAAAAAAATAAAATAGCAGATTATTTAAAATATTGATTTGGCTTTGAAAAATTTGTTAAAAATAGTTTAAAATACGGGAAAATTATGGAAAAATTTCAGAAAATATATTTTATTATTATATTTAATATGAAAATAGTTTTGGGCTAAAAACAATTAGTATATCTATTTCTAAATTGTTAGCTAGTTATAATAATTATATAATATCCAGTTCATCTTTAAAATATTTTAAATTACGAATTAATTATTTTAATTGATAATAAAAATATGTAGATTATTTTAAGGTACTATAAAATCTTTCTAAAACATTTTAAGCCTATAAAAATAATAAATAGATTTTAGAAATTTCCTTTAATCATATTTACTGCTTTAAAAATTATTAACACTACTTTAAAAATTATTATTATATAAAAGAAACATGTAAATAATTATTTGATAGTAGAAATATAAATAAATATATTTTATTAGGTATTAGAAAATATGGTCGTTACAATCTACCCTCCTTAAAATAATTTCGTCCTCGAAATTTTAGAAGGTAGGTCAAAGGAAAGGAAGAAAGAAATCACTAAGAAGAGATTATCGCGGTTAAATATTTTGGTCTCGCACTCTCATCCCGTTTCCTCGCTTCCGTGTATGTCTGCCTAGTAGTTCTTCCTTCATATAGCTCTGGCCAGCTGGATTGTCTTGTCGCTCAAGGTTTCATCCTTCTAGTATTCCGACCGGTTGCTGCTCGTAGGTTATGCTAACCTTTTCGTAATCTCGGAGTGATCCAAGTATGACTAGAGTTTCCTCCAACGAAAGTAGCAAAAGTAAGCTATATATAAACCCACCGTCTTCTTCCAAGATGTTAAACGGAAAATGAGTCATGGGCTGAGCTTTCTTCGCTCGCTGTATTGTATCACCATATCCAATTTTTCTACTATTATCTTACAAATTCTCCATCTTCAGCATCATCCCAATCGATCGGTACTTCTCCCATATAAAACTTGACCTCTCTCATCCGCTTCATATGTTTCAACCATCCGTGTTCCCATGTTCTCCTTAGAGTAGTGTTTCTATGTCTACAAGATGAACATTTACCATCGTCGGTTCTGATTCTGGATAGGAATAGTTGCATCCATAAATTGTTAGTTGTCTTGACGCATATGCAACTATATTGCCGTGCTGATCACATCACCAAGTCACTCCTCCGGAAATCATTATGGATGTTTAAAACTTCTGGGTTTGCTAAGTATTGCAAGAATGGTTGTGATAGTTACGATCTACCCTCCTTAGAATAATTTCATACTTGAAATTTTCAAAGGAGTAGCCACTACTAGGCACGGAAATCAGTAACGCTACCAGGAATCCTCTTTGCTGCATGTGTTGCTCCCGCGAGTTGGTATATCACTTGATGCATGGAAAGTCTTGAAGGGTTAGGTATAAGGAATTGGAAATTATAAAATTGGTTATTGCTTCCGGATGGAAAAGTCTGGAAGTTGAAGGAAAGATATGAATTGATGGAAAACATGAGAGCTAGAACATAAAGGCAATTAGTCGAAATTACGGAAACTAGGGGAATTATGGTGAGTCCAACTAAGAATTGCATTGAAAGATAAATAAGAATGATATCGGAAGAAAGGTTGCGAAAAGAAAAGGTACCTCTGTTGTCTTTCCACATGGCATCAATCTCCTCGGACGTCATGGTGAAGGTCTGACGTTTGGGTCCATTCCTTTGCGCTTGTTGAAAAACACGCTCCTGTGATGGCAAAGGTGGTCCTTTTTGGTGTTGCCCCTTGACCGGTTGGTTTAGTGGCGGAAAGTGGCCGGTTTCCTTATGTTGGTGCTCCAGTAGTCCTTGCAGCATTTGTAGCATCGCTGCGTGTTGAGTAGTGATTGCGGTGATGGTGTCGTCCAGCCATCAATGATCAGGATCAGAATAGGTTAGGTTACAAACGGCTGAGGTGAGACAAGATACTAACTTGCATGGAAGAACAACAATTAATGCAAGGGAGAGACTAAGAAAAGCAAGAGACACAAGAGAGATTATTGCTCGAAACTAAGATTTTATTATCCAACTTCAATATGGAGAGTACAACCGAAAAATAAGGACATGCCCTTAATGTTCTTACATCGTTTTATTCGGCCAAAGAAAGGAAAAATACTTATTAGTCTCGATTACGGGAGTTCAACAAGTGATGATAGGTCCTCGATCTAAGAAAAGTACGACCATTCCCACGGTGCCTTGCGGGGACAACCGCTTAAGAGTCTACGACTTCGCCTTCTGAATCTCCAGATGTAGCTTCAAAGTAATATCAGACATGTCATCCTCGTTGGAAAGATTTTCCATAACCAAAAGGAAAGGTCATGGTCAGGGTACAGAATGTCAAGGAAGGAACAAGGGACATAGGAAAACTATGATATCGGTATAGATGGATGAGATTCACAAATATAATAAGTCAGTTAATGGTTTCATTTTAGTACACAAGAAGACCTGTATAAGCCACCACAAAAACCTGTCACGCCCCGCTTCCCAAAAGAAGGAGAAGGAAGACGTGGCAAGGTCCGCAACCTAACTGTATTGAAGGTGGTCTATTCAATACAGTTACGTTAAGCGTATAAATATTTAATATGCAGGATGTGTACCAAAACAAAAATAATAAAAGCGAAAGGCATTTTATTTCCATTAACCAATCTTTATTACATCCCAAAGGAAATAGTAAAATAAACTAAGTAGTTTAATCACATCAAAGGAGAAACAAAAGCCCTAAACATGTGGGCAACAACAAAAATTAAAACTATCTAATCTTCCATCGTCCAGTCTGCAAGATCTTCATAAGCTGACTTCACGTTGATCTTCGCTGTAATACTCATTCTTATCTGACGGACATTCCAAAGATAGAGAAAAAAAAGGAAGGTCCGTCAGCGAGTTATACTCGGGTAGGATTGCCTCATAAGATAGTAAGGGTGTAGAAACAAACAGGTGTGTATAATGAATATGATGTACATGTGTATAAAGGTATGAGGTTATGTACAAATTGGATATGTGATTATGAGTAGGTTATATATGTTGTAAGTTATATGTAGATGAAGGTAATAGTTTGTATTAGTTTGTTAAACAAGGGTCCGGATACTCATGATTATTCCGTTGTGGCCACGGAACAACAACTGGGGAAGTGAAATGTACCGTTTCACTTCCCGGGATCATGATCGAGTAGTAGGGGAATCCGAGTTCCGAATTATCCTTGCCTAATCAAACTACCCATCCCCGTGGTTCAGTATAAAGGTTTGGACGGATTAGAGTTAGTGCGTATACTTCTAGACATGGAATTTCCACATTGTATAGTCGCCCATATATTGGACTGGTCACCCGGAATATCGGGATCTTCATATTTGTATAGTCGCCCATATATTGGACCGATCACCCGGAATATCGGGATCTTCATATTTATATAGTCGCCCATATATTGGACTGGTCACCCGGAATATCGGGATCTTCATATTTATATAGTCGCCCATATATTGGACTGTTCATCCTGCCGCAGGGATCTTCATAAAGTATTCCATACCTAGGTCCGCGCATTCTAACCCTAACCGTATCATGATTTGTATATGTCATGTTGTCATAAACTGGAATTTTAGAAAGAGTATTTGATCTCATTTAATATGGCCTTCCACAACCACTCGTTTTATCTTCTAGAATTTGTAAAGTACTTCGTGTTCTTCAGAAAAAGCTTGGTTAAAATAATAAGGTTTAAATATCGTTTATTACTTCTGAGAAAAACCATGATATTTGGGATATTTATTATTTTGGAAAAGAATAAGGTTTTACAGAAAATATCCTTTTGATAAAAGGTTGTGGTGTTTATTTGAAAATCTTTTGTAAAAGGTTTTTATTTAAAAATCTAGACTGCTCCTAATATTCCAAAAGGACAAGTTATGAGGTCCTCAAATCGCCTCTTCACCGCCAATTGTGGCTAGGTAAGTGGGAAGGTACTCCACTACGTAAGTAGTGGGCCTAATTAATAACCACTAATCTTAGACACACTTGCCTAGACAGCACAAAATCTGGTTTAGATAAACGATCGATGTCTACAACCTTTCCTTTATTTTAGATTGGCGTTATTTTAAAATTACCTTTTAAAAGATACTAAATATTCCCTTTTGAAAAGATATTGTTATTTAAATAATATTTTTTTTCTTACAAAGTTGAGGGGTTTTAAAAATATTTGCAAGAAAAATATACGTATGCTGTATCAAAATATTTATTTTACATATCTTTAAAATATAATATTTAAACGAGGGTATCTTGTGGAAGTAACCTATTTCGAGATCATTTTTATAGTATGGGTATGTCAGAGGTGAAATGACAATTCATGGGTTACATCAGATTCCAGGTATTATGGGTGTGCAATATAATTTTATGTATAGATGAAATTTAAACACCGTTTTAAAATATGGGTTAACATTAACATGATTAAGGGTACAAGGAAAAAGGGTATGTACAAATATTATAACACCATTTTAATTGGGGGTTGAGAATTAGAAGTTGGAATTAGGTTATTGAGATAGAAGAAGGTGACAGGAAAAGGAGAGAGAGGCGGATCCTACCTTTTGTTTGAGTCGGAAAGCCGAAGAGCTGAAAACGTAGTTTCGTACTAAATCCTCAATAACTCCGCGCTATGATTTTTCCTCAGCGATTGGATGGAGCCGTAGCGTCGGTGTCGTCGATACGAAGGCACCGATATTTTTTCAGAATTTTTGGAGTTCTGAGGTGTGAGAAATTGAGATTTGAAGGTGCCTATTTATAGCGTTCAAAAATAACAAGAAAATCCAAAAAAATCCTCAAAACTAGCGCCACTAATGATTGCTGATGATTGCCTCATCAGTGCGCCCGCCGCCTATGCTTCGTGGCCGTTGGATCTGCATCCAACGGCCCGCAGCGCACCGCCTCGTCGCCACGTGGCGCGACGCGATTCGCCCACTGCCGTGGGTGCGGATCACCACGTGGGCGCCGCCAGGTTGCTCTGGGCCGTTGGATCTTGGATCCAACGGTCCATC
Organism: Agapanthus africanus; assembly: GCA_030015575.1. Classification (NCBI taxonomy): domain Eukaryota; kingdom Viridiplantae; phylum Streptophyta; class Magnoliopsida; order Asparagales; family Amaryllidaceae; genus Agapanthus; species Agapanthus africanus. The sequence goes on from CM057345.1 coordinate 565,765,616, forward strand.
TTAAAAAGCTTTTAAAAATTTAAAATAAAAATAAATAAAATAGCAGATTATTTAAAATATTGATTTGGCTTTGAAAAATTTGTTAAAAATAGTTTAAAATACGGGAAAATTATGGAAAAATTCCAGAAAATATATTTTATTATTATCTTTAATATGAAAATAGTTTTGGGCTAAAAACAGTTAGTATATCTATTTCTAAATTGTTAGCTAGTTATAATAATTATATAATATCTAGTTCATCTTTAAAACATTTTAAATTACGAATTAATTATTTTAATTGATAATAAAAAATGTAGATTATTTTAAGGTATTATAAAATCTTTCTAAAACATTTTAAGCCTATAAAAATAATAAATAGATTTTAGAAATTTCCTTTAATCATATTTACTGCTTTATAAATTATTAACACTACTTTAAAGATTATTATTATATAAAAGAAACATGTAAATAATTATTTGATAGTAGAAATATAAATAAATATATTTTATTAGGTATTAGAAAACATGGTCGTTACATTCGTTACGCGCCTGCGTTATGCCCGCGTCGATGGCGTGATCCATCCGTTAATGGCGGGATATGCTCATTAATGAGGGGACATGTCACGCCCCGCTTCCCAGTGTACGGCGAAGGGGGCGCGACGAGGTCCGCTACGTATGTACTCAGAAGTACATACGCTAAGTGCAGCTAAGCAATATAAAATAAATACACAAGAGACAAGAGTATTAAAAAGAACAGCAACTTTTATTTATTAACATTCTTTATACAATACATGGAAAGGAAAATACAACTGAAATAAAGATGCCTAAACAGTGGCATAATAGGAAATGGAAAGTACTGAAAAGAAAAGTGTACAATGAAATTATACTGCAGGGTCTTCGGCAAATTGCTCCAAGTCTTCTCGTGTTGGCTCAACTTCTGCCGGGTCCAGGTCATCTGACGACATTCAAAGAAGAGAGAAACAGAATGTCGTCAGCGAACAGATCGCTCGGTAAGTCCCAAAGGTAAGAGGGAAGTAGAGAAGACAGAATAAGAAGGTACATTTTACAGTGTAAACTATTGTTGCAATGTTATGTTAACGCTGTTGTTTGTAGCTTGGTACAGAAGGATGCCAGTGTATACGAGGGGGGTCTCTATATGCTAGAGACCAGGGTAAAAGGAAAGTATAAGGAACCGTTAAGCCACGGTACAACAGCAATGGGATTCAGGTTAGGTGTGTTAGTCTGACCACCTCGTGCCACCTTTTGTTGCGCCACGGCAGCGCTCCGGCCGTCTATCCGAGGCCAAAATGCGGAATCATAATTTTTCTGAACTTTAAACCGGCGCTACCGCGGACAATAAACCCGGATCGTAACCATTGACCTAATGCTAGCAAACAAGAGAAGGGATAGAAACTATACCAAGCGATCTGTGTCCTTCGGTCTTCGTCTCCACTCCGATCTCCCGCGGAATCTCCGTCCGTCACCTTCTCGTCGGAAAGGGCACCACGTAGCCGATTTGTTTTACGGGCTCCTACCTCTGGACCAAGGCAACTCGGGCGCGAAGTTGGCAAGCCGACGCGTCCAAGGGCACTGTAGGTGTAGTGTAGAAAGCATGTCTCGATGCGGGTATGAAGTTGCCTAGATGGTGTGGAGGAATCAAAAGAACTTTGGGAGAAGAATGGTGTATCTTTTTTCAAGCATGAAAAATGAGAGATGTATATTTCCTCACACTCAAAAATAAACCTCTCATCTCTCTCCCCTCAAAGTGGCCGGCCTCATCTAGGGAAAAATGAGGAGAGGAAAACTAAAGCAAGAAGGGAGGTGAGTGTAGGATAGCTCAAGGAGGTGACCACATCAAAAGGGAAATGATAACCATCTCAAATCACATTCTAATCTCATTTAATGCAAGAAAGAGATGGAAATAGAATCTAATGATACTAGTAACCATCATGATGCCACCAATATGCAAGAAAACCCTCCACAACAAGTTATTTGCAAACTTGCAAATAAGCCCCTCCATCGGAAAGTCCGGCCGTTAAGGAACAAAGGAAAACTAGCCGGAACGGAATGCAAACTGGCAACTTCAGAAAACTGATCCCGTAATAAATTACAGGAAAACCCCGCTACTGCATATACAAGCCCGCATTTGTATTCCCACTGAATACAAATGCAAAGAGACAAAATCTACACTGTCTAATACTAGGATCCGGCTTAAACCAAATCCGGCTAGTAAAATCCGTCCGATCACGATTCGTGCAATACCGCACGTATCTGATCGAACCCTGCCATATCTCCATACGGCCTCTACAACGTTTCGCCCGAAACTTGAGCAACTGTCTGTGTGGGGGACTCTAAAGACTCATCAATACTATGGCTGTGGATTTAACCACTAGCACGTCAGAGGTATTAGCTATACGTGACGGGCCACCAGCTATTGACAAAAAGGGACGTCGATGAGCAAACTCATCCTGACACCCTACTGAGCCTGTCAGTGACAATATCCGTACAGTCCGGTCCGTTCGTCTATGAGTATCGCATGGCGGGCCTAAGGGGTTGGTAAAAGTCAGACCCCCAAAAGCGGTACAAGTCGTGTCGGAGCGTAGCCCAGAACACCCTGAGATACTACTGGAATACCTACCAGTAAATCTCCTGCCTCGGCCGAGGGCTTTGTGTAATGGCTCTCCTAGACACAGCGCGACCTCACCCCCAATACCGGGAGAGACGAACCCCTGCAGATCCGCTCACTGCCTCCATGTGGCTCGGGACTGTACCCAACTAAAACCTGTTTGCACGACTCCTTTAAGCCGTGGTAGGGTAGTAATCAAAGCACAGTTGGAACTCACATGAGACAAATGACGATCTCAGGTCGATGAACTAACCTGTACACATGTCACCAGGGAAGTGCTATCTGACGTCTGGTATAATCCCAACTAGCAGGTTCCCGGCGAGTCCTGTCCGGTGTACTTATAACCCAATGAGCACCTGTATACATCTTAGGTGAACCAACTGACACCAGTGGCTTTTGAGACCGGCCACTGTCCCTCGTCGGGGTCTCGACTGTATACACTAGTCTACTCCGGAGTATCGATGCCCTGTCTCGAAACTCCCACGACTAGGGACCTTTTAAGGATGTGCTTATAGACTCCAGCTTCCACATATATGATCGCCCTCATACTGCTGGTAGTCAAGCAAGAATCCTAGGGGCTCTATCAACGTGTAATAGCGACTCGTAACGTCACCTAAAGCAGTACACGATGATAAAGATAAACCAGATAGCATACTATCATCTTGAGCAAGACTGTCCTACCGGGATAGGTCCTCCCTCAATCATTGCAATCATGTGCCCGTGATCCAATAATTGACTCTGAGGGCACTATCTCCAACAATCTCCCACTTGCACTCAAGGCTAATTATTGCGATGTCGCATACTCACAGCCCGTGTGATACCGAACACCCAACTCCTCTACTAGTCAGTCTCACAAAGCTCGTTTGCAAAACTATTGCGTTCGAGGAATAGCCTCAGTGAGTGGATCCGCTCTGATGTTTCTTTCTATATCTCTCTATATCTCAAGTTCGCGGAGAAAGCTACTCCCGAAATGAGCAATACCTGTCTTAGAATATGTCTGGATATCTGATGGGACCTAGCTCATAAATGAACTCCAAATCCAAACTTCTTAGACTGTATCATCAACTGAACTTAATCAGTATCCTGCGCCATGCCTCCCTCAGTATCTGCTTGGACCTCCTGTCCAAACTACTGCCCCTTATTAGAGGGAAAACTATAACTCTGACAGCCACTCTGCCATCCAGGTCACCTTGGAAGCCTGGAATGATAACTGTCTCCCGATGGAGGCTGCCGATATCATTTCCCTATAACATCCGCTTATGTTCTAAAAACTGCTTCCGACTGTTTCTCCAGGATTGGATCAATATCAACTTATTGCACCTACTGCAAGAATAACATCTGGTGTGGTACTTGACATCTCATGATTGACTCAATTGCCTAAGCAAGTGATCTGCCAATCATGCACATCCCTCTCCCCTTTAGTCTGTAAGACACCTTTAGAGAGGGTGACTCCATCACCTGCAGGTACACTACTGTGCTAGGAGTCGTTCATTCTAAATACTCATAGAATGCTGTCTAAGTACCCAGATTAGGAAACCACCCAAATCTAGATCTAAAACCATAGATCTAGTAACCAGAATGTCTGATATAATATCCAAGTCCTATGTGGAGAAACCACTGTGTGACAACCAAAGTATAACCGATCGTAGTATAGGAATATCACTTCCTACTCTGTATATGTCATCAAATACCAGGACATCACACCCTACTACCTTCTTAACAGATCCATCCCCTATTCTGATGAAGTCAAACCTATGACTGTCACATCAGAAATAGATGATCTATCTCCGCTATATCTGCTTTAGTCTATAAATAAACATAAGCCACTTATCCACCAATGCTTCCGCTGCTCCCACTGACTACGACAACCCTATGGCAGAGTCATATACACGTGCACTTCTAAAGCTAGTTTAGAACGACGCTATACTCATCCTCCTGCCGGGTCTCATAGTCTGGAACAACAACAATGGCAAGTCTGGGTAAACAAGAACCTCCCTGCCACCGTCCTTGAGCATACCGAAGTACCTCTCGGGTGCCTGAGGTTACCCACCATATCTGCGGAGTGGCCAATGGAATGTCAAACCAGATTGAATCTTTAGGTTCTTTATCAAATCTTCAGTAATCGTTTGCGGTTCTGGAATCACTTCCAGTTCTACCATACTCTCACTACTGTTTTATGAAAAAATCCATTTTTATTAAAACTGTGGCGAGTCAAGAACAATATCGCTATTGATCTTCCAGATGGTAGAAAGTCAACCCTCGTCATAGCCTGGGTCAACCCACAAACAGCCACTACAGAAACGTGTCTTGAGTTATCCAGAGTCTGGTTTTAAGCATAAGCCGGACAACTCCACGTACCTCAACAACGTTAAGATACGAACTGTTCTATATCCAATACAGAAGCAGAGGCACTGATTTAATTGAACCAGATTCAAATCATGCAGCTGTCACCAGTGCATGTCAACTAAATGGAGAGAGGCTGATCAGCGTTACTCAACTTAGGAGTGCTTCCAATTATGAGTAACCTGAAAGAGAAGCAAGTTCTCTTAACCATTACTATCAACTGAATACCATATACAAGTATCTACATCTTCGATCACCTTGAAGAATCCCGATACTTGCAATACCTGGTTCTCTACTCTATTCTTATACCTATAACTTCTCAAATCTTCGACCTTGTGTTTCTACGAAACACCTGTCTAAGAACTAGAGAAGTTATAAGTAAACCGAATATAGTATGAGGACCAACCCCTCTGTCCTAATGGACACTGGACAACATACAATACTCTGTACAAGTCCCTTGAGTCTAAATAACTCATTCACTGTGTGTCGTAGGTTGAAAATTGTACTTATGGTTAAGAAGAATTACACCGCTGTTCAATGCTCCTTACCTAACCATCCACTGATATAGGTAAATGTCATAGAAATAATTTCAAAAAGGTATCTCTCACTCTATAAAAATAGACGTACAGATATATCAATTTGAAATTGGTGCATAACAACGGATATTCAAAACCAAATATTTGCCGTCCGGCAAACAACCCAGGTGACTTCTTAAATATCACCAATTACAACGAATTCCGATATAATGAGGACGATCACCTAATTCCCAATAACTTACTCCCACTCGTCATCTATAAAACCATGCATATGTGAGATTCATACTTGGTAAATACATACCCTGGAGCAAGTGTCTAATTGGGAAATCAGTTTTCTTTTAACAGTCCACAGTGAAACTGAAACATTGAAATGTTTCGATGGGGTATCCCGGTATTCCTAGTAATGCCTCTTCCATTATCCAGATTCACAACTGTAACCGTATAATTCTTTGCCATCTCTCCAAATCCCTTTATATGTCTTTTATCATTACCTTCTGCACACCCCTTTAGGCCAAATGGTTTTCTTCCTTCCCTACCGTTCGGCACCAGCCTAAGGTATGGAAGAAGACTATCCAATAAGCATAATGGGTGTACTGTCCTAATCCTAGGAGCACTCGCAATGCGAGAGAAGGTGAAGATAAAAGACAACTGAATAAACCTTAGAAATAGGTGATTTAGGATTGGCGAAGAAATACTTGGTTTGGTCGTGAATAGCAGTCGCAATTTACTTTGCCCTCTTACTAATCCCTTGCTTTGTCTTAACTTAATACCTTCTGTACACCGTTTAGGCTAATTGGTTTTCTTCATTCCCTACCGTTCGGCACCAGCCTAGGGTTTGGAAGAAGACTATCCAATTTGCGTAATAGGTGTACTACTCCTAAACCAAGGAGTACTCGCAACCTGAGAGAAGGTAAAAGGAAAAGACAACTGAATAGTCATATTCGTTTTCTCCAGAACCAGAAACCATCCTCGAATTCCTTCGAGTTCGTATATAACCATACGATGGTTTTGTCCAATGGAAGTGGACGTTCGTAGTAATATGGGGTGTCCTGGAGAAAAGGGTAAAAGTAGGAGTGGCAATGAGGTTTGCAACTCTGACAATCCAAAAGCCAGTGTTAAGAAAGTTCGGTTAATTTTGGTCACTGAGTCATAGTTTAGGGTCGGGTCAATGGTCGCTGCACTCAGCGTGCACTCTAATCTAGATCAAAATGGTTATCACTTTATCTAATCTGGAAATCTCCCACTGTAACGTCAAATTCTTCCCCAAACCTGAAAGAAGAATTAGCCGGGATCACCCGAGGAGTAAACCAACTCATCAGTGGGAATCGGGATCCAACTATCATCGCATGATAACGTGACGGAATCCACTCACGTCACCACACTCCAGAAGGTATGCGCATGCCTGGCAAGTTTCAGTTTCTTTAGAAACTCCCGATATGATTTTTACCCCTAGGACCCAAGTGACCTTGACACAGTCAACAAATCAAAGAGTCCTAGTCAAGTTCAACCCGTCATTATCCTGGATTGCATTAAACCCACCCGTACGAGCCCTTGACACAGTCAAAAAGGCCGCACGACTGTCCTAACCAATCCCATTAATATGCTACAAACAAACACTACTTAGCTACCGCACACTACGCCTTGACACAGTCAACAAACGCAGCACGAATACTAAGTAATACTTGTAAGAAATGACGGAGGGCTACGTCTAGTTTTTAGCGAAAAACTTTTAACGTAATGAACTTGATATCGTTGAAGGAACTGCATAACTTTTTATAAAAATATAGTGACGAAAACCTTTGCTAAAGAGGTCACTCCCGGTGAAGGGATCTCGGCTCTTTCCCCGTAGAATGAGGTGCAGGATATTCCAACTGAATACCATGATGCAAAGCAAAAGTAATCGGCTATAGTGAAGTTATTACCCTGACGCAAACTTCTGTCCAAGGGGTCACTCCCGGTGAAGGGATCTCGACCCTTGCCGCGTCGACTGAGGAGCAGGATATTCCAACTGAATACCACGATGCAAAACAAAAGAGAACGCCCTTGCAATAACAGCTTTTTGAAAAAGTGTTTCAACAACATCAGAATAGGTTTGTTTAGCTTGCATTGATCCGAATCAACGCAGTCCCATCAATTGATCACACCACAAAAGAACGAAAATAATGATGTACGTATATACCATCCGCATTCGCCACTGGGTCCCGTCATCACCCGTTAGGTTACTTAACTAACGACAGAGCGGGGACTGGACTAGCGCGTATGCAAAACATATACAACATCTACTAGTATATATATAATATATAATTTTCGCTCAAGGCGTGATAAAATATGCAGCATCACAGAAATGTACAGCATCACAGAACAATACAGATATCTGGGATCCCCGGGTTTCATAGAGCCGCTATTGAAACCCGACGTTCCCCTGGTCGTGTGGATAGCCTGTGCAATGAAAACCTAGATCCCTACGGGCGCGGCAAGTTACCCGCCAAAACCTGAAGCGAGGCAGCCCCCTTCAGTAGCATGAATGGACCACCCAGCACTTCACGGAATCCGGTAACTTGGGCACCCATCCTGGATCAACCTATACCCCCTACGAGTGCGGCGAATAGCCCGCCAATTCTAGAGTAAAGCCCCCTTCATCTCAATGCCATGAGATGCGGGCCCGTTGCCCTCTAGAACCCGGCTATCCGTGCACCCCTCCGCGGGGTAATCCTAGTACAGAAAAGAAAATATACATACAACGGGTACATCGACTGCAACCAGGTCGTGCCCCAAAAGAATAATACAAACAAGCAGTGACGGCAGTCCACATGTCGGACGCTCGCCCCGCAAAATCAAATGTACATATAAAACAAAACTGTACTACCACTGCTACCAGGCTATCCCCACGACCGATCCGCAACATCACAGCACAACACAGAACATCAACGTGAATGTCACGTTCGCAAATCCGTCTAACCGGGCTATAGCAGTTAGACAGGATTTACCGATCAAGTGACATTCACGGTCGCAGATATAATGTAAATACTGTGAACTAGCATGTTTAAAATATCTGATCGAACAAATTTACCGAAGTGGGCCCCAAGCAGTACTGTAGCACTTACAGAAAATCTGGGCCCAAAAAGAATGTTCCAAAAACCCCATTTCACAGTATAAGACCCTCTGGAAAAAATTGGTGCAGCAAGGAGTTATAATGGCCGCGGAACCGCGGCCAATGCATGGGTTTGGCCGCGGTTCCGCGGTCGAAGAGTGGAATCAGGTCACCAAATTTTTGCAGAATTCTTATAACACCCTGTACATCATTCTAAAACAACCTGAAAAATTTTTAGAGTCCAAAAAATTTCGACAGAAACCTGATGCACACGAAATACGGTTTTTGGGATTTTTGTTCGATCGAGTCTTTAAACATACTAGAGCAAGGTAGACTAGGTTAATGGCCTAGCTCTGATACCATGTTGCGCCACGGCAGCGCCCCGGCCGTCTATCCGAGGCCAAAATGCGGAATCAAAATTTTTCTGAACTTTAAACCGGCGCTACCGCGGACAATAAACCCGGATCGTAACCATTAACCTAATGCTAGCAAACAAGAGAAGGGATAGAAACTATACCAAGCGATCCGTGTCCTTCGGTCTTCGTCTCCACTCCGATCTCCCGCGGAATCTCCGTCCGTCACCTCCTCGTCGGAAAGGGCACCACATAGCCGATTTGTTTTACGGGCTCCCACCTCTGGACCGAGACAACTCGGGCGCGAAGTTGGCAAGCCGACGCGTCCAAGGGCACTGTAGGTGTAGTGTAGAAAGCATGTCTCGATGCGGGTATGAAGTTGCCTAGATGGTGTGGAGGAATCAAAAGAACTTTGGGAGAAGAATGGTGTATCTTTTTTCAAGCATGAAAAATGAGAGATGTATATTTCCTCACACTCAAAAATAAACCTCTCATCTCTCTCCCCTCAAAGTGGCCGGCCTCATCTAGGGAAAAATGAGGAGAGGAAAACTAAAGCAAGAAGGGAGGTGAGTGTAGGATGGCTCAAGGAGGTGACCACATCAAAAGGGAAATGATAACCATCTCAAATCACATTCTAATCTCATTTAATGCAAGAAAGAGATGGAAATAGAATCTAATGATACTAGTAACCATCATGATGCCACCAATATGCAAGAAACCCCTCCACAACAAGTTATTTGCAAACTTGCAAATAAGCCCCTCCATCGGAAAGTCCGGCCGTGAAGGAACAAAGGAAAACTGGCCGGAACGGAATGCAAACTGGCAACTTCAGAAAACTGATCCCGTAATAAATTACAGGAAAACCCCACTACTGCATATACATGCCCGCATTTGTATTCCCACTGAATACAAATGCAAAGAGACAAAATCTACACTGTCTAATACTAGGATCCGGCTTAAACCAAAGCCGGCTAGTAAAATCCGTCCGATCACGATTCGTGCAATACCGCACGTATCTGATCGAACCCTGCCATATTTCCATACGGCCTCTACAGCGTTTCGCCCGAAACTTGAGCAACTGTCTGTGTGGGGGACTCTAAAGACTCGTCAATACTATGGCTATGGATTTAACCACTAGCACGTCAGAAGTATTAGCCATACGTGACGGGCCACCAGCTATTGACAAAAAGGGACGTCGATGAGCAAACTCATCCTGACACCCTACTGAGCCTGTCAGTGACAATATCCGTACAGTCCGGTCCGTTCGTCTATGAGTATCGCATGGCGGGCCTAGGGGGTTGGTAAAAGTCAGATCCCCAAAAGCGGTACAAGTCGTGTCGGAGCGTAGCCCAGAACACCCTGAGATACTACTGGAATACCTACCAATAAATCTCCTGCCTCGGCCGAGGGATTTGTCTAATGGCTCTCCTAGACACAGCGCGACCTAACCCCCAATACCGGGAGAGACGAACCCCTGCAGATCCGCTCACTGCCTCCATGTGGCTCGGGACTGTACCCAACTAAAACCTGTTTGCATGACTCCTTTGAGCCGTGGTAGGGTAGTAATCAAAGCACAGTGGGAACTCACACGAGAAAAATGACGATCTCAGGTCGATGAACTAACCTGTACACATGTCACCAGGGAACTGCTATCTGACGTCTGGTATAATCCCAACTAGCAGGTTCCCGACGAGTCCTGTCCGGTGTACTCATAACCCAATGAGCACCTGTATACGTCTTAGGTGAACCAACTGACACCAGTGGCTTGTGAGACCGGCCACCGCCCCTCATCGGGGTCTCGACTGTATACACTAGTCTACTCCGGAGTATCGATGCCCTGTCTCGAAACTCCCACGACTAGGGACCTTTTAAGGATGTGCTTATAGACTCCAGCTCCCACGTATATGATCGCCCTCATACTGCTGGTAGTCAAGCAAGAATCCTAGGGGCTCTATCAACGTGTAATAGCGACTCGTAACGTCACCTAAAGCAGTACACGATGATAAAGATAAACCAGATAGCATACTATCATCTTGAGCAAGACTGTCCTACCGGGATAGGTCCTCCCTCAATCATTGCAATCACGTGCCAGTGATCCAATAATTGACTCTGAGGGCACTATCTCCAACACCTTTAACACCTTCCGTACCAATCTACCCCTTAAACCCCGTAGTGTTTTAACATTATTGTTGTTCTGTATTGTGTAAGTTAGATGACTGACCAAAACCATGATATCAGTAAACATGTTGTAACTGCATAATCAGTTAAATGGAATAACAGGATAATGGATGTATATCCATGGTTTGATTTAGTCAAATTGAATAGATTGTTAACTGGATTCAGGGATTCATGTATTCATATTGAGTTGGAATATAAAAGAATGTAGATTGACTTGAATCATATTCAAGTCAGAAATAGTCAGACTCTAACCCGAGTCAGACTAAAGAAAGGTAATTTGAAGTTCTTTAATTTTTAGGGTCCTTATTGTAATTTATAAAACTTGAGGGGGTTTCATGTAAAAAGTACTTTTGTAAACAAAATACACCTTAAGTATTTATTATTCGTCTTTATAGTTATAATGAGTGTGAATTTTATTTGTGTTATTCTAGTGAATATATCATAATAAAAGTACTAATTGATTTATTTGTAATTCATGGTATTTGAATGTAACTTTTAATCTTGTAATTTTAGGAAAAATTGGAAACTTTATCTTTTAATAAAATAGGTGTTTAAATGATAATTAGATATATACTAATACAAGAATAATTTAAAATAAATATTTTATTTTCCAAAACTCTCATTTTTCTTAAATGTCGTATTTTAAACCTTTCGAGACCGAATGCTCCTTGCGGAGGTCTGAATCTCGCACTACTATCCCGCGGGTGCACGATGAACCGTACTATTCCTAACGGATTCCCCAAAGATGGGTTGTAGTGGTGCTTTGCAAAGGTTTAATAAATACTATTCATTTAGAAAACGGTTTTATAAAAATAAGGTATTTATTTGTAAAAGGTTATAAAGTTCTGTATTTTAGTTTCTAGGGTTTCCTAAACCAACTAGCCCAATTCTAAAGGTCTAAACGACAAGTCATTAGAAGGCTCAAATTGCCTTTTCACCGCCAATTGTGGCCAGGTAAGTACAAGTGAGGAGGGAGGGATCCGCTTACGAATTGTGAGGCGGGCCTTTTAAAGTTACCCAAGCTCACTTGCCTAGCCTAGACACCACAAAGTCAGGTTTAGATAAACGATCGATGTCTATGACATATCGTATTTTCTTTTAAAAAGATTTTGTTTAGAATTGTGTACAACTTAAAGCTTTCAGGAAAGGTTTATAAAGAAAATGGTATTTTAGTGAAAAGTCTTGTATTTTCGTATTCTAAGTTTTAAAGTTATCAATTAGAGTTATATTTGTGTGTGTGTAGAGGTAGGTCATTACCTCGTGACTTATTTTAAGGTATTGTGAAGTTTAGGGGTTAAACATGTTAAATTAAACATGAGGGTATTTAAGTGTAAGAATACGGTATTTGTAAAAGTTATCATTTCATGTGTGAAAACTCATTCAAATTGATTTTTACAAGTTTAGTGGTCAAGATGAACATGTTTAGGAATGAGGGAATTGATTAGAAGAAGAAAAATAAACTTTATGGTATTATTGTGAAAAGAATACGATATTACAAGAAAGTTATCATTTCATGTGTGAAACTTTGTTCAATTTGATTTTTATGTGATTAATAGTCATCATGAATATGTTTAGGTATTAAGGAATTGGTGACAAGTGAAATTTTATAGAAAAACCGAATCGGAAATTGGTTTGTTCCGATTTCCGTCGGGTTTCATAATTCCGTATTTTGAGATGTAGAAAAGAGAGAAGAATGGGACTTACGGGTTTCAAACTCTTCTAAAGAGTATAGAGGAGTAAGAGAAAGGGCCGAGGTGTTGTTTGGTCGCCGGTTGCTTCCAAGAATGTCGCCGGAAATCCGTCAGCGCTCTGCCGTGAACTCGGTTTTCAAAGCACACTTTCTTGTGGAAATTTCAAGAGAGTAATTCTAAGGTTTTGGAATGAGAAGGTAGGGGGTAGGGGTCTATTTATAGGGTAGCTAGGGTAGGGTAGGTGAAGGGTTTTCTTTATAAAAAAATTATAAAAATTTAAATAAAAAGCATTAAAATTTGTAATAAATTGGTTATATTTATCACTCAGAAACTGATATAATAAAATGGAGTAAACAGGGGGTTTCAGAATACCAAAAGCCACACTTTTGCTGTTGGGACCCCGGCCATCCGACCAACTCCGGCCGGCGGCGCCGGCCGAGTTGGCCGATCCCGGCCGGGTTCGGCAATGGTCGGGTGCGGGGTTCTCCGACGTAGACTTTGGCATACTCCGTTTTTGGGTTTCAGTTCAACATTTGGGAGTTATGGCCTGTGGATTGTTGGGCTTCCAAGAATTTTTAAAGAAAAATAAACTAAAAATAATGTGGGGCATGGGATTCGAACTCTGGTGGCTTGGTTCAGCAGTGCAAGATATTACCAATGAGCTATAAGCTCCTTCTTGTAATTATTGTAGGGAAATAGATACTTAAGGTATTATCAGCAACATTAATACTCTATGTATACTTCAAATTTAAATCAAATTTAGGTATACAAAATTTGGAGTTGTTACAATCTACCCTCCTTACAAAAAATTTCGTCCTCGAAATTTACAACTTTTATTTGAGGACTAGTTTACAAAAAGGTGGGGATATCTTGCACGCATTTCATCTTCTCTTTCCCATGTGGATTCTCCTGGAGTATATTTTCTCCACATTACCCGGACCAAGTTAATTTCCATGTTCCGAAGTGTCTTTACTTTCCTGTCCATGATTTCCACAGGTTGTTGCTCACAAGACAAGTCGGGCTGTATAGTGAGCTCGGAATGATCAAGTACATGGCTGGGGTCACTCACATACCTTCTGAGTTGGGATATGTGGAACACGTTATGTTCTCCTTCCAATGAGGGTGGAAGCGCTAAACGGTACGTCACTTCACCGACTCGTTCGAGTATGTCGAACGGTCCAATGTATCTCGGACTTAGCTTACCCCGTCTTCCAAATCGGATCACTCCGCGGTTCGGAGATATCTTCAAGAATACATGGTCTCCTGGTTGGAACTCCAAGTGTCGTCTCTTTGCATCAGCCCAGTGCTTCTATCGATCTTGGACTATGCGCATCCTCTCCTTGATAGTACGAACCACATCAACAGTTGCTACTATCATCTCTGGTCCTAGAAGTTCCCTATCTCCGATGTCGTCCCAACTTAATGGTGATCAACACTTCCTTCCATATAATGCTACAAAAGGTGCCATTCCTATACTTGCTTGGTAGCTGTTGTTGTATGCAAACTCCACAAGATGCAGGTGATCTTCCCACGATCCTTTGAAGTCGAGCATACATGCTCTGAGCATATCCTCCAAGATCTGAATAGTTCGTTCCGACTGACCATCTGTTTGTGGATGATAAACCGTGCTGAAGTTCAGACTTGTTCCCAAGCTAGCTTGCAGACTCTGCCAGAATTGCGATCGGAATCTGGTGTCACGATCGGAGACAATGCAGACCGGTACTCCATGAAGTCTCAAAATTTCCTGTATGAGTTCATGGGTATCAGAGATAGTACATTATGAAGAGTTTTTAAATCTAAATTAGATTATTACCTCCATGTACTTCTTCGCTAGTGTCTCAGTTGATTGGCCAACTCGAAATGGGATGAAGTGAGCCGACTTTGTGAGTCGATCCACAATGACCCATATCGCATCGTTACCCTTTGTGCTGCGAGGAAGAGCAGTTACAAAGTCCATCGTGATGTACTGCCACTTCCATTCTGGAGTTAGTAACGGTTGAAGTAGTCCAGCTGTCCTGTGATGTTCAGCCTTTACTTTCTGACACACCAAACATTTTGCGACACTTCTGGCTACTTCACGCTTCATTCCATGCCACCAATAATTCTGACGTAGATCTTTGTACATTTTGGTATCTCCAGGATGTACTGAATATGGAGAGCTGTGAGCTTCTTTCATTAACTCTTCCCGAACAGGACATTTTGGTACACACAATCTGCTGCCGTATCTCAAAGATCCATCTTTATGGATGATAAAATCTGTTCTGAGTCCATTCTCCACTTGTTCTCTGATCTTTTGCAACTTAGCATCGCTGGCTTGAGCTGCTTTGATCTGATTGGCAATGGTTGATTGAACTTGTAGATTCATCAAACTTGAAGCATCACCTGGCATGACTAGTTCAATTTCCATCTGATGTAAGTCTTGCTGAAGCTTCCACTGAGCAGTGAGATTCATTGATAATGGTTGGCGACTAAGAGCATCAGGTACTACGTTCACCTTTCCTGGGTGATATTGCAAGTTGATGTCAAAGTCCGCCATGAGTTCTAACCATCTTCTCTGCCGCATATTCAACTCCTTCTGAGTAAACACATACTTCAGACTTTTATGATCTGTGTAGATGTTCACTCGTTCACCAAGTAAGTAGTAGCGCAAAATTTTGAGAGCAAAGATGACGGCTGCCAACTCCAGATCATGCATCAGATAATTGCGCTCATGAGTCTTCAGTTGTCTTGAAGCATAAGCCACAACCTTACTGTGCTGATGTAGAACACATCCTAGTCCCTTACCGGATGCATCACAATGCACTTCGAATCCTCCAGATTGATCCGGTATTACGAGAATAGGTGCAGATGTTAATTTTGACTTGAGTTCTACGAAATCTTGCTCGCATGCTTCTGACCATACAAATTCTTCATCTTTTCGTGTGAGCTTGGTCAGGGGTGTTGCTATCTTTGAGAATCATTCAATGAACCTTCTGTAATATCCAGCTAAACCCAAGAAACTCCGAATATCCTTCACTGACTTTGGTGTAGGCCATTCGCTAACTGCCGAAACTTTTGCTGGATCCACAGAAATTCCTTCTCCTGATACGATATGTCCAAGAAAACCAACTTGATTTAGCCAAAACTCGCACTTGCTGTACTTGGCATAAAGCTTATGTTGTCGAAGAGTTTCTAGGACAATTCGTAGATGCTCCGCATGCTCTTTCCGACTCTTAGAATATACCAGGATGTCATCGATGAATATGACAACAAACCTGTCTAAATACTCCCGGAAAACTTGGTTCATTAGGTTCATGAAGATCGCTGGTGCATTGGTCACTCCAAATGGCATACTAGAAATTCGTAATGTCCATAGCGAGTTTTGAAAGCTGTTTTATGAATATCAGCTTCCTTGACCTTCACTTGATGATAACCTGAACGAAGATCTAGTTTAGAGAAGACACAAGATCCACTTAGCTGATCGAATAAATCGTCGATATGCGGGAGTGGATACTTGTTCTTTATAGTGACTTCATTCAAGGCCCTATAGTCGATGCACATTCTGTATGAACCTTCCTTCTTCTTCACCAATAATACAGGTGCTCCCCAACTTGAAGTGCTGGGACGAATCCATCCTTTCGCCAGTAATTCGTCCAACTGTGTTCGGACTTCCTTCAATCCTTCCGGACTTAGTCTATAAGGTGCTTTGATCACTGGTTGTGCTCCTGGTACTAAGTCAATACTGAATTCAAGAGCTCGATCGGGAGACAAACCTGATATATCGTCAGGAAATACATCATCGAACTCTCGAACTAGCTCTGGTCTTGATTTTTCCTCTGCTTGAGCTGCCGCAACTACTGCTTCCCTTGGCTTCGCTTTGTAGGTACTTGGTTCCAATGTACGGTCTCCACTCTTGAAATAGAAGACCAGATGGTCTGGAATCTCGAATACTACCCTCCTTTGACGACAGTCGATGGTAGCATAAAAGGTTCCAAGCCAGTCCATTTCTAGAACCACATCGAAGTTTGGTATGTCCAGTACCTTGAAGTCAGCATAAAACTCTCGACTGCAGACGACGACTGGACACATGTTGTATCCCATAGTTGCCTTCAGAACACCATTTCCGGAACTGACGTTCCAGCTGGATACAAGCGGTGAGACTGGAATCGCATCGGTTCGGACAAACCGTTGCGACATAAAGTAGTGGGACGCTCCAGTATCAAACAGTGCAAGTGCAGGTAGTGAAGCTACTAGGATTGTACCTAAGGTATATGAGATAGGTTTTAGGTATAGGGAAAGTGTGTAGGTAAACAAGACTAAAAGATAAGTTTAAGAAGGAAGTTTACCAGTAATGACTTAGCCAGTGGCCTCAGCTTCTTCCACAGACATCATGAAATCCTGGCGCTTTGGCACATTCCTCCTGGCCTGAGGAGCATTCCTCGGAGCGTTCCTTTGAGCTTGATAGAACTGTCGAGGAGATGGTGTAGCTTGTGGTCCCCTGGGTGGTGCAGGCAGTGCAAGTCTGGGAGCAGGTGCCTGAAGAGCTGGTCGCTGCGGATAGGTAGTTGCTGGCCTGGGTGCAGCAACTGGGTTCTGTCTTTGAGGACAAGACCCAATGTCGTGAGTAGCTGAGCCGCAGACTAAGCAAAGGCGGTTGGCTCGACGGCAGTCCTTCATCATATGTCCAGTTCTCTTGCAGTAGGTGCAAAAGGCTGGGCTAGGACGATGGGTTGGTACTCTGGGTCTCCTTGGCACAAAAGATGGTCTGGACGAGGCTCCACCTGCCAATCTGGTTGGCAGGGCGTTTGACTCCTGCAGACTGAGGTCTGCCCCTCTCTTTTATCACTGCCTCATAACTGCGGGCAGCTTCTAGAGCTTCCTCACGAGTCAAAAACTTTCCTGTGGCTAGAGCAGCCTTAATCTCTGTGTCCAAACCTTGTTGAAAGCGACGGGCTCTGATCTCGTCCGTCGGTATCAAGTGTGCCGCGAATCTGTTTAAAGATTGTGTTAGCTGTGTAGTATATGATATCTAAAAATTGAACTATTGCGACATATCTTACCGGCTCAACATGGTGAATTCAGCGTCGTATTCATCTACCGATTTGTCTCGCATTGATCCTTGCTGTAGATGAATAAACTGTTGCTCCATGGAGAACCTGACAGTCACAGGGAAATATTTCGCGTCGAACTTCTCGCGAAAGGTCTTCCATTCAATCGGCTGTACCAGACGGCTTTCTTCCGCCTTCCACCAATTGCGAGCATTATCCGTGAGCTGTAGTTTTGCTATACGGACCCAAGCGTTGTCTGGCACTTGAGTTGCTGCCAGATCGTCTTCGATTCTTTGTTCCCATTCTTCCGCTTCAAGAGGGCTTCCTTTACCAGAGAACTGCTTGGGATGTAGAGCCCTAAATTGCTTTACTCCCGGCGCATCGGTCTCAGGACGGTTCAGAAGTTGTTGCTGTCCCTCGAGAAGACTGCGGATCGCCTCAAATAGCATCGTTTGCTCAGTGGGTGGTGCAGGAACAGCTGGTGTAAGAGGTAGTGCTGGAGGGGTGTTGTTGACGTTGGTGCTGGTGTTGTTCGGGGAATCCATAATCTTGAAGAAAAATTCGGGTTAGGACAGATTCAAATACTTGAAATGATAAGATTCAAGGAATAGAAATTTGCAAGATTCAAAGAATATGAATTGTAAAGAATGTTTTAGTTGCTGGTTCTTGTGTTATATTGCTTAGGTTGTTCACGCAGACCAGAACTGCATGACAGGAATTCATACAGCTCTGACCTGCATGGGCCACCAACAAAACCTGTCACGCCCCGCTTCCCAGTGTACGGCGAAGGGGACGCGACGAGGTCCGCTACGTATGTACTCAGAAGTACATACGCTGAGCGTAGCTAAGCAATATAAAATAAATACATAAGAGACAAGAGTATTAAAAAGAACAGCAACTTTTATTTATTAACATTCTTTATACAATACATGGAAAGGAAAATACAACTGAAATAAATATGCCTAAACAGTGGCATAACAGGAAATGGAAAGTACTGAAAAGAAAATTGTACAATGAAATTATACTGCAGGGTCTTCGGCAAATTGCTCCAAGTCTTCTTGTGTTGGCTCAACTTCTGCCGGGTCCAGGTCACCTGACGACATTCAAAGAAGAGAGAAACAGAATGTCGTCAGCGAACAGATCGCTCGGTAAGTCCCAAAGGTAAGAGGGAAGTAGAGAAGACAGAATAAGAAGGTACATTTTACAGTGTAAACTATTGTTGCAATGTTATGTTAACGCTGTTGTTTGTAGCTTGGTACAGAAGGATGCCAGTGTATACGAGGGGAGTCTCTATATGCTAGAGACCAGGGCAAAAGGAAAGTATAAGGAACCGTTAAGCCACGGTACAACAGCAATGGGATTCAGGTTAGATGTCTTAATCTGACCACCTCGTGCCACCTTTAACACCTTCCGTACCAATCTACCCCTTAAACCCCGTAGTGTTTTAACATTATTGTTGTTCTGTATTGTGTAAGTTAGATGACTGACCAAAACCATGATATCAATAAATATGTTGTAACTGCATAATCAGGTAAATGGAATAACGGGATAATGGATGTATATCCATGGTTTGATTCAGTCAAATTGAATAGATTGTTAACTGGATTCAGGGATTCATGTATTCATATTGAGTTGGAATATAAAAGAATGTAGATTGACTTGAATCATATTCAAGTCAGAAATAGTCAGACTCTAACCCGAGTCAGACTAAAGAAAGGTAATTTGAAGTTCTTTAATTTTTAGGGTCCTTATTGTAATTTATAAAACTTGAGGGGGTTCATGTAAAAAGTACTTTTGTAAAAACAATACACCTCAAGTATTTATTATTCGTCTTTATAGTTATAATGAGTGTGAATTTTATTTGTGTTATTCTAGTGAATATATCCTAATAAAAGTATTAATTGATTTATTTGTAATTCATGGTATTTTAATGTAACTTTTAATCTTGTAATTTTAGGAAAAAGTGGAAACTTTATCTTATAATAAAATAGGTGTTTAAATGATAATTAGATATATACTAATACAAGAATAATTTAAAACAAATATTTTATTTTCCAAAACTCTCATTTTTCTTAAATGTCGTATTTTAAACCTTTCGAGACCGAATGCTCCTTGCGGAGGTCTGAATCTCGCACTACTATCCCGCGGGTGCACGATGAACCGTACTATCCCTAACGGGTTCCCCAAAGGTGGGTTGTAGTGGCGCTTTGCAAAGGTTTAATAAATACTATTCATTTAGAAAACGGTTTTATAAAAATAAGGTATTTATTTGTAAAAGGTTATAAAGTTCTGTATTTTAGTTTCTAGTGTTTCCTAAGCCAACTGGCCTAATTCTAAAGGTCTAAACGACAAGTCATTAGAAGCCTCAAATCGCCTCTTCACCGCCAATTGTGGTCAGGTAAGTACAAGTGAGGAGGGAGGGATCCGCTTACGAATCGTAAGGCGGGCCTTTTAAAGTTACCCAAGCTCACTTGCCTAGCCTAGACACCACAAAGTCAGGTTTAGATAAACGATCGATGTCCATGACATATCGTATTTTCTTTTAAAAAGATTTTGTTTAGAATTGTGTACAACTTAAAGCTTTCAGGAAAGGTTTATAAAGAAAATAGTATTTTAGTGAAAAGTCTTGTATTTTCGTATTCTAAGTTTTAAAGTTATCAATTAGAGTTATATTTGTGTGTGTGTAGAGGTAGGTCATTATCTCGTGACTTATTTTAAGGTATTGTGAAGTTTAGGGGTTAAACATGTTAAATTAAACATGAGGGTATTTAAGTGTAAGAATACGGTATTTGTAAAAGTTATCATTTCATGTGTGAAAACTCATTCAAATTGATTTTTACAAGTTTAGTGGTCAAGATGAACATGTTTAGGAATGAGGGAATTGATTAGAAGAAGAAAAATAAACTTTATGGTATTATTGTGAAAAGAATACGATATTACAAGAAAGTTATCATTTCATGTGTGAAACTTTGTCCAATTTGATTTTTATATGATTAATAGTCATCATGAATATGTTTAGATATTAAGGAATTGGTGACAAGTGAAATTTTGTAGAAAAACCGAATCGGAAATCGGTTTGTTCTGATTTCCGTCGGGTTTCATAATTCCGTATTTTGAGATGTAGAAAAGAGAGAAGAATGGGACTTACGGGTTTCAAACTCTTCTAAAGAGTATAGAGGGGTAAGAGAAAGGGCCGAGGTGTTGTTTCGTCGCCGGTTGCTTCCAAGAATGTCGCCGGAAATCCGTCAGCGCTCCGCCGTGAACTCGGTTTTCAAAGCACACTTTCTTGTGGAAATTTCAAGAGAGTAATTCTAAGGTTTTGGAATGAGAAGGTAGGGGGTAGGGTTCTATTTATAGGGTAGCTAGGGTAGGGTAGGTGAAGGGTTTTCTTTATAAAAAAAATTATAAAAATTTAAATAAAAAGCATTAAAATTTGTAATAAATTGGTTATATTTATCACTCAGAAACTGATATAATAAAATGGAGTAAACAGGGGGTTTCAGAATACCAAAAGCCACACTTTTGCTGTTGGGACCCCGGCCATCCGACCAACTCCGGCCGGCGGCGCCGGCCGATCCTGGCCGGGTTCGGCAACGGTCGGGTGCGGGGTTCTACGACGTAGACTTTGGCATACTCCGTTTTTGGGTTTCAGTTCAACATTTGGGAGTTATGGCCTGTGGATTGTTGGGCTTCCAAAAATTTTTAAAGAAAAATAAACTAAAAATAATGTGGGGTATGGGATTCGAACTCTGGTGGCTTGGTTCAGCAGTACAAGGTATTACTAATGAGCTACAACCTCCTTCTTATAATTATTGTAGGGAAATAGATACTTAAGGTGTTATCAGCAACATTAATACTCCAAGTATACTTCAAATTTAAATCAAATTTAGGTATACAAAAATTGGAGTTGTTACAGGACAAGCCAGCATGAGACGTGGAATGTGAGACGGCGGATATCTCGCATTGGCGAGATATACGGAGCCGTTGCAGGGTCGCTTGGGCTCCGCGCTCTCGGTTGATCGAGAAAGCCGAGGAAGCTCGGCTCGACGAATGGCTCGGAGACGAGCCGGGAGGCCGAGCAATTTCTGTCCTGCAACAGCTCAGAGTTGAGCAAAAGGGGCGTAAGTTCGGCTGCCGGATTGCTCGCGGGCAAGAAGTAGGGGTGTAAGCTTGGAGACGAGCTCCGAGGAAAGTCCCCAATGTAACACACTGGTTCTATCTCCGCAGCTCCCAGAAACCTAGCGGGCTTACGCAGATGACACGTCATCCGCTACGTGTCGTGATGTGAGAAATTCCCACTTATGAGTATCATCAGGCATTGATAATTTTCTGTTGCACATGACCAAACCATCACAATCAGTTTTATCTCATCTTATGGTTTATGAGAACTATCTCACACATGTTACGAATACGTATTTTAAAAAAGCAAGTCACATGATTTTACATTATTTCAACTTAAATTGCATGAATGAATTAGAACGAATAGGCATACAACAAAATTTGTTAAGCTGTTGCATGTTTTTTTTTTATATCTCACCCCAAACACTTCAATATTTCAAAATTTTACCCCTAAAATCCAATATTTCTAAATTTCCCCGGTAAAACCTTGAAGTTGTTCAAAAAATGTTCCTCAAGTTAGTTAAACCAAGCATTTGAATAAAATATTCATCGCCTTGAGTTAACTTCCATTAATTGGCTTATTAAAAGACGAAAATGAGCCCAAAAGGCCATCTTCTTCTTCCTCTAATGTTACAATTGGGGCTAAGATTAGGCTTTCTTCTTAATTTCAAATTTGGGCTTTTCTTTGGATAAAAATTAGAGCATTTCGTCTTTATCCATTTCTTGTGTGTTGATACAAGAGAGATTGTGTTCCTTCTTAATATTACATGAAAACCCTAAGTAACAAAAATAAGGGGGAAAACACTTTAATGCAAAAATGATATATTAAATCAGAAAGTTAAACTGTAAATCCGGAGCAACTCTACAACTATATGAAGAGCTCGAAGTTCAGATCTTGAAGATTGTAGGAAGAGAATGTGGCAATTAACCCTAGTTAAATTCTAATGGAAAATATGAGAACATGGGTATTTTTGGTTGAAGCAGTCGTTTTAGGGACGGAATTTAGAAATATGGAATTTTAGGGTTGCATTTTAGAAATATTGAAGTTTTGTGGGTGGGATATAAAAAAACCCAGTAAAAAAATATATCTGAAAATCCATAACTAATTTCTTAAATCATATCTGATCTTTTAAAGTAATAAATCGATAACAAATTAAAAGGTTGAAGCCTAGTATTTCTAGATTAGAGAATATACAAATCACTTTTATATCTTCATGTTTGTATCTACTTTTTTAATCCGCAACACACATGCCAACATGTTTGTCAATCTTCCTAATTATAACCTCTACGGTTTTAATGCCAATTGATTCTCAAATTGACATGTGGCATCAAAGTCTCTTCTAATTTTGAGAGAATATATTTGAAATGCCATAACTAACTTTCAAATCATATCCGAGTTATAAGTTAACTAGCACGTTTTGTTATTGGTTTAAATTTTTTTTTTTGGTTCTTGTGGAATTAAAAAACAAATTCAGGTCTTGAAAAAAAGGAGGATCCTTTTGGGAGGTGTAACAGCCCCAAAATCTTTATACATTTGTATTATCCCTCTTCAATAATATACCGTATTTATTTGTACTTGGTACTTTCCATTTTCTATTAAATTTATTATTATTTTATTCCTCAATCTATTATGTATTTTTTCTAGGTACAATTTCTTTTTCTTATATTTAATTTTTAACTTTTCATTCTTATTTTTTTCTTTCATAAATATTTAACCCAAATCTATTATTCTTATTCTCTACAGCCCATCTAAAAAGCCCATTTTCTTTTTAAGTATCATATATTTAATTCTAATTTAATATGTGCATGAATAACCTTATAGCTCATTGGTTAAGTCCCTGCATTGTTATTCCATAAGTCACATGTTCAAATCTTTATTCTTGCAATTATTTTTTATCATTTTTTTATTCTTCTCATAGCCTACAAATGAGACCTTTCATTTCCAAAATGAATGGTGACCTTTCATTTCTCTTTTAATTCTCATGTTGAATGCATATATTATTATACATAATTCACCATTACACCATCTTTATTGTCCTCCTCTATCTTTTCCTTCCTCACATTTTTCTATCTCTCACTTCTTCCTCTTCACCTAGAGTCCAAGAAGAAGAACATGAAGAAGTCTTCAAGAAGGTCTCGCTACTAACGCGAGGCTATCAGCGGATAGACAAGCCCGGTGACAATACCGGCTTGTGCATATAAGTCCCTTCATTTTTTCCTTCCTCCATCTCTTTTTTTTTCTCTTTATATTTCTCTTGTTTTATATTACCATGAAAAACTTCCCTTGACATATCATAGTTCCTAAATAATTAATTAAATGGATACATATATAAATAATGAACACACAAACATACACACATATATAGTTTGTAAAGTCTTTTTCATTACTCTCAATTCACGTGTTAAGATTTCAAAGTGACCAATTAGGATTGTATGTTTGTTGTTTTATTTTAAATCACTTTATTTAAAGTTTGTAAAAAAAAATGAAGTTACGAATAAATACCTTGGTTTTCTCATTTCTCACATATGACATATCAATACCTTTAGTTTTAAAATAATTTTTATAAATTAATTTTTAATTCTAAAAATTTCATGAAATTTACATATAATAGAATATATTATTTTATACACGCTGTAAAAATTTTAGATAGATCCGCATAACGGTTTAGGAATTACATAGTTTTAATTCACTGATCGTAAAACAGAAAACTGCATTTATCGGTCAACTTCTAGGACACATAACTTGGTATACCGGTATCCAAATTGAGCAAACTCAGGTGTTTTTGATATCTACATCGAATGATATATATTTTCTTAGTTTTATAGTTTTACTGAAAACCCATCTAAGATAAAGAAAACTGCGTTACAATATTAAGTGACGGATCTGGACAGAATCTGTTCCGATTCGCACACTGTTTTTAAATTGGATATAACTCGAACACCCGATGTCCGTTTGTGACAAAATTTAGATGTGTAGATGCAACATTGATAAAACTATAATTTTCTGTATATTATATTACTTAGTAATGCATGAAACAAGCCGATATAGGTTTTGCAATACAATATATAGTTGCTGTCCAGAAATCTGAATTTCTGTTTTAAACACTGATATTAAAATGATCATAACTAGAGCTTCAGAAATCCAAATCATGTGAATCTTGGTGTTTTCGATAAGTACATCGAAATACCTACAATTTTCTAATAATCTTCGTAACCTAAAACCCGATAAAAATTAACTCAAACTGCGTTTTAAAAATATATGACGGTGCCGAATAGATTCTGATCTGTTTTGCGCGACGATACGAAAACATATATCTCTCAAACCGGTAGTCGTATTTAGGTGAAACTGGAACTCACGCATGCAAAACTTTTAGATCCATATTTCTGTTTATATTCTGCATTCTTTCAACTTGATTAATTAGTCGTACATAATATTTCTTTACAGTATTGTTTATGGTAGTTACCCGAATAATATACTTGACTCATTTCATACTATTCGAACATGTATACATATTTATCTTGATCATTAAATTGTTGTATGTACATAAAGACGATAATTAAATACTTGAGTTATATTTTGAAAACTATACAAAGGTATTTTTACATAAAACCCCCTCAAGTTTTATAAATTACCCTAAGGACCCTAGCAATTATAGGACTTCGATTTACATTTCTACGGTTTGACTTGGTTTTGAGTCTGATCATAATCCGACTTGAATATGATTCAAGTACCATATAAATCTTCAATATTCCAATTCAAAATGAACACATGAATTCATGAATCCAATTATCAATTTATACAACTTGACTGAACCGAACCATGGATATATATTCCTTTTACATGATTCTCAGTATTCCATTTACATGACTCTACGGTTATAACCGTTTCCTGATATCATGGTTTCGGTCAGTCAGTAAATCAATCATACCACTAATACAATTTACAAGATAACAATACAAACAAGATATCGCGGGGTTTAAGGGGTAGATTGGTACGGAAGGTGTTAAAGGTGGCACGAGGTGGTCAGATTTAATACACCTAATATGAATCCAGTTGCTGTTGTACCATGGCATAAACGGTTCCTTGTACTATACGTGCCCCTAGTCTTTGGTATATAGAGACTCCCCTCGTATACACTGGCATCCTTCTGTACCAAGCTACAAACAACAACGTTAACATAACATTACAACAATAGTATACACTTTAAAATATATCTTCTTATCCTGTCTTTTCTACCTTCCTCTTACCTTTGGGACTTACCGAGCGACCTGTTCGCTGACGACATTCTGTTTCTTTCTTCTTTGAATGTCGTCAGGTGATTTGGACCCGGCGGAGATCGAGCCATCTCAAGAAGACTTGGAGCAGTTTGCCGAAGACCCTTCACTTTAGTTTTATTGTACACTTTTCCTTTCTGTACTTTTCATTTCATGTTATGCCACTGTTAGGCATCTTTTTATTTCAGTTGTATTTCCTTTCATGTATTGTATAAAGTATGTTAATAAATAAAAGTTGATGTTCTTTTTATTTCTTGTCTCTTGTGTATTTATTTTATATTGCTTAGATACGCTTAGCGTATGTACTTCTGAGTATATACGTAGCGGATCTCGTCGCGTCTCCTTCGCCGTACACTGGGAAGCGGGGCGTGACAGGAGCTGAGAGGGAGGGAGAGGAAGGGAGATGTGAGAGGGAGAGAGTGGGAGGGGTGAGATGACAACTTGGGAGTTGAGAGAAGAATGAGGTAATTTTGTGATTTTTTTTTGTTTTTTCCCAAAAAAATGAGGAAAAGCCATGTGGCTTTTGTTTTATTAGGCATGAGTTTGAGAAATAATAGTAGAGATATATGTTTATTCTATCCATTCTATTATATAATGCAAATACTCTTGGTTAGAGCCCCCCTTCATTTTTTAAAAAAAAGAAAGAAAAAATGAGAAAAATCCCCACCTCTCAAACCCTTCACATCTTCTCTCTCATCTCTCAAGCCCTCCACGCCGTCTCTTTCTTCTAAAAAACAATTAATTATTTATCTCGAACCTTTCATATCATCTCTTCACACACACACACACATCATCTCTCTCTTCTCCCAAATAATTAATTGTTTAATTAACACGTGCAACGCACATCGTCTCTCTCTTCTCCCAAATAATTAATTGTTTAATTAACACGTGCAACGCACGTGCACAAATTCTAGTTATTATAATATAAATGGACTTGATTAGATTCTCCATTCTCCATTTTGTAAAAACAAAGAAAAAAGAAGAAAATTTCTCCATTTTTAAGGCGTTTACGTCATCAAGAAAGAACAACACGACAATAAAGTATTGTTCATTTGAATTCTAAAAATTTAATCCCTAGAAAGATAAGATAAAAGGGCTTTCTACACAAAGTTTTACCGTAACATATTACAATTTTCTAGATTTTTCTTAAAGTTAACTTTTTACATGAATGTCTTTCTTATTTAAAGTTATTCAATGCACATCCACTAAAGTATGTAGTATTATCTTTCTAGTAGTTTCCATAACCTTGCATTTTTACTCTAAATTTTTTAAATTATCTTTTAATATTTTTTTGCAATATATTTGATAACTCAAATACCACGCATTATTGACATTCAAATTTATGTTTTTTCTGCAAAAACTAACTGAAAGAACTTTGAAGGATCCATTAATTTAACTAACAGTATGATAATATCGCTCCACAATTTCAATTACAAATACCACAAAAAGTGAACTAATACATACAACGCACGTGCGGAAAACTAGTATTATACCATGCAAATACCCTTGATAAGGTCCCCCTTCCCAAAAGAAAGAGGAAAAGAGAAGAAAAAAATCCTCACTTCTCAAACCCTCCATCGTCATATCTCCCTCTCCCTCTCTCTCTCTCTCATTCTAAAAAACAATTAATTGTTTAAATTGTTTAATGAACACCTGGCACAAATTCTTGTATCAGTAGAGAAGAGAAATTAAAATAATATAACCTAAGTTTTTTTATTACAGAACATGCTAATCTCTTTGTTTCTTCACGTCATATAAATATATATTCTTAAAAATTGAAATTGAAATTGAAACTCTGCCAGGCACATAGTTTGATAAAATTTTAACAAAAAAATTAGATTTTAGAAAAATCTCTACTATTATAATGCAAGGAAAGCAAAGAAGGAGGGAAGCCACGTGGCACTCTCACGTTTATTTTAAATTAATATTTTATTCTTAAATGGTTTACGTCTTTTTAACACGTGTGATGCTGTTGATATATATTAAAATTAAACAAACAAGATTTAAAATGATTTTTAGTTAAGATAATAGATACTTTGAAAACTTTTAGTTAAAAATAGCTAAAACATCACATTGAACTTTGAAATAATAAATCAGAAAAAAACATTTTAAGAATTCTTATACTTTTGAAAAAATATTTAAAAAAGCATAATTTTTCAAATATTCTAGAAAATAAAATATTTTTTAGTTAAGAAAATAAAAATATTCATATCTTACTTTTATTTTAATACACACTTGTATCGCATGTGCGAAATACTGGTTTAATTAATAATAATTCAAATCTTCGCTTATCTTAAAAATTAGCTATAACCAAGCTTCAAAGTAAAACTATCCTACCTAAAAATCTTCAAAAATCTTTTTATAGTTTCAAGTATCTAATAAATATTCACATAGGTAACTCATCTCTCTCTTATATATATTTCTTTCATTTTAGGAACAAATAACACTTTCACCAAAACCCAAACCCTAATCTATCTCTGAAAGCTGAACCTCAATGTCTCAATCCTGCTGCAGGTTCGTAACACCCCCTCCCAAAATTTTACTTTCAATATGTAGCATAAACCATGTAAATTGGGGGGTTGGGTGGGTGGGGGGGGGGGGAGGAATTGTATAAACTTTTAGCCTTTTCGCCTGATATCATACCCCGCAGTTGATTGTACCATGGTATTGAATTGAAGGCTAAATTGATGACTCGTTGGTAGATCACAGTTTGGCTATAATAAGGTTTCACAAAGTTTAGGCTTGATTGACAACATATATAGTCTTAAAACTAAGGTTCTCAGTCAAAAAGAGGACTTATAAAACAGAATAGCTTGAAATTTTTTTAAACTCCAGCCTTTTTGGAGTGTAAATAATGGTTTTTCTAGTCCTCAAAACTTGTTAAAACCGTTGTTTGGAAAACATTATTGATTGCCAAACTAGATCCGGTTACCAATTTTAGAGTACAAACCCAAAACCCAACGAAACAATGCATGGTTTTGGAAACCGTAACTCAAATGCCAAATGAGGCGAATTAAGGGTGTTACCGAAGACCACGATATGTGTGTGTGTATGTGGTTATAAATTTGTAAGGCCTTATGTCTTTGATCTCAATGTTAGAATATAAAATTATTTCCTTTTAGCCTTCCTCGTAACTTTGTAATTTTGGTAAGTTGCATAAATTAACCTTTAAAATGGTATCACACAGATAAGCTGTGATTAAATCTCACTAGATCCTTACCAAAAAGGGTTTGGTGCAAAAAAGCACATCTATATATAGTTTACCCCATGACCCATGTAGCACTTATTCTCCCTTAAGTAATATATTATATCAAACACCCCCTCTTTTTGTCGATCCAAAACTTCAGTAACACTTAAATCTCGTACTAAACAACATAAACAAGGCCTTGATTTAATTTAGACAATCATGTGAGCTTCTTAAAATTAAATTTGAGCTTTTTAAAGGTTTTGGTCAATGATTAGGGGGGTTGTTTGCTCTACTTAATCATTTGAGGGGATATAAATGCTAACACAGGGCAAATTCCAGGGACGTTTCGTGAGCGAGCTAAAATTGGGTTATATATTCACAATAAATGCTTATTGTTGATAGATTATTGTTACAGCTATTCCTGTTGGATTATATTTCTATAGGAGTCTAGATACGATCGTTTTATATATATATATATATACGTGTGCGCGCGCGCGCGCAGGCTAAAATTCATGAGAGGGAAAGATCAAACTTTCAGCTGTTTGCGGACAACTACCTACCTATTTTTCTGTTACAAAAAAGCACCATCAACAAAGCAAAGTGTAAATTATTCGCATGCAAAGTTTTTAATATGATAATCATTTCTCAGCATGTATGATGCCAAGGTACATTGGATTCCCTGTGCATCTAACGGTGATCCTGCCCACCCTGATAAAGTGATCAATAGGTTCCGTCGTTTCATTTTCTGGCATGGCTTCGATGAAATATCTCAACCATGTCTTTTTGTTCGTATGGGAGCTGCGTGCGATTTGTTGTCCGGTCAGCAATTTATAGGTTATATTAATTTTATAGGTACGGATTATTCGAAATAATATTTTCAATCATTTGTTTCAAATAGAGAAAGAAATGATTTGCATGCAAAGTTTTTAATAATATTTATTTAATTTTGGATGCAGGGTCGGTATTGAAGGAAGAGCGTAAGATGTCTGATCGAATCACTTTGGTGATCGATGCTCTTCACATGAATCCATTAACAATTCCGGTATACTTGACGATGTCGTCCTTGACCTGTTTACAAGAGGAATATCTGGGGTTCTTTGAAAATATATTTATAATTAGAATTTCTCCTTCGACCCAAATGATTGTCGAGGCTTTAATGGATGTAAGTCTACTGTTTGTTGTTGCCTATATTAGTTTCATTAAGGATTTAAAAAAGAAAAAAAATAACTAACAAACAAATAAGTTGTAGCACTATTTTCTTTTATATATATTGTTTTTTTGCAAAAATTATAATAATTTTGTGTAACAGGATCTAAAGCCGGAAACAAGAGAAAAGCTCCGAATCATAGGGGAAAGACATGAGGACGTCGATGCATTCCTATCTCAGAACATAAAACCTATTCCAAATTGCTTTCGGAGCTTACAAAAGGATCCACATTATCTTTGGAGCGGATGCACGTGTTCTTTCTGTGAGTGGTATGAAGAAATCTCGGAAAAGAATTTATCAAATTATATATACACGAACAAAGTAAAAGCGAAAGAATATGCGGTAAAATTTTATATATGTTTGGCAGCAGTATCGCTTGTAATCATCTTGCTTTTACGTAATGCATCAGCATTTTTTTGGAGTTCGGATCTGTAGTTTGAAATTTTAAGATGCGAGCATTATGTAGTATCATTTGAATTTTGAATGGTGATGAATTTTATGTCAGTTGGTCTTTATTTTTTTGTTATCTTTGTCACTATCCTTGCATGCAAAAAATACTAGCACTAGCTACAAAGATGGATTAAAAAAAAAATTATCCAACAAATCAGGACCGTTCAACGTACACCGCTTTTTTAAGGAGTTAAAATCAAAAGGTCCTTATTTAACCGCAATTTTAAGTAGCAATTAATATCAAAAGATATTTTATCCAACAAATCTGGACCGTGCAAATTTAACCGTTACTTTAAGAAGCGGTTAAGATCCAACGGTTTATACTTAACCGCCTCTTAAAGTAGAAGTTGATAATTAATATCACACCTTTACTTAAGTAATTTTTTTTCTACCGGTTGAGGAACACATCATCTTTCGATTTTCGAGCCTAGAGATCGCCTGAGCACTCTGCTTCTTCTTCAACGAAATTTTTTCAAGTGATCTGTCGATTTTGGAACATTAGCTTCCTTCAGAACACGTCTACTTCTTACTCAACGACGTTTTTCAAAGTGGTTATGGTAAATCTTTTACTTCTAAGTTTACATATGCTAGAATGAAGTTTAATCTAGCGTATGATCAGTGGAGTATCCTTGATTTAGAAGTAGAAGAAGAAGGAATAGTAGTTGTAACGATCCTGAAAGTCCTATACAAATGTATTTTGTTTAATGTATAGAAAGGAGTGTTTCAGCCTGACTAGAAATTATAAGTTAAATTTGTTCAATAAAAATAAGAAGAAGGAATAGTGATCCTGAAATCCCTATACAAATGTAATTTGTTCAATGCATAGAAAGAAGTGTTTCAGCCCGACTAGAAATTATAAGTTAAATTTGTTCAATAAAAATAAGAAGCAATTTGCAACTTATTGGTTAAGCCTCTCCACTGTTCTTTTTTAGCCCGTAAGTTTGAATCCCATCAGTCCCGATTATCTTTAATATTTTTTTCTTTTCAATTTTTCGGAAGTTCAAGAGTTGCACGAGCAATACATAGAGAAACGAAAAGTTTCAGAGAAAACAAACTGGAGAAATGAGGAGTTAACACGAATTAAAACACATAGCCCAATCCTCGAGACACGTCGCTTGTAGGGTTCCTAGGCACACCCAAGAGGTTCTATAACTGATCAATCATGTCCAATTTAAAATTTTCTATGTGCCGAAGAACCCTAAACTAGATCGTTACTAGAGATAAAGGCGAAACTACAAGAAAGTTAACAACTTAACTAAAAAGTGAAAGAGGCTACAACCTTTGTAGATCCGGTCCTCCACTTCCTTAGCTCCGTGATGACGTCCCTCCGCTGCGATCATCGGATCCCGGACTCTAGCGATGGTTTCGTCGAAGAAATGATCGGGCTAGGTCGTCGACTTCGATGCCGAAGATGATCTACGTCGAGGCAACTCAAGATCAAGCTCCATCTTCACTTGGTCATAAAACTTATGAAGATAACACACTCTACTACATGGCAAGTGGTAGAGAATGAAGAAATAGGATGTTGATTCACTTTGGATTTGGATTTCTCACTTGGATTCATTACTTGATAATTTTCAAGCAAGCTTTCTTTTTCTTCATCAAGAAGAAGAAGAAGAAGAAAAGAATAGAAAAAGAATTAATGAATAATAATAAATCAAGTGATCTTATCATAATGGAACCATGGGTGAGGCTAACACATGTAGAGAATAAACTAGGGTTTAGGTTTAATGGTTAGGTTAAGGCAAAAGACAAAATGGTTAGACTTATCAAAGCATCATGAAGCTTCAAGAATACAACAAAGAAAGCCACCATATTTGTTTTTGCCAAAATGAATAAAGAAAATAAATAAAAACAAATTAAAACCTAACCATTAACCTAAAGATGGTTTAAAGCAAACATACACCCAAGTTTGCATGTATCATCAAACATGATACAATCTAGTGCACAAAAATATATCACATATACTACTTGTGCACATCAAGTGAGAAAATCCATCTTAAGTGAACAAATACTAGTTAATGTAAATTAATATATCAAATATATAATTATACATCAAATCATTAAATCAACACTTGATTTAATGATCCGGTCATATCGCATATAACCGACTAATATCAAGTGTATCAATGTATCGAATCAACACTTGATTCGGTAACCCGGCTATATCATATATAACCGTCCAATGATACAAATCGCGAGAATAGAATATAGTATCACATACTGGTATTATTCTCGGTCCCGCACATATCTCATATGCGCTCCTATTTCGTTTCGCTTGAGCCAGGAAACCTCTGTGTAGGACTCTAAAGACTCGTCAATACGCCGGCAGCAGGTGATGATCATATCAAACACCCACAAGCCGCAAGCGGTCTGCTAAACGTAACGGCCACCCGGGTATTGAGCGATCAGAAGATCAACGAGCAAGCCCGCTCACACTCCTGTGAATCCAACCAGTAACACTTACCTTACAGTCCGGTCTGTTCGTCTGATATGTCGCATATCTCGCCTAGGGGTGGTAAACGTCAGACCCCAGTAGCTTGATAAGTCATGCCGATATAAGGTCTATAACAAGCGTGAAACTACTGATAACTCTTACCAGTAAATCACTGCAACCCTTGCCAGGGATTTCCAGTTATGGCCAGTCGAGCATAGCGCAACATCAACCCCCAATACCGGGAGAGACGAATCCCCTCCTATCGCTCATTGCCTCCATGTGAATCGGGACTGTACCCAAAAACCACCTGTTTGCACGACTCAATAGAGCCGTGGTAGGGTGGAAATCAAAGCACAGTGGGAGACACACAAGACTCTATGACGATCTCGGGTCAACAGACTAAGCTGTACCAGTGTCACCAGAGAACTGCCATCTGACGTGAGGTATAATACCATCTGGGAGTTCTCGGCGAGTCCGTTCAGTATACCCAGTCATCACTGAGCATCCGCATACCATCTCTAATGTCAAACACCAATGGATATGGGATCATCCATCGCCCATCACATTGGTCGAGAAGATATACGCTAGTCTACTCTGGAATATCGATGCCCCGTCTCGATATTCTCACGACTAGGAACATTGAAAGATGTACTCATGGACTACCCAGGCCCCACTAGTATGATCTACATCATAGTCCTGGAAGTCGAGTACACATCCTAAGGTCTTTATCAACATGTAACAGAGAGACAGAAAGTATACATGTTAAGATAAAGAGCAACCAGATAGCGTACTATCATGTCGAGCAAGAAAGTCCTACCAATATATGTCCCAGCATCCACTACAATATACATCCAATGTACAGTAATGGCCTCTAGGGCATACATATAACTAACAATCTTCCACTTGCACTAGGGCCATCTGTAGCAGTGGTTGCAGTATCTAATACTCAACCATCCCATATGAGTCTCTTTCTGGGAAAAAGCCTTTGTGAGTGGATCCGCCGTGTTGTCCTCTGAGTCTACTCTCCTAACCTCGATCACCTTGGAGATCAACTATCTCCATGATCAGGTGATGCTGCCTCAGAATATGTCTGGGTCACTGATGGGACCAGGGTTCCTGGGCCAAACCCTCACTTCCATTGTCACACAATGGTAGGAACCTAGTTCATCTCATGAACCAATATACACCCAAACTGCCTCTTTGGTAGTATCTTTAATAGCGATGTTACCAGCCTTTATCGTCTAGTTTGCCACGGTATCTAGCTTGGAACTCTTCCAACATACCGTCCCTCTACTGAGGGTAAAGACAATGCCTGCGACTGACATTCAGTCATACTTATTACCCTGGAACCTTTTCCAGTGATTCTCCCCAGGATCAACTGATACCATCTCACTACAACTAGTGAGAATCCTAACATCCATTTAGATCTATCTTATAGATCCAAAACCCAGGATTTAGGAGGTATCACCTTTATCCTATATGGAGAATCCTTGTGATAAGAGGAGATTGACCGTGTGTAGTATAGGAAACTCTTTTCCTATCAAGAGTATGTTGTCCACGTACAATACGAGGATAACCACCTTACTCTCCACTACCTTTTTGTATATACAAGGTTCATCTACCATTTTAATGAAGTCAAACACTTTGACTACTACATCAAAACAGACGTTCCAACTCCGCGATGCCTGCTTTATCCTATAAAGCAACTTGCACATGTTTCCGCTGCTCCCACTATTTACGAAGCCCTCTGGCTGTGTACTTATAGACGTTCTCTTCTAAATCATTATTTAGAAAAGCAGTCATGGCACCCAACCACCAGATATCGTAGTCATGGTATATAGCAATGGCAAGTAGGATCCGGATGAACTTAAGTATAGAAACTGGAAAAGGTTTCATCATTATCCACGCCTGGTCGATGACGAAAACCTTTAACAAGTCTAGCTTTGAAAGTCTCAACTTTTCCATCTACACCAAGTAATCTTCTCAAGATATACTTGCTGCTGATGGGGATTTAACCCTTCAGATATAGCAACCAAAGTCCATACTTTGTTGGTGTACATGGATTCCATCTCAGATCGCTAAGCATCCAGCCATTCTTACAGAGTCCCTACTCTTGATAGCCTGCTTGAAACTAGTTGGGTTATCATCTCATGATGCATTCCTCGCTCCCACTGTCATCGAGAAACCAAAGTATCTCTCAGGCGGATAAGGAACCCTACCAGATCGGCGGAGAGGCTGAGGTTCGTCGGGGACTATTGAATCCTTTGGTTCTGTCAAATCATTAGCTGCAGTTTTGTATAGATGGAACCTTTCCAATTCTACAGAACTGACCTTGCCTCGATCTTGTCCGGATTTTGCTTTTGACATAGGCCGGACAATCTCAAATCTTAACTTAAGAGATAGGCTCTTCCTATACCATATCTTATATGGAGTGGTAGGCACTGATTTGATTCGAACCTAATTCAATAGGTATGCAGCTTCTCAAGTGCATAACCCCCTAAAAAAAACAGGTAACTCAGTAATACTCATCATAGAGCACACCATATCTAATATGGTGTGATTGCTCCGCCCCGATACACCGTTATGCTATGGTGTATTCAGAGGAGTAATACTGAGAGAGAATCTCATTCTCCTTTAGAATAGTCCAAGAATTCCATGCACAAGTATTCTCCTCCCTGATCTCATCATAGGACATAATACTTATACCCGGTTTTTGGTTCTCAACTTCTAACTTATATTCTGTGAATATCTCAAAAGTTTCGGACTTGTGTTTCAACAGGAACATATGTCAGAATCTTGAGAGATCATCAGAGAATGTAATGAAGTACAAAGAACCGATCCTGGCATGTGTAGACAGGGGACCTTACATACATCATCATGTATCAGTCCCAAGAGTTTACTAACTCTTTCTCTGTTTCCAATAAACAGAGTTATGGTCATCTTATCTTTATGACATGACTAGCAAGTTTCACAAGATGTAAATTTAAACTGATTTAAATATGCATCTTAAATGTAACTTCAGCCAGTCGGGTCGTATTGATATGACCCAGTCTACAATGCCTCAAGAAGGATTCGTTCATTTCTGAACTCTTCCTCTTGTGTGTGTTCTGTATATTAGAAACTGTAGTTTGATTTAGAACATCAATGCTTTTAGATAGCGTGCCTGAACCGATCAACTTTTGAAATAGGAAATGTTCAAAACATTATCCAACAATACAAAATTTTATCATTTCTTTACTAATAAAGAGACTGATATGATTTTGTATATCAGGTTCGGTATCTAATAGCATTTGTTCAGAATCAATGTACTTGTAATACAGGGTGACAGTGACCAACAGACTTGGCTGCAACACCTGCCCCGTTTTTTGTCTCATGAAACTTATCACCCGTACTCAGTTCTCTACCTTTCTGTAGCCCTATGTAACGGATTACATTTGCGGGATCCCGATCCGGTATCTAATACCTAGGACGTAGAGGACACTGAGAAACAGTTCTTTATAATGAACACACCCAAAGGAGATGCATCATATGCACTTTCTTCGTTTGGACGGCACAGGAATTTCGGTATTCCCCTATTTCCTGCTCTGTCTTATAACAATTATAAGTTGGAGCGGGACCAACGTTCCCCAGCTCAGTATAACAAGTGGGTTCGGTCAATACATTCATATTATTATCTTGATTAAGACGTGATATGGTCGCTATCTGGAGAGAGAGAGAAGAAAACACTCTGCGTGCGCTCTTGCAAGATTAGATTGGTTATTTATTTTATCTAATCAGGATGGCTCCCACTGTTTTTATCAAATCTTCTTTCAAACTCTAAAAGGGAAGACTAGCCGGGATTAATTACACTCTACAAGTTCGCCAATCTTTCAGCCAGGCCAGTGTCGGTACTTTGAGGGAGGTTCCCCGTGCTTTCGCACGGACCTAATTAAAGTAAACCTCGTTTTCCCAGGGGCGTAACCCCGTTGACACCTTTCTAGACACCTACTTGATCGGCTAATTGCAAAGTGCAAAACTCTCCCAGGAGTAACAATTACTCGCAGTGGGTATCGGGATCCAACTATCATATAGAAGGTATACAATCTCATTGCAAATTTCAACATTTGAAACTCCCGATAAAGGTTTTTACCCCTAGCACTTATGACCTTAACTATGGTCAACAAATCATAAGTACTAGTCAAGTTCTATCCGTCATTTCGTGATTAATTAGACCCACCCACATGACCCTTAACTAAGGTCAACAAAGTCACGCGACTGTCCTAACTAATCGCATCATATGCGGTGTAGGAAGACATCACTTAGCTACCGTACACCGTGCCTTGACTATGGTCAACAAACACAGCATGAATACTAAGTACTCTACTTCCTAAAATGACGGAGGGTTGCGAATGGTTTTTAATAAAACCTTTAACGCTTTGAACTTGATCTCGTTGCGGAATCAAATGGATTTTTAAATGGAGTGTTTTTGAGGCTTTTCTAGTTTTGCTAAAGGGGTCACTCCCGGTGAAGGGATCGTTGGCCCTTTCCTCATCGAATAAGGTGCAGGATATATCACATATACCGCTATGCAAAGCAAAACTATAGAAGCAATCAAAAGACAAACCGAGGGTTGTAGCATCTGCCAGTTATTGCTAAAGGAGTCACTCCCGGTGAAAGGATCTCGGTCCTTTCCTTATCGAATAAGGTGCAGGATGTTCTACAAGGAACACCGCGATGCAAAGCAAGAACTGTAGCTACCTGTTTTTATTTTTGAAATTCGATTCCACATCTTTTAGGTTTATTTTCTTTCATTAATCACATTAATGAATATCCCATCATTTAAGTCCACCTAAACATCACAGATAAATATAACGTACGCTTATGCCATCCGCATTCGCCTCGATGTCCCGTCTGCACCGTTAGGTTAGGTAACTAACGGCAGAGCGGGGCAGGGCTAGCGCGGGTGTAAAACATAAGCAACGTCTATATAATATTTATATACAATATCTATCTGAACATATCACATGATCACATCACAGATAACGCAGCAGAAAATATCATATGAAATATTGGATATACTAGGACGTCCGTGTTTTTAATACGAGCCAGTATAAAATATGGATTCCACGGTCGCGATGAATAGCCAAACCCACACCCCTAGATCCCTACGAGAGTGGCAAGCAACCCTACCAATTCTAGAGTTAGGAGACCCGGACTCGACTCCTCGAGTTGGTCTCCCACTGGACTCCAGAACCCGGTTACTTGTGCCCTCCTCCTTGGGTCTATCCTAGTGCGGAAAAGTAAATAATATACAAAATGTGACATCTTCCGCAACCTGGAAGTGCCCCAATAAAAGAATATTACATACAAGTTTTTATATGAATGAAAATGAAAAACACCCGTCTCACATAAAAACCCCCGGCTATTCAAACACGACGATCCAATATAACATATCCAGCAACAAATAACATCACATGTCATCAACGTAAGTAAATATGCGCATCCCAATTGTCGTTGACATATAGCAACGAAACCGGCGATATCACATATTACACTTACGGTCACAGAAAAGAAAGTATAAAACTACAACAGTTGTAATCCGCAACCTTCTTAGACATTGCATGCCTAACCATCTGAATTCCTTAGACATCACATGCCTAACAATTATAAACCCCGCATTTTTAGTCTTATTATCGAAAACTCTTTTCAATATCAAGTTGGACAATTCAACAAGATTCCCGACATTTTGATCGAATGCTCGTCGCAAACTTTAGTAGACGGCCGCACCCCCGATATCGTCGACGAAGTGCACCAAGGCGGAACACCGCTGCCGCGAGCACCCTAACGGATGTTTTCGGCGACGGGGTTCTCCTACAGTCACTTGGTCGGGGTTATGGGGTGTAGCTGTCTATTAAGTTTACCCGGCGAGTATCCGCGTACGCTACGTGATTGCGACGGACTTTTGATCACATCAAAATCCCGTGGCAACCGATCAAGTAAGACTAAAGTGCTAGATTTATAATATTCAAATCAGTTATCTCATAACTACTTATGGATTCCAAATATTGTATCACATTCCAGATAAATAGAAAATGTTAAACTTTCCGATCGAACAATCAAACACCCAAGTTTTCCCAAACAGATCAACACTTGAAATAAGTTCAAAAACATCCATTTCATGCCACAGTACCAACGGTCCAGCCGTAGAAGGGTCAAGCCAACGCCTCACATGTGGCACGCCGTACTGCCCCAAACCCTAAGGTTCAAAGGGCAGTTCAAGACGGTCACATAATCGAGTTAAGGTTTGTTGTCTTCTAGAGAGTCCATCGCGTTACTTGCACTACTTAGAACCTCTTTAAACCACGGAAAAATCCAACATTTTAAAATTTCCCGCCAGGGAAAAAATTGGGTATTTATATCCGGTCGAACTTTTTAACATATTCTAAATTATCCGGAAAAACACATAGACAAAATTAGACAATCCGATCGAATCTACGAACTCTCAATACAACCCAGAAAACTCGACTCTTGTGTATAATTTAAAAATTCCCAGAAAACTCAGCAACTAAAGAAAGAGATTACTGTGCAAAGAAAGTGACAAGATGCTCCTATATGGCCGCGGAACCGCCGCACATGCTATGCTAGTGACGCGGTTACGCGGCCACTTGGTCGAGTTATGCATACGTGCTTCACAGTAATTCTTAAAAAATCCTGCTGATTTTTCTACATATTTTTAATTCACAAAAAGACCAGTTTTGAAAAATTGTACAGAGAAGGGTTTTGGATTAGGGTTTCGGGTTCGATCGGACTTCTAACATCGTCTACACTTCGCCTAAAGCTCTAGCTAGGCTCTGATACCACTGTAGGGTTCCTAGGCACACCCAAGAGTTTTTACAACTGATCAATCATGTCCAATTCAAAATTTTCTATGTGCCGAAGAACCCTAAACTAGATCGTTACTAGAGGTAAAGGCGAAACTACAAGCAAGTTAACAACTTAACTAAAAAGTGAAAGGGGCTACAACCTTTGTAGATCCGGTCCTCCACTTCCTTAGCTCCGTGATGACGTCCCTCCGCTGCGATCATCGGATCCCGGACTCTAGCGATGGTTTCGTCGAAGAAATGATCGGGCTAGATCGTCGACTTCGATGCCGAAGATGATCTACGTCAAGGCAACTCAAGATCAAGCTCCATCTTCACTTGGTCATAAAACTTGTGAAGATAACACACTCTACTATATGACAAGTGGTAGAGGATGAAGAAATAGGATGTGGGTTCACTTTGGATTTGGATTTCTCACTTGGATTCATCACTTGATAATTTTCAAGCAAGCTTTCTTTTTCTTCATCAAGAAGAAGAAGAAGAAGAAAAGAATAGAAAAAGAATTAATGAATAATAATAAATCAAGTGATCTTATCATAATGCAACCATGGGTGAGGCTAACATATGTAGAGAATAAACTAGGGTTTAGGTTTAATGGTTAGGTTAAGGCAAAAGACAAAATGGTTAGACTTATCAAAACTTCATGAAGATTCAAGAATACAACAAAGAAAGCCACCATATTTGTTTTTGCCAAAATGAATAAAGAAAATAAATAAAAACAAATTAAAACCTAACCATTAACCTAAAGATGGTTTAAAGCAAACATACACCCAAGTTTGCATGTATCATCAAACATGATACAATCTAGTGCACAAAAATATATCACATATACTACTTGTGCACATCAAGTGAGAAAATCCATCTTAAGTGAACAAATACTAGTTAATGTAAAGTAATATATCAAATATATAATTATACATCAAATCATTAAATCAACACTTGATTTAATGATCCGGTCATATCGCATATAACCGACTAATATCAAGTGTATCAATGTATCGAATCAACACTTGATTCGGTAACCCGGCTATATCATATATAACCGTCCAATGATACAAATCGCGAGAATAGAATACAGTATCATATACTGGTATTATTCTCGGTCCCGCACATATCTCATATGCGCTCCTATTTCGTTTCGCTTGAGCCAGGAAACCTCTGTGTAGGACTCTAAAGACTCGTCAATACGCCGGCAGCTGGTGATGATCATATCAAACACCCACAAGCCGCAAGCGGTCTGCTAAACGTAACGGCCACCCGGGTATTGAGCGATCAGAAGATCAACGAGCAACCCCGCTCACACTCCTGTGAATCCAACCAGTAACACTTACCTTACAGTCCGGTCTGTTCGTCTGATATGTCGCATATCTTGCCTAGGGGTGGTAAACGTCAGACCCCAGTAGCTTGATAAGTCATGCCGATATAAGGTCCATAACAAGCGTGAAACTACTGATAACTCTTACCAGTAAATCACTGCAACCCTGGCCAGGGATTTCCAGTTATGGCCAGTCGAGCATAGCGCAACATCAACCCCCAATACCGGGAGAGACGAATCCCCTCCTATCGCTCATTGCCTCCATGTGAATCGGGACTGTACCCAAAAACCACCTGTTTGCACGACTCAATAGAGCCGTGGTAGGGTGGAAATCAAAGCACAGTGGGAGACACACAAGACTCTATGACGATCTCGGGTCAACAGACTAAGCTGTACCAGTGTCACCAGAGAACTGCCATCTGACGTGAGGTATAATACCATCTGGGAGTTCTCGGCGAGTCCGTTCAGTGTACCCAGTCATCACTGAGCACCCGCATACCATCTCTGATGTCAAACACCAATGGATATGGGATCATCCATCGCCCATCACATGGGTCGAGAAGATATACGCTAGTCTACTCTGGAATATCGATACCCCGTCTCGATATTCCCACGACTAGGAACATTGAAAGATGTACTCATGGACTACCCAGGCCCCACTAGTATGATCTACATCATAGTCCTGGAAGTCGAGTACACATCCTAAGGGCTTTATCAACATGTAACAGAGAGACAGAAAGTATACATGTTAAGATAAAGAGCAACCAGATAGCGTATTATCATGTCGAGTAAGAAAGTCCTACCTATATATGTCCCAGCATCCACTACAATATACGTCCCAGCATCCACTACAATATACATCCAATGTACAGTAATGGCCTCTAGGGCATACATATAACTAACATCGCTTCCATCCGATCGCCGAAAAATGCCCAAAAACCGCTTCTAGCGGTTTGATCTTATCCATTGGACTCTGTGCTTCGCCCGTGCGTCCTTTTGGCTCCCCTTTACTCCTTTTTGTACTTTATTTTCTCTGAACATTAACAGAGAGCAATAAACCCTTCATTTCCCCATTAACACAATTAAATTCATTTTTATTCAATTTTTAATTTTCCATACACTCATATTTTACCTTATAAATACCACTTTATCCTCTAGCTCTCCCATATTATGAAATCTATAGCAAAAAAATTCTCTAAAAATACCACCTTATCCTCTAGTCAAGTGGAATTAACTCGATCCAAGTTCGTTATTTCGAAGACCTGAGCCGTTCTCCGTATACACCATGCAGTACTTGAGAATGTTCTTCACTGCTGTCCAGTGGTTCTCACCTGGGTCTGACTGATACCGGCATGGAGGCAGTCCATACATGGAGGCGCGTAAGCTACATCTGGTCTTCTACATAGCATCGCATACATTATAGATCCTACCGTCGAAGCGTAGGGTATAGTGCTCATGTGAACCCTCTCCTCGTCAATCTTGGGAGACATCTCCTTGGAAAAGGTGATTCCGTGCAATGCGGGTATGTTACTGCGCTTGGAATCTTCCATACTAAATCTCTTTAGTATGGTTTCTATGTACCTGGACTGCGAAAGTCCCAATAATCTCTTAGATCTATCTCTGTAGATCTTGATCCCCAGAATGTACGAGGCATCACCCAGGTCCTTCATGGAGAACCTTTGTGATAAGAATAGTTTGACCGATTGTAGCATAGGAATGTCATTTCCTATCAAAATAATGTCATCCACGTATATGACTAGGAATACGACAGTTCGTCCTACAAACTTTTTATAAATACAAGGCTCATCCTCATTCTTGATGAAGTCAAATTCCTTGACTGTTTTATCAAAACAGATGTTCCAGCTCCGCGATGCCTGATTCAATCCATACATGGATTTGAGCAACTTGCACACTTTCCCGCTGCTCCCACTTTCTACGAAACCTTCCGG
This sequence comes from Agapanthus africanus, assembly GCA_030015575.1. Classification (NCBI taxonomy): domain Eukaryota; kingdom Viridiplantae; phylum Streptophyta; class Magnoliopsida; order Asparagales; family Amaryllidaceae; genus Agapanthus; species Agapanthus africanus. The sequence continues at coordinate 565,809,238 of CM057345.1, forward strand.
CAGATCCATATAAACACACTCTTATAAACATCCGTTCAGAAAATCCGTTTTTATGTCCATTTGCTAGATCTCATAGTCGTGGAAGGCAGCAATGGCAAGTAAGATCCGAATGGATTTGAGTATAGCCACTGGAGAAAAGGTTTCGTCATAGTCCACACCTGGTCTTTGACGAAAGCCTTTTGCAACGAGTATAGCCTTATAGGTTTCCACCTTCCAATCTATACAAAGTTTCCTTTTGTGGGTCCATTTGCATCCAACGGGTTTTACCCCAGGTGGAGCAATATCCACGGTCCACACTTTATTGGTGTACATGGACTCCATTTCGGATCGCATAGCATCCATCCACTTATTAGAGTCCCTACTGATAATACCTTCCTGAAACTGGTAGGGTCATCTTCTTCCAAGATGAAATCCTCTCGATCCCCGTCTATGAGAAAACCGTAGTATCTCTTGGGTGGATGAGAAATCCTACCAGATCTGCGGAGTGGCTGAAGCTCGTCCGGGGTTATTGAATCTTGAGGTTCCACCAAATCTTGAGTTACAGTTTGTCCCTCTGAAATTTCTTCCAGTTCTACCGCGCTCCCACTAATTTCTTTTGCAAGAAATTGCCACTCTAAAAAAGTGGCGTGCTGAGCAACAAACACCTTCTGTTCCTCGGTGTGGTAGAACAAATATCCATAACCGTTCTTTGGATATCCTACAAACTTACACAAAACTGACCGTGCCTCCAGTTTATCCGGATTATGCTTTTTAACATAAGCTGGACAACCCCATATCTTAAATATTGTAAGATACAGCCTTTTACCATTCCATATCTCGAATAGTGTCTTAGGCACCGATTTGGACGGAACATCATTCAACAGATATGCCGCTGTCAAAAGCGCATGTCCCCAAAATGAAAGAGGCAACTTGGCATTACTCATCATCGAGTGAACTATGTCCAATAGGGTACGATTCCTCCGCTCTGATACACCGTTGTGCTGTGGTGTATACGGAGGATTGAGCTTAGAGAGAATTCCATTCTCTTTTAGTGGAAAAATCGGGAGACTTTTGTGATATGGTACAAAGCATTGCTTGATGAATTTTTTATTCATCATCCTACACTATTGAAGCATGGTTACAATTTTATATTGATGGAATTAGTTGCTTCAATAATGTGAGGGTTTTAAGCCATTCTTTACTTGGTTCATTTTTTGCCTTAGCTATTTTTTTTAGCATATCTCTTTAGCTCTCGCCATTTTTTCTTCACCTCCATCACCAAGCTCAATCCCTTGCATGTGTTGTGAAACCTTGAGCTTGCGAGAACCCTAGTGAGCAAACAAAACCCCTACTTCACCATCCTACACTTGATTAGCAATTAAGTATAGTGTGTTTCCTTCACTAAAGAGTTTAGTGAAGAGGTGGCTTGGATTAGCGGAGCTTCGGGTGGATTATCTTCGGCACGAAGATCGCAAAGGAAGCTCGATCCAACTTCAAGTGGAGCCTAGTGGAGTCGCGTGGACTACTACAGAGAGCAATAAAAAATGAAGTGGAAAAATCGGGAGACTTTTGTGATATGGTACAAAGCATTGCTTGATGAATTTTTTATTCATCATCCTACACTATTGAAGCATGGTTACAATTTTATATTGATGGAATTAGTTGCTTCAATAATGTGAGGGTTTTAAGCCATTCTTTACTTGGTTCATTTTTTGCCTGAGCTATTTTTTTTAGCTTATCTCTTTAGCTCTCTCCATTTTTTCTTCACCTCCATCACCAAGCTCAATCCCTTACATGTGTTGTGAAACCTTGAGCTTGTGAGAATCCTAGTGAGCAAACAAAACCCCTACTTCACCATCCTACACTTGATTAGCAATTAAGTATAGTGTGTTTCCTTCACTAAAGAGTTTAGTGAAGAGGTGGCTTGGATTAGCGGAGCTTCGGGTGGATTATCTTCGGCACGAAGATAACAAAGGAAGCTCGATCCAACTTCAAGTGAAGCCTAGTGGAGTCGCGTGGACTACTACATAGAGCTTTTGAAAAGAAGGACACGGTCTACAAAGGTCGTAGCATTCTTCTCTTAGTGTTTTTTTCTTTATATCAAGCAAAAACCCTAATCATCTATTTTAGATTCTAGGTTAGTGTTAATTACCACCCCAAATTTTTTAAAAATGACATGCTTGATACTAGTAAATCCCAGTGGTGGTGGTAATAAACACTTTCAACCGTAACGTATTTTTCGTTGTCCAGATGACTTATAGATATTAGACTCTTCTTCAGATCTGGTATGTGTCTGGCATTCTTCAGCTTTATCTGATCTCCTCCTGAAGGTTGCAATATAATCATCTCTTTTCCAACGATTCTACATGGCTGACTGTTTTCCACCGTCACATGCGTAAAATCCCCTTGAATATAATCACTAAAATGATGCCGATTTGAAGTGCAGTTAAAATATGACCCCAAATATAGAAACCAGAAATCTCCCTTTGTACTTTCATTCGCTGAAAGACAAAGTCCATGTTCCCCATGTTCATGTGTAGACACCACATTGGCTTCTTTATCATCTGAGCCTTTTTTTCTTTCTCCAAGATTCTGTGGTCCTTCTTCAAGTGACCCTTCTATCTGCGGTTCCAACAGTCACCTTGGATCGTTCCTTTTGACTTTCTCAGCTCTTTGACTTATCCTTCTTCCATTTTTCCCTTTCCATTGTCCTGCCATGATTCTCTACTGAGAGTGCAGAAGTTCCCGAACTTCCACTTAAAGCCTTTCTCCTCATCATTTAATATGCAACTCACCGCATCATTATATGTAAGAGTCCCAGAGATCAAGTTGTTGACCGCCATAACCAGATTTTCCTAACTCTTCGGTAATGAACAAAGGAACAATAGGGCTTGAATCTCATCTCCAAACGTGACTGAGACTAATTTGAGTTGGCTTATCGCACTGTTGAACTCGTTCAGTCGATGCTCTATCACTGAACTATTTTCTGCCATTTTTATGTTGAAATACTTTTCATCAGAAATATCTTATTTGACGTTGAAGGCTTCTCATACAACTTTGTTAATGCCTTCATTAGTCTCATGGTTTTTTCTCTTTCAAAATATTAAAGGCTACTTGCGGAGTCAACGTTAGCCTTATCGTCACCGGGGCTTTCTTACCTAGTAGATTCCATGACTCATCGGACATCTTCTCGGACTTGTCGTCCAATAACGGAAGATAAAAATATTTCTGATATAGGTAGTCCTCCAACTGCATACGCCACTAACCATAGTTATGACCATTAAACTTCTCGATTCTGATCTTATACTCGGCTATCTTTAGTTTACAATCGCAATAAACCTAACCTTCTCTCTCGGATCTTTGAACCAACACCTTCGAAATTAGAATCTAAGAAGAAGGGAAGAGGACACAAACGTCGTCATCCGCTGTAAACTTAGACTGTAGAATCGAAAGCCATTCGATTCCCTACGCTCTGATACCACTTGTTGGGGAGAAAGTAACTAGGAGAATCAAGAACCATGCTAAACGACAAATCACACAAAACACAATATATAATGAAAGATAAAACAATACAAGAATAAGACAATCAAACCAGATAGAGGCACTATATTTGTTTACGAGGCTCACCCGCCGTATGGCTAGTCCCCGTCAGAGCGGAATCTACAAAACTTTTACTAATTCTTTAGTCAAGATTACACCAAGAATAAACCCTAGAAGATTCTTCTTAAATGTTTCCAATCTATCTTAGTCGTCACACTCTCTATTTTCATTAGATAGCAACATATATTTTCTTTAATGAGAAATCATATTTATGGGCAAATCCTAATCCCACATGTGTTAGGATTAAACAGTATTACGAAAATACCATGTTTATCACGAAAACACGCGTTCAAACGTCTGATTTGACTTCGTCAGACGTCTGCCGACGCTCTGTGTTGGTTTCAGGCCTTTGGGCAGACGTCCACCAACGCTCTGAGTTCGAATCAGATCCTTAGTCAGTTGTCTGCCGCTTTTGCCCTCAGACGTCTAGTTTTGCTCTGAACTTTTTGCTCGCACATGGCCCTACCGTCTGAACCTCCTTGTTCAGATGTATGAGGAAGAAATCTCCACAATACAACAAGTGGGTATAGGAACTTGCTCATCTCCCTTGAACGAAGAAAGAGAATTGGAGATATGGGGGAGAATTTTCTGTGTATTTTTTTTTTTATAAAAGGACCAATAAATAGAAATTAATTGGATGACTAGGGATCAGACAAATCAGCCAATTGGCCGTAAATGACCCGAAATCAAATCACATGTAAATGGATTCTTTTGGTTGAGGTTGCCAAAATTAATGTTGAAGGAATAAAAATTAATAAACAGTTCAATATATTAAAATCCTTATCAGAAGAGAAAATAGCATTTGCGGAATAAAATAGTCAAAGGACATTGAAGAGATTCTTAAGAAATTTCTAGCAGGGCATTGTTCCGCATCCAATAAAGAGACCTATGGCATCTTTGACCTCTAGCCCACTTTCCGAGTAGCTGGACCTCCAGGGTAATCAAATGTGCACATTAAAAAAAACCGAAAAATTCAAACTTTCGGCAAAGAAAAGTTATCGTAGGTGCGGATCACATCAATTTGCACTAAATAAGAATGGATTGGAGCATTAGGCTTTTCAAGATTTCCAACTTTAGAGATCTTAAACGATCCTGATTTTTTTTGAGATAATAGGTGGAATAAATTAGTCACCCATCATAAATGGGAGACACACGTATTTGATTGTCGTTGAAGTTCTAGGAATTTTTTTTATAAAGCTTTCTTTTATATACATGTAATGCTTGCCTTTTCATATGATATCCTTGCATTTGGAATTTTCAAAATTCAAATTTTTGATTAAATATCAAACCAAATTTGTTATTAGAAAAAATCCAAATCAAATTTTGTTATAAATTATTATTTTGTAAACCGTAATCTTCACAAATTTTCAAGTTATAACATTATTATTTTAAACAAAACAAACTTTTCAAAGAAAAAATAATAATAAAATAAATCATTTTATTTATTATGATCTCTTGAAATTTGAATTCTCTTGATTCTTATTTACCATTTTCTTAAAAGCTCTTTCCTTCGTTATTTAATTTCAATGAAATTACTATATGCCATAAACTTGCAGTACAAAATAAAAATAAAAAAAAGTACCGAATAAAGCCGGGAAAAAAACTATTTTTTGATACCGGATAGAAACGGATTTAGGTGTACCATATCCGTGCCCCATACGATTATTGGTGGATGTTACGGATTAGAATAATTGTCAGAAATAACAAAAGTATATTTGATAAAATCGGATATGGATACAGAATCGGCTTGGATTAACTGTATCCACTTACATCCCTATAAAATGCTAATAGTGTTTGGTAAAAGTCTATTAATTAAATAACTAAAGCCCTAACCCTAGTTTCTTCTGCAGCATCTCCTCTGTCAAGGTTTGGATTTCTCTATTATTTCAATATTCATACTATAATTTTGTTCCATCCTGTCAACCGTTTCCATTAATTTTTTTCTTTCATGGTATTGTCTTGCTAATCTTATTACAAATTCATGTTAATTTAATATTGGCCTAGCTTTTTTAATTTATTTTTTATTTTTTGAAGATAGGGTGCTTTCCCTTCCAGGGGGGAATCTTAATGGCCTCTTCCATGTTGTAAATCGACGTTAAAACACATATTCCTTCTATATTAGTTATTTTTTCATTAATTAAATTCAAAAAATAAGAAAAATCATCCAAACCTTATTAAATATTTTTTCATTAATTAAATTCAAATTTCATATTCCCCCCAAATGCAACAATTAATTAATGGTTATGCCATTTTTTTTTTCAATCTAATGCCATCTGTTGAACTTTATATTCAAAAGTAAGGATTTACATAACATAAAATTTAATCAAACAATATGATGTTAAATTGTTTGCTATACATTCACATGCATTGCATAAAAGCCGGAATGTGATTATTCAAATTATGTTAGCGCTATGCTTCCTTTCATGTGGTTGTGGTAATAATAGCCATTGTTGTTCTTCAACCAAGCAAAGTTTTTCTCATAGATTTATGCTTTCCTTTGATTTTCTAATATAGTCGAAGCATCAGTTGAACGCTCCTTGAATGAAGATTACTCGGAAATTTGTCGAGATTTATTGTCTTGCATGCTGGAAGCATATCCACGAGGACAAAATTACCGGCATCCTAATTAATCCTCTTGAATTCAAGAAGTTTAGAGATGCAATTATACAGACAGATTGTTGGCTACGGAGTAATGAATTTGCACCAGATTGGAAGTGCGAGGAGAGGTTCAGGGAGATCCGGTCTAAGGCGGATAAATTCGATATCCAAGTTCGAAAGATGGAGAATTTCCGCGTGAAGGCTAACGTTTGGATGGATGCCTATCATAATTACGGAAAGTTGGATTTATCCATGAAGATACTTATAGTAATGATAATTCTTAATTTGTGTCTATTTCGTTCGCAGGGACCTCTATTGAAAAATAATCTACTTCAATTTCTGTTTAGTTTTTTTCCTTTTACTTATCACTTGTAAGTGATTGTGAGACATTAATTTTGATTTTTAACTGTTTTTGGATAATTGTTATGGAATTTGATATAATGTGTTGTCTCCCAATCAAATGATATCAGTTGCTTCAGTTTTGCAATTTTTAGCTACGTATTAGTTCTTCTAAATTGTTGATGGAAAGTTGCTGTCATTAAAAAAAAAAGTTTATTTCATAAAATCAACCTTCGAGTTTTCCACTTTTTTAAAAACCTGCTTGTGTTTTTCAGTTAGCCCTGTGGTTTCATTTTGTAAGCAAATACTTCGTTGTCGTTAATCTCTTTAGAAAATGATTTAAATATCCCTCTCTAAGCAAAACATATTTCTATTCTGCTTCTTTTCAAACACAACCCGCCCTCAATTTTCGTTAGGGCGTCCAGATTCCAAAATAGAATAGGCCACATGCATGATACGCGATTGATTTTCAAGAAACCTAGAGATTGAATTTCTGGTGATTATTGCAGCGTTACAAGGACAAACCCCACAACACGAAAAGGTTCAAAGAGACGATGGAACTTGAACTGTAATTATTGCAGCGGTATAAGGATAATTCGACTTGGCACGGTGATGATATTCATATTGAACTTCTACGGATCTTGGTGTGATATAAGTTCAGATTCCAAACAAATAAAAGAAATAAGTATAGCTCTTTGATCTAAAAAGTTCATGACTTATCCACTACAATAATGAAGGGTTGCCCCTACGGATAGAGGAATTCGTAGGGACAACTTTTTATTACACCTACGGATTATCTGTTTGTCCCTACGGTATCCACCGTAGGGACATAAATAAATTAAAAAATATTAAAATAGAATCTTTTATTTGGCTCTACGGTGGCACAAAAGAAAGCCCTACGGATTAATCCGTAGTGGCAATAAAGGGTTATTTATAAAAAAAATAAAGTTAAGTAATTTCCCACCGTCACCATAATTTCCCACGAATTTCCCGATCGAGCACCCGCGCATCGTCGCCACCACATCCATCGTCATTGACTTCGTCGACGCCATCACACTCTCGCCGCGAGCACCTCTTCGAGCTCCATCTTCCCGGTCTCCACCTAGTCGAGCTCTTTGCCGCCCGTCGGTGACTACTGATGTGAGTTAATGTAACAACTCCATTTTTAATGTACAAAGAATTGATTTAAATTCAATGTATACTTAGAGTATTTATTGCAGCTGATATCTCTTTAAGTATTTATTTCACTCCATAATTATAAGAAGGAGCTTGTAGCTCATTGGTAATACCTTGCATTGCTAAACCAAGCCACCAGAGTTCAAATCCTCCGCCCCACATTATTTTTTGTCCATAACTCACAAAACGACTGGCCGAGTCGTCAACACGGAATTTTTCCGTGTTGACCTGGTCTTCTCACCTGCATACACTAAATTCCCAGATCGGTTATCAAATTCTCAATAAATCACTTTTACTCCAAAAATTTAATGATTTTTAATGTTTTTATATATTTTATATATTTTTTTAATTAAAACCCTAACCCTAGCCTAACACTATATAAACACCCCTACTCTCTACCCTCTCACCCTACATTCCTAAGTCCACTCTCTAAAAATTTCAAGAGAACTCGGTACATTAGAAAACGAGCGAAAGGCGAAGCGCTGCCGAAATCGACGGCGAAATTCCGGCGATCGTACTAGGACCTCTTCACGACGTTTCGACGCGCCGGCAAACCCACTACCTTCCTCTCACTCTCTAGCATTGTCCAAACCCGTAAGTCCCTCTTTTCTACCTTTCTTTCTTCCATTAAAATACGATTTTTCAAACCCGACGGAAATCGGAACAAACCGATTTCCGATTCGGTTTTTCTATCAAAACTCACTTGTCACTAATTCCATAATGCTTAAACATATTCATGTTGACTACTAATCACTTAAAAATTAAATTGGATAAAGTTTCTCACATGAAATGATAACTTTTGCAAAATACCGTATTTTCGCACTTAAATACCACCATATTTGGTTTATCACATTTAACCCATAAACTTTACTATACCTTAAAATAGATCACGAGATAATGACCTACCTCCACACACACTCATATGAAATCATAACACGCTACCTTGAAAACATAGAATACGATAAAACAAGATGTACATTAAAATACCATTTTCTTTATAAACCTTTCTAAAAGTTCTAAGTTTTAAACAATTTTAAAACAATATCTTTTAAAAGGAAAATACGATATGTCATGGACATCGATCGTTTATCTAAACCTGACTTTGTGGTGTCTAGGCAAGTGTGTCTAAGGCGAGTGGTTACTTAATTAGGACCACTACTTGTAGTGGAGAGCCTCCCACTCACCTGGCACTTACCTGGCCGCAATTGGTGGTGAAGAGGCGATTTGAGACTTCTAATGACGTGTCGTTTAGACCATTTAGAAATAGGCTAGTTGGCTTAGGAAACCCTAGAATCTAAAATACGGAAATTTACACCCTTTTGCAAATAAATACCTTATATTTATAAAACCGTTTTCTAAATGATTAGTATTTATAAAATCTTTGCAAAGTGCCACTACAACCCACATTTGGGGAACCTGTTAGGGATTGTGCGGTTTATCGTGCACCCTCGGGCTTAGTAGTGCGAGATTCAGACCTCCGCAAGGAGCATTCGGTCTCGAAAGGTTTAGAATACGACATTTATGAAAAATGAGATTTTTGGAAAATAATATATTTATTAAAAATTATTCTTGTATAAATATATGTATATTTATCATTTGAACACCTATTTTATTATAAGATAAAGTTTTCATCTTTTCCTAAAAATTACAATATTAAAAGTTACATTAAAATACCATGAATTTCAACTAAATCAATATTACAAATTAATACCTTTATTTATATAATTAGGGTATTATCACTAGAAATAACACAAATAAAATCACACTCATTATAACTATAAAAACGAATAATAAATCCTTGAGGTGTATCTTGAAAACTATACAAAAGTACTTTTTACGTAAAACCACCTCAAGTTTTATAATTTACAATAAGGATCCTAACAATTATAGAACTTCAAATTACATTTCTTTTAGTCTGACTCGGGTTTGAGTCTGATTATTTCTGACTTGAATATGATTCAAGTCAATCTATATTCTTTAATATTCCAACTCAATATGAACACATGAATCTCAGAATCCAGTTAACAATCTATACAACTTGACTGAATCAAACCATTGATATACATCCATTATTCTGTTATTCCATTTACCTGATTATGCAGTTACAACATGTTTACTGATATCATGGTTTTGGTCGGTCATCCAACTTATACAATACAATACAACACTATTATCAAAACACTACGGGGTTTAAGGGGTAGATTGGTACGGAAGGTGTTAAAGGTGGCACGAGGTGGTCAGATTAAGACACCTAACCATATTCCGTTGCTGTTGTACCGTGGCTTAACGGTTCCTTGTACATTCCGTTTGCCATGGTCTTTAGCATATAGAGACCCCTTTCGTATACACTGCCATCCTTCTGTGCCAAACTACAAACAACAGCGTTAACACAATATTCTATAATATTTTACAACCTCTTTAGGAAATACTCTTATTCTGTCTTTTCTAATTCTTCTTTATCTTTGGGACTTACCGAGCAACCTGTTCGCTGACGACATTCTATTTCTTTCTTCTTTGAATGTCGTCAGGTGCTTTGGACCCAGCAGAGATCGAGCCCACCGGTGAAGACTTGGAGCAGTTTCATGAAGCCCCCGAGCTCTAGATATTGTAACTTGTTCTATTCAGTATTTTCATTTCCTGTTATGCCACTGTTTAGGCATCGTTTTTCATTTCAGTTGTATTTACTTTTCATGCATTGTACAAAAGAATGTTATTAATAAAGTTGCTGTTATTTCTATATCTCTTGTCTCTTGTAATTTTTTTTTATATTGCTTAGTTACGCTTAGCGTATGTACTTCTAAGTATATGCGTAGCGGACCTCGTCGCGTCCACTTCGCCGTACACCGGGAAGCGGGGCGTGACAGGTTTTGTTGGTGGCCCATGCAAGCCAGAACTGTATGAATCCCTGTCATGCAGTTCTGGTCTGCGTGAACAACCTAAGCAATATAACACAAGAACCAGCAACTAAAACATTCTTTACAATTCATGTTTCTTGAATCTTACAAATTTCTATTCCTTGAATCTTATCATTTCATGTATTTGAATCTGTCCTAACCCAAATTTTTCTTCAAGGTTATGGATTCTCCGAACAACACCAGCACCAACGTCAACAACACACCTCCAACACTACCGCTTGTATTCAGCTGGAATGTCAGTTCAGGAAATGGCGTTCTAAAGACAACTATGGGATACAGCTTGTGTCCAGTCGTCGTCTGCAGTCGAGAGTTTTATGCTGACTTCAAAGTGCTGGACATACCGAACTTCGATGTGGTTCTAGGAATGGATTGGCTTGGAGCTTTTTATGCTACCATAGACTGTCGTCAAAGGAGGGTAGTATTCGAGATCCCGGACCATCCGGTCTTCTATTTCAAAAGCGGAGACCGTACACTGGGGCCAAGTACCTACAAAGCGAAGCCCAGAGAAGCAGTAGTTGCAGCAGCTCAAGCGGAGGAAGAATCAAGACCAGATGTGGTTCGAGAGTTCGATGATGTATTTCCTGACGATATATTAGGTTTGCCTCCCGATCGAGCTCTTGAATTCAGTATTGATTTAGTACCAGGAGCACAACCGGTGATCAAAGCACCCTATCGTTTAAGTCCGGAAGGTTTGAAGGAAGTCCGAACACAGTAGGACGAATTACTGGCGAAAGGATGGATTCGTCGCAGCACTTCAAGTTGGGGATCACCTGTATTACTTGTGAAGAAGAAGGAAGGTTCATACAGAATGTGCATCGATTATAGAGCCTTGAACGATGTCACTATAAAGAACAAGTATCCACTCCCGCGCATCGATGATTTATTCGATCAGTTAAGTGGATCTTGTGTTTTCTCTAAACTAGATCTTCGTTCAGGTTATCATCAAGTGAAGGTCAAGGAAGCTGATATTCACAAAACAGCTTTCAGAACTCGCTATGGACATTACGAATTTCTAGTGATGCCATTTGGAGTGACCAACGCACCCGCAATATTCATGAACCTTATGAATCAAGTTTTCCGGGAATATCTAGACAAGTTTGTTGTCATCTTCATCGACGACATCCTGGTATATTCTAAGAGTCGGAAAGAACATGCAGAACACCTACGAATTGTCCTAGAAACTCTTCAACAACATCAGCTTTATGCCAAGTACAGCAAGTGCGAGTTTTGGCTAAATCAAGTTGGTTTTCTTAGACATATCGTATCTGGAGAAGGAATCTCTGTAGATCCAGCGAAAGTTTCGGCAGTTAGCGAATGGCCTACACCAAAGTCAGTGAAGGATATTCGAAGTTTCTTGGGTTTAGCTGGATATTACAGAAGGTTTATTGAAGGCTTTTCGAAGATAGCAACGCCCCTGACCAAACTCACACGTAAAGATGAAGAATTTGTGTGGTCAGAAGCATGCGAACAAGCTTTCGTAGAACTCAAATCAAGGTTGACATCAGCACCTATTCTCGTCATACCGATCAATCTGGAGGATTCGAAGTGCATTGCGATGCATCCGGTAAGGGATTAGGCTGTGTTCTACATCAGCACTGTAAGGTTGTGGCTTATGCTTCAAGACAGCTGAAGATTCACGAGCGCAATTATCCGACGCATGATTTAGAGTTGGCAGCCGTCATCTTTGCTCTCAAGATTTGGCGTCATTACTTACTTGGTGAACGAGTGAACATCTACAAAGATCATAATAGCCTGAAGTACGTGTTTACTCAGAAGGAGTTGAATATGCGGCAGAGAAGATGGTTAGAACTCATGGCGGACTTTGACATCAACTTGCAATATCACCCAGGGAAGGTGAATGTAGTACCTGATGCTCTTAGTCGCCAACCATTAGCAATGAATCTCACCGCTCAGTGGAAGCTTCAACAAGACTTTCATCAGATGGAGATTGAAGTAGTCATGCCAGGTAATGTTTCAAGTTTGATAAATTTACAAGTTCAATCAACCATTGTCAATCAGATCAAAGCAGCTCAAGCCAGCGATGCTAAGTTGCAAAAGATCAGAGAACAAGTGGAGAATGGACTCAGAACAGACTTCATCATCCATGAAGACGGATGTTTGAGATATGGCAGCAGATTGTGTGTACCAAAAGGTCCTGTTCGGGAAGAGTTAATGAAAGAAGACCACAACTCTCCCTACTCAGTACATCCTGGAGGTACCAAAATGTACAAAGATCTACGTCAGAATTATTGGTGGCATGGAATGAAGCGTGAAGTAGCCAGAAGCGTCGCAAAATGCTTGGTGTGTCAGCGAGTAAAGGCTGAACATCACAGGACTGCTGGATTACTTCAACCATTACCAATCCCAGAATGGAAGTGGCAACACATCACGATAGACTTTGTGACTGCTCTTCCTCGCAGCACAAAGGGTAACGATGCCATATGGGTCATTGTGGATCGACTCACAAAGTCGGCTCACTTCATCCCATTTCGAGTTGGCCAATCAACTGAGACACTAGCAAAGAAGTACATGGAGGTAATAATATAATTTAGATTTAAAACTCTTCATAATGTACTATCTCTGATACCCATGAACTCATACAGGAAATCGTGAGACTCCATGGAGTACCGGTCAGTATTGTCTCCGATCGTGACACCAGGTTCCGATCGCAATTTTGGCAGAGTCTGCAAGCAAGCTTGGGAACAAGTCTGAACTTCAGCACGACTTATCATCCAAAAACAGATGGTCATTCGGAACGAACTATTCAGATCTTAGAGGATATGCTCAGAGCGTGTATGCTAGACTTCAAAGGATCGTGGGAAGATCACCTACATCTTGTGGAGTTTTCATACAACAACAGCTACCAAGCAAGCATAGGAATGGCACCTTTTGCAGCATTGTGTGGAAGGAAGTGTCGATCACCATTAAGTTGAGACGACGTCGGAGATAGGGAACTTCTTGGACCGGTGATGATAGTAGAGACTGTTGATGTGATCCGTACTATCAGGGAAATGATGCGCATAGCCCAAGATCGACAGAAGTACTGGGCTGATGTAAAGAGACGACACTTGGAATTCCAGCCAGGAGATCACGTATTCCTGAAGATATCTCCGAACCGCGGAGTGATCCGATTTGGAAGACGGGGTAAGCTAAGTCCGAGATACATTGGACCGTTCGACATACTCGAACGAGTCGGTGAAGTGGCATACCGTTTAGCGCTTCCACCTTCATTGGAAGGAGTGCATAATGTGTTCCATATATCCCAACCCAGAAAGTATGTGAGTGACCCCAGCCATGTTCTCGATCATTCCGAGCTCACTATACAGCCCGACTTGTCTTGTGAGCAACAGCCCGTGGAGATTCTGGACAGGAAAGTGAAGACACTTCGGAACAAGGAAGTTAACTTGGTTCGAGTGATGTGGAGGAAAGACACTCCAGGAGAGTCCACTTGGGAAAGGGAGGATGAAATGCGTACTAGATATCCACACATCTTTGTAAACTAGTCCTCAAATAAAATTTGTAAATTTCGAGGACGAAATTTTTGTAAGGAGGGTAGACTGTAACAACTCCATTTTTAATGTACAAAGAATTGATTTAAATTCAATGTATACTTGGAGTATTTATTGCAGCTGATATCTCTTTAAGTATTTATTTCACTCCATAATTACAAGAAGGAGTTTGTAGCTCATTGGTAATACCTTGCACTGCTGAACCAAGCCACCAGAGTTCAAATCCCCTGCCCCACATTATTTTTTGTATTTATTTTGTTTTAAATTTTTGTAAAGTCAACAGTCAAACCGTCATAACTCACAAAACTTGAACGGAAGACAAAAAGTTAGATGCACCGAAATTCCCCCCAGATGATCCCCCACCCGACGAGCCCTTGACTCGGCCCGACTCGGCCGGCGGACCGGCCGACTCGGGCCGGCGCCGCCGGCCGGACGACCGAGTCGTCAACACGGAATTTTTCCGTATTGACCTGGTCTTCTCACCTGCATACACTAAATTCCCAGATCGGTTATCAGATTCTCAATAAATCACTTTTACTCTAAAAATTTAATGATTTTTAATGTTTTTTTTTTATATATTTTATATATTTTTTTTAATTAAATCCCTAACCCTAGCCTAACCCTATATAAACACCCCTACCCTATACCCTCTCACCCTACATTCCTAAGTCCACTCTCTAAAAATTTCAAGAGAACTCGGTACGTTAGAAAACGAGCGAAAGGCGAAGCGCTGCCGAAATCGACGGCGAAATTCCGGCGATTGTACTAGGACCTCTTCACGACGTTTCGACAAGCCGGCAAACCCACTAGCTTCCTCTCACTCTCTAGCGTTATCCAAACCCGTAAGTCCCTCTTTTTCTACCTTTCTTTCTTTCATTAAAATACGATTTTTCAAACCCGACGGAAATCGGAACAAACCAATTTCCGATTCGGTTTTTCTATCAAAACTCACTTGTCACTAATTCCATAGTGTTTAAACATATTCATGTTGACTACTAATCACTTAAAAATTAAATTGGATAAAGTTTCTCCCATGAAATGATAACTTTTGCAAAATACTGTATT
Organism: Agapanthus africanus; assembly: GCA_030015575.1. Classification (NCBI taxonomy): domain Eukaryota; kingdom Viridiplantae; phylum Streptophyta; class Magnoliopsida; order Asparagales; family Amaryllidaceae; genus Agapanthus; species Agapanthus africanus. The sequence goes on from CM057345.1 coordinate 565,824,419, forward strand.
TTCGCACTTAAATACCACCATGTTTGGTTTATCACATTTAACCCCTAAACTTTACTATACCTTAAAATAGATCACGAGATAATGACCTACCTCCACACACACTCATATGAAATCATAACACGCTACCTTGAAAACTTAGAATACGATAAAACAAGATGTACATTAAAATACCATTTTCTTTATAAACATTTCTAAAAGTTCTAAGTTTTAAACAATTTTAAAACAATATCTTTTAAAAGGAAAATATGATATGTCATGGACATCGATCGTTTATCTAAACCTGACTTTGTGGTGTCTAGGTAAGTGTGTCTAAGGCGAGTGGTTACTTAATTAGGACCACTACTTGTAGTGGAGAGCCTCCCACTCACCTGGCACTTACCTGGCCGCAATTGGCGGTGAAGAGGCGATTTGAGGCTTCTAATGACGTGTCGTTTAGACCATTTAGAAATAATCTAGTTGGCTTAGGAAACCCTAAAATTTAAAATACGGAAATTTACACCCTTTTGCAAATAAATACCTTATATTTATAAATCCGTTTTCTAAATGATTAGTATTTATAAAATCTTTGCAAAGCGCCACTACAACCCATATTTGGGGAACCCGTTAGGGATTGTACGGTTTATCGTGCACCCTCGGGCTTAGTAGTGCGAGATTTAGACCTCCGCAAGGAGCATTCGGTCTCGAAAGGTTTAGAATACGACATTTATGAAAAATGAGATTTTTGGAAAATAAAATATTTATTAAAAATTATTCTTGTATAAACATATGTATATTTATCATTTGAACACCTATTTTATTATAAGATAAAGTTTTCACCTTTTCCTAAAAATTACAATATTAAAAGTTACATTAAAATACCATGAATTTCAACTAAATCAATATTACAAATTAATACCTTTATTTATATAATTAGGGTATTATCACTAGAAATAACACAAATAAAATCACTCATTATAACTATAAAGACGAATAATAAATCCTTGAGGTGTATCTTGAAAATTATACAAAAGTACTTTTTACGTAAAACCACCTCAAGTTTTATAATTTACAATAAGGACCCTAACAATTATAGAACTTCAAATTACATTTCTTTTAGTCTGACTCGGGTTTGAGTCTGATTATTTCTGACTTGAATATGATTCAAGTCAATCTATATTCTTTAATATTCCAACTCAATATGAACACATGAATCCCAGAATCCAGTTAACAATCTATACAACTTGACTGAATCAAACCATGGATATACATCCATTATTCCGTTATTCCATTTACCTGATTTTGCAGTTACAACATGTTTACTGATATCATGGTTTTGGTCGGTAATCCAACTTATACAATACAATACAACAATACTATCAAAACACTACGGGGTTTAAGGGGTAGATTGATACGAAAGGTGTTAAAGGTGGCACGAGGTGGTCAGATTAAGACACCTAACCATATTCCGTTGCTGTTGTACCGTGGCTTAACGGTTCCTTGTACATTCCGTTTGCCCTGGTCTCTAGAATATAGAGACCCCTCTCGTATACACTGGCATCCTTTTGTACCAAGCTACAAACAATAGCGTTAACACAATATTCTATAATATTTTACAACCTCTTTAGGAAATACTCTTATTCTGTCTTTTCTAATTCTTCTTTATCTTTGGGACTTACCGAGCGACCTGTTCGCTGATGACATTCTATTTCTTTCTTCTTTAAATGTCGTCAGGTGCTTTGGACCCAGCAGAGATCGAGCCCACCGGTGAAGATTTGGAGCAGTTTCACGAAGACCCCGAGCTCTAGATATTGTACCTTGTTCTATTCAGTATTTTCATTTCCTGTTATGCCACTGTTTAGGCATCGCTTTTCATTTCAGTTGTATTTACTTTTCATGCATTGTACAAAAGAATGTTATTAATAAAGTTGCTGTTATTTCTGTATCTCTTGTCACTTGTGATTTTTTTTATATTGCTTAGTTACGCTTAGCGTATGTACTTCTAAGTATATACGTAGCGGACCTCGTCGCGTCCACTTCGCCGTACAGCGGGAAGCGGGGCGTGACAGTTAATTTCGAGTTTAATTTATAATTATGTTGTTTTTTGTGTTATTGTTGTTGATTTTAGGGTTAGGGTTTAGGTGATGATTAGGCTTAGACTTAGGGTTAGGGTTAATTAGGTAGGGTTAGGGTTCAGTTGATATTTAGGGTTAGGGTTAAGCTTAGTTTAGGTTAATTAGGTAAAATAGGGTTGGTGATGATTAGAATTAGGGTTAGGATAAATTAGATTAATTAGGGTTAATTTTGGTTTGGGCTAGGGTTAATTTGGGTTAGGGTTTTGGTGATGATTATGGTTAGGGTTTGGGCTAGGGTTAATTTGGGTTAATTAGGTTAATTTGAGTTAATTAGGGTTAGGGTTTAGGATGCACTGGTTCCTTCAGTAGGATACTCGATGATAACGTAAACGTACAAGTTTACCGTAAACATAAGAAAACTTTACCCTAAACTAAAAACTTTGAACCCTTAAAAACGAAATGTAAACGTAAAACCTTTTCAAGTTAAATGTTCAAGTTAAAACAACATATGATAACCCGATGATAATATGAAACTTTCATATTCTCATCGATACTCATATGTGAAAATCAAAGCGCGACTTTGTCCCCATCTATCGGTTAACATACGTTCGATATTCGTCATGACATAGAACTATACGATGGTTGTTAAATATCGGAAGGTACAGTTTGGTGCTAACAATCATCGTGTAGTCTATGTGACGAGAAAATTAAATCGCATGATAACCGATAGATTTGTCCAGTGTCGACAAATCAGGAATGTATAAAGCAAAACACCTGCATTCACCTGTATTTTCATTCGTTTCGAATTATTTCGTCAGTGCTTTTCCACTGGTTCTCCGTGTACAAAGATAGATTAGATGTCCATTTCAACGTTATTTCATAGCATTGAAATGATTATCTATTTTATTACAGTGTACTCGGAGAATAGTGGGGAGATGCTGCCGAAATTTACTCGAAACGGATGAAATCACAAGCGAATGGGTGTCTGCTCTATACATTCTTAATGGGATAGAAAGCTTACCCCCGACAGCCGAAACACACACATACAACACGAATACACAACAAACGGATACATAAAGCACATACACACTAACAACTCTACACCTAAGCAAAATAATAAATTGAAACACACATACACAGAATACAACATACTTGGGTATCTTCAAATCTAACTTGTTAATCAATAATTTTTTCTTTTCAACGACAAACTTGACTCTACGGATTTTCTTTTTTGTCAGTAACCATCTCGTTCTTAGATTTCTTAATATAGTCACCATAACCTATAATTTATATGTTATACAGTCTAACATAGCCCATGAGTACATCAGAGTTAAGGACTGGATGTACGTGGATTGACAACAACGCATGCAATCTAAGTTCATCGCAGGAGTTGCTGCTTTCAATGAATTTACACGCGCACATAATAAGATCGTGTTAGAGAAGATTTTCTGTCCATGCGATAGATGTGGGAATAAGTTTTGGCAGAAGGTAAAAATCGTAGAGCCTCACATCGTTAAATATGGTTTTACTAGATTTTATACAACTTGGCTATATCACAGGGAAGGACAAGAAAAAGACGGTAATGCGGCAGAAGAAGAAGGAGAAGAAGGTAATGCGGCAGAAGAAGAAGACGTAACTTCTTTCCAGGAGAAGAAATTGAGGATATGGTAGAGGTTGCCCTCGGTGATAGTATTCCTACTGAAGATGACATTCCTTCCAGTTAAGGACCGCGTGCGGATAAGTATGAAAAGGTCATAAATGATGTTAGAAGACCAATTTATGAGAATGCAAAGTATTCCACCCTATCATGGTTCGTCCAACTTTTCCAGATTAAGTGCCTAAATGGATGGAGCAATAAGTCATTCACGATACTTTTGAAGTTCCTGAAAGATTATATATCCCCGAAAAATAACGTGCCCGACAGCTGGTACGAAGCTCAGAAGATGATATCTAATTTGGGTCTGAAGTGTGAGAAGATTCATGCATGTCCCAAAGATTGCGTGTTGTACCGGAAAGAAAATTCAGATTTTAAAGAGTGTCCAATATGCGAAGAGGCCAGGCATAAGCCGAGAGAATCTAATAAGAACCCCGATATACCTGTCAAGATAGCATGATACTTTCTCATAACACAGAGGCTGCAGAGGCTATTCAGGTGCAAGAAAACAGCCGAGGCAACGATTTGGCATCACCGTGCTGCTCCAAGAGAAAATGGAAAAATGAGCCATCCAAGAGATTCACCGGCATGGAAGGATTTCGATAGGAGGCACGAAATATTCAGTAGTGATCCTTGCAATGTCAGGCTCGGACTCGCTAGTGATGGTTTTTGCCCATTCAACTATATGGCTGGAAGCCACAGCACATGGCCCGTTGTAATGATAGTTTATAATTTGTCGTCTTGGTTGGCTATGGATCAATTCTACTTTATGATACCTCTTCTTATTGATGGACCAAACTCACTGGAAAACAATATCGACGTCTATCTCCGACCTCTGATCGATGAGTTAAAATCTTTATTCATTGATGGGGTAGAGACTTACGATGCAAACATAGATACAACCTTCATAATGCGTGCAGCTTTAATATGGACAATTAATGACTTTCTTGCGTATGGAATGCTATCAGGCTGGTCCGTACATGGTCACAAAGCATGCCCTTATTGCCATCAATATACAACATCAAAATGGTTGAATTTTAGCAAGAAGGTTTATTATTGCGGTCATCGCATGTCCTGCCAGTTGACCATCCCTACAAGTTAGACGCTGCTCACTTTAATGGTTATCAGGAGCCTCTTAGGCCTCCAGCCTCATTGTCCGGAGAGGACGTGACTGCCCAGTGGGATAGTTACAATAATGTGACTTTCGGGATAGATCCGGCAAAACAAGTCAAACCACCATACTGGAACAAGTTAAGCATTTTCTACGAGCTTCCGTACTCGTCAAGAAATTTAGTACGTTATTTTTTGGACGTCATGCACATAGAGAAGGGAGTATCCGAGTACGTACTCAACTTGCTTCTTTGTAAAGACGGAAAATCGAAATACAACCTCCGTGCTCGGATAGATCTTCAGAACTGGGAAATTAGAAGTGAATTGCATCCTAAAACGATAGCGGGTAAACCGAAAAAGTTTGTACTTCCCAATACCGCGAATCATATGTCACAACCGGAGAAGAAAATGTTCCTGCAGATATTGCATGATTTGAAAGTTCCCACAAGTTTCTCAGGATCATTTAGCAAGAAGATAAAATTGTGAAAGGCAAGATCGATGGGCTGAAAAGTCATGATCATCATGTTATTATAGAGCACTTACTCTCATTAGTCCTCAGGACTTCCCTTCCCGAATCGGTTGGTCTAGTAATTAATGGCCTTTTTTGCTTTTTTAGAGAATTGTGCGCTAAAACCTTGGATATTGTGACGCTGGAGAATCTAGAAAATTCTATTTCATTGATACTTTGCAAACTTAAGCGTATTTTCCCATGATCATTCTTCGATATCATAATACACCTGAGGGTTCATCTTGCAACGGAGGCTAAATTTGCCGGACCGGTATAATATCGATGGATATATCCCGTCAAAAGGTACGTTGAATTTATTCGTTTCACGTATTTTGTAAAATTATTGTTGTCCTCTATACTCGTATTTATTTATTTAACATATTTTTCTTTAGGTATCTCTACACTTTAAAAAAGTATATACGCAATAGAAATCGACGAGAGGGTTCTATCATGCAAGGTTATCTTCTAGATGAAATAACCACATTTTGTTCCCGCTATCTGGACGAGAACATTGAGATGAAGCTTAACCGGCCTCGGAGAATTCAGGACAGGCCATATGGTAAAACTGATTATAAGAGAGTAGACACTATGTTTATCAACAAGATATATCGGTTTATTCTCCTCAATGGCGTATGTCTTGAAGAAATTAGAGAGTAAGTTTTTTTGGATTAATTATTATATTTGTGTTTGTGTGTGTATGAAATGATATAATATTAATGTCATAATTTATCCTTGAGAACATAATTCATATTGATGAAGTACTTGAGGGGCATCCTGATTGGAATGATGAACGAATGGAAAAATATCATCAGGATAATTTTTGCGATTGGATTGCAGATCATATAAGTTGTTCGAATAACATATTATTGCTATCAGTCTTAATCTAAAAATATATCGTTATGTATTTTCCGTAAAATTTATTTTGTCAGATCCACGATCCGAACTTGTTTGCATCATTAGAGAGAGATTCAAGATGTTTAGCTCAGATTCCTAGCATGGAGGTTGCATATTATAAAGGATTCGGTGTCCTTGGATACAAATTTGAAGTTATGGACATAGAAATATCTCGAACCACTCAGAATAGTGGAATTGCGACGGTAAGATCGGATGGTGTGATTTATTATGGATACTTAAATTGCATATTTGGCATCCAATATCCCAGACGATCTGAACCGTTTTATATATTTCAGTGTACTTGGTACGATACACGAACCGATACAGATAAATGGAGAAAAAATCTCGGGACTTGGAAAGATGAATATGGATTGACTAGTGTGAACACACTTCGATTTTATGGTCAAGAAGATTCATTTATCTTTCCGAACCAAGCATTCCAACTATACTACTCACAATGCTTGAAGCATCCGGGATAGAGTGTCGTATGCCGTTGGAAACCCAGGGATGTTTACGATATCCCAGAATTCGAGGATCGTATGGAGGACAGCGATGAGGATGGAGAAAAGAGAAGACTTAAAGTACTCTGACCATCTGTTTCAAAAGACAGGTTGTCTTTGGATGATCATGAAGTTACGTGGGTTAGAAATGATATCGATGATGAAATCCAAATAGATATGTCTAATGCGTCTACGAAACGAAAAGGGTTATCGGTAATGTTATATTATTCCTTCACATTCTACGATCTAAACATATATTGCATGCATATATAACGATTGTACTCTTATCTAGATTTGATGACGACGCCCGGAGCAGCGAGGGGCAGCAGAAACACCAGCCGCAGCAGAGGCAGAGCGGTTCTGCCTCCCGATGAGATGCGTAGGGAGTGTTAGAGGGTTGGTCTTGCACCCCGATCGGTATCCCTTTCGAATGACTATTTCCGTGTGGACTTTGCCACACCTCCAGGTATATTGCACGCATATTCATTTTGAATTTAATATTATAGATATACACGCATATTTATTTCAAAATTACTTATATGGTCAATGTTTAATTGTCAAGCTGTTGGTGGTGCGTCTACATCAGAGGCAGATGCCACTACCGCACCTGCAGGTATGTTTATATATCCTATAGTGTATGCATATTGATTTAGAATGTTATATCATAAATATACACATATTCTTTTTACTCATACTTAGATAATCATTTTTTGATTGTCTAGTAGTAGATGGTGCCTCCACATCTTATGTGTGTGTATGTGTGTACGCGCGCGCATACACATACACACACATACACACAAGCATATACACACAAACACACATACATATACACATAGACACACACACACAAGCATACACACACATACAAGTAAGGCAAAATCTTAATTGATCATCATTCTCCTTTACATTAAACTCTTATTAAATCCCATTCTAACCCCGACCCTAAATCCAAAATCTTAAACTTGATTACGAAAACCCTTAACTTTGAAAAACTTTATCCTAAACTAAAAATTTCAAAACCTTGAAATTGAAACGTAAAACTAATTCAAATTAAATCATAAACTAAATGTATGATACTCGATAATATGAAATTTTTGTAGGGATCAGTGCTAGGGTCCCAGCAATTACGGATGTTATATCATAAATATACACACATTCTTTTTGCTCTTACTTAGATAATCATTTTTTGATTGTCTAGCTGTAAGTGGTGCCTCCACATCTCGGGTAGAGGTCACCACCGCATTTGCGGGTATGTTTATATATCCTATATTGTATACATATTGATTTAGAATGTTATATTATTGATATACACATTCATTTTGCAATTATTTATATAATCTATTTTTAATTGTCTAATTATAGGTAGTGCATCCACATCTGGCGCAGAGGCCACTCCCACCACTTCCGTACCCTCCGCTCAGTCTACAGATTAGTATGAATAAATATAAAATATTTATTCAAACAATAAACATGAACTTCATGTAATTTTATCGTCAATATTTATTTTCTAGATGGAAGGGATGCGTCCACGTCCGGGTCACCGGCTGTTCCTCACCGGAGGAACTATCGTCCTGCTCGTGCTGCTGCCCGGGCCCAGGCTCGTGCTGCTGTCGCCAGAGGTATATATCACACTTCAATTTTCTTTAATCCTTGATTTCTTAATACCATTTTGTCTTAATATTGCTTGTCTTGATATTTCTTATAGATACAGGGCAACCCCATCTCGAGAGGGGGACTCGATTACCGAATCAGTCCTACAGGCTGAGGCCCGATAGAGTTAGGGGGAGACACCATTCCCCCTCTTCTTTACCCCCGATTATCGCTATACTGGCGATTATGCCGAGAGGTTCGGCCGGTCTATATGGGGGATGAGATTCGCATCCAAAATAAGTATCCACTTCACGTTGAGTGGGGCGATCAGCACCGGCGCTCATTTGCCCTCTTCTGGGATCAGGCTTGGGTATTAATATATATTTTTATTTGAATTATCCAATATATTTATTATTATTTAACACTTGCAATTTAAATACATTATTTTTTTGTATTTGCAGTTGGATTACGAATTTCAGCCTGTACCCGACCCTGATCACCCTGAGAGAGTGCTCGATCTTCACGCTCTGTACCTGGGACTGATGAAGAACATGCAATCAAAGGTCCGATATAATAAGAACGAGCTGAAGATCGACTGCTATTTGGTATGGCTGGCGACCCCTGAGGCAGAGAGAGCGGCTCTCCTATATACTTCGGCCTTTGCGAGAGTCGACCTAGATACATGGCCTCTCTTATACCAATATTACGACTCTTAGCGTAAACAGGTTTGTAATTTAAATTTAATTCATTATTTAGTATATAATTTATTTTTTTGTGTTGCTTAATTAGAAAACTAAATCCGAATGTGTTGTGCAAAAACAGGCATATAGGGTGTTTTTCGTTACCCCATTGAGATGGGAATACGCACGCGCTTGTCAGGAGCATTACAGATTCCCCCTACCTAGGTTAGGCTGGGGTTTATTGATTGTAGGGATCCGAATCTCCGACAGCTGCGGACTAAGCTGCCGTTAATTACCCCTCGCATTT